>OX578145.1:51640149-52288274 GCA_951213105.1 Amaurobius ferox
TTTTTAGTTCCACTTACATCTTTGCTTATACATCTCGCAGACAAATCTGACAAAATAAATAAAGGTTAACCTATAAGTGATTTACCGAATGAATTTTTGGTAATTTTATGAATAGTTTGAGCTAGAGTAGATACATACATTGCACAAACACACACATACAGACATCATGCTAAAAATGGTATATTCATTCTTTAGAGTGCCAGAAGCATGTAGATCTGCCGAAAACTCATATTCCATTTTTTGTCCCTATACCAATACTTTTCCTATACATTACTATGTAGGGAAAATGAAAAGATAATATTGTTCAAATTACCAACAGCACTTATGAACAGCATAAATGTCTTTAAATCATTACTCTTGGAACAGTAAGCAAGCATATTTGTTTTGAACTCAGATAAACATTTATTCTCCCATTTGAATATCCACATATGACTAGCACAAATGTTTACTTTTTTTAAAATGATTTCTAAAATTCGATGTAGTTGAAACATATAATTCTTTTTAAAAATATCCACAGCATAATGTGGAAATGCTGAGTACTTCGGCTTTGATACTGTCTCAGTCAGAAGTAGTATTTTATTTCACTAAGTAGGTGAAACTCAGCCAAGAGGAAATGAAGCATTACAAGAAATGTGTTATTTATATATTTGGAAGTTGATATTGTATCTAACTAACTTTAACTTTTTCATTAATATATGTAAAAAGTAGAAATGAGAATACCTCCTCACATTTCCCATGGCACAAATAATATTTGTTTTGAACTTAGATCTAGTCTAAACATTTATTCTTCTGTTGATTTATTTTGTCATTTTATCTGTGAAATGTGCATGCGTGGGCGTAAGCTGAACTAGACAATTTTGCACTTGTCCTCTCATGTTTATCATGTTATCATGTATGTCTTGTCATCTCATATGTTTTTTTAAAAGATATCAATTCTTTTTTTTACGTTTATAAAGAGGATGTCATATCTTTTGAGCTTTATGTGGAGGATATAATTGTCCATTATATTCTGGTGGCTCGTTAAGGAATTATAAATAAATAAATACTAATCACTTGATTATATCATTTGTTAGGATATATAAATATCAGTGTTACACTTTACAATTAATAATAAACTCATTAAAAAGTAAGATTGGTGTTCCTGTAGAATTTAGAACATTGTTATTCATTTATATTTCTGATAATGCTTTACATCATTTAGCATAATTTTTTTCAATTTGGGGCATTTTCAAAGAGTAATCAATTTTTTTATCTACGGTTGTCAAATTTGATAGACACATGGACAGACCCTATCAAAACATGCATACTATACCACCTTAAAACGAAGTGCAATTATTCGACCCTCTAGGTCCCTAATCAAACGTAGCTGTGTCATGAATAGTGAAACCCACTATATTTTGAATAAAGAATATTAAATTAATCATTTCCTTAAAGTGACAGGGATTATTAAAGAAATACAATTAATAGTGTAGCTTTTCTGAGTTATTGAATTTTCGATAATTTGATAACAGTTTTCATTGATTTAGTGATGCTTTGCTAGTTTTGTCACATTTCCCAAAAGTTGCCACGGTCACCAAATTTGCTGCCATGTGGGACAGAAAGACAGATCCCATTGAAACATACTTAATACACTATCCATTTATTAATTAGTTTGAATGCCAACCCATTCATAAAATGTAAAATCAAATTCTTATATTTTGATTTTAAATTTTATCAATCTGGCATCATTTTTATTACTTTAGTATTGTTTTCATCAATTTTCTGACATTTTTGTGACATTAAAAATGTCTCTAAATTTGTCTTTAAGTGGGACAAACAAACAGATCCTATTGAAACATCTGTTTATTAATTAGTTTAAATTCCAATCTATTCATAAAATTTAAAATCAAAATTTTACTTATGTTTCCATTTTAAAGTTTATCAATTTGGTGTCATTTTTGTTAATTTAGTGTCCATTTCATCAATTTTCCAACATTTTCATTAATTTGGCACTATTAAAAAAGCTGTCAAGATTGTCTACTAGTGGAACAGATTAATAACCTATAGAAACATACTTAATATACCATCCATTTATTAATTAGCTTAAATTCTAATCTATTCATAAAATTTAAATTCATAAATTAAAATTGACTATTTTCTAATGGAATAGGAGAAAAATACATGACTTTAATAATTTTTAGCATTATCTAAGAATTATCACTAAATTAGAGTATATTAAAGTAGATTTAAATTATTACAGATTTCATTTAAATTTAGTTCATTGATATTTACACTTTTATATTTGTAAATTAAACATTTGTTATTCCTTATGTAAGATACAAACACTTCTACTTTTCAGATATAGCCTGTGGCTTTTCTTATGATGATATTCAAATTGAAGCCTCGCCAACACATTCTGGATTTCTGCGAAGAAAGAATTCAATTGGAAAATATCATTGTGATGCATGTTCGTATCAGAGTAATTATTTGTCAAATCTTAAAAGGCATTATATAATTCACACTGGACAATGTCCTTATTCTTGCAACATTTGTGGAAGATCTTTTAATCAAAGGGATTCTTTAAAACGACATTTTAAGGTGCACGGAAAAATGCTGAGATACAGTAGCAGTACAACTAGAAGTATTTTGCATTCATTTAGCAAAAAATGAAAATCTAGATTTCTATCTGTAGTGGTTATTATTGCATTTATGTATTTTTACTTGTTCTAAATAAAATATCTATATTTAGTTATAGTTATGTAACTTTTACTTGTTGTATTTAGTGATGTTTTTGATAGCACTTTTATAATAAATGTTCTTACTAAACATTTACTGTAGCTGTTTGATTCACTATCCTTCCGTTAAGATTTTTTTTTTTTTGAAATGATGTGCTTCTGAGCTTAAATACCTCCAATTTATAGAAACAAGCGAAAAATTCTGCTTCATTTTAATTGTATTGCAGATCCAGTATCCGTTAAGATACTAACAATACAAAAAGTTATCTCATAGAACAATGAAAAATATGATGAGTGAAGCTTCATAATTGAATCTTCAAATTATTCTTTTAATGAAAATTCTTTATATACATTGGGCTATACAGTGAAGCAACTTTTCACTGAAAAAATGTGTAGTACATAAGGTAATGTAAAAATTACACATAAAATTATCTAATGAAAGAAGAGAAATTTGCATATTGGGCAATCATTGGATTATCCATTAGGCAAAGCAATAATTCTAGAAAGTATGTACTAGAAAGAAAAATAAAAGATATATTTAGTAGATTTTCAAGTAAATGTTTGAGAATATGATGTATTACTTTGAATTATCTAATATTTAGCTGCAAAAATTCTATTTAACTGTAATTTTGAACATAAATGCAAATATCAAGGAGAATGACAGATAATTTACTTGTTAAATTTAGATGTTCACTATGAACTCATTTGACACAGAAAACTTATAATTGGAGGAATGGTCAGTAAGCGTGTATTCAGGGTATCCAAGAATCATCATTTTAAAAATTTTAGCTTCAAATTGTAATTATTTAAAAGTTGAAATAATGATCAGTAATAGTTAAGTAGTATAGCCAGAATCTTGCTAAATATAGGCTCATTATAAGCGGGTTCAAAGGAACCAACTTCTACTATATGAAGTAGAGCAAAATTTTCTTTCATTATAATTGATGTGGGTTTAACAATCTCATTTCATTATCTTGAAATGAAAACATGCATTTTGTTAAGTGTAAGTAAAGATAATTTATAACATGAAAGTTTATACACTTTTGATGTTTCACCTCATCTTTATTTATGGAAATTTTCTAATATATATATATACAGTTGAGCCTGCATATAGCGAAGTCGCACGGGACACTGAAAATTATTCATTATATCCGATATAATAAAAAAATGAACTTACCTGCATGTTCTAAAGCAAAAAAATTTTCACATAAAGGCTAAAACTTTATTACATAAGAGGTAAAAAGTATGTAACTTTCTTTTGAACAGTGGAATTTACAATGCATTTGCATAATTCAATTTCAGGTCCACTTAAATTATCACGGCAGTCAATGTTATGGGATTCAAAGAACGCACGCAAATTTTGAAGACTGTCCACGGCAGATTTTGATGTCACTAATTACCTATTTTCTTCAATTTCAATGTCTTCCTCTTCGGAATCATCAGAAGTATTTTGTAACACTGCTACAATAATGTCATCGTCTGTTTCTTGTGCTTCAATTTCAATGTTGCAATCGCTATCAACATAATCAGCAAAAGTAACATCTCCACCCAAAATTCTTTCTTCCTGTAAATTTTTCCACAGGAAACTTTGTTCAGGATCAGAAATGAAATCTGAGTTCCCAAGTCCTCCTAGAAATCCTGCATGTTTCCAGCAGTTTTGGATGATTTTCAGTTGAACCAAATGCCAGGCATCATCTAAAAATTGGTAAGCAATTTTAATGTCCGCAACAAAATGCAGATCAGTTTCTAGATTCCAAAGAACACATCGAATAATCTGAGATCTGTACTACACTTTCATGCATTTTATTATGCCCATATCTAAAGGCTGCAGTTTTGATGTAATATTCGGTGGAAAGCGACACATTGTAATGTTTTTTAGTTTGATATTCGTAGTATGAGCAGTACAGTTATCAAGCAAAAGCAAATTGTGTCTATCCTTTTTTGACATTTCGTCATCAAACCCTTTCAGCTATTCTTCAAAAATTACGGAAGTCATCCAGGCCTTTTTATTGTTCCAGTATATTACGGGTAGATTTTTGAAATTCTTGAAACATCATGGGTTTTTTGATCTTCCTATAACTAAAATCTTCCTTTTTTCTGACCCGTCCATATTGCAGTAAAAAAGTGCCATTAGCCTGACTTTGGAATGTTTTCCCCCTTTACAAGGCTCTCCTTTCAATGCAAATGATTTTTTAGGCAAAAGTTTGTAAAAAAGACCAGTTTTGTCAGCATTCTAAACACCTGATGGTTTAAACTGTTCAATTAAATGTTGATTACTTTTCAACCAGGCCTGTACAGCAGCATTGTCGACTTGAGCACTTTCTCCACTCACTGTTTTAAAAACAATTTCATGTCGATTCTTAAACTGCTGTAGCCATCCATTCCCTGGAACAAAATCTGTGCAAAATGAATGGCTTTTTCTTTTAGAAAAGGTCCATTAATCGGCACATTTTTGCTTCGCACAGTCCTAAACCATTCAAATAAAGCACTCTTGATATCTTCATACATCGATCCATGAAATAGTTTCCTGTCGGAAACAGTCGAGCTTTGATGATATATTTTTAACAATTGAATTTTATTTTTTAAGATTGTAGACAAAGAATTTGCACGGATTCCAAATTTTTTTGCTACCTCGCATTTTTTCATACGACCTTCATCTACTAATTTGATTACTTCAATTTTAGTTTCAAGAGACAAACACTTTCTCTTTTCACCAGACAGTATAAAAACACTTACTAAAACTTCCCATAGAACTATTCTGCACCTTGTAACAAGACAAAATCAAAACTGTCACCCTATATCCGGTTTACAACTCAAGGTTAAATCATGTGACCCTAGTAACCAATAAACAACTAACAAGCAAAACCTCTTCTCTTGCGTTTCTCAGAAAATTTTCTCCCTTGCCTCTCTCCCCACTCGTTTTTGTCGTCCACAATTGGGGGAAAAAGGGGGGGGGGGGGGTTCGTTGCCAGAACAAAAACTTCACAGTATCCGATATTCACGCTTCAATACTTCGCTATATACGATCTTTTTAACACTTTAATATTGCAGTTCCAAGGGGACAGGAAAAAATTCGTAATAACCGATACTTTGCTGTATCAGAGCTCGTAATAAGTGGACTCGACTGTATATACAGGGTGTTCCAAAAATTTGACCTCTGCTTTTATTCCTTAAATATTGATCTTAGACATATATAATAAATTACAAAGTTGCATAGAAAAAGGTACAAAATTTTATGAAATCGATAAAAATTTCCAGGGGATTAAATTTGAAGAAATACAAAATTTAAATTTTCATATGGCCCCTGTACAAAAACATTTCCAATCAGTAAAATGTGCTCCATACACTAATGAGGTGGTGTACAAAATTTCAGTATTTTATCATATGATATTATTATAACAAGAGCTTATTTTATAAACCTCTATCTGTCTATTCAACCCCTTTCTACCTCTAATTATCTTCAAAATAAAAAGTATAATACTTATTGTGTAATTAAATACAAAAATTCACTTTATAATAATATAAATTTCAATTATTTATTTCAGCAGTATATACATTGTTTTCCTATTCCTAATACTAATCCTACTTTTTGAAAATACTCATTTTCAAAACATTTAAATATAATACCTCTTTGGGTAGATAAATATTCAATTACACTGACATATCCAAATCTCTATTAAATCAAAATACTAATCCCAATTTTTCTTGTGTTTTCAACGAACTAAATTATTCTAAATTTATAGATTGCAATCATAAACACATAATTACTGGTGATCTCAATGTTGTTCAAAATTCAGTACTTAAAATCTTATGTTTTATGTCACCAAATTTCGGATTCAAAATACTTTCCTGTCCTAATCCCTGTCTTTTAATTAAACAACTAAATATTGATTTAGAAAAATTTATATACAAATTTGCTTGTAGTAAAATCTATCCCATTTAAGATTTTGATATGTGGAAGGTTAACATTCTGACAGAGGTCAAATATCTCATAGGCAACATACCTTCAACTAAACCTACAATTAACTTTACAAACTTGAAACACGCAATAAATGAACTAAAATCAAACTTTGCCATCACGTATGTGGATAAAGCTGATAATAATTATGCCATCATTTGCAAAAAATATTATGTACAAATTTTAAATGACTTTCTAAATCATAATGATATATTTAAAAGCATTGATTCTTTAGCAACAATTATATCCAAGAAAAATATTGCATTTCATAAACTATTAAAATTACCTTGCAACAATCTAAATTCCCTTATATTGTTATGATCCCAAAATTTCATAAAAACCCTATCTCTTTTAGATTTGTAACTATTGGACATAAATCATATACCAATATATCAAATATGCAGCTTCTTAA
This sequence comes from Amaurobius ferox, assembly GCA_951213105.1. Taxonomy (NCBI): domain Eukaryota; kingdom Metazoa; phylum Arthropoda; class Arachnida; order Araneae; family Amaurobiidae; genus Amaurobius; species Amaurobius ferox. Next base: position 51,647,234 of record OX578145.1, read on the forward strand.
AATTGTAGATTTCTTCAAATAATGCCGATATACAACTAATTGCTATATGTTAATCATATAAATTTTATTAGTATTATGTATAACTAAGATTAGTATTTTTTTTTAAACTGATTATTAAAACATAATGTAATTTTTCTGTACGAAATTAACTAAATATGTTCTCACACAATTTTATTAATTTATTTTTACCTTTTTATTTATTGTTTAATAAAAAATATATTATATTTTAGAATAAACTTAGAAAAAACATAATAACCTTTTGAGAACCCCAAATATTATAAAAAAAAATTCTTTAAATTCAAACTGCATGAGAATGTTAGTTAACTATAAGAATCATTTTACTTCCATCATAATTAACTCTCATAGTTTTTGATTAATTATGCAAAATATTTCTTTAAAAGTAAGCAAAATATGACAATAAGTTTAGGCTATATATATCGCGTAAGAATTAAAGGATGGAGATGGATGGGAAAAGATACTTGTGAACTCTCAATAAAATATTTGTTAATTTGTTAGCACACTATAAAAATAACTCGATATTTAAAATGAGCCAGTTTAAAAATATTAGGCTAATTTCTGCATACAGTGCACATAAGCAGGAGCCCTAAAGGCAGATGGGAGAAAATACTTTGTACACTCTCAATAATGCACGAGAATACAAAATTAATTATGCAGAGGAGAAAATCATGAAGCTGCCAACATCTGTATTTTTATTGAACAAATACTTATCTTTAAAGTTAGATGTGTTTTTGAATCAATTTTTTAATAGTTCTGGCATGCTTAAAGAGAAATTAAGCTGGATGAAAAGAGATCATGATTGAAAGTTGCATTTTAAAATTTAGACGATATTAGGCAAATATATTGAAATAAACATTATTTAAAAAAAATATTTATATTTTTTAATCTTCTTATAATGCTTGACTCCTCCTCTTTCTATTTTGCTTCTTTCAGAAGAGGTGAAAGGAAGTCTTTTTTTTTTCTTTACTCTTGATAAAGCTAATGAAGTACATATTTTGGGGTAAAAAGAAATATTTTGACAAATATTATTATATATTCTCAAATATTTTGACAATATTCTTTCCTCCCTGTTGAATTTCGGAGGCAGCATTTTAAAAGAATTTTAATGTTTTTTAAAAATAAATTGCGAATATAAGGAGTTTTTAATGATTGTAATTTATTTAATTTTGATGCTTTTTCTGATTTTTAAATTGATTCCAGAGCTTTTCAGATAAAACATTTTTAAGCAATTTTTAAAAGATTATTTTTTTAGTGGACGAATGCCGTAATTTATTATTTTTAATTTTATGGTTAGGATTAGCTAAGGCAATTTTTATTTATTTCTTTTTACCGATCGTAGTATTTTGATATACAGGGCTGTCCTGAAGAAAATTATTGAGAGTATGCGGTGCTGTCTTATTTAAAGAGGATTGAAATTGCAGGGTTCCAAGGGGTGGAGCCCCTTGGAACCCTGCAAAAGGGGATGCTGCTCTCCTTAAAGACCCTGTATGAAAGGGGGTGCGAAAGGGGATGCTGCCCTCCTTAAAATTTTTTGAATCATTTAGGCCATATAATTGTCATTTTTAAGCCCATAAATCACTTTTTTCACAATATTAATAGCTTAATGCTTAACAGGGCATATATTAATATATATACAGGGTGATAGGAAAATGTTTGGCCAAATTTTAAAGGGGGTTAGAGGGGACGAATATAAAAGGATTTCCAGTACAATGCGTGTCCGGAAACCACGGAAACGCCGCGTGAAGGTTGTAGAGGGCACTGTGTAGGGCAGTCGAAACAAGTCGGCAGTGCGGGATTAGTCGAGGTGGACCTATTCCCTGGCCGCCACGATTACCAGATCTGTCCTGCTTGGATTTCTTTCTGTGGGGCTACTTGAAAAGCATCATCTACGATACTCCTGTGGACTCCGCCGATGATCTCGTCACCAGGTTGGCTGTTGCTGCTGGAGATGTGCAGGACATGGCTGGTGTTTTTGCTAAGGTACACAGTTCTATGCGGCGGCGATGTGAAGCTTGTATTATGGTTGGTGGTCACTCTTTCGAGCATTTGCTGTGACACGTTGATTTAATAAAGGGTTTGTTACATTTGTTTGTCTCTTTCCTTTTACCTTTCCACTTTTTTTACTCTCCAGGGCTTTTACGTGGCTTTTCCGGACATGCATTGTACTGTGAATTTTTACATTCGTCCCCTCTAACCCCTTTAAAATTTGGCCAGACATTTTCCGATTACCCTGTATATATATATATTTAAATAGATTAACAGATATGGATCATTTTATAACTTAGAACGCTTTCTATTTTTTTTTCTGCATTTACTTTTGTTTTCTTGTAACTTTTCACTTACTTTAATATTACCTACATACATAATTCTCTTTCCTTCCTTAATAGCCACTAATACAGGGTCTTTCAAAAGTCCGTATAAACTTAAAAATTCATTAAAAATAGAAAAATCATCGCATTGAGATGCGGTTTGTACCATAAGTATTGTCAGGACGGGGTTTTTTTTTTTTTGACGTGAAAAAATTTTGTAGTTTAAAAAATCACCTATAGATGAAGCTTACCCGAATACATCTTCCCGAAGTATGCATATGAGGCTGTTATAAAAGAGCTGTAGATTCTTCATTTGATTCATTAGTAAACAGTGCAAAGAAGTTGTTTTTGCGAGAATGTTAACTTTGATCGAGAAAGCCTCGTTAGTGAAGCTGTATAACATGAGAGGAGAATCAGCATCAGATGTTTTGTGAAAATTTTGATTTAGGAAAACTCTAAAGAAAGGTAAAGGTCCTATCACTTGTTCTGGGTTACTGAAGCTTGTCACACGATTTGAAGAAACTGGATGTTTGGAGGATCGTCCACGAAGCGGAAGACCATTGTTAAAGGACTCCCGTGCCAGTGCTGCGACATCTGAAATTGAAAACCTAGCAACTGAAACAGCGGCTTGGACTAGTAGCGCTTCTGAAGCTCTAAGGCGATTGGATATTCCTGTATCCTCAGTATGGCGTATCCTTCATAATATCTTAAATCTGTATCCCTACAAATTGCAATCACTCCATCAGCTTTTACCGGTAGATACCGCACAGCGAGAAACGTTTGCCAAATAGGCTATGTGAAAAATCGCACAGGAGCCACAGTGGTTATTTAATGTTTTGTGGACAGACGAAGCCCACTTTTCACTGCATGGAAATGTGAACACACACAACTGTCGTATATGGGCGACTTCTAATCCACGTGGGTACATAGAGCAGTCACTTCATTCACCACGAGTGACTTCACTGGCTCTTACATTCTGGGACCCCTTTTCTTTGAGGAGTTTAGTTCAAGTACTGGTTGGAAAACTTGCACAGTAAACGCACAGCGTTATTTGACTCTTCTGCATGAGCAAGTCGTTCCGGCTTTGCGAGAACGAAATGTGATATCTACTGTAACATTTATGCAGGATGGAGCATCATCTCACATCGCAAATCCAGTAAAGAAATTTCTAATTGACACCTTTGGGGAAGACAGACTTATCAATAGGCATTGCAAGAACCCATGGCCTCCTAGGTCTCCAGATTTGACACCAGTTGATTTTTGGTTGTGTGTGGAGGTATTTAAAGCCATGAGTGTATCAATCAGGTCCTTCCACATTGTCGGAACTAAAAGATTCCATTCGTCGTGAAGTGAGTTTGATCCATCCAGACATGCTGCATTCTGCAGTTACTGGTGTTTTCACTCGCCTGAATTGTGTCATACCTTGTGGAGGAGGACATGTCGAACACATGATGCTATAATAAAGGTACTGATCGTACAGTAAGTTAGTTTTTTTGTCTTTCCAAAGAGTTCAGTACCACCTATAGGTGATTTTTTAAACTAGAAAATTTTTTCACGTCCCCCCCGACAATACTTATGGTACAAACCGCATCTCAATGTGATGATTTTTCAATTTTTAATGAAATTTTAAAGTTTATACGGACTTTTGAAAGACCCTGTATTATGAAAAAGTTATTTCTATATGGCAACATCAGTTAGCACTTTTATTAAAACATTAAGAAAAAAAAAACATTTACAACATAGAGAAGAGTGGTCAAAAAATTATAATTACTTCGCTGTCAATTCTTTTACATGTTCACTTTTTAGCTAATAACCTGCAGCTGTAGTAACCTAGTAACCAATATAAAATATTACTAGAAATAAATATTTGGGGCAGGCAGCTTCGTTAGAAGGGGGAGGGAATTGAATTAACTGAAAAAGACCACAAAAGGCTGAACTTTGTTGAAAGCTGCCCCAAAATCAATAAATACAAAAACTTTCTTGAGACCTTGAGAGTATGCGTTGCGTACTCTATATTTTTCAAAATTTATTGAGAATATGCGGCGCATACAGCACATATCCTTTCGGGACAGCCCTGCTGATATATTTTTTTTAAAGCTGAAATTGACAATTATGACAAATTTAGTAATATTAAATATTCATAGAAAAAAATTCATTATTACGGTGATTTTTTTAAATCTGAAAATGAGGATTAATATAAATGTAGTAATATTTAATTTATTAAATATTTATTAAAAAATTTTTAGTATTGGTCGTTTATTTTCTCGGTAGTTTTTCTGCCGAACAAAATTGCTATTCCGCAATTTTTTTCCGAATATTTTGTATTTGTAATTCGCGGCAATTTTTATTTAATTCCTTCCTTCCGATCTTGCTTTTTTATGTAAATGTTAATCCTTCTGATTGTAGCATTTTGATATATTTCTTGGTATTTTTTTTCTATCTGACATGACAAATTTAGTAATTTTAAATTTCTGGGCAAATATTATCATGAAATTTATTTATTACATTTAATTTTACTAGCGATTTGCCGATCTTCTTTTTTCTTTTCCTAGTATTTCTAACTTTTCTTGTTTCGTCTAATTGTAACAAGATCAGGAATTTATGGGTTATCTGGGATTACAAAATATTTCTTATTATTTCGATAAAAAACAAGTGATGAGGAGAGTGGGGTGGACGAGATATTATTAAACATTGGAATTATATAGTCGATGTCTGCAGACGCAAGTCTGTTGAAAACAGAAATGAGATGACATCGAATTTCCGTGAACACTAACTAATAAGTGAGGCTGTGTATTTCTGCGAGATGGTTATATTTTCCCTCTGTTTACATCGTTGATGTTTGATTAGAGATTGGATATATAACACAACGCAATAAAATTGGGGAAAAATCAATCTTTTTCTTAAAGAGAAATTCTCAAGTATCTGTATATTTTGTAGATTTTTTTAACACGGGATATTCTTGTGCATAAACACAGTGGAAAATCTGCATTAACTGTTCCAACAGCCATTATCCAGGTCAAAGGGGTCTGGGAATTATATATTGCAGTTTACAGATGGTGGAAGGAGAGGAGTTTCTGTGTGAATCGTTTCAGTATTTTTTACTTTCTTTTTTATACATAGTATAATGTATAAGGAAAGTATTGTAACGGGGTCGAAAATTTGAATTCAAGTTTTGGTTGGGAGAGCACGTTTCAAGCATCCCTGAATACAAATCAAACTTTTTAGATATGATGTCTGTGTGTGTGTCAGTGAGTCTCTGGGGACGATATCTCACGAACGAATGGAGCAATTTGAACAAAATTTGGTATAAAAATTACAATCCGTGAACACTGGAAGCCTATTGTTTTTATATGCAATCAAATGTACAAAACCTCCTAAATTTCCCAGTGAATATTTGAAAAAATGATTAAAAATTCAAAACCTTTAATAAAATTACGTAAATAGTCATTTTTTATGTAATTTTTCATTACAAAACAATTGACATAAACTTTAGAACTAGAACTGTAGCCATAGGTGCCAAGTTTTCAAAATCTCAGGGGGGCACAATGCAATAAAGTTATATAAAAGATTCATAAAATCAATAAAAATATAACAACGTACAAAACCTCCTTGAAGAATGCAAGCCTGTGTCAGTTAGGTGACTACAATTGTTTGGAGGGCATTACAAGTCCCTACTTCAGGCCAAAAGAACAGTCTGCGCTCTTAACAACCGCCAAAAATGAACGGCATAGTAGTTGTTATGAGAGCATGCTGTTATTTTGGTATGAAAATGGGGGCTTATAATGTCATCAAAGCAACTGTGGTCACCTAACTGATATATATATATGCTTGCCTCAAGGAAGTTTTGTAAGTTACTGTCTTACAAGCAGCAGTTTTGGAGTGGGATAACCGATTGGTTAAGTCACAGGGATTATACCCGGAGGGCCTGAGTTCAATTTCCGGTTTTGCCTAAACTGTCCCCGTGTACGAGCACTTGTAGATGTTGCTCCCACTGTGTTCCAGTCTAAATTAAATGGCACTGTCCCGGCGGTCTAAACAGATATCTTACACCTTCGGGTAGGTCGAAAGAAAGAAATCAGCAATTTTATTTATTGTACAATAAATATTTTTAATCTTTTTAGGCCTGCACTACTCTAGTTTACTACTTATAAAACTTCAGATCTTCGACTCCTGAACTCTCTCCCTTTTTGATGTACCAGATGCCATTGTCTACACCAGGGGTGGCCAACCCAAATGACCTTGCGGGCCACTTCGGAAAAACATTATAATCCCGCGGGCCGTATATATATATATATATTTATTGCCAATGGCCAGGCACTTGACTCATCGTCATTCACCCATAATTCAGCCTTATATATGATCCATTTAGCTGTCCTATGGACGTTGTCCTAGGCGCACCAGAGGGGGGCGGAACATACTGCACCCACAACACAACAACATCCATGCCTTACGTAGGGCTCGAACCCACAACGTGGCGGTCGAGCGATTGCTTTGGAAACGCATGCCTTGACCACCACGTCAGCCCAAGAGCCGCATATAAAAATATATATCTTTATATTAGATTTGGACCCATTACAAACATTTATTGGAGTGAAAATTTAAAACAGAATGTATTATTATTATTGTTTTCATTATTTTTCATGTATACAAACATAGATAATATAATAATAAAAATGCAATGATCGAATAATGTTTAATTTATTTAATTAGTGAGATATTTGTTTCTCAACTTTTTCACTTAGTTTTTGCAAGTCGATCTCAATGCGTGTATTTGCACATCGTAATTGATGTTGCAGGTTTTCGTCCGTTAAGTTTGAGCGCGATTTATGTTTGATAAATTTCATTTTCGAAAAAAAAAAACCGATTCACAGGTGTAAGTTGATCCAAAAGCGCTCACAACTTTTTGTGTCAGATCTCTCCAATTGGAAAATTTTTCTTTTGTGACATAAGTGTTATAAAAATCTATTTTTGATTCTGATGTTTCAAAAATGTGTTTTAATTCATTATTGCATTGTAAGTCAATCAGTTCCATTTGGAGATATTCTGGGGCTGACTCGACATCGACATGAAAGGGAGATGAATATATTTCAAATAATTTTTTGTATTTGTCTAAATTAGTGAAACGACTCTCAAAAGTAGCTGCAAGTTTGCTTATTTCTTTTGCGTATTTGATGTAACTGATACATTTTGAATTCTTTAATCAATGGAAAGTGTTGAACGTTATTATTTTTCAATTGAAATTCAAATAACAGTAATTTCTACTGAAATGCTTTGATGTGATTAAATGCATCGATTATTAAATTATCTTTTCCTTGTAATGATGTATTTAATTGATTGAGTTTTTCGATGATATCTACTAAAAAGCATAAATCCAATAACCATTCATCATTTCTTAATTCTGGTACTGGTATTTGCTTGTCATTCATAAACAAGTCAATTTCTTGACGTAACTCATAAAATCGCTGTAAACATCTTCCACGACTTAACCATCTGACACGACTGAAGTATACAACGTCACCATATTCACAATCTAATTTTTTTAGGAACTCCTTATATTGTCGATGCGAAAGTGCATGTGATCGAATGTAATTCACTGTTTTTATGACTACTTGCATAACATGATTCATCGATAATACTTGGGCACATAGATTTTATTGATGAATCACACAGTGGATTATAATTAAATCATCTCTTTTGCAGCAGTTATTAGTTTTGTTGTTGGATTCTATTTTATCGATCAGTAATTTTATAGCTCCTTTTTCTTTACCGATCATAGCAGGTGCGCCATCAGTTGATATTCCAGAAAGAATTTCCAAACACAAGTTGTTTCCGCATAAAAAGTTTTCAACAGCATGGAAAATATCTTCCCCTGTTGTCGTACCTTTCAAACTTATCAAATTTAGCATTTCTTCAGTTACCTGAAATGATTCATTTACTCCACAAACGAATACTACAAGTTGAGCTGTGTCAGAAATGTCTGTACTTTCGTCAAATGCTAAGGAAAAATATTTGAAATCTCGAATTTGATCGTGCAGTTTTACGATAATTTCATTTGAAATGTCATTAATTCGACGATACACTGTTTGCCGAGATAGACTTAAGTTCGAAAATAGTTTACTTTTATCAGGCAAAATATCCTTTACAACAGCTTTCAAACATTCTTTCACAAATTCGTCATCTGAAAATGTTTTCATTTTTTTTGCAATCAAAAATGAAACAGAATAGCTTGCCTTAATAATATTGGATGGTTGCTGTAATGCTGAACCAAACATTTTTTGTTGAGTCTTTAATTGCGATTTAAATTCCGAGCTTCGATTGTTTCATTTCTTTATCGAATTTCAAATAATCATTATGTTTTGTTTCGTAATGTCTTTTAACATTGTATTCCTTAATGGTGTTTTGGCAATTCCTTAATGGTGTCTCGGTGTATTCCGATGGTGTCTTGGCAAATTAAACACATTAATTTTGTGTTTTGAATGACAAAAAAGTACTTTTCTTCCCATTCCTCGCTATATCTTCTATTTTCGTCTACTATTCTTCTTTTCTTTGCACTCATACTAAAAATAAGAAGGAAACAAAAATATGCTTTTAAATAAAAGAATGTTCACAAAAATTTGTCCAATAATTTTTTACAAAAATGCCGGCCATCGGAAAAATTTCACCATTTTATAATACGAGTGGGTTAGAATCAAAAGTGAGAAGGAAATACATATTTTTCAATTTTTAAATCAACTTCATTTTTATTTTAATGGAATTTATATTACCTGACTATTTTTGTTGAAAATATATTAAAATAATTATCCTACAGTCACAATACACAAAACGAAACCGGAAAACAAATTTTCAATTGACACAGAGAGAGCGTTCTGTTGTCAACAATAAACAGCGAGCGAAGATGCAGCAAGTGGCCTGCGCACTGCTCTACTGCGCATATCTAAGTATGCCTAGCTCTAGCAATAAGCAGCGCGATAAAGTTACAGGAATCAAGCATGATGCTGCGGGGGGGGGGGGGGGGGGGGGGGGGGGGGGGGGGGGGGTCTTCGAAGTATGCATAAAAACAGAAGCAATGTGATAAAATAGAAACAATTATGGGATTTATTTGTTACAAAACACTACACTAAAAATAAAAATATTGCACAAAATAATCGTATTTTGTAGAGTTGTAATGCATCAATTGCACGCGGGCCGCAAAATTATTCAAAGCGGGCCGCGGGTTTCCCACCCCTGGTCTACACATTGCATTTTCTCCCTTTCAGGAGCATTTAGGGGGTTAAAAGTGAAGGTGCCTTGTAGAGTTGACACCAATAGAGGTAAAGCTTGATTCCCCACACCAGACCCAAATATGGTCGGTGGGATCTCTATAGAGATTGCCCAGTAGGTAGGGGGCCATTGCATTTAATTTTTTCTTTAATGTGTATAATGGGCTGGCCTAAAGGGGCAATCATGCCACGTTTTTCCTGGGCCAATCTCGGAGCTAGTATCCGGGCCTGCCTCACACCCGCCGAGGGTAAAAAATGATGAAGTTGCAAAACAATAAAATCAAAAACTGTAGTTATGATATGTAACAAAACCTTAAGATTTCATCACATATAAATTTACATGAATCTGGATGTCCATGTCATCATGATGTATAAAAATAAGTTTCATTAAGAAAACATACACGTGCAAAAGAAATTTTTGCTGTTTTAATTTAAATTTATCCATGAGAAATAAGTATATTTATATTTAATTACAAATCGAAATATAAACTTTATGAATAGCATAAAAATATTACGTTTTTTTTTCATCACAAACCGAAATGAAACTTTTATTAAAAGAACCAAAACATCACACTGCCTTCAACGCCACAAACATCACTCATTTGAGACTATGCCAAGTCCTCCTACAAAACACAACCATTTTTCCATAAGGTTCTTATGAATCCGATATTTTCTATTTTTTTATAATTTAGGCCAGAGTTCAATTTCCGGCTTTGCCTAAACTGTTCCCGTGTACGAGCACCTGTGGATGTCGTTTCCACTGTGTTCCAGTATAAATTAGATGGCACTGTCCCGGCGGTCTAAACAGATATCCTACACCTTCGAGTAGGTCGGACGGGCTGGGTCGAAAGAAAGAAATTTGCAGTTTGATTTATTGTACAATAAATATTTTTAATCTTTTTAGGCCTGCACTACTCTAGTTTACTACTTATAAAACTTGAGCTCTTCGACTCCTGAACTCACTCCCTTTTGACATACCAGATGCCATCTTCTACACATTGCATTTTCTTCCTTTGAGGAGGAATTAGGGGGTTGAAAGTGAAGGTAAGGGTCTACAAGGCTAGTGCCTTGTAGCGTTTACATGAATCTGGATGTCCATGCCATCATGTCAGGAAGATGCATAAAAAAAAATAAGTTTCATTAAGAAAACATAAACGTGCAAAAGATATTTTTACTGTTTTAATTTAAATTTATCCATGAGAAATAAGTATATTTATATTTAATTACAAATCGAAATATAAACTTTATGAATAGCACAAAAATATTACGTTCTTTTTTCATCACAAACCGAAATGAAACTTTTATTAAAAGAACCAAAACATCACACTGCCTTCAATGCCACAAACATCACTCATCTGAGCATCACCACATCACTTGAACATATGCCAAATCCTCCTATAAAACTCAACCATTTTTCCATAAGGTTCCTACGAATACGAAATTTTCTATTTTCTCATAATTTATAATTCTAGGTTTCTGGTTTCAAATGACTTGCTGCTGAACGTCCGGCGCTCACCAGGAATAAAGCTACCTACAGGGTTTGTAGATTCAAACGAAATGGATGCCACCTGTAAAGACATCACTGGTACATAGAATCGAGGAGTAGTTACAGATAAGATCTCTTTTAGGTAGACCAAATAAGTCATCTCTACTTCGTGGTTATCATTTATAGTTATTACTGGAGGGAAACAGCTATTTTTTGGAAATGCAATCCCATGGCTGTAAATATTGTTTCGCTTTGAATTAGGTGGTCAGTCGAAAAAGTTCTGGTAAACCAGGCGTTTTTGTCATTAGAGTAAACATGTTTCTTAGGAGTAAAGAGGAGCTTGGTTTGTGTGCGAGATAGTTTACGGTGCTATGGTAAGGAAGATAGGAACAAGACTGAACTGAAATGTGACATTTGTATTGATAGGATTTTCTTTCAATTATTTTTATGTTTAAAAAATTTCATTTTCTGGTATTTAGTAAAATATGAAGTTAGAAAAAAAAAAATCTTGAAATTTCCCAGAGGGGGGGCTCGTGCTCTTGTGCCTCTAATTTACTCTAAATCCAAAGTTTTTCTCATCAATACAACTAAGCTACAAGCAAGTTTAAAATGGCTACCAATTCTAACAGTACAGAAGCAATTACTTTATTCTGCATTGAAAATGATGACTCATAGCTAAAATATCTAAAACTGATAAAACAATAATAAAAAAAGTTTATTTATATATTTTTTTAAATTTATTTTTGAAAGTTACCTATTTTACCCCACCTGACCCTATTGCACATTTTTTAAATAAATATATCAAAAAATCATATAAAATAAAAAAATATATTAACTATTGTGAAATAAGTTCACTTTTCATATGTAATATCCTGCGATAAATTTTGGGACAACATTCTCGTTCCATTCATGAGAAAAGATACTTTGGGTAATACTTTTGTATTTTTGGATGCCAATAGTTACTCACCTGCTATAATAACTTATTTCTCCTTCCATAGCAAATTTGGAGGAATGTCATCAACTTGGCGACTTTTTTAAAAGTTGCTAAACAATAACAATGATGATTAATTAATGAAAGTTCAATATCTTGGAAAAACATAAAAAGAGTAGACTATAAGAATAACCCATTTCTCTGTCCGTACGTAACGCTTGGCGAGAAATTTGGTAGGACGTCACCAACTTGGCGACTATTTTAAATATTGTCAAAGTGACAAAAATGTTGTCAAATTGATAAAAATGACACCAAATGGTAAGCAATGTAACACATATTCTGATTTCCGTCATATGATGGGTATACCTTCTAGGATATAAGAAATGCTCTTCTCTCCGTTTGTACACTTGTTGATGCATTTGGGGAACTTGGTGCACAAGTTAGCAAAGTATTGGCAACTTGGCGATATTTCATGCTAGATTGACAAAAATATCATTAAAATTACAAAAATAATGCTATTATTAATAAAATGGCGCCTAATTGTTAAATTAATTATTAAAATACTTTAATATATGGACTATGTCGCTTACTGAGGATGCCATTAATATTGATAATTGTTTATTTAGAGTTTCGCGAAATATAAGTCAATTGGGTACTTTGAAATAGTTTTATATGTTGTCATCCGAAAAATCGTCAAATGTACAATTTAATGATAAAAACACAGTACCGTATATCTTATACATTATTTTTTGACTGTAAAAGGCGTATAGCGTATATTCATTGCATTATATAAGGAAAGTCATGTGTTGTCCACATCAGATTTTTTTTTTTTTTTTGTATCTGATTTCAGATGGCCGTTTTCATTATTGATACATCTTTAAATGAAATTCGTGGAATTCCGCTAATTCGCGGAAGAATCACATGTCTGCAAACAGGGTAAAATACATTGATTTAGCACCAATTACTGATCAATGCTTTATGGCAACCAGTTGAATGGCTTTAAATACTGATCCCGGAAATAGGAAATAATTATTTTGTTTATCTTGCTATTGCTGCAGATTCATATTACGTGCATTTTTTAAAACCTGGCGATGTTTGATAACCAAAATGTTCCCTTAAACCCTTTCGCGACGATTGGCACACCCGCGTGTCGCGTTAAACATGTGGGTCCGAAAGTCCTTCCGAGAGGTTGGTGGTAGGGGAAGGAGGGTACGGTCCCTGTGGATGCCTCCCCCACTGGGTTCCGGTCCAAATTGGGTGGCACTTCCCGACCGTCCAAACAGTTACCTTACACCTTTCTGGTAGGTCGGACGGTCTGGGTTTCAACAACAACAACACCCGCGTGTCGGCTGCAAACTTGCATTCAAGTACGGATGGCATGCACTCGTGACGGAGGAAGCTTTACAGTAAATGGCGACTGGCACGTATGCATGTTTTCACATGGAACGTTTTAATTTGTCTACTAGATTGCATTAAATGTCCTTGAAAACAACTTGAATGTATTTTGCAGATACATGACCTTGGCATAAGGAGGATCCAATGAATTATTTCTCCATTTGGAGCGGTGAAACATGATTTTGTAATATAAACAGACAGAGCAATTCTCGCAGCATCAACAATTTTATAATTGAGTTTTGTTTTGATTTCAGCTTTATGATTTCGTTGGTGAATTTTAGGAATATAAGAGAGTATTTTTTTTGTTTGGGTTTTAGAGGCAGTGAAATTATTCGTTTATTTCGGATAAAAGAATGTGAGCAACTAACGAGTATTCTGTATTCAGATTTGTATGAAAAATATACATCACATAGAAAATAAATACTTCTTTTATTCCTGAAAAAAAAAAGTAGATTTTTGTGTTGAATAGGTGATTTTTAGTGAATTTTTTTCAAGAGTTAGGTTTAAAAAAATTACAGTCTCCTAGGAACAGTTCGGAAGCGAAGCGTTCCATCCTTTGGGCTGTGGCAGCTCCGGAGTGCTGCCGTCGCGAAAGAGTTAATCACTTAAATACACAATAAATAATATAATACTTACATGTCTCATAAGAATATTTTTAATAATTTTTATGATATCACGATCTACATTACAGACCATATTTCTGAAATTGCTTTCGATTTTAAAAACTAATATGACTATAATATAAACAAATGCTGTTTCTTTAGGATTGTAAACATTTGGCAAGATTTTACAACCTACCTTGGTGATGAATGAATGAATGAAATGAAGGTGGGTGGCTCCAGAAGAGCCCAGCACATCGACCAGAGGTCTATTGTACTACCCTAAAAGAGAAAGATGACCAGTAGCCGATGCAAAAATAAGCCGGCACTTGACAGGTATGTCATTCAGCTCCCAGGGTTCAATCACATGGCGACCAATGTGTTCGAATCTGTGAGCAGAGTAAACCTCACATTCACAGAGAATGTGAGCAGCAGTTTCTTTGCTGTAATTGCAGCCTCTGAAAAGCGAATCTTTAGTGATACACATAATGTTAAGGTGTCTCTTGAGTGTGCAGTGCCCAGTAAGGAGCCCAACAGCCTTCCTGCTGAGCTTGTAAAGTTCTTTTTGACGTGTACTAGGGCAATTGCAGTTGAGAATTTTCGCTTGCCTTTGTCCCTTAGTATTACGTCAGTTCTTACATTGAAGCTTCCTGAAGATGTCATAGACAGTTCTTCTAACAAGGTCATTGGGGATTCCCAAGGCCGGCTCAGGGCCCACAAAAGGAGTACTTGAGCCTTTCCTAGCAAGTTCATCTGCCAACTCATTGCCAGGAATGCCCGAATGACCAGGCACGCAGTAAAGAATGACATTGTTATTGCTAGCAATTTCACAGAGTGCATTATAGCATTCCCAAACAAGGGAAGAAGTCATATTGAATTTCCCAAGAGCCATAAGAGCAGCCTGACTGTCAGAACAGATGAAAATCTGGTTATTCTTATACTTCGTGTCATAGCAAATTCTACAACACATAAGGATGGCAAAGACTTCGGCCTGAAAGACAGTAGCAAAATTGCCAAGGGATTCTGAGGAAACTTAGCGGGCTCACAGGAGCATATAATAACCACATCGGTTTTGCGTTTTGAATTCACAAGAATTGATAACAATGACACTTCCTTTAAGAATGCAGAATGGGACTTGTTTTCTTTAAGGAAGTATTGCATATTATTTAAGCAGCAGGTTTATTTATTGTCACAAGAGTTAAACCAGTTGCCACAGTAGCAAGTGTGGGAGAAGGGGGACTTAAACGTTCAGTAGTCGGCAAGCGAAAACGAAACACAAATAAGTTTCTGGCCGTTTTACGTTAACATTTCATTTAATGATAGGAAATACGGTAAATCCGGAGATTAGGTCACCGCAAATTTTTTTCTAAGTACAAAATCGGGCCAAGTTGGCGCTTTCTTCCGTGTTTTGAAATTGGCTCCACCCATCCTCAGTGATGTCATTTACCGTCATTAGAAATAGGCTCCTCCTACCAAAATGATGTTTTGGTAGAAGAACCCTGTTTCTAAAGACAGACTATTGTGTTTGTTCTAAACAAGATTTTCTAATATAAATGATAATTTAATTTAACTTAAATAACAGTGAATAATACTAAAAAAAACGTTACAAAATAAGATTTTTGTGTATTTTAAGAAAATTAAATAACTTTATAAAACTGCAGAATAAAAAAATTAATAATACTCATGTAAACGTTCCAAAATCAGATTTTTGTAAAATTTAAAATTTTTATGCTACAATTTTATCTGTGCATATCGTACGTATCAAGATCGCTTTCTCCATCTAACTGAGGATCCATATAAAGGAATGGGTTCGACCTACAGGTCCGTGTAAGAGCAGGGATTTGATCTAAAGATCGAAAATTGTGGAACGGATGTATTAGTGGTCCGTATGTACCAGTGGTCCGTACAGGGGCAGGGGGTTCGACCTAAAGGTCGTTCTACACCGGAACGGGGCCCCCAGTGATCTCCGGTTTATTAGGAACGGTCGCCTGCGGCGCCCAGACACAGAATATGCTACAATTTTATCTGTGCATAACGCACGTAGCAAAATCACTTTCTCCATGCAACCGAGGATCCGTATTTATCACTCATAATCCCTTTCATAACACACCAATTAATCACTTCTTTCAAACCTTTATTTTCCAAATCATAGTAAAATTTTATTCTAGATTCATTCATACCAACATCCATTCTACCACGCTTTACAAAACTACACTCACCTTCCATTTGCTCGCGCATACCAGAAGACATAAGGGAAATATAATCGACGACAAAAGCAAATCCGCAAAACTAAAATGAATAATTATTACAAAATAAATCAAATAACGAAAGAACAAGCAAACACGCACAACAATGGCCAAAAATATTGATAGAAATGTTCTTTTACATCAAAAAACTGTAGCAAACACAAAAACGTATTCTTATTGGATGCTACACAATTTCCGCCGAAAACAACCGATACAAGAGGTTACCAGATTGCAACATAAAGTGCGTGGCGTCTTCTCCGATTTAACCAAGGTGACCTAATCTCCGGATCAGCCGGAAATACAAATAACAATGATAATTTTGAACAAAGTTCAAAATTATAAAGATGAATTATACAAAAAATACTTTTCAAAAGTTGATACAATTTAGCTTCTAGAGCGGTGATCAGATCCTTCAACAATAATAGACATTACATTTTCTCCTCTAAGAATGACGACGCCATAAGTCTTTCTAACTTCAACTACTTCTTTGGTCTTTGCTGGTTTGTATTTCTTATACTCGACGCAATCTTGTAAAATGATATTCATATGCTTGTCATATGCCATGAACTTGCCAATGAAAGTGCGGTTATCACACAGAATCACGCGCATTTTTGAATGCAATAACTGTAATACTCGATTATTTCTGCTCACAGTCATGATAAATTTCACTCAGAAATTGTTAATAAGAACGATACTCCATTCCTTCACAAAAGTAAGTTCAATGAAAAGTGAATCTTTGGTGAAAGTGAAAACGCGCCGGTTTGCTTTGGGCCTTTGTTCCAAAATTTTGTTTTGTTTTCAAAGCGGTTGTTACAGTTAAGATAAAATAAAAAACAAAATTGATCTTTAAAAATTCTTAATTTAAAATTAATTAATATAAAACAAATATACATCTAGATTATTGTAAAATTTCTTCGTTTAGATCATTTGGTCAGGTAAAGTTTTTGGCTCAATTCAGTTTCAAATTCAACTCGATTTGAGAATATCTGTTTTATGATCAGTCAATATCCGTCATCTCACCTCGAACGCAACTGAAGGTGAAGTTGTTATTGTATTGAGATGGCTGCAATGAAATTTTTAAAGCTTTCTCCTGCTTATAATTTTTTCTTAAAGACGACATCGGTAATTATTATTAAAACGTTACACTTATTAATTATTTCTGATATAATAATACTTAGAGTGTGTCGATGATATTTAGTTTTTGAATGAGAAGAATATTTAATTTAAAAGGTCAGATATGGTCATGTCATGATGGTGGATGTGTTTTATGGAGGTCTTTCTAAAAGAAAACTGGGTTAATTACGTTAAATAGTAGGTAAACCGTTAAAGTCCAACATTAACAGCTTGTTAATATCATCTAAGATTCTGAAACCCTGATATTGCGGCTTGACCCTCAATTCACTGATCAGCATCATAATTATTCTATTATTATAGTTCGGCTTCAAGTTCTTTAAAGAGCAACATCACAAATTTAAATATCAATTCTATTTGCATTGGAATTTTAGTATTAAACATGTGATTCTTAAATGAAATTTCAAATTTGCGTTAAAATAATTGTAAAGTAAAAACTTTGTTTATATAACAAATCAGTAATAGTATCTACCGGTTTTGAAGACACAAGCAGCCTACTTCAAGTGTAAAAGACAGAACATTTGCCCTTCCTAAATAAAAGAAAAACATCAAATTGGGTAATGAGCCAAGTATGGTAACCATTGCGTTCGAATCGTGGAGAGAATCAGTCTAAACATCCCCCCTTTCATTGTATCGTCAAGAAATTACTAACTGTTAATCTTTGGACACTCAGAGATTCTATTTCAATCAGATATGTGTACCTGCTGACGAAACAATTCAAAAAAGTGTGATTCCACATTAGCGGTTTTAAAACTACTTTTTTAAGAGTATACACACAGTGCGTAGTAGCTATATATTGGTAAAGATGCTCAAAAATTGTATTAAAGATTTTAAATTAAAATGTATAGCGAAATAGGGGAAACCTTGTAAACATCAGACTAGAAAAATATCTTCACTTAAAATATAGATCTAAGTTTGTTTTAAACAGCAGGTGCCCATTACTGAACTTGGTTATTCACCACTAGAATTTTGGTGTCCACTACTAAAACTATTGTCTTGTTTCTGATATTGATTTTCCTTTTTACTTTTCTTATATATATAGTATAATGTATAAGGAAAGTATGTGACGGGGTCAAAAATTCGAATTTGAGTTTTTGGTTAATCCGAAGAATAACCCACCACACTTTTAGCTCATTCGCCAAGTGTTCCGATTGCTAGCGCTATATGTTGTAATATTATGTAAAATACTCCTTATGTTGTAATCCGGTGATTGCGACAACTTGGTGCAATTTGTACTTAGAAAAAATACGTATGGTGGGCTATTATCCCGATTTAACGAGTTTTCAACTGGAGTGGATGTTTCAAGTATCCCTGAACACGAATCAAACATTTTTGAAATGATATGTGTGTGTGTCAGTGAGTCTGTGGAGATGATATCTCACGAACGAATGGAGCGATTCTAACACAGTTTGGTACAAAAATTACAATCCATGAATACAAGAAGTCTATTGTTTTTATATACCAATGAAATTACATGTTTTTATATGCGAATGTTCAGAACCCCTAAATTTTTGAGTGAAATTTGAAATAATCATAAAAAAATCAAAATCTTTAATAAAGTTGCATAAATAGTCATTTCTTATGTAATTTTTCATTGGAAAATGTTTGACACAAATTTTAGAATGCTAGCATAAACCGTTCTTGAGATATTGCACATTTAAAAAAAATTATTATCAAAAAATCATATAAAATAAAAAAAAATAACTATTGTGAAATATGTTCACTTTTCATAAATAATATCATGTGATAAATTTAGTGACATCATTTTCATGGATTTAGTTCTTTCCATTCATGAGAAAAGATACTTTGGGTAATACTTTTGTATTTGGACACCAATAGTCATGTATCTCCTATAAGAATAACTTATTTCTCCATCCATATCGCTTAGAGAGATTTTGGCAACTTTATTAAATATTGTTAAATTAACGAAAATGCCACTAAATTGATAAAAATGACACTAAATCAATGAAAATGATGACTAATTGATGAAAGTTCAATATCTTGGAAAGAACATAAGAGTAGACTATGACTTATGACTTAGAGGTGGGTAACTCAAAGAGAGCTTAGCACAGCGACCAGAGGTGTATTGTAATAGTAGACTATAAGAACAACCCATTTCTCTGTCCATAACACTTGGCGAGAAATTTAGTGGGACATTGTGATTTGGTGACTATTTTAATTGTTGCCAAAGTGACAAAAATGTCACCAAAGTTGATAAAAATGATGCCAAATGGGAATTAATGTTTTACAAATTCTGATTTCCATCATACAACAGGTATACCTTTTAGTATATTTAAGAAATGCTCTTTTCTCTGTTTGTCTGTAACACTTGGTGATGCATTTGAAGAATAATTTAGCGAAGTATCGCCAACTTGGCAATATTTCACCCCCAGATTGACAGAAATATAATCAAAATTGCAAAAATGACCCTTAATTAAGGAAAATGATGCCTAATTGAGGAATTAATTCTGAAAATATTTTAATATATGGACTATACTTATTGCGGATGCTATCAATATTGATAGTTTATTTAAAGTTGCACAAAATATAAGTTAATTGGGTATTTTGAAATAGTTTTACATGTTGTCATCCGGAAAATTGCCAAATGTATAATTCAATGATAAAAACACATTACCTTGGATCTTATATATTATTTTTTGATTGTAAAAGTCGTAAATTCATTGTATTATATAAGGAAAGTCATGTGCTAGCCATAACAGATTTTTTATGTAAAGCATCTTGGGATGCAGGGTATGGAGTAAATCATGAAAGAAATGTAATAGGGTCATTCTATGTGAAATGAACAAAAAAAAAAATATATTTGGTTACAATATCATTTTTAAATTTTTTTATATTTTGCACATATGTTCCTACATATTCTAATAGATAAAAATCAATTCTTAAAATTTCTTCTTATTTTACTTTACATCAATTTTTTCTTATTATTTGTTTTTTAGGTACACCATTTTTCCAACATGGCCGATTATAAATTTGGTCAATTTTGATGCTCATGTAAACTTAAAAATCGTGGGACTCAAACAAGATAGAGACTTGGGATAAAAACTATTCTACTGGTCTCAAAGTGAACTATATCTCATATCATTGTAATGTTTGGCTAACTGCAACCTTAGGGGCTGATATTCAGCATCAATTTTGCTAAAAATGCAGTTTTTAGGCCTCTTAAAATAAATGAAAGAAATTAATCTGAATCTCCAAATTTTCACCACATCTTACCCTACTCCCATAGACTTAGCCTGGAAAAAAATTTAGTCTCTACTTTACTTTTTACTTGGATTTTAGGGTTGCAAAACTTCTAAAATTCCAAAAATAATCATTTTTAACACCCTCAAAACCCCATGTGGTATATAATTAAAAAATTAAAAACTGGTTCAATAAAACAACAACTCCATACAGATAATCAGGTGAAAGGACCTTTTTTGTATATTTTATCCTTTCTATTTTTAAAATTGAAAAGAAAAGTGACATTTTCAGCACATGGAAAAATTTCAAAACAGGACATTGGTTTTTAATACTTAAATGTCAATTTAAAAATATATTGTTTTGCTTGTGCATTTGTTTCTTTATTATCATTAACATTAATTTAAAGGTGATTTCATCTATTTTTTGCTTACAATTGGGCATGGGGGGGGGGGGGGAGAAAAGCTGTCTGTGTTAAAAAAAGACATAATCAAAATATTATTTGTACCATGTTACCTCAAACAAAACATTCTTTCAATGTTATAAGCTTGTATTATCTTCAACTGTTATAAAAATTACCCCCCCCCTCCCCCTCCAAGAAGAAAGAACAGTTCAGAAATTAAAAATATAAAAACTGTTTTAAAGAAGCTACAAATACTAATAGATGATCATATGAATTATCAATTTTTGTATGTTTCTTCCTTCTATTTGTAAAATTCAAAAGAAAAATGACAGTTTCTGTATTAAAAATTTTAAATGATATGGAATTAGTTATTCATACTGAAAAGTTTGCACATAAAAAATGTTATTTTGCTTGTACATTCGAATACATGTCCAATCATTTAAATTAATTATCCATTAGATTCCATCATATTTTTTATCTTTGGAGAAAAATCCAAGAAAATAAATTTTTCGTCGTGCACCTCCAACCACTCATGGAGACAGTTTTCGCTGTGTGGTATGTTGCATTGCCGTGCTGGTAGATCCCATCAACCTCAGGGAAGACAATTAGCATGTATGGGTGTACATGGTCTGCAAAAGATGGATTCATAATGAATTCGGTTCATAGTGCTTTTCACAGGTATGAGTGGACCCAGAGAATGTCACGAAAACATTCCCTAAACCATAATGTTGTTCCCACCGTCTTATGTTCTTCTAGCAATGATTGATGAGTGTTTGTTATCCAATCTTTCATCCATCAGTTGGATGAAGCAGAAAACATGACTCATCGAAGAAGATAATCTTTTGTCAATCAGCGGAGGTCCAATTTTGATACTGCCATGCAAATGTAAGTCTTTTCAGCCAATGCACCTTCATTAGCTTAGGGGCAGTGACCAAACGTCTGCTTCAGAGGCCCATATGCAGCAGGGTTTGCTGAACTTTCGTTTGAGACATACAAGGATCCGGTAGCCCCCTGGTGCATTCGGCCAGTGAGTTGCTCCACTGTAGAGCAGTGATCGGCCCTCACGAACCTTCGGAGGCGACGTTTACCTCTCGCATCAATGGCATGTGGTTGTGGTGCTATGCAGTTTCCACATCACTTATTCACAATGGTATCATTTCTCCATTAATGATACACTTTAGCCACAGCAGCTCGCGAACAGTTCACAAACTGCACTGTTTCGGAAATACTGCCACCTGAAACCCGATAATCATCCCTTTTTCCAAATCTGATAAATAGCTCCTTTTAGCCATAACAGCAACAAGTGATATGTTTTCAGAATGCCTATACTACACCTTACCCATCAAACAAGCTTATGACATGTGCCTTCCTTCATTGGCTATGCGCTGTTGACTTCAAAAGTAGGAGGTGGTCACAATAATGTGACTCAACTCTGTATAAATAGTAAGTGAAAAATATATGTATGAGCAATTCCATGGAACTGTCAACCCAAAGGTCACTTTTTTACCTTTCAGCATATATATTGTATTATATATCGTTTTAAAGATAATTTTTCAAATTTTTGGAATTTAACTATAGTTTTTACAAAATATTACTTCAAATTTACATAAAATGGCAACAAATAAGACATATGCAATTAACCAAAATGTCTGTCATTTTTCTAAGTTTTCAGGCTTATATTTTATCATCAAAAATTCAGCTAGCAAAAAAAATCTTTTTACCATTGAAACATTGTTTTTTCTTCTATTTAATAAACTAAAGAATTTTTTGTTAGGAAATGAACTTACTAATGTCAGGATAGATAGTGTGTAATCCGATTCACTGGTTATGTTAGTCACAAAAACATCAATTAAGTTCCATTCTCTCCAGCAATATATAAAAAATCTTTTTTGCTTACTTAATGTCTTTCATGTGATTGTTGTCATTAGACAGATGCAATTAAACATAAATAATTTTCTTTTTTTTTTGGCAACAGTACATGTGACTAACATAACACCATTGGTTGTGACTAACATAACACAATAATTTATGAAGTCAACTAAATCTTAACATCTCATTTGTAAGATTGTGTGCATTTTTTTCTTTTATATGTAATATACATAGTTTTTTGGATGAATTAATCATTGTAAATCTTAAATTTGTGTATAATATTAAAACTTGATCTATCTAATTGTTGAAAAAGTGTTTTTAGAAATTAGACCTGGAACTTGTCCTCATGAAGAAAGTAATTTTTATGATTCTACATAAAATCTAACATCAGACTTGACATTTTCAACTGCTTACTAAAGTATTGTGAGGAAAACCTTTATTGAAAAACTAATATGGCTAAAACTGCTGCAGAAAGAAAGAGGAAGAGCCGTGCAAGACAAAGTGAAGAAAAGAAACTTGCAGAGAGAGAAAGGGCAAGAAGAGGAATGAAAGCAATGAGAGTAAGTCGAAAGTATGATAAAATTTATAAGAAAAAACACAGATTGGAATCTCAAAGAGGAATGAAAATTATGAGACGACGATGAAAAGATGCAAAGGAAAAAGTAGTGGAAGAGGAAACAATGATTACATGCAAGTCAGCATTTACTACACGTCAGACGTTTGGAGAAGCAATGAAACGAGTGTCTGTAGCTCTTCCTAGCAGTCCACGAAAATGATTTGCTGTTATTAAAGAGTTAATCATAAGGGAAAGTAGTGAACAAGTTTTGAATGCTGTTACTGTGGATGATATTAAAAAGAAAAGTGCATTGTCTAAAGAAATAAGTGCTGTAAAGAATTTTTATAGAAGAGATGAAATTTCAAGCCCACTTTTTGGGAAGAAGGAATACAAAAATATTAAAAATGAAGCTGGGGAAAAGGAAAAAGTGCAGAAATGCCTATTAATGTACACTTTAAAAGAACTCTATGACTTATATAAGAAAGAAAATCCTGGAAACCCAGTAAAAGTATCAAAATTTTGTGAACTGCATCCGGAGGAAGTACAATTGGCTTCAACCAAAATCAGAGTTTGCTGCTGTGTCTATTGTGAGAATTTAAGTCTTTTAACCGCTTCTGAATTCAACCCCGGACCAAAGAAGATTTAAGAGCTGATTGAGATAGAAAACCTGCTAATTGTATGAGAAACACATGTGAACTCAGTGGTGTAAGCCAGCTAAAGAAATTTGTCGAGTCAGAGACAATATTATGGAATGATGATGAAAGTATTTCATTTTATCAGTGGAAGAATGGAAAACTTGAATTGGTGTTCATCACTTACAAACAAGTTACAGAAATGTTGATGGACCAAATTAAAAATATTTTAAAACATTAATATAACATTTGGAGACAAGTCCAGGAGCTGCAAAAGGAAAACTTAAGCATAGGGGAAATCATTCTACAAACTGATTTTGCTGGAAATTATTATATTAAACATCAGGATGAAGTAATGCAGGCACATTGGAATGCAGCACAGGGAGTTTCTGTAACAATTTATACTGCTGTTATTTATTTTCGACACATTACTTCTGAAGATATACAGTACAGACACAGTGTTATGCAATAATTTCCGATGTAAACAAGCATTCTGCTTATGAAGTTAACATTTTTAATGAACAAATTATAGATGACTTTACTATAAGATGACTTTACTGCAAGATTAATGTAGAATCTGTGATCTCGTGGACAGATGGAGCTGCTGCTCATTTTAAAAATAGATACTCTATGATGACGTTAACTTCTAATGTTTACAGGTCATGGAATTTTATTGAACCATATCACAGAAAAGGTCTACATGATGGAGTAGGTGCTGTTGTGAAGTGCAATGTGTAGAACAGAGTTTTGAGAGGTAAAGCTATAGTGTGCAATGCAACAGACTTTCTTCTCGAACTGGGAAAAATGACAATGAAAACAAAATGTTTGTTTGTCAGTGCAATTGGCATTGTAATGCCAGAAATGTAAAGTAATAAATATTTGGAAGGATTAAAAAATAATGGAACCAGGAATGCGTGCGGATTATCCCCACGCTAAGCAGATGGGCGATAATATACAGGTGGCCCCATATCTTACATACCACGCCCATGTTTACATACCACGCTAAGCCGTTTGGCGGCAACCGAGACGGCGACGCCATGTCTACGGATTAGCCCTCAGCTCTGCATTTCAGCACGTGGACCGCCGACCGAAAAAGGGATATAAGTGAGAGTTGCTCGAAGTGGGGGTCAGAATTGGTCAAGGCAGGCTGTTGGAGTTAGACTAGTCAAGAAGAAGCGGCGGTAGCAGAGTTAAGAGTTGTGTGTGCGTCTCTGATATAGGAATTCGAAGGAGAGCTCATGTTCATCTGGTATTGCAAGTGTAAAGTGTGACAAAGCATCGGTGTTACCCAAGTTATATGAAAGAAGATCAGGTACCGTACAATTAAACTATATGAGGATAACCTCTTTGTCTAAATTTGTGTTTTTAAGGAAAAGCTAATTAATGCATCCCACCACGTGCTCCAACCAAATATCAATTCATCTGGCATTACACCCCCCGAACTACCATTGAGATGTATTCCACTATTGTGATATTTATTTAATTTGTAAAACTAAAGAGTGTAAATTGAGTATGTGATAAATAAATGTTTGTTCCTTTACTATTAACCTTAATTTTTAGTTTGTTAACTTAGTATCCCGTTAAGCACAGAAATAGGTGGGTTTTGCGGCCACCAACGCAATGTACACAGCAGTAAGTTTTAGGACAGATTACATGTATAATTAATATACTAATAAATAATTAATTTAATGTAAAATGCATTTTTGACAATATTAATTTTAATCAACAAAATTAATAATCGGCACATTTGGTGCTCGTGACTTTAGCAGTAACGGGAATAAAATAAGGATTTATGAAATTAATAAAAATAAAAGGAATAATAATAATAAAAAATAAATATTGATAAGGTTGGACAACTGGTGGCGACATAGATGATTGTGAAAATATTGTGCACAATTCTCATTTCTCCTTATGTTATATGTATGATTATGTAAAGTTTTATCAATGAAATGGAAAAAATGGTTCTTCTAAATGAGATCGAAGGTATAATTAGAAAAATGGGATATAGGAATGGGACCAGTTAAAAAAGTGGTGAAAAGTTCAATTACAACAAGGAGTTCAAGTTTGAAAGAAGATTCAAAAATATCAAATAAAAATTATACTAAATTGGATAGAAATAATAAAAATATGGATATTCCAGTAATGCAGATCCTGCCATTATTTTGTGGGAGTAAGGAGGAAGATATAAATTTCTTTATAAAACAATTTGATGAATTAGCGGAGTTAGCAAGTTGGAAGGAAGAGCATAAAGTGGCTATCATTAAAACCAGATTAAAAGATAAGGCTATGCAGTTTTTAATTCAAAACCCTGAATTACAAAACGAAAAGGAGTTTGATAAAATAAAAATATTACTAATAAATAAATTTTCAAACAGAATAACGATAACGCAAGAACAGGACGCTTTCAATAAAATAAAACAAACGCCTGATATGTCAGTGGACGAGCTTGTGCTAAAAATAAAAAACGCAGCGCGTAAATTTTTGAACCTTAAGGATACAACAGATGGAGAGGTAGAGAAAATAACCAATAAAATAATGTTGGGAAAATTCATTAGCGCATTACGCCCTGATTTGGCAATTGAAGTGAAGAAAAAAGATCCGCAGCGGTTTGAAGATGCCATAAAAGATGCCGAACTGTTTGAAATAATTCTTAATGATAGGACTCCAGAAGAATCACATAACGAACTGAAAGAAATGTTACTTACAACACAGGTTCAAGATTTGACTTTAGAAATTAATAAATTAAAATTGCAAAATATACCAAATCAATCCATGGAACGGGCTGTTTTTTGCATAGGGTGCGGAAAAAATGGACATTATTTCTCAGATTGCTGGTACAATGAGTGTAATACTGCATTTGCAAGGAATCCCAAACGAATGAAGTATCAGCAATATGGGTTGGAGCAAACAAATTATATCAGAGGAAACAGAAACGAAAATCTCAGAAATTTTGAACGAGGAGGATATGATAGAAATAATAGGGAATATCAAGGAAATAATAATGATCAAAGAAATTATTGCGATCAATTAGAAACCAACGTAGAAAATAGAGAGAGGCAAAGTATAAGAGGAAATTTTAGGGGGCGCAACGGAAGAAATATAAGATCAAACACATATGAGAGAAACAATAATAATAGTAATTTAAACTAAGAGCTGGAATTTGGGACCAAGGAACGAATCGTACAAATTCCAGAGAAATAAATAAATTCGGTTCACAAACATATAGAAATAACAAAAATGGAGATGACTGGCAAAACTATACAAATTTGAAGAGAGGACAATATTATGAAAATAATGATAAAGCAAAATATGATACCAAAAGTATCCTTTCAAGCGAATGTGAAAACGTATCTAGCCCACAATTACCGATGGTAGAAATAGATTGCAAAGGAATAAAAATAATAAGTGTAATTGATAGTGGGGCTCAAGTTAGTATTATAGATTTGGAAACATTTCAAAAACTAAAACAGAATAGAAATGTAAAAATAAAATACATAACCAGAAGAGTAATACTTCAGACGTTTACTAAAGAAAATATAGAATTTTTAAATTGCATTCAATTTTCATTCAGAATTGGGGAAAAGGCATGCAAAAATTATTTTTTCGTGACAAAACAGAACTTTCAGGGGCAATATAAAATGCTTTTAGGCTACGACTTTTTATCCTCACATAAAGCAATTTTAAATACAAAAGATAACGAAGTACAATTTGGGAATACTGCGATTAAATTGTATAAAAGTGAAAATACAAACCCAATACAGAATTCAAAACAAAAACCACAAAGCCAGGGAATTCGCGATGAAAATAGATATAATAGTAATTATGAAAATTATAATACTGATGACGACGAATATGAGGAAATAAATAGTTGTTATAATGAATCCAATAATGAGAATGAAGATAGAATAAGCGATGATAATGATGACGACGAATATGAGGAAATAAATAATTGTTGTAATGAATTCAATAATGAGAATGAAGGTAGAATAAGCGAGGATAATGAAAGCGATAACGATAGAAAAGACTCTAATATGCAAAATTGTAGCACTCGCGATAGTGTAAATGATGGAAAATGGTTACCAAGTTCTAATGAAAGTAATAAGAATAAGAATGTTAAAAAGAAAGAGGAAAAGCAGATTTTCGCAAAATTGAAAAGAAAAATAACATTAAAGCCAGGGGAGTCAGAAATAGTCCAATTGATTTTGTCACAGGAATTAAATGAGGGACAGGATGTTTTATTTTCTCCAATAAAAATGGCAAGAACATTAATCACAGATGAAGCGATCCAAAGTATAGAAAATAAAAATAAGATTAGAATGTTGTTATACAATGAAAAAAATTGCCAAATTACACTTAATAAAAATATGAACGTGGGTATAATAACAGAACAAATCGAAATTGTTGATACAAAAAATAAAAGCAGTAAACCCACGTTGGAAATTAATAATATTCAAAATTTAAATAAAACAGATTATCAACAAATTCGGGAATTAAGAAAGAAAGAAATATCTCCAGACGATTTTCAAGTACAGCACTTAAATAAGGAAGATAGAAATAAAGTTATTGCATTAATGATGACCAATACAGAGGTTTTTTCAAAGTCATATGCTACCCTAGGTAAAACATCAGCAATAGTACCGAAAATCGAACTCATGCACAATTATCCTATTCAGAGTCGACCATACCCAATTCCGAGAGCAGTACGAGAAATTGCGCAAAAAGAAATTAGGGAATTATTGGAAAATGACATTATTGAAAGTTCACAAAGCACGTACGCTAGTCCCATAATTCTTGTAAAGAAACCAAGTAAACCAAATGAAGAACCTAAATATAGACTTGCTATTGATTATAGGGCCATAAACGCGTATTTACCACTTTTGCCAATAAACTTACCAAAGGTGAAGGATATATTACAAAATATCGCTGGTAGTAAAATTTATACAGTTATGGATTTGAAGGCGGCGTTTTTTCAGATCGAACTAAGAAAACAAGATAGAAAGGCCTTAACGTTCACAACTTTTATGGGAAATTTTAATCCTAAAAGAATTCCGTTTGGTCTTAAAAACTCAGGAGCATATTTTCAACTTTTAATGAACAAAGTGTTAGGAGATCTATCAGAGTTAAAAATATACTTTTACTTAGATGACTTAGTCATATGCGCACAAAATAACGACGAAATGTTAGAGAAAATCAAAATTGTTTTCCAAAGATTGAAAGAAAATAATTTAACACTCGACCCGGCGAAGTTACAGATATGCAAATCGCAAATTGAATTTTTAGGATATAAAATAAATGCGAATGGTATAAGCCCATCAATAAAAAACTGTGCAAAAGTGCAAAATTTCAAACAACCCCAAACGGTTAAACAAGTAAAAAGCTTTCTTGGGACAACAAACTATTTTAGAGGTCTGATAAAAAATTATGCACAAATTGCAGAACCGTTGGTAAATTTGACAAAAAAGAATGTTAGGTTCGAGTGGAATAATGAATGTAGAAAAGCTTTTGAAAAATTAAAAAATGCAATTTTTAAAGAACCAGTTGTAAGACAGCCTGATGAAGTAAACCCGTTTGTCTTAACTACGGATGGCTCAGGTAAGGGAATTAGTAGTATTTTGATGCAAAGGGTAAATGGAGTCGATCATGTTATCGAATTTTATTCAAGACCTGTGAACCCGGCAGAGAAGCGTTATCCTGCAATAAAGCTAGAATTGCTAGCTATACACGCATCCTTACAACACTTCAGAGAATATCTGTTCGGAAGGAGTTTCACCTTGCTGAGTGACGCAAAATCCCTTATGTACCACATAAAATTAGATAAAATGCCAAATATCATATCGAGGTGGCTAATTGACATAAGTCAGTATGATTTTAAATTCAAATATCAAAAAGGTGAAAATAACGCAAGTGATTATTGCTCGAGATATGTATTTGACAATGATAACCAAATCAAATATGTAAATACTTTAATTAAAAATGATGAGATAAATGTGGAGAAAATATTAGAGCAACAAATGGTAGATGAAAAATTAAGTAAAATTAGAGAGGAATTACAAAAAGGAAGAAACCGATATCACAATAACAAGGTATACTATATTGATAGCCAAAATAAACTGTTAATGGTAAAGAAGGAAAATAAAAGACAAACGTATAGGAAAATAAATGAGAATAAGATTGTAATACCGCACTCGCTAAAGGGAAAGATAATAGAGATAGCACATTTCCCTCATTTCGGAGTAAAAAAGACATACCAATTACTTTCAAGAAAATATTTTTGGATAGGGGCTTTCCAAGACGTGGAAAATTTTTGTAAGTCTTGTAATCAATGCTTATTAGTAAAACACAAAAATATACCACCAGCCAGACTTCAGGCTATGCCAGAAATATTAAAACCAGGAATATATTTACAACTGGATTGCGTAGGAAAACTACCGCGCAGTAATGGAGGAAATAATTTTGTAATTACAATTGTAGACATGTTTTCACGATACTTTGAGGCCTATGCAGTCAGAGACATTACTGCTAAAACAATAGTGAATAAGCTAACAAACTTCGTGACAACTTATGGAGTTCCAATTATTATTCAAAGCGATAATGCTCAAATTTTTAAAAGTAAAGAATACATAGATTTTACAAATGCATTAAATATTGAAAGGCGATACAGTTCGGTTTATTTCCCAAGTTCTTTAGGTCGTTGTGAAAGAATACACAGAGACATGAAACAATGTATAATGTGTTTGTCAAAGACTACGTTTGAATGGGATGAATCTTTAAAATGGTTTAAGTTTTATGTGAATAACACTATTAACAGTAATACAGGATTTGAGCCTTCATTCCTGTTCTATCTTAGAGATTTATCATTGCCATTTGAAAATATTAAACAAACAAACATACCAAGTAAGGAAGAAATAGATATAATGTATAGTGATGTAAATAATTATAAAAATTATGTGGCACAGCATTTAAAAAATATAGATAAAGTAGTGAAAGACGCATCGGAACAACAAAAGCTGGTAAATGACAAACAAATAAAGAAATATAAAATAGTGAGAAAAAACGATATATTTATAGGAGCGACAGTGTACCTAAAAAAGTTCCTAAAACCAAGGGTATTAGAGGATCGATATGATGGACCATTTAGAATTACGAAATTAGTCCGAAATAATAATGTTATAATATGTCTTAAAAGTGATGAAAATAAAACTTATAAAGTGCACATAAATAAACTATACATGGCAGCGGAGCGAAAACAATATTTGAAAGATAGTGACGAAAGCGAATCAAACCACACACACACACAGGACAAAGAAAAAAATCAAAATGAGAAAGTGATTAGAAATAATGATCAAAGTCAAATTAAGGAAGGGAAGGTCACTAAAGAAAAGCAATTAAACTGTGAAAATAATAGAAATGATGATGAGGTTTGTTATAATGCCAGAGGGTATAATTTTCGCCCTCGAATTGTTGTAAATAGTAATTTCATAAAACAAAGAATATGAAAAATATGTAAAAAGTTTGTAATTAATGTCATAAATAGAAAGTGATAATTGAGTGTATATGTATATGTTTTTATGTTTTAAATTGTGGATATAAGTATATTTCAAAAAGTATGTTATGTATTTCTGACATTACATATATGGCAAGTTTAAAAAAAAAAAAAAAAAAAAGTGAAATAACAAAGTAATTTATAAATAATATGGTGGTATGGAATTCAACCATAACCAAGAATCGGAAGTTGATAGTTGCACTACTACAGTATGTTACAAAATGAAATGATAACAAGAAAATGTATAATAATAATAAAGTAATGAATGCTGTTATGTAATGATATGTCGTATGTAAATAATTATGTAAAAGGAGAAATGAAAATTATGCATTGCAAATAACATATATCAAAATTTACAATTTAATAATAATGTGAATGTTGGTAATCCTCATGTAATTTATGGTACATTATGTCAATTATGAATAATGGACTAACTTGACACAGGGAACTATCAAGAAACTACAAAGAACTATCAAAGCTATGAGTTGTACGAGGCTAAAAAGTGGAACTCAGCCTTTCTCACGATGGATGAACATATGTGTTTGCGAGGAACCATTGTGAACTTAATTTCTTACCACTGGGGTGAAACTGTGGGAGAGTAACTTTTGGACTTTTTTTTCGCGGGGGGGTGAGAATGTAATGCCAGAAATGTAAAGTAATAAATATTTGGAAGGATTAAAAAATAATGGAACCAGGAATGCGTGCGGATTATCCCCACGCTAAGCAGATGGGCGATAATATACAGGTGGCCCCATATCTTACATACCACGCCCATGTTTACATACCACGCTAAGCCGTTTGGCGGCAACCGAGACGGCGACGCCATGTCTACGGATTAGCCCTCAGCTCTGCATTTCAGCACGTGGACCGCCGACCGAAAAAGGGATATAAGTGAGAGTTGCTCGAAGTGGGGGTCAGAATTGGTCAAGGCAGGCTGTTGGAGTTAGACTAGTCAAGAAGAAGCGG
This sequence comes from Amaurobius ferox, assembly GCA_951213105.1. Lineage (NCBI taxonomy): Eukaryota > Metazoa > Arthropoda > Arachnida > Araneae > Amaurobiidae > Amaurobius > Amaurobius ferox. The sequence continues at coordinate 51,679,775 of OX578145.1, forward strand.
CGGTAGCAGAGTTAAGAGTTGTGTGTGCGTCTCTGATATAGGAATTCGAAGGAGAGCTCATGTTCATCTGGTATTGCAAGTGTAAAGTGTGACAAAGCATCGGTGTTACCCAAGTTATATGAAAGAAGATCAGGTACCGTACAATTAAACTATATGAGGATAACCTCTTTGTCTAAATTTGTGTTTTTAAGGAAAAGCTAATTAATGCATCCCACCACGTGCTCCAACCAAATATCAATTCATCTGGCATTACACCCCCCGAACTACCATTGAGATGTATTCCACTATTGTGATATTTATTTAATTTGTAAAACTAAAGAGTGTAAATTGAGTATGTGATAAATAAATGTTTGTTCCTTTACTATTAACCTTAATTTTTAGTTTGTTAACTTAGTATCCCGTTAAGCACAGAAATAGGTGGGTTTTGCGGCCACCAACGCAATGTACACAGCAGTAAGTTTTAGGACAGATTACATGTATAATTAATATACTAATAAATAATTAATTTAATGTAAAATGCATTTTTGACAATATTAATTTTAATCAACAAAATTAATAATCGGCACAGGCATGATAGGAAAGAAAAAGGATTTGAAAGCATTGTTCGAAAATATCAATCCAGTGGAAGGTATTCAGTCCTCACTATGTATTACTAATATGCGAGAATTCCAATTAACTTTATATCAGAATACAGGAGATGATGTTCCCATACACGAAGTAACCTTAAAAGAAAATCTGGAAACTGAAACTGATTTCACTATGAATAATTTTGAAGTAGACTCTGCCTCTGAACTGTCCCCAAAAACCATTGCGTCATTGGATGATTTTGTCATTGTTGAATTTATAACTGTAAAGTAAAAAAAAAAAGCTATGTCGAACAAGTTTTCGACACTCATAAGAATGATTGTCTTGTTCATGAAGAAAAGTACTGAGGCAACCTTTGTGTTTCCCACAATTGAGGACAAATCTTGAGTTGTAACAACACAAATTGTTATAGTTTTATCACAACCGACTGACGAATTGGCAGACGAACTTGCTAGGAAAGGCTCTAGTACTCCTTTTGTGGGCCCTGAGCCGGCCTTGGGTATTCCCAATGATCTTATCAGAAGAATTGTCTATGACAGCTTCAGGAAGCTTCAATGTAAGAACTGGCGTGACATTAAGGAACAAAGGCAAGCGAAAATCCTCAACTGCAATTGCCCTAGTACACGTCAAAAGGAACTTTTCAGGCTCAGTAGAACTGGCATCAGGAGAGCTGTTGGGCTCCTTACTGGGCACTGCACCCTCAAGAGACATCTTAATATCATGGGTGTCTCCAAGAATTCGCTTTGCAGAGGCTGCAATTACAGCGAAGAAACTGCAGCTCACATTCTATGTGAATGTGAGGCCTACTCTGCTCACAGATTCGAACACATTGGTCGTCATGTGATTGAACCCTGGGAGCTGAACGACATTCCTGTCAAGTGCCTGCTTATTTTCGCATCGGCTACTGGTCTCTTTTCTTAGGGATCTTCGTTTTCTTTTTGGGGTAGTACAATAGACCTCTGGTCGATGTGCTGGGCTCTTTTTGAGCCACCCACCTTTATTTCATTCATTCATTCATCACAACCGACTGTAATTTCTCGTGGACATTATCATTTCACACATAAGACTGAACTATAATTTTTCTACATGTAAACATATAATAAAACACTGTTTGCATTCTTACACTTATGTAAATATTATTTGTAATACTCTGAAATTAAAGTATATTCGCACGTTATGTTAGTCACATTATGTTAGTCACAGGCAAGGTTTATTAAAAATTTTTTCTCTGCATTATCCTTGAAACGTATGCCAAATTTGTGCATAATAATAGAACAAAAACCTTTCACATAGGCATTTTCAAAAGGAAATAATCATTTTGTTGTTTTAGTTTCAGACGATAACGGCTATAAAAATTAATACAAAATCCTAGTGTTGCAAACGTTAGTCACATTGATCAAATTACTCTCTGAATGCTTATATAAACAATTTTAAATATTAGTTTTGCATTTCTCTACATAAAACCACCTGCCCAAAGAATAACACCAGCTGTTTAAGGTATTAGGATAAAAATAAAGTTAGTGCATGTAAAAAATCATTTAAAAAATCATTCAAATGTTATGTTAGTCACAATGGAATTACCCATATTAAGAAATCTTGTTTCAAAATCTATATTTAAAAAAAATAAAAAGCTCTTTTTGAGTAATAGTTTTGTGAAGTTGAAGAAAATTGAAAATTTTCCATTTTTTAAGTTTGTAATTCTTATAGTTCAAAAACTAAAATAACTAGCTGTGAATAATAAGCAAAAATTTGTAGCTCTTTGAAAGCCCTATAAGTGTATATAATTGGATTTTAAATCAAGCTCTTGTTTTTTTTTAAAACTTCAAAAATATCTATCCAAGTTTTTTTTTTTCATATTTCTTAGTTTCACTTGAAATATCTTAGAAACTATAAAAGATAGATATAAATAGTAAGTGACAAAAATATATATTAGGGAATCTAGTTTCTATATCTAGATTTGTTTTTTAATAAAGTTCTTACAGTTTTCAAGGTAATTCTCTTGTGAAGTTGAAGTAGATTTCCATTTTTTAAATTTGTAATGCTTATATCTCATAAACTGAAAGTGATGGACAATTATAGCAAGATAGCAAGAAATATGTATGCAATTGTAGCAAAAAATTATAGCTTTTTAAAAGCCCTACAAGTGAATATAATTCGATTATATTCACTTGTAGGGCTTGATCAAGCTCTTAGTTTTCGAAGTATTGTTGTTATAATTTCAATATTTTAGTATTTTAACTTGGGTTTTTCAATAGGTGGGAAAGCTGTATTTAGAATGTCATGAGTGTTACAACTCAATGTGTTTACTTACTCCTTGGTGAAATATTGGTGTACAAGCACAAGATATTTTGTTTTGTTTTAAATAAATTAGGAAGTTAAATGAACTTTGAGATTATAAGATGTTTAATGATTGATGGCGTTTGACCAGAAATAGATGTAAATATATGTATTCAATTATGTATTTATGTGCCGCCAGGCAAATTTATAGATTAATTTGAATCAATCTCATCAGATATATTGTATAAATCTATTTTATATGCTGCCAAGCAGGTTAGTAAAATAATTCGATATTTGGACATAAAGCTTATAGTTCGAGCATCCAGATGAAATTGGGTCGAAAACTAAAAGTGTTAGGTAGCTGTAAACAGTTAATGAGTAATTTGTTGCACATTGAAAGCCTGTAAGCAAAACAAATGAGTCTGAAAAAATTGTAGTAAACTCATTGAACTTTACTGGAGTTTTTCTTTAACGAAATGTTATTCACACGAAGTTTCTTAAAACTATTTCAGCTCTATTGGCCGCTGCTGAATTTTTTTTTTCAGTTTTATATTAATGAAATAGAAAAATAGTTAAGTTGAAAAATTAAATATTTATAAATAATTATAACTATTACTTGGTTGTTTCTTAATAAACTAGTTTACCAGTAAAGTTACAATTCAATTGTTCAGAAGGCATCATTCAAACTTTCTTATATTTTGAAAGAGTTTATGATTGGCAAGAAATTTCTTTTAGGGATTTTTATAGGCTCTTTTTGTATGATCTTGACAAATAACAATTCAGTATTGTATAGGTATAAAAGTTTTAACTAATATTTCTGTCTCATTTTTTAGCATGTACGTAAAGTACATTCTCCAGCAGTTTCCTATGCTCAAACATTATTGAATGTACCAGAAACAAAAGTTAGCACTTTAGAAAATGGCTTCAAAGTTGCTTCTCAATATTCAGATTCTCCAGTTTCTACTGTAGGTGTTTGGTTAGATGCTGGCAGCCGATATGAAACATCATCAACTAATGGAATGGCAAATTTTTTGGAACACATGGCATACAGGGTAGGATGTATTCTTAACTTTTGTATTTTAGTTATTTTTAGCTTTATGCATACTTTGTCCTAAAATTATATAGAAACAATATTCAAAAAATAAATGGAACATATGTGTTATGATTATAGTATCTTATTAACTTTCATTTGGTTATTTTAGTGTGTATCCTATGATTTACAAAGCCTAGAATCCACATAAAGTAAAGCTGCAATAATCTGAAAATATGCACAAAGCATTTGAAAAAAAAATTTTTTTTTAATTATTTGCAATAACCTTAAAAAAGCTCTAAATTTAGTACTTTTTTAATGCAATTAAAATTACACTAATTCTTGCTTCAGAAATTCACCATTTTCTTTTTTAACGGCAGTTAGATATGTGGAATTATGTACAAAAATTCAAAATAATTAATAGATAATTTTTATTTGTTCACACAATACCAGAGCAAAATTTAAATGTTTTAATTCTTTACAAAAAAGTTGATCCCCCTCCCCTATAAAATTTAACTCTTTTCATTATGCTTAAAGTTATACTGATTTTTGTCCCAGAATTTCACATTTTTTACTTTCCCTATACATAGTATAAAATTATGTATAGGAAAAGTATTGTAATGGGGTCGAGAATTTGAATTAGAATTTTAATAGAAGAGCAAGTTTCAAGTATCCTTGGACTTGAATCGAACATCTTGAGGTGTGAATCTATGGAGACAATATCTCACGAATGAATGGAGTTTTTTGAACAAAATTTGGTACAAATGTCAGTGAAAGCTGGAAGCCTATTGATTTTAAACACAATTGAATCTTCAGAAGATTCCCAAATTTTGGAATGAAATTAAAAGTAAAAATTAGAACCTTCAATAGTGTTACGTAAATAATCATTTCTTATGTAATTTTTCATTAGAAACGATTGACACAAACTTTAAAAACATTAGCATGAACCGTTCTGGAGATATTGCACTTTTTCAAATAAATTTATAAAAAAAAAATCACAAAATTAAAAAATGTTATTAGCTATTATGAAATGTGTTCACTTTTCATGTGTAATATTATGGGGTACATTTGATAACATTATTTTCATGGATCTAGTTTGTTCCATTCACAAGAGAAGATACTTTGTGTAATAATTTTGTATTTTGATGCTTAACAATTCATCAACAGTTATTTATATATAAGAAATGCACTTATCTCTGTTTGTCTGTAATGCTTGCCGATAAATTTCTTGAACTTGCTGACTAACTTAGCAAAATATTGCCACTTGGGGATATTTTGCTCTTGATTGATAAAAATATCTGTAAAATTGCAAAATTGACCCTAAGTTAACGAAAACGATGCCAAATTGATATCAATTATTAAAATATTTTAATATATGGACTATATTGCTTATTATAAATACTATCAATATTGATAATTGTCAGTTTAGAGTTGTGTGAAGTAGTAGTTTATTGGGTACGTTGAAATAGTTTTACATGTTGTCATCCGGAAAAGCACTCAATGTACAATTCAACAGTAAAAATATTGCCTTGGATCTTATATATCATTTTTGCAATGTGAAGTAAATAAATTCATTGCATTATATAGGAAAGTCATGTGCTGCACACATCAGATGTTTTAAATGGCAGCTAAATATGTAGGCAATTGCACAACACAGTCAAAAATTAAAAAAATTAACGAGTGTGGTTCAACTCGAATTTTTCATACCAGAATTCATTTTTTTCAAATTTTACATGAAAAAATTTGAAAAATCGGTATTGTGGGTCCAAATGATTACAACTTATCAGGAAAAATACCTTTTCTATAAATGTTTAGGGCATTTTAAATTTTAATAAATAGACTTTGGAATTTTGCTAATAATTTTTCAATATATGAATACTTTATATGCAGTGAAATAAAATGTTAAATTTTGATCTATTATCACTTCTTTATTTTGACTATAAATCACTTAATAGTGAGTTATGGTTAGAACCCAAAAAATTAAATTAAATTGCAATAATTTTTCTGATTTGTACTTCATTTGGTAGTTATGCATATCTAGGCCAAAACAGGTGCAAAATTTTCAAATAAATCATTTGAGTCTTTAATCATTTGAGTCATTTGAGTTTATATAATTTTTTTAAATATTGTGTGTTTCTGTACATAAATTTGTCCAATTTTAAATTATCACTTGCATGTAGTCTAGTTTTGTACTTTTAAGATCAGCATTTTTACTCTGCTATTTAATTTAATATGTCTTCAATGATCAAATAGAAGCTCAAAAGTTTATGAGAAAACTAATTAAAATGCATTTTCAGGGTACAAATAAAAGATCTCAGAAAGACTTGGAAACAGAAATTGATTCAATTGGGGCATTTTTAAGTTCATATACATCTAGAGAAGAAACAGCTTTTTATGCAAAATGTCTTGCCAGTGACATTCCAAAAGGTAATTTTTCTTTTAATATTTTATTAAATAATTTATAGCATTCAGTAATTATATATTAACAACAAGGCAAAATAAAAAGAAAAACAATTGAAGTAAAAGGGCAGACTGGATTTATAAAATGGGTCAATTTTTTGGCCATTTATGTGCTTTAATATTTTATTATATTAGATGATATAAAATGAATAAAACACAAATGATCTTCAAATAACTCTTATTCAGCACACCTTGGATATTGCAGACATTTCTATGACTAGTTTGTCTTTGTTGAAGTAATATTTTACTAACTGTACTTATGACAACTCAATGTCCTGTTAAATCAGGAAAACCATATATCAGATACATAACAGAAACTAAATTATTATGGGTAATCAATATTAAATTCTGTTATCATAAATCAGTTCACATTACCTATTACAATTCTCATCTATAGATGCTAAACACTTCATAAGCGGTGTTGCAGTGGGGGAGCATAAAGGGAGCATACTGAATTTACAGCAAAATTAAGACATAAGTGGACATTAAGACATGGTTTAATTTTGAAAAACTTGTAGCTTGCGAGTTATTTGAATATAGAAACCTTCATCATTCAATGATCACACTGACTTTAAATATATGTTATTACTTGATGCTTTCAATGAGACTCTTATTAAGTGTGATTAACTGATGTTTTGCCAGGAGTAATTTTAAAAATAAATATTGGTATATATATTGATGAAAATTTGGTAATTTTCTAGACCACTTTTGTCGAAGGCCCAGACCTTCTGACTCGTCCTTGGACATGAGCAGCAATTTGGATGGCCAGTAGATCATTTTTGTGTATAAATGGTCTCTATAAGTCACCTTTTTAATAGAAATACTAAATACTCTGTTTTCTCCTATTTTAAAGGCTAAAATATGTTGGAAGCCCTGCAAAGCAGAAAACGAACTAATACTATTCGCCTTTCATTAGACATAGTCACTGCCATGACTTTTCCAACAGATGTGCATAGGCATAGTAAGAATTTTTAATTTGGGAGTGCTGAAATCCCACTAAGACTAAGAGTGCTAAAATCCCTTTAAATCCAATGATTTTGATTGCAATATAGACATGCATTTAAAAAATTGTTGGGTATGTTAATGTTTTTTTTTTAGCAAGCCCTTTTCTCAAAACCCTCTCTTTGTTCCATCAATGCAGTTGTGGTATCTTAGATATAACAATAATTTAGGAGACTTAATCTTTCTAAAGTTTACACTGTGTTTTCATTTTCTGTTTATAATCATGTTTTACTCTCCCTTCTGGTTGTTGGAAGGTTAGGATTCATATTTTTATGATACATTATGTATTGTTTTGCAGAATACAACAGATGCATCATCTAATTAGTCTGTAAGATGCATTCAGTATGTAAATTTTTGCTACCAAACAATAAAATAGCCATTTTTATAATTCATATAATTGATTTCAATTATTTAGGTTAGTTTTAATTTTAATAGTGTATGGTCCATTTTTAGAAAATATGGCACTTTCAAGCTAAATTTTGTCCTTCAACCAAAAATGTTCAAAATCTTGAGACTTTTCCCCTGACAGACTATAAGTCTTTTAGATGTTTAAAATAAGCACTTAAAATATTATTATTTTAATTTTCATAATAATAATGAAAAAAAAATGCATATATATACTAAAGTAAGGGAATGATGTGCAAATAAAGGAGTTGTGTAAAAATCATAATATGTTGTTAAACATATGTTAAACAGCTTTTTTTGCTCAGTTTTATATTTAAAAGATTAAAAATTTATATTTATACATTTACTGGAAAAACAAAAGGAATTAAAATCAATGTTTTAAAATCGGGGTAGACAAAACACCAAAATTTTCTGGAGCCAGCACTTTTTGACAGACATGATACTCAAACCAATGTTAGATTTGGTTATGCAATGCATCTTAGTCAAGTTAAGGATAAACTATGTAACCTCAAAATTGAAATTAATTTATTAACATAAAAAGGATTTATATGTCAAATCATATGTTTTTTAAAAAGAAATTATATGATTTATTGCTTTGTTTTGATTTTGATTGATCTGTATTGATTTGTTTTTGCATTAAATACCACAGGTATTAGATTTTTTTTTTTATCTAAGTCCTCAATAGAGGGATCATTTAAACATATCATTCTTAAGTCACTCAAATTTTCCACCAAAAGCTTTATTTACAGTTTATGTTTAATAACATCCATTTTGCTGAACCCTTGTTCACTTGAAGCATTTGAAACATGTATGTTACCACAATACTAAAATTCTTCCCTTAATCGGGAAAGTTTTCTTTTAGAATCAAAACTTTTCTTTTAGAATCAAAGAACGAATCAGGTCTTATTTATTGGAAGACCTTTTCCAAATACTTTGAAATTGAACTTATACAACTCGCATAATAGTTCATTTATGTTGTCGTCCATAATATCAAGATGTTTTGAAAAATGAGTGACAAGAGCTCTAATCTCACTGCTACCATAATTTTATAACATTTTTTTATAGCTAGGAATACATTAAAAAAACAAAACAGAAACAGTGGCACTGTATTTTTCATATTTTAAGTTTCTAGTTTAAAATAAATAGAACTAAATATCCAGACACAAATTTGTCATTTTTGTATACAGTGCTAGGAAAGCTACTGCACACTTCATGTGTTCCACTTTATAGCACAACTATGTCATTAGTTCCAGCCAGAATTGTTTAATTTTTGTTTGACCAATAGAGGAAATTTCAACAATAAACTGTCAGCATTTTTGGCAGGCCCCATTATATTCTTGAATCATTACAAACAATACTTGCATTTATTATCTGCTCACCTTCACTCTTTTCTTCAACATTGCTTTCATATGGTGCTATATTTGAACCCTAACTGGGTCTACTTAATTTTCTTTTTTGTAAGAATACATAAATACATTTTGTTTTGCTTGTGCTAGTTGATTTTTGTAGATTTGTTCATTTTATTTTGTTTTTGGCACAAGCATTAAGGTATATGCACTTGCTATTCATGTGTTAAGAGAAACCCATGAAATTCAATATATAGATAAAAAATAAAGTATTTAAAAAATATGTATTAAATAAAATAAAAACTTTATCACAAAGTGCAAGATTCGTTATAGAAACATGAGATTAAACATGAAGAACACAACATGTGAGCTGGCATCCAATTGGTTCTGCTGTCTAAAAATAAAACATCTGCTACTTAATGTTTCAAAACACTAATACACATGTATTAGATTTCCGGACATCTTTAAATGTTTGTGGCCAATAGCAACAACACATCATCAGCAATGCATCCTTTTTCAGAAAAAATTGAAATATGTTTCCTGCTACTTAATGTTTCAAAACACTAATACACATGTATTAGATTTCCGGACATCTTTAAATGTTTGTGGCCAATAGCAACAACACATCATCAGCAATGCATCCTTTTTCAGAAAAAATTGAAATATGTTTCAAGTGATGCAGACAATGTCATGGAACTTGAAACGATAGCTGTTTCCTATTGGTTGTGATCCTATGAATCTACATACTGACCACACTGTCAATAAGTTGGCGATAATGTAATATCTTTTAAAAGTAAATTTAATTTCTTTTCAGAGATATTACTTTTCTCTTTAATCCCTGTCTCTTTGCAAGAATTATTAATTTAATATTTTTTATTTAAAATATAGTCAATTTAATGGTTTACTGGTATACTTTGTTAGAGGATCATATAGAATTTGCATTTAATTAAGAGGGACATATAGTAATTGCTTTTTGTTAGGAGTTGTATAGCAATCAATAATATTGACTATTAGAGGTGGATCTGTGTCTGAAACATGGTCTGTTTGACAGGCATACATTCTTGCCTTGCCATTTTCTTGTGTGATTGCTCTGTGTCTGTATCCTGACAGAGTATTCTGATGAAGGATGCTGTTTCCTTCATCAGAAATTCCTTCATCAGAATTCCATCGTTTCCTTCATCAGAATTCCTTTGAAACTGATCGATACTCTTAATCAATTTTTTATGTTGTTATCAACACAAAGTGTTTGTACATCAATTTTGTCAGCAGTTTGAGCAAGTTTTTATCTTGATTTTTTCCCCCACAATTTATGATAGTTGGTTTATTATTTTGAAGTCTGTGAAAATAGATGCATTAATGCTGTAGTTCGTGTTTTACCACCTTTAAGGCCACAAAACCTTGTATATAAAATGAATTACTATTGATTAGCATTTATTAATAATTATTTCATTTATGAAATTAAATATTTATTTTATTGACTATTAATTATTACCTCCATATAACATGCTTGTCAGAAATTATGATTATGATGAAATTATTGCCGATACTAGTATTATATTTGTTGTGGCATTTACTTCATTTTCAGGTTTTTTGCAGTGCATTATCATTCCTGCAATATTTATCACAGCTGTGGCCCTTTTACTAGAAATTATAGTTGTAATTTGTTCACCAAATGAACATTACTGTTTAAATCATCTTTTTTATATTAACATGTATATTTTACTTTTTTTTATATCTAGCTGTGGATATTCTAGCAGATATGATCACTAATGCTAAATTGGATGGACAGGCTATAGAAAAGGAACGGAATGTTATCTTAAATACCCTGGAAGAAGCTGAAAGTGATCTTAAATTAGTTACTATGGACTATCTGCATCTGACAGCTTATCAAGGCACCCCACTAGGATTACCAGTTTTGGGACCAACTGAAAATATAAAGTATGTTTTTCATTTACATTTGAAATAAATTGACTCTAATGTCTGGTATATATTTGTGATATCAATTGTGTGTCTGGTATATAAAAATATTTGTGAAAACCTTTATGGAGGTATGTAAAGATGTGATTTTGCACACCAAATATTATAATTATCACTGGTATTTAAACAAAATATATAGGTAATACTATTAAAAACATTTACGTTGACATATTACATCACATTTAAAAGTAGTTATATTTACTCTGAATGTAACAGAAATATATCAGTTACAAAATTCATGGATTTTCTTGGTACATGGTGTTTTACAATTGTGATCATGTTTGATTTCAAAGCAAATTATATGCTTACATGTCTGGGAAGGAGGATTTTTTCAGTCTGTCCAGTATTTAATGAGAAATGTGTTTTAAAATTATGATAAGTCTTTTTAAGCAGGTAAGCAATTATTCAAATTAGAATTTTTAAGGCTATTTAGTTTATTTTCACTTTTTCAAGGTTTAAATAACAGCAATTGATCTGAGCAATTTAATAGAGAAAAATTACAGATACTTGAGTTTTATGTATTTGGTGAAATTGGAGAGTGCCCAGATTTATTTTTTAAAGTAAGCTTTTATAAGATTACTTCTAAGTTCTCATGCAGAATCATTAATATTTATTGAAAGTAAGTTACTTTTTAGTTATTCATCTTTTAACTAAGAACTTTGAAATTGAGATAGCACTAAAATTCCAAAGTATATTAATTTTGAGTTGGAAGTATAAATAGTGTTAAGCTTGTTAGTTTAAACAGGATTAAGTTTAATTACTTTTATTGAAGAACAGATTAAGTTTACTTTTTATAAATATTTAAGATTTTACATCCCCTACAGAAATTATGGTGACAGGAATGACATGTGTTTGTTTTTGTTCAACATGGAAATCAGAACCTACATTGGGAAACAAATAATGTGTTATGTATAATTTGCTTTTATGCACTAACAGGAAATACAGTACTATAAAATTTTCATTTATGTTAATAATAATTAAATGTGTGTAAGGAATGACAGGTAATAAATATATTCATCACAAATCTATATATATAAAATTGAAAATCTGTCTGTCTGTCTGTCTGTCCCATCATCATGAGAGAACGGCTGAACCGAATTTGATGAAATTTTGTGGGTAGCCTGGAAATAGCCCCACTTAAAATTTAGTCCGTGTTTTGAGCTTCTACGACCAGTGGTTCTCGAGATATTAGTAAAAAACGAAACTTTCGATTGTCTCATCATCACGCGAGAACGGCTGATCCGAATTGAATGAAATTTTGTGTGTAGCTTTGAAATAGCCCCCCACAAATTTTGTCCAAGTTTTAGGTTTCTAAGACCAGGGGTTGTCGAAATATTAATGAAAAACGGAACTTATTCCTGGGAGTTCTACTCTCCAACTCCGTGGTTTATCCAAACGGAAAGGATGAAAATCGTTTGTTTAATATGTCAAAGGGAATTAAAACTTTATTTTTGAGTTTGATGCAGGATTTTTGCATTAAATAGTCACTATCTGAAAGCATGAATTGTTTGAAACATGAATTTAAATGGAAAAATCTACCTCCATGTTTTATATATCACACGCTTTTATTCAACGATTAAAAGTATAAAGAAATCAAAATGGCTATTTAATTTCGCATTTTATGAGGAAGATTCTATCTTATATCATGTTGCTCGGCAACGGAATGAAATTAAATGTGTTGTTAATATTTATTATTATTTTTTATATTTGAATAATAAATAAATGGATGTAAAAATATATTTTAAATAAAAGGTTTGGTTGTTCTTTTAATTATATAAATTGCGAACTACGTACATCATTTTCATTTATTTTAGCAAAGAGGTTTCCAGCTCATACATTGTGTTTAGCTAATAAACTCAAATATTGTGTTTACCCAATAAATTCATTTAACCGATTGTTGAAGCAGAAAAAGAGTAGAACGGCTGTATCTTATAATACAATTTTAGTGTTTTCATTTAGTATATACAAACGGGATCAGAATATTTTATTCTTCAGATCTGCAAATTTAGAGCTACGAGTTTAGCGGAATATCTCTAAATAACTTGGTAATTTTCTTAAACTTTACCAAATTAGCGGAAATGTTTCCAAATTTATAAAAATGACGCAAATCAATAATTTGTTTTTTTAGAATAGAGTACTGAAATTATGTTTCGGTAGCGTTTGTCGGACAGTCCATCCATCCTACTTAGTAACACATTTAACGAATTTTTTTAATATCACCAAATTGATAAAAATATTTGTGAGTCCATAAAAATATCATAGAATTGATAAAATCGCGCTTAATAAATGAAAATAATTGTGTTTTGTTAGGGGATAGAATTGTGATGATGTTTCGTCAATTTGTCGCAAAATGGTACTATCTGTTCTACAGTCCCACTTGACGATAAATATGGCGATTTTTTAAATTATCGCTAAATTGACTAAAATGTCGCCAAACCTTCCATGGAGGTCGCATTTTTCAGATGATATGATTTCCATCAATTTATTTGAAGCAAATGATATCATGTCGCTTAGCAACGGATCTAATGTGTTATGCGGCATACGATATAAGGTATGTATATAAGCAAAGATATGTATATAAAATAAATTTCATTGACATTGTATTTTTGACTGGATAATATCAATTACGGTCTTCAGGTTTAAACATTATTATTATTGATATTTTCGGGAACTTTTGATTCAAGGATTATTGATATTTTCAAGTTATTATGACATTGTTTTATTATGATGAAAATTGTTGAAACTCATATATAGTACGTTGTACGAGTAATCTTCTACAAATGCATTATATCTTCTAATCTACGAGAATATAAGTAGTACAGGTATATTGGCATAGTATATTTTGATATATATTGGCATATATTGGAATCAATTACGACCTTCTGGTATAAAAATTACGGGGATTAGTGATATTTTCAATTTATTACGTCATCTCTTTTATTTTGGCAAATATTTTTGAGACTCATATTGTAATACGGGTAATCTTCTACCAACACACTGGCATATTTTCTAATCTGCGACAATATAAGTAGTACGAGGTTACATATATTGATTCTATTCCTTTTTTTTGTAAATTTGCTTACAAAAGGGGCCAGGATGTCTTATTCTTCAGATCTGCCCGTGAATATAATTTTACATAGTGAGAACATATATTCTTAAAATTCTCTTTAGAGCAATAAATTTAATATTTTAGCGGAATTTGCACATGATTGCGAATTATAAGTTTCTTTATATTATATATTCCGTACGAAGAACGGGTATGCTGCTAGTCTATATAAATAAAATTGAAAATCTGTCTGTCTGTCTGTCTGTCTGTCTGTCAGTCTGTCTGTTTGTCCCATCATCACGGGAGAACGGCTGAACCGAATTTGATGAAATTTTGTGGGTAGCCTAGAAATAGCCCCACTTAAAATTTAGTCTATGGTTGGAATTTTTACGATCAGTGGTTCTCGAGATATTAGTAAAAAACAAAACTTTCGTTTGTCTCATCATCACGAGAGAACGGCTGAACCGAATTTAATGAAATTTTGTGGGTTGCCTTGAAATAGCCCCCCATAAATGTTTCCCAAGTTTCAAGTTTCTAAGACCAGGGGTTGTCGAGATATTAATGAAAAACGGAACTTTTTTTATAGGAGTTCTACTCTCCAACTCCGTGGTTTATCCAAACGGAAAGGATAAAAATCGTTTGTTTAAAGCGTCAAAGGGAATTAAAACTTTATTTTTGAGTTTGATGCAGGATTTTTGCATTAAATAGTCACTATCTGAAAGCATGAATTGTTTGAAACATGAATTTAAATGGAAAAATCTTTATAAATGAACGGTTTAATTGTTCTTTTAATTATATATATTGCGGACTGCGTACATTACTTTTATTTATTTTAGCAAAGAGGTTTCAAGCTCATATATTGTGTTTAGCTAATAAACTCATAATAAATGAACGGTTTGATTGTTCTTTTAATTATATATATTGCGAACTGCGTACATCACACTTTTATTTATTTTAGCAAAGAGGTTTCAAAGCTCATATATTGTGTTTAGCTAATAAACTCATATATTGTGTTTACCCAATAAATTCATTTAGCCGATTGTTGAAGCAGAAAAAGAGTAGAACGGATGTATGTATCTTCTAATACAATTTTAGTGTTTTCATTTAGTATATATACAGACGGGATATGGATATTTTATTCTTCAGATCTGCAAATTTAGAGCTACGAATTTAGCGGAATATCTCTAAATAACTTGGTAACTTTTCTTAAACTTTACCAAATTAGAGGAAATATCTCCAAATTAATAAAAATGACCCAAATCAATGAAATTAAATTTGTTTTTTTAGAATAGAGTACTGAAATGATGTTTCTGCAGCATTTGTCGGTCAGTCCATCCATCCTACTTAGTAACGCATTTAACTAATTTTTTTAATATCACTAAATTGATAAAAATATTTGTAAATCCATAAAAATATCATGGAGACGAAAATGTCGCCAAACCTTCCATGGAGATCACATTATTCAGACGACATGATTTCCATCAATTTATTTGAAGCAGATGATATCATGTCGCTTAGCAACGGATCCAATGTGTTATGTGTCATACGATTTTTATTAAATCTAATAAAAATATGTATATAAAATAAATTTCATTGACATTGCATTTTTGACTGGATAATATCAATTACGGTCTTCAGGTTTAAACATCATTATTATTGATGTTTCGGGGACAGTTGATTCAGGAATTATTGATATTTTCAAATTATTATGCCATTGTTTCATTATGACGAAAATTGTTGAAACTCATATATAGTACGTTGTACGAGTAATCTTCTACAAATGCACGGGTATATCTTCTAATCTACGATAATATAAGTAGTACAGGTATATTGGCAAAATTTTTATATATATTGGCATATATTGGAATTAATTACGACCTTCTGGTATTAAGATTACGGGGATTTTTGATACTTTCAATTGATTACGTCATCTTTTTTATTTTGGTAAATATTTTTAAGACTCATATTACAATATGTTTAAGCTTCTACTAACACACTGGCATATTTTCTAATTTGCGACAATATAAGTAGTACGTGGTTGCATATATTGACTCAATTCTTTTTTTTGTGTGTGAATTTGTTTACAAAAGGGGCCAGGATATTTTATTCTTAAGATTTGCCCCTGAAGATAATTTTGCATAGTGAGAACAGATATTCTTAAACTTCTCTTTATGAGCAATAAATTTAATATTTTATCAGAATTTGCACATGATTGCGAATTATAAGTTTTTTTATATTATATACTCCGTACGAAGGACGGGTATGCTGCTAGTGAGTAATAAAATTATGTTTTCACTTAACTGTTAAGAAGCAGAGCTCTAAAGCATAAAACATATGTGGAACAAATCTCTGATAGTGTTCTTCAACTGACTTAAAATCACTGTTATCACTATTTAATGAATGAAAAGGAGGATTTTTTGGACAACATCGTAATGTTGATGATTCTCAGAGTATTTTAAACAAATATGTCAAAAAAATATCTATCTTACTTATTTTTTTTAAACCTTAAGGGAGAGCGTATAGAGAGCAAGTTAAGTTTTGAGTATCAGTATAATTTAGAAAAGTTATTAATTTTACATATTAAACTGATTTTGGAAACTATGTGGAAACTCACTTCCAAAATCGGAAGTTAGTATTTTATTGTCTTGTATTTGCAAAGTAGTAATCTAATGTGTTTCATAGTGTTTGAAAATGTTTAGAATTTTGAAAAACATGGTTTTGTATAGCTAACTCAAAGTACTAGATTAACATTAAAAAAATATATTTAGGTTACTATTTCATATATTTTAATAAAAGTGTTATTTATAGGAAGTTTAGCAAAGATGATCTAGCATTCTATGCTAGAAATAACTTTGTTGCCCCCCGTATGGTGCTAGTTGCTTGTGGAGGTAAGTTTATTGTTTTTATTTTATTGTTTATCAGAAAAATTTAGTAGCTTACAGGATTTGAAGTAGGGCTTGAAATTTATGGGGACGAGGGGATTTTCAAAAATTTGGGGAGGAATTTTAGAATCCAGGATTTTTATTAGCAAAATGTAAAATGAGGATATTTCTAGTTTTAATTTATAATATGATATTACAGCACAAGAGGCATACAAGATTGACATTTAGTATATTCTACCAATTCTTTTACAGTTATGATTTGAAAATGATCAACTTTATTTTTTAAATAAATTGAAAATATATGCAGTTGTTTTGTAATTAACATATTTTTAGAATTCAGCACATTTTGAATTATCCTGCTCTATATTTGCATCTCATCATACTAATTTTATTCAAAATATTTTGAATAACTAAATATATTTTTCCTAAATTTACCCTTAATAAAATGAAAATGAAAAGAATATTAATTTTTAATTGAAATTAGAGATGCAATTTTGGATATAAATACATAAAATTCTAATGTATGCTCTCCAAATGTATTTCTAATGAGCTTAAATGCCCAAATAAATAAAAATGTTTTAATTTTGGTATTTCAAGCATATACTTCAATTTCATTAACAGTATGTTTGAAAGATAATATTCTGGTATAAAAAGCCCAATAAATATAAAAATATCAGTGGATGCAAACAGATTGAAAAATTTTAAATGTTTAAAAATAAAACTAAATATACCAACAGTTGTGTTTAAATGTAACTTTCTGTGATATTGCTAAGCTGTCTTTTAAAAATTACTTACTAATAAATGACATATATAAAAATCCCCATAAATATACTGCAAGAGAATTTTTTGTGGGAGCCAATTTTTGGTCCAAAATAGTCATTTTCATCCAAATATAGAATTTCATTGTAAAATGTCTGATGCAGGAATTTTATCAAAGTTCTTTAAAAAAATTGAAGATTTATATATTTTCCAGAGATTGCATTTTCCTAAGAAAATTAAAAGTTGATTCCTTAGGTTAAGTATTTAAAGAAGTCAATCACTGAAACCTAAAATAAAATCATGTTTTATAGTTGCTATAATATTTTTTCTTCACATTTTGGCAAAAGTTAACTTGCATTAATTTTGGACCATCTAGCATAGTTTTATAACTGCTCTCCATTTTTAGTATTTGACTTCTAACCAGGGGCGGCCATTCAGGGGGTCCGCAGGGCCGCACGGACCCCCTTGAATAAGCACTTCAAATTATTTTAGTTATATAGGTTAATTACAATTTTTAAGGAAATTATCTGCATTTTATTCCAATTAAAATTCGAATTATTGGAAATAAGTGATGAAATTGTCACTAGATGGCAGCACTAAAGTTTTGAAAGAGTCTCTTATCCTCTTTTCACACCATATTAAATCTATAGGGAAAAATACTGCATTACAGGGAAAGATGAGGGATTCTTAATGGGGCCGCGTCCCTACATTGCCTCTGGGCTGATAGAACGAATGGTATGTTAATATAACGGCAATAGAAATTAGAGTTAAAAAAAACAGACATTGCAATATTCCAATTCGATGTGAGCCGCGGCAGTTTTCGCGGCTCAAATCGGAGAAATGCCAAGAAGAAATGAAGAAACCGCCAAGAAGAAACAAATACTGTGAACGACTGATTCGAATTGGCTAAGTTTCGCTAATTTGGCATTGAATTTTCCTTGATAAATGTGTGTTTTCTCTGTCGCTTCTTTTTAAAATAATAAATTTGGATGTTTGAATACATATTTGAAAATAAATTACTCTATTTATGTAATTCTGATTTATTTTATTGATGCTATTGACCTAGTCCTTTCAGTTTTGGTTCAGGACGAAATAGTTTAGTATTAGATACAGAAAATAGAAATTCAAAAAAGTTGCGATACATATTTTGTGCTTTTTACTTAATTGAATAAATGGTGGTTATTTATGGTATTTTGGGGGTTTCTGTTCTTCGCCTTCGGTAAAAAAATGCATTGTTTGGGGCACTCAGTTTAATTTTGACCCACCCATCCGTATTACTGAAAATGTTTCACTCCCTAAGCGCCCGGTGGGGGATAATTTCTGATATAGGGTGGTTCTGTCCTTATGAAAGGGGATCATTTCTGATTTAGGGTAGTTCTATGCTTTGTTTGTGACGAGTTTCAATGCGTTTCACCTCTTAATTGTTTAAAAGCCACGTGAATTGTATTTGTGGCATACCCGTGGATATTTTTAGTGACACTTTCAGAAATGTTTTATCTGAGGGGGTGGGTCTCTTTGACTTACTCAGCTGTCTTACTTTTTCAGCTATTTAACATTAAAGATTGAAAAAATTATAAATATTTGTTAAAGAATGTTAAAAAACAATTTCAACCAGATACTTGATTCTTTGATCTGATGTTGTTTTCCTTAAAATCCCCCCCCCCCCCTTCACCGGCCACTACTCAATCTCCCTGGTTTTGCTTCTAATTTCATTGAAGACCAATATTGCACCGACACTTCCTAGGCATAAATTTTACTTGAGGTAGTCCTAAAATTTCTCATCTGGCTTCCTAATTAAGCGATTTTGAATTTACTGGTGGTTATAGTCTTTACACTCTCTATACGTGCATTGCCTGGACATGTATATTTTTTTTATTCAAACCCCCCTGAGCGTAACTTTTAGTTTAACTAACCCGCAAAGTTTTACATCTCGGTTCCTAAATTGAGCGATTTTGAATCTTATGGTAGCTACAGTCTTTGTACCACCTGAATGTACATCTTTTTCGTATCAATCCCCTGGGCGCAACATTTACTTTAAGTAGTCCTCCTCTAATTTCACATCTCGGCTCCTAATTGAGCAATTTTGATTCCGCTGGTAGTTATAGTCCTGGCACTATTTGTATATGTGAATTGGATATACATATTTATTGTGTCAACTCCCTGGGCGTAACTTTCAGTTCGGTTAGCCCCCCCCCCCCCCCCCAAATTTCTTAAGTCTCCTTCTAATTGAACGATTAAGATTTTGCTGGTGGCAATCACTTAGATATACAACCTTATTATATCAACCCCCTGGGTGCAACTTTTGCTTTAAGTAGCCTCAATTTCATATTTCGGTTTTACAAAAAATGCATCGCCTTGGTTCCTGAAATATCCGTGTACGACATTTCAAGGCCGTACGATGTTTACGTTTTCCGCTACAGACCTTACACACACACGTCGAAACACAAATATCGTCTGTTATTATGTAATATGAAACAACTGTGGTGGAAGAGGGGAGACCCTCCTCTTTTTCATATTTACATTTTTATCTATCTTAGTGACTCTTGATCCGATTTTGATGCAATTTTCACACTGTATTTTCTACTTTACAATGGACCCACTCGATCTGCTCACTCTAAACTTTGATTCACTTTTGTTGCACCCGCGCAACGAGTTAACTACTTATTGTTATAAAGGCCGATTGCTATATATAGTGACTGCTAGCAAGCAGAACTCGCTAGTATCATTTTAAAGACGAATAGAGATAAGCATAACGCATAAGAATTTTCTGTAAATTCCAAATTAATTCTTGTATTAAAAATAGTTTCTTTGCTTCTACATATAAACGGCCGTAGATTTAATTGGTTTTCGCTCTCTAATTATGTTACTGTTTGGGTTACAAGGACGATCAGGTACAAAACTATTAGCCATAGAGTGTATATGAGAAAAATTGTGTGTATTTTGGGTGTAAAAATATTTGCGCTAATAATAAAAAAATACTGCACATGCATACCACTGAGAGTATTTAATTTTTACAAATTTGATACAAATTTATTTAGAAATGTATTTAAATTATTTCCATGGTTGCGATAGGCTCTTATTCATTTTAAAGAAACTTGCACAACGTATATCAACGCAAGTAAAATAATAATTTGGCATACGGCTGTTTCGAGGTAACGCCGGAACCAATTCATCAGTGCCGGATAAACGACGAACTCGAAGTCTGAACGACGTAGTTAGCTCAAACTGAGGGATATATATACATAAATACATAGATGAGCGCCTCCCTCTACATGTCGCTCACAAGCTGCCACTGCTTCTGACAATATCTGTACTCCTCCCTTGATTTTGGGAACTCGCAAATAATTGGTCAGTCCCCTCTCCCCCCTGCCCGTCTAGCATTACTCAAGCTCAAGGTCTTGCGTTCTTCTTCCCAACTTATCTTTCTCTATTTCTACTGGAAGCCTGCTTGGACCTCAGTTTTGTCCTTTCTGAAGACTTGGTAAAGGCCACGATTTCTGTCATTCCCCCCCCCCCCCCCAAGCACAATATCGATTTAAACTCTATCCTTTTCTGAATTTCCTTTTTTCTATTATTAACTTTTCTCTTTAAGAGAAGTTTAAAGGGAGGGTCATATCCTCTCCTGGGCACTTCTTTAACCCCATGCTTGAGATCTTGAGATTAATTTCGGAAATCTTTAACAGAATTAGAAACACACATTATATATTTGGTAACAAAATTGGTGGCTTTATTTTTTTCCTCCACCTTTTTCAAGATATTTTTATTAATTGTGCACAATAGTATGATTCCAATGTGTCAA
The DNA here is from genome assembly GCA_951213105.1 of Amaurobius ferox. Taxonomy (NCBI): domain Eukaryota; kingdom Metazoa; phylum Arthropoda; class Arachnida; order Araneae; family Amaurobiidae; genus Amaurobius; species Amaurobius ferox. The sequence goes on from OX578145.1 coordinate 51,701,343, forward strand.
ATCGTGCTTGAAGGGCATGGCTTCATCAGCTATTACGATTTTTTGGGGGATATTAAGAATATTTTTACTGAAAAATATATTTACCAAATATTTTTTTATCGAAGAATAAAGTGTTAAAAGAAAAAAAAAATGTAATGAATGCGGAAAATTGAAACATTTAGGAGAGAAATCATTGTCTCATGTACATAACCTGTTATAATGGGATTATTAATGGCGAATTATATTAACTCAGTATTAAGCTAGGCTTATAACAATAGAAAAAGTGATATTTTTTAGTCTCCGAAGATTGAGTTAAGAAATATTATAGTACAGTGGCAGAATTGCTGCAGGTCCCTGGGTATGCCACTACATTGGGGTAATAACGTCATAGAATGTTCTTTTGTAATAAAATGCGTATTATTGAAACTTCTTATTTGGATGCGTCTAATTAGTCTTTTATATTATATTTGGATATTAATCATAAAAGTACACTACATAATAAATGTTTGTTAAGAAATTTAAATATATTAAAAATTATTTATTTATTTTAATTATATTTGGAAATATATATATAAATAATTTTTAAGAAATTTAAATATATATCATAGGATTCAGTTTGAGCAAAAATGAACAATATAGTTTTTATGTGAGTCATAACTACTGCATTCTGAATTAGTCCACTTTAAGCGAATTACATATCTATACCACATTTTGTTTGAGCTGAATTAGGTCACAAATTATACTCATTTCATAATCTATTGTCTAAAAAATGAAAGTGTTGTCATCATTGTTATTGTTACAAAGGGTTTTTTAATTTATATTGAATTCTACTGAAGACACGGCAAAACTAATTTGTTGCCAGGGGACTTTCTATTATTATTAGTTTTTAATTTCCTTTACTCAATTTTTCCTCCAGATTTCTTTGATATTGAAGACTTTCATCAATAAATTTTCACTATTTTTCATTTCCTTCTCTTCTTTCTTTTCTGTTTTTCGTGATTTTTTTGTTTCTATGAGGACATCTAATCTAACCTTCAGCTGTTTTGTTCATTTTATTAAAATTGTGTTTGATTCCATTCTTATATGCTAATTAAAAATTTATCCACTTAACTCAATCATGGTAACACCATAAAACGTTTTTGATAACAGTAATAAGTGCAATTTGTTTTTCCTGTTTGTGAGTAAACATTCCTATGAAAGTTTTCCCATAGGAACCAAATAGTAATTTGTCGCATAAAGTGGTTTGAGAAATACTAAAATTCTTTGAAACAGATTTTGCTGAGTTGTCATCTTCGATAGCTTTAGGAGCCGTCCGTAAATTTTCCAGGGTCCACTTAGCCTCATTGGTTATTCTTTACCAAGGTCACACCATTTGGAAACAAAAATTAATTGATTTCAGTATATTTTAATAATGAAATAAGCTCATAAAAAGCTATGGGGTAATACTGCCACTGTTGTGATATAGCCTCAACAAAACTGACAGTATTATTCCAGAAGGACCAAATGATGGATATGCTGTTTTTGCTTCCCTCCTAAATACTATTGTTAACATAACTTTCTGAAGAGATAGACAATTATGCATACTTCATAAATATAAATAGAACTTCATGCAAAAAAATGATTAAAGTAAATATACCTTCAAAATAACTGGCGCTTCAAAATTGGGTGAAAGTGATGAAATTATGCAATTTTGTCACTGAAAAAAATGCAGCTTACTTTACGGATTAATGCTATTGTGGTATGTTACTTTTTTAAGTTGCTACATGTCACCATTCTCTACGTATTTCTAATATACATGGGGAGGTGGAAACTGGGGGTGGCTATATTACCCTCGAGGGGTGGTATTATCTCTATTTCTCTTACTCTATCCTATATACAGTAGGTGCCGCTTAATGTGATCGCGGATAATGTTATCATTCGTTTAATGTTATCATAATCGCGAAGTCCCGAACGCTTGTATATTAACACATGTTACAAAAATCGGTTTTTGTAATCAGCGCCTTCGTTTATTGTTATCACTTTATCACTTCACTTTCGTCGTTCGTGTACTATTTTCGAATTTTTTTTTCTTTTTTTTCATTCTCTCAACAAAAATCCAAACTACATATACGTAAGAGCAAAGGGAGAATCCCCAAAACCCCAAAGAGGGCCCCTTTTGTTGGCAAATGCAGGAATTTGCCGCTAGGCCGTCCCTCAGGCGCGGCGCCCGGCGCTTGGCGCCGGCCCTGCAGGTGGTGATTTCTCTCCCCTTTTCCCCCCTTTGAGAATGGTGGGGGCGTAGGAAAAGTGTTGAGTTCTTTTCTTATCAGTTATCAAAGTGCTTGGACTGTTGTAAGCTGTAGAATTTTTTCTCTCTGTCAAGTTGCATTTCAAACTTTATTGCAGACGGTCAAGTATTTTAGCAATGGAAAAAAACGCAATGATTTAACTGTTAAGGACAAAATTGACATTTTGAAACATTTTGTTAATTTACCCAAGATAAGTCAAAGAAATGCTGCTGCTGCACTAAAAATCTCTCAGCCATTACTCTGTAAAATGTTAAAGAAATGCGAGGAGATTGAAAATAAAGCGAAATTGAACGAAAATTTGAACTGTAAGCGAAGACGTACTGGGAAATATGAAGAAGTCGAATTTGTTTTGACACTGTGGTTTGCCAATGTTAGGGAAAAGGATGTACGCATAAACAGTCCTTTAATGCGGCAGAAAGCTGAAGATCTTTCTTCTAAAATGGGCAGCAAAAATTTTCTTGCAACGGACGGGTGGTTTAATTGCTGGAGAAAAGGGAAGAACATTGTGTTCAAACGTACCTATGGGGAAGAAAAGGATGCCGCTTTACCAGCTGCAAAGGCATAGATTTCGGAAAAATGGCCGAAAATAATCGCTGATTATTCACCCGAAAACATCTACAATGCTGACGAAACCGGACTTTATTTTCGTGCCTTGCCAGAACATACGTACCTGTTCAAAAATGAGAGTTCTAAGGGATGCAAAGTTTCAAAAAAACGTATAACTGTACTCTGTTGTGCGAGCATGACTGGAAAGAAGAAGAAACTCTTTGTTATCGGAAAAACCAAAAACTCAAGATACTTTAAGGATGTTAAGAAATTACCTGTTGATTATGCTGCCAATAAAACAGCGTGGATGGCAGTTGCTCTATTCAGCGAATGGCTTCTAAAGTGGGACAAAGAATTAGATCACAATATCACCGTACTCATCAATAACTGCAGAGCCCATGGGGCAAATGTCACATTAAAGCATATCAAAATCATTCTCCTACCTGCCAACACTACATCACTTATCCAACCATGTGACCAAGGAATAATTCGTGCAATGAAAGCGTATTACCGTGGAGAAATGCGCACTAGCATAGCTGCCAACCGTTCCGAATTTTCCGGATTCGTTCCGAATTTTTGCGTCTGTTCCGAAAATCCGAATTTTTTCCACAAAATCCGAATTTTTGAAAATATTCCGGTTTTACCCCATACTTCCCCCTCTGCAACCATAAAAGTTACATATGTACCAACTCTACTGAATTTGGCGGGAGATTCCCGATTTTTGAGTGTTTATCCCGATTTCCCGCTTTTGAAGACGCATCTCCCGATTTTAACGATTTTTTGAAAAAATCTATACGTTTAGGGATAATATCCCCAAAATTTTCCCTATAAAAGGGATTTTTTAGCTAAGTGGGAAATTTTTCTCTATTTGAACAAAAGTACGCTCATAAGATTACAGATCAGACTTAAAAAACTCTCTGGATTTGGGCCGGAAACTCCGGATGTTTCATTACTTCTCCGGCCTCCGAATTACTAACGAAATTCTCCGGATTTTTTTGTTTGAAATTTATCAATTAACCAGACATGGTATAATTCCTCGGAAACGCCAATTTTCCGCTTTTTTAGCATTGATTTCTACCATTCCCGGGATCGTAGCAACCATAGGCGCCGAGTTTTCAAAATCTCAGGGGGGGGCACAATCCGATAAAGTTATATACAAGTTTCATAAAGTCGATAAATATATAACAACTTACAAGGCCGCCTTGAAGAAAGCAGGCATATATCAGTTAGGTGCCTACAATTGGTTCGAGGTCATTTTAAGCCCCTACTTTAGGCCAAAAGAACAATATGTGCCTTTAACAACCGCCAAGAACGAACTGCCCAACGAACGGCAGTAGTGGTTGTTAAGAGTGCATACTGTTATTTTGGCCTGAAAAAGGGGGATTATAATGCCATCGAAGCAACTGTAGTCACCTAACTGACATACATATGCTTTCTTCAAGGAAATTTTGTAAGTTATTGTCTTACAAGCAGTTTTGGAGTCAGATAACCGAGAGGCTAAGTCACGGGGATTGTACTCTTGAGGACCAGAGTTCGATTTCCGGCTTTGCCTAAACTGTCCCCGTGTACGAGCACGTTAAATTTGTGGTTTTGAAAGTCCTTCCGAGCGGTTGGTAGCAAAGGAAGGAGGGTCGGTCCCTGTGGATATCACCCCCACTGGGTTCCAGTCTAAATTAGATGGCATTGTCTCGTGGGTCTAAACAGCCATCTTACACCTTCGGGTAGGTCGATGGGCTGGGTCGAAAGAAAGATATCAGTAGTTTTATTTATTGTACAATAAATTTTTTAATCTTTTTAGGCCTATTTATATTTGTAAGCTAGGAGTTGATTAGGAAAATCCATATAGTTACTATGCATCAATATTATAATATATAATAATTACAATGGATTTTAATATAAGAATTAACTAGTAGCAAAGCTGTTAATTAATTAAAAAAAAAATCTGAAAGTTAATACAAGTTAACGCTTAATATCAACTCTGAACTACCTATCAGTTGATTTTGACACAATAAATTAAAACTATGAATCCAGCAATAATACAAAAGTATCCAAATACTATTGTCTATATTTAAATATTTTTAAATTAAATATGTAAATAAATTGATCATCACTATAACCACACATTCAGCTAAATTAAAAAATTTTTTTAAACAAATCAATTTATAAAAAAATCTCATAAATAATATTTTTATGCAAAATTTGGATGACATGTTAGTTGACAGTTCTTATCACAACTAAAACTTTAATATTTTTATCGGAGGGGTGGGCTGAGTATACCTAGTGGGTGTGGGGAGGGTGTAGAACCCTCTGGCTCTTGCCTGACTACAGTGCTGTGCCAAACGTCCGGTGCTCAGCAGGAATAAAGCTAAACGCGGGGTTTGCAACTTCAAACGGAATGAATACCACCTTAGAGGTATCACTCCTCTAAGGATACCACCCACGGGTGTTGCAGCTTCAAACGGATTGGGTGCCATCTGTAAAGACAGCACTGGTATATAGGATCCAGGAGTAATTACAGATAAGATCTCTTTCGGTAGACAAAATAAGTCATCTCTACTTCGTGGTAATCATTTATAGTTATTACTGGAGGGAAACAGCTATTTTTTGGAAATGCCAATAACATGGCTGTAAATATACATTTCTCTTTGAATTAGGCGGTCAGTCGAAAAAGTTCTGGTAACCAGGTGTTTTTGTCATTAGCGTAAACATGTTTCCTGGGAGTAAAGATGAGCTTGGTTTGTGTGCCAGATAGTTTAAAGAGCCATGGTAAGGAAGATATGAGCAAGACTGAACGGAAATGTGACATTTACGTTGATAGAATTTTCTTTCAATTATTTTTATGTTTAAAAAAATTTCATTTTTTGGTATTTAGTAAAATATGAAGTTGAAAAAAATATTGAAATTTCCCAGAGGGGGCTTTGCCCCCTCTGGAAAAGTTCAGCGGGGGCTCGTGCCCCTCTGCCCCCCCGTAGTCGGCGCCTATGGTAGCAACTCTATAATAAAATTAACGTAGATTTACGGCCGCGTGTAATGTAAATTAAGATCTCGATCGCTTATTTTATGAAAGTAATAAATATACTTCTTCAAAGGTTGTCTAATTCAGCATAAATCGCTAAAATGTTATTTTGTTCATTAATTTTGCATAAAACTGCGATTGCGCAATTCAGTTTGTTCTCATAAATCGCCGAGAGTGCAATAATATCTTTTTCCATCCATCTCAATCTTCTACATATTGCATTTTTGATTGACCAAACTAGCTTATTTTCATATTCTGATTCATTATTATGGTTAATTTCTTAATTATTTTCGCATAAACAGTGCGATTGCGCAATTCAGTTACATCGCGTGAAATGCCGAGATTACGTTAGTATCTTTTCCCATCCATCTCCATCATTTAAATGTTGCATATTAGATCGACTAAATTATCTTATTTTCATATTCTGATTAATTATTATTGTTAATTTCTTAATTATTTTCGCATAAACAGTGCGATTGCGCAATTCAGTTACATCGCTTGAAATGCCGAGAGTATGTTAGCATCTTTTCCCATCCATCTCCATCATTTAAATGTTGCATATTAGATCGACTAAACTAGCTTATTTTCATATTCTGATTAATTATTACTGTTAATTTCTTAATTATTTTCGCATAAACAGTGCGATTGCGCAATTCAGTTACATCGCGTGAATTGCCGAGAGTACGTTAGTATCTTTTTCCATCCATCTCCATCATTTAAATGTTGCATATTAGATCGACTAAACTAGTTATTTTCATATTATTAAGGTTAATTTTTTAATTATATTTGCATAATACAAATACAAATTTGATGTTCAGTGGGCTAAGTTAGGAAAGCAAAAAGATCCTGTGTATAAACTTTTGTATGGTAAATTGAGTAGTATCATCTTGGGGATACTAACACTCCCCCATAGTAATGCTGCATGTGAGCGAATTTTTAGTCTTGTAAAAAGAAACAAAACTGATTTTAGAAGTTCCATGAGTATTTTGACTTTACAGTCTACTTTAATTGCCAAATAATCAGATAAATGGTGCTTGGTATGAACAAACATGGTGCCACTTTCTTGAAAAAGGCCAAATCTACTACCTATGTATCAATAAACCAAAAAGATTCTTAATTTGTCTTTGTTTTACTTACTTTGTAATAGTGTATTTAAATTGTGTAATGACATTTTTTTTTTCAAATATGAAAATAGTTTTCATGTATGTTTCAAAATTCTTATCTCATGAGGTCTTATTTTTTTTTATTAAGATTAATTATATAGTATATATATATATATATATATGAGTTTCACCATCTTTCCTTCCGGGGGGGTGTGTGCAAAATCACTGTCAATACATAATACATTGGCTAAGAAATACTGACATGCAATTCAATGGGGGGGGGGGGGAAGCAAGTACTCCCATGTTGGAGATACCCATGTATATATATTTTGTGTGCAACTATTGCGTGTCATTTTTCTCGCGTACAGTGTTCCTAATTTTTTATTCTCTGGGTTGGCAGCTATGCACTAGGGTTTTGGAAAATATGGAAGGTACGGAACAACTGAGTGCAAACGCGTTAGCAAAGAAGACGAATGTCCTTCAGGCCCTCCATCTTTTGACAATGTCGTGGGATCGAGTGGCCGAGAATACAATTAAGAACTCTTTCTCGCACGGTGGGTTCGTTAAAGCGGACGAAGGTATAGCTGTATCAGATTTCGATGAAACAGTACTCGTACCATCCGACATGACTGAAAATGACTTTGCAGAATGGATGTCTATAGATGAGAATGCCCAAGTGGCTACAAAATGACTGATGAAGATGTATGCCGAGCTGCATCTTGTCCTATCGAAGAAAACGATGAAAAAGCATCGGACGAAGCTGAAACCCTTGTTGAGAATCCTCCAACTGCTACTGAAATGAGAGTGGCTCTCCGTGTTTTGGGACTGCTGGGGACTTTCGCGAACAGTACAGGTATGAAAGTTCTATAAATAATTTGCTGAGACAAAATACAAGGCAGACAACTTTGGAAAACTTTTTTGAATTGACTTTTTTTAATTGACCTATTTTATCGATTTGTTTAAAATAGTGTTTGAGTGAATCGTTGTCTTTTAAATTTGTAGTAGCTGCAAAAATACAGTAAATATTAACTTTCAAAATCAAAATTTTATGTTTCGGATACTTTTTGTTTATTGTTATCAATCGGTTATTGTTATCATATAGCATCTGTCCCAAAGCGACCACATTAAGCGGCACCTACTGTATTCAGAAAAAATCAAATCTCCTTTCCATCATTAAAAAGTGCCTAGTCGCGATTTGTACGTAACTAATGAAGGGTAGAATGAAGTGTCATGTCGGTTCCATATGAAGCCTCTTAGGAAATTTTGGGGAAAACAGGAGCTGATGGGAGAAGTTTTGGTAAATGCGGAACTTCTTCGAAAAAACACTGCAGATTCCGAGAACATTTTCTTCCCTGCCTTTCATCTGCTTACATAGTCTGCCACATTCCTCTTAGGGTGGCAGTGCATATACGATTTCCCTCATAGTAATTTTTTCTACATGGGATTTTTTTTATTTTGTGTACAATTCACATAGGCACATGGCTTATCTCAAACCCTGAATTAACATAAGCTATTTATGCTATATGGCCTAACTATTCTTCAGGAACTTTTAAAATCTGTATAATAAAAGTGTTACTGTTAATTATACAAATTAACTAGAGTGTAGCTTAACTCAACTTTCTCATACCAGAATCTAGTAGTTTGTGAATTTTTTTCAAATTTTGCAAGAAAAATTTTAAAAATCTGTATCGTTGGTCCAAATGATCACAATTATAGCATGTTGCCCATCATTTTAACCCTTTTGTGATGGTGCATTGCTGCCAGGGATGCTCGCTCAGGACGGAGTGGGGTTGAAATACACTGATGACAGAAGACAGAGCTTTTTGCATAGCTAAGCTTAACTTTTTGAAAAAAAAAATGAATAAAAAAACTTTAAATTCAATTGTTTCATTTTTCCATATAACCGTAGCTGACTATTGAAGTAATCATATACATAAATGTCATAGTTTTGGGGTTATATTTTTTTTTAAAAATTGCATGAAGATCATATAAAAAACTGATTTACATTGATTAAATATATTTATGAAAAAAAAAATTAGGAATTTTAATCAACACAGTAATTATTTAAAACAAAGATTAGTAGAAAATATGCAGCAAAGACTATTTACAATAAAATGTAATAATGTTTAAAAGTTTGATTTTGTATGATAATCTTTAAAACAGGGATACATTCAAAGACTATGTTGCTAAAACAATGCTTTGCACAGAACTATCATTTTACAACTCTTTGAGAAAGAAAATATTTGTAACTGTTATCTGAATAACTCAAAAGTTAATTGACAATATGAATGATTTCTTCTTCAAATAAAAAATGCCTTCTTTTAGTCTTTGCAAATCACCAATTTCTTCTCTAAATATTCCACAGAATATTTCTCTATATGTTGTGAAAGATACAAAAAATACAAAATGACTGAATACAAAATTACAGAAATATTCCCATCTCTAAAAAATAAAAGCATTCAGGAGAGCCGGAAACATGAAAATGTCTATACTATCACTCACAATTCTGGCTTCCCCATCGAACTAAAATATCAAAAATGCAAAACACTTGGAACAAATCGAAGATCAACATTCTAGACTTATGGTAAATTCAACTGTAGTGGACATAGGGCTCCATCTATTAGCATTAAAATACTAAATTAATGAGTATTAATTCAAACTCATATGTAACATCCGTCCTCAGAACCAATTCACTTGGCTGTGAGTGACATTCGCTACTGGCGCATCAGTGAGACACCCATCTTGAAAATATCTTTCAAATGATAATGTACCCCCTCGGAATCTGGGTGTAAGGTAACTCCCCCTCCCAAGGGGGCTAATGATGCCACGAGCACAAAAATTGTATCGCAGTTGTTTTTTACTACAATGACAAACTAACACGTTTCATGATCATTGAGCCATAAATAAAAATAACCCCTTTTATGCATAATTATGTCAAATTTTGACCTATGCTGCCATCTTAAGGAAATATAAAATTTTGAATAAATTTCAAAGTTTGTACTCGAACTGAAAAAAATTCTGTCTAGTTCTAGAATTTTTGATAACAAAGCCAGATATAAAGTTTCATGAAAATCAATTCATATTTGTGGCAGCTATCATGTGTGCTATCATGTAAGAAATTGACCACATACAGACATCACTCAAAACATATCCAAAACATGTTCAGGAGGTCTAAAACATATATTGGCATCAAAATCTCGAAATTTGAAATTTTAGTGAAAACAATGTTTGGCAGCATTTTTGTCAATTTGGCCACGTTTTTTATTTTAGCAATATTTTACAAAAAGCTGCCAAATGTATTACCAAGCATTACCAACCGACAAACATAGAGAAAGGATTTTTTTCATATATATAGAATTATATGTGCCAGAACTTAATGTAATACAATGAAAAAAAAAAAAAATCATTTTAGCAAATGTATGGAGTTAGTACATGGTATAGTATGGAGTTAGTACATGGAGTTAGAGAATTCCATTTACTTTTATGGTATCAATGTACAATCGATGAATGCTGCCACAAGAAGAAAATACCATTTAAGATATATTGAAATTTAATTGTTTCTTCATGAATTCTAAAATATAGCCATACTAAAATCAATGACTTGAATAAACAGTTGTCCTTTAATAAAAAAGCATTGCTGGAGATAGCTTCGTAATCAGAGTTTGTTTCTTAATGTTAATATTAAATAATAAGTTTTGCCACATATCATGTGATCTGATTTTTGAAGTATTAAAATTATTTTAATTGACTGTAAACTGTGTTTTAAGTATTAAAACATTAAATGACAATAATGCTTCTATAATGGTTAGTGTGCAAAAGTTTAAAAAATAATTTTCCCTATAGACTTAATATGGGAACTGTCGTGGGACAGTATTGGAATTTTCCTGTCGCCACTTCACTTCTAGAAAGTATTACCCCCCCCCTCTCTCTCCGTGGAAACGGTTGACATTCCATGGCTATGAGTAAGAGACCAGCTGCAGTGGTGAGAAAATGGCAAAGGACGCTATCTTATTTTTAAATAAAATGGACACCTGCAAGAGGGCTAGAGCCCCCCAATTTTTAGCCAACCCTTGGGAAGGGGCCAAATCCAGTGATTCGATGGAGCCCGGCCGCGTCACTGAATTTATGGGTTTTCGAACCTATAGCGGCCAAGCGTCAGTTATGGAGCCGGCCAGGGGGCCGTCCGAGATCCCGGCGAGGAGAAGAAGAGTTGAGAGAGAACTCAGTTGGTAATTTTCAGAGTTTAGACTGGGTCGTCTAATAACCGACGGATGAGTGCCACCTCGATGCCGTCCTGCCGTACCTAAAAGGGGTAAGTCCTTTTGTCCTCTCCCACTGCAGACTGAGTATCAGAGAATATATATTATTTAATAAGGAAGTTAACTGCCTAACTTGAGGGCTATTATGATATTTAATTTAACTAGAGAGAGGGGGAAATGATCAGATCGATCATTATCCAATACCTACTTAGCGAATGTAAATATGTTCTATGTAATTAAGATGACATTTTGTGGTTTTTTAAATTTTAAGTAACAAGTTTTGAATATAAGTATTTTAAAATAAAAGCTTTATTAACTTTTAATTAGTATTTATTGTGTGTTCTCGTGATGCATTTTCTAATTAATCAGAACCTGGAGATATGCTCGGTAATCGAGCAAGTGGCGTGCAGAAGTACGATTAATGGCCAATGTGTAATTGTAAGATTTCAGCGGAGCCACGCCACAGGAACCTTTGATTTCAATTATCTAAGTCCATAAATCAAATTTTAAAATTTGGGTTTTGTTATGACCAGTAATTTGGTGAATTTTATGAATGTTCCTAATTTCACGCAAATTGGCCCATAGTCACTGAGAAACAGAGTCAGCAACAAAAATGTATTTTGAGTTGATGCTAAGGAAGCTCTGCTCGTATCACTTCAAAAAGGACCGTTTTTAAAATTCTTAATTTTGTAAAAGTTTATTTTTTGAGGTCTGGAACTTTTTGAAGGATTCAGAAACCTCCAGGCTTCTGACTAAATTTATGGAAATAAATATTTTTTAATGTGAAGTATAATTATGATTATGTTTTTTAGATGTGGATCATGGTGAATTAGTGAAGTTAGCTGAAAAGCACTTCAGCTCTGTACCCTACACATATACTTCAGAAATTCCTATTGTGAAAACATGTAGATACACAGGCAGTGATGTAAGTTTACACTTCTTATGTGATGTTTCATTGCAGTTGACACATTGTATAAAATATGTATAGGTTTATTTTTCTGTTCCAGGTGTTATTTACAGCTAACCATTTTACCTGTACTTTGTGCTTTCTCAATGACTAGTGGTCATTAAATACGAAGCCTACACATTTATTTAATCAAAATTGTTGCCAAAACTGTCACCGTGTTCACGCGGAGTACGATCACGTTAAACATGTGGGTCCGTAAATCCTTCTGAGAGATTGGTGGTAGGGGAAGGAGGGGGACGTGGATGCCTCCCCTACTGGGTTCTGATCTAAATTGGGTGGCACTTCCCGGCTGTCCAAACAGTTACCTTACACCTTTTTGGTAGGTCGGACGGTCTGGGTCTCAACAACAACAATATTAAATTGTGTATTTATAGGCTTATCTATAGGATACATGAAAATAATATCTAATTGAAGCTATGTACACTAAAACTGAGACAAGCTAAGCTAACCCCGATACAAATTCAAGTATTTTTCTGAAATTATAATACTTTGTTAATAACAACATAAACTGTTGTTTGAAAGTATTAACTGGTTTCAGAGGCAAAAACAAAATCCGTGAAGATAAAATGATCTGGATAAGGAATAAAAGAGCAACCACACAGGCAAGAAAGAGTCGGTCACTAACTTTTTCTGGTGTGATTGTTCTTTCTTGTAATTAAATGTCTTTTTTTTTAATCCTAAACTGGCTGATGTTTTTAATCAACTGCTTATGTTGTTACTAACAAAGTATTTTATTTTCTGAATATTTCTGACAGCAGTTTATGTCATTTTTTAAAGCGATATTTAGCAAAATATTTAGAGGTTAAGTTTTTATAAAAAGCTTTAGAAACTAAAGATAATTACATTCATTTATTATACAGTTACTTCTACAAGTTTCTGGAATATTCTTTGATATCAAAACATTTAGTGAATGAGTTCTATCATTCTATGACAAGAACTGTAGTCATTGTATGTTAGATTATCTATTGGTTAAATATGTCAGATTGTCCATTGTTTAAATATGTTAGAATTGTTCACTGGTTAAATATGTCAACAGAAAATTATGGGAACATGTTTGTTTTGTATTTTAAGGGAACTATACTGATATACAGGGTTAGCACTTCACATATAAGTCGAGTCCTATTAAATCCTTATTTGCTATTTTTTTATTTTTGCATTGAAAGTAATGCTTCATATTTTTATATTTGATACCTCAATTTAATTACCCATTTTCACAAATGAAAATTTTGAAAAATTGAAAAGCAATTTTGTAAGAAAGTCAAGCATTTTTCAAACTTGGGTAGGTTTGTACCTAAATACATCAGCCTCTGACTAATTTAGGCTCTCAGAATCGAGCCTTAACCCAGCTTTAATGTACACACACTATTGGATATACTGTGATATATTCTTGCATTTGATTGGGTCTTCTTGATGTTTTTTATGATCTTGTTTTCAAATTTCTTACTTTTTGGGGCGTGTTCCATTAGTTTCTTCTGTGGTTACTACAATCTCACAAGTCCTAGTGTTGCTATAGCATTCTATCTATATAAATAAAATTAAAAATCTGTTTGTTTGTCTCTTCATCATGGAAGAACATCTGCACCGAATTTCATGAATTTTTGTGGGTAGCCTTGGAATAGCCCCCACTTAAAATTTAATCCATGTTTCGAGTTTCTAGAACCAGGGGTTGTCTAGATATTAATAAAGAATGCAATTAAACCTTCCATAGACATAGCATTATGCAGACAATATTTTTTCCACAAATTCATTTGAAGAAAATGATATATTGTTTGGCAATGGATTTAAATCCAATGTGTTTATGCAGCAGACTATTTTTATTCTTTTCAGATTAAAATAATAAAGAAATGCATATAAAATACATTTTATCAAAATCGTAGTTTTGACTGGATTATATCAATTATGGCCTTTAGGTTTAACCATTACAGGGATTATTGATATTTTCAATTTATCTGTATTTTGGCAATGATATTTGAAACTCATATATTGTAGTACGTGCAATCTTCTACAAAAACATGGGTATGTCTTCTAATCCATGAGAATATAAGTACTATGGGTGTATCTTTCCATACAATTTTAGCTGTTTCATTTTGGGCATATATTGATTCAATTTCATATTTTTTGTAAATTTGTTTACAAACCGGATCAGGATGTTTTATTCTTTAGGTTTGCCTGTGAATATAATTTGTATAGCGAGAACAGAGATTCTTAAACTTTTTTTAGGAACATAAATTTAAATATAATTTTATATTTCATTTATTATTTAATATATTTTATTGCATACATTAAAGATGCAAAAAAAGAAAATCATGCATCTTTATATGTATCAAATATGGTTCTTGCTGCTAATGCAAGTATCAGTTATTCTATGCTGATGAACATATAATAAGCACAAAACTGGGCAATATCTGCAGTAGGAGCATGATCCTTACTTCGAGAATGCCCCTATAGGCATATTCTGTAAGTTTAAACATGGCTGCTGGTAGCCTGAACTCAATCTTTAGAAAATTTGAAGCCAGTTGTACTGCATTTGTTGATCTCCACAGAGTTTCTAAAATTGAGGTGCATAGAAGTTTTTTATGTTCTATTACAGGTATTTGCTATGGCACCAAGTATTCTGATATGTGTATAATAAACACAAAACCTGTCTGTGGATGCTATTATCTGCAGTGGGAGCACAATTTTATGATTAATTAGTCAATTTACCTTTTCATTGGTAATTTAATCTGATAAACTGCAATGTTAACAACCTTTGAATATAATAAGAAATCAATTAATATTTTGCAACAGATTTTATATATGGATATAAATTAATTGATTTATTAGAATATCTCAATGCATCTATTCTTATTCTAAATCAATCCATTTATTAAACTCAGGTTCGTGCTAGAAATGATTGGTTGCCATTTGCTCATGTTGCAGTGGTTGTTGATACATGTGGACATAATTCACCCGATATCTATGCTTTGATGTTAGCAAAAACTGTAAGTTATGCTTTTATATTATCAAGTATTATTTTTTGCTTTATTTAATTTTTTTTATAGAATTAAA
The DNA here is from genome assembly GCA_951213105.1 of Amaurobius ferox. Taxonomy (NCBI): domain Eukaryota; kingdom Metazoa; phylum Arthropoda; class Arachnida; order Araneae; family Amaurobiidae; genus Amaurobius; species Amaurobius ferox. The sequence continues at coordinate 51,716,549 of OX578145.1, forward strand.
ATTTCATTTTTTATCGTAATTAAAAGCAGTAGCTTTACTCTAATCTATAGCAAACAGTTGTTATTAATCACCAACTATGAAAGTAGTAAATACTGTTATATTTGTAAGAAGTACATTTGTCTTTCTGCAATTCAAATTTGCATCATGTAAATCAAAATTTAGAAATGTATATGGATTTCAATTAAATGAATTTTTTAATTTGACTTGTGATAATATTTCTGAATTTGATTTTTTCCCTAACAGATAGTTGGAAGCTGGGATAAAACACTCGGATCAAGTGACGTAAGTAATAGTTCAATTTTACACATTTGTATTGTTTATGTTTTTAGTATTTATTATAAATATTTTTACATATTCTTTTAGAGCACTCTCATTAAAGTCATTCATAATATCTATAAAGAGAAAAGATGTCACAGTTTTGAATCTTTCCACACTACTTACAGAGATACTGGTCTATGGTATTAGTTTGTATTTTTTTTTCAAATGTTTATTTATTTATTTATTGTGGTAAAATTTGTATATTTTGAAAACAAATATAACAGTTTGTTTAAAAAAGGAAATATTTCAAATATGCTATTTTTTATACTACTGTACAATTAATTTCTGATGGTTGCATGAATATGTTATACTAAATGTCGCATACATATACTCTACCCCTGAGGTACAAAAGTTGAATGTAATATTATCATCAAAGGTCAGACTTTTATTTGATAAACATTTGGTTTCATGTTATGGCATATGCATGAATATTTTACAAAACCAACAAATGATGAATTCATGTTAATGTAAATGTAAAAGAATTTTTGAAATTTGGAGTATGTGCTAGAAAATGTGGATTTTCCCCAACACTCTTTCTTTCTATTGCTAGGATTGCATTATAATTGATATGAAATATTCAGTTTGATGATAGTTAATAACATTTGGCTAAAATCTTAGCAATTGTAATTTCTAATGATGTCTATATCAAAAATTGTAAATGTTCATTTTTCTTTTGTAAACATTTCCAGTTTTTGATTGTATTTTTTACCCATTTCATCTCATAGTATAAATATAGAATGTTTGTTTTAACATCAATTCTAGCATTAGATGTTGGTAATTTCCACGTTCCATAAATAAGTCTCAAATTCTTAATTTAATCTTTTAAACAATTTTTTACTCAAGTCATATTTGGGCAAGTAGAATTTGGTTCATATTTGGGCAAATAGAAATACAGCTCAAGGAAGTGGTATGCCAACAGTACATTAGACCTCTGGTCGCTGTGCTAGGCTCTCTTTCAGGCACCCACCTATAAGTCATAAGTGGTATGCCATTTGTAAATGCTCTTCCTAATTGTAATTTAAGTAACTTAAATTTAAATAAAGTAAATACAGAATGTGACTTTACAAGTTAAATAAAGAGATCTCAATGTAAAATGCCGCTCAAATAAAATTAAAAAAGTAGATGATTGTTAAAAAAATCTCATTATGAGTTTCCTTCCAAAAGCTGGACACCAAATGAGCTGCTAACCAAAGCACTAAAATATAGTTGTGCTTGTGCTATCTAGTGAGAGGAAGGAGAAAAAATGGTATAAAAAGTGGAAACATTTTTGTCTGTTTTCTGATGTGTTTAATTGATTTCATGTAATGTATTGAATATGTTTCAGGGGATGTTATTTTGTCATGGATAAAATGGTCCTTGATGACTTTATGTTCAATTTACAGAATGAATGGTTTGTTCATATGTATTATTTTCATTCAAAATTTTATTTTACTTTTTTTATTATTATTAAATGATTCTTCTTAATGCTTGAGAATTGTCAGATCCTTTTATAAGCTGTAGCAAAATTTGTGCATGGCTTTGAAAAATCTTTTACATGACATATAAATTTATTAATTTCTGCTTGTCTTCAATATAGTAGTAAAATTTACTGTGATTTTGTTATATATATCTAGAAAATTACAAAATGTGATTATGTAAATCATTTCTAAAGTGTTTTTTTTTTTGTACAATTTAAAGGCTTTGTCCTAATTCTAAAAGTGTGCATTATGTTTAGTTAAAAGCGTTTACAACATTGAATGCATTCTTACATTTTTTAAGCTCTCCACATCATAATAGGTAACAAAAATTATGCTTTAACCCTTCATCTTACACAACTCATTTTAACATATTTGTACATATTTTGTGGTATTTATACATTATTAAAAACACTTTAAAATTTCGAAAGAAATTAAACCAGAAAGATTTTAAATTTTGTAACAAACAAAACTGAAATAGTTGTTCAATAACAATAGTATAAACCCTCATATTTTAAATAAAAACATTTTTAAATTTTCAGTTTCAAATGAGCAATTACTTAATATATTTGATTTTGCATTTCAAATTACATTTGAAATTTAATAGGGTGTTTCCCTTATTAAATTCTAAATAGGATTTAATAAAGTATTTTCCTTTATTAAATTCTAAATCATATAAACAGAATAGAACGTTTTGTTCTTAATATTCCTAGACTATTTAAATAATCAGATATTTTAGGTAATGGAGTAGAATATAAAATTACAATGCAAAGTTATTTGTAAATCAGATAATTAAGTAAAAACATTTTTTGTATTTATTAAATCTTGTTTAAATTTGGCAAATATATTTCTATTAACAAAAACATTTTTTCTATTTAATTTCATGATAATAGAAATTTTGAAATTTATGACCTTGATTTTTGATCACAAAATTTGAAGACAAACCTATATGACATATAATGTGGGTCCTTATGTAAAATATTATTTTTATTCATTCATATGTGTTTTTGGCTTAAGTGAGTTTTGGCTCATTTTGAGTACCAAGGCATTCCTTATTAAATCAACTAATGAATTTACCTGACCTTCTAAGATTTTCATAAAATTTTTAGATTTGTTTAACAAAGATAATGATTTTTCTAAAATATTAAATTTGTGGAACTAAAATCAAGGTCAGATTATAAACTTTGACCTTGAAACAAGGAGGGCGGTGGGGGGGGGGGGGGGGGGGTACCCTCTTTTTCACCTCATTTTTTTACAATTTCCTTCTACATTTTTAAACACCCATGTCAAATATCTAAATAGGAATTTGAACAGTTCTAAATATTATTATAATGTAAGACAAGTTATTAGCAGAACATGCCCATGAATATTAGTTTATTCACATAAATTTGGAACCATAAGAAATGTTAAAAGTGTGTAAATTTGTATACAGTATACTCTCTCTATTCTGAACACTCATGGGGGGCGACCAAAATGTTCAGATTATGGGGGTGTTCATTATAGAGGGAGATTGGGAAATACATGTACGTACTGAGTTTATAGACTGTATAGAATACTTAGCCGGTTAGCCATGCCAGTTACCAAGATGGAGGTGTTGAATTTAGATTTGGCGGCTAGTTCAATGTCAAACTAAATTCAGTCGGACCTGTACTCTACAATCTCATTTTTTTTTTATTAAGAGTTTTACAAAACATACAATAAAATTACATAATTACAGTATACACTTATTACAGTACATAATTAATTACTTCATGAAAAATGAGTAATTTTAGTCTGTTTTTGCATTGTGTATGCTCGTGCAACGTACATGTTATCTAGTTGTTTAAGAAGTGGAAAGGCTTCCGGGTGGTGTTCAGCTGCATCAGGTCCTGAATCCCTTGGCCATATTGCTTGAAGGTAATCGTACTTCCTGTTTCATTGGTCTTTTCTGGTTCTGCTTCTTCTTCACTATCCTCTTTCTCTTCAACGATGTTGTTGTCGCAAACCGGAAGGCTTCCATCGGCTTCGAGATAAGCTCCAGGTTCAATTTCAGAAGCTCCTGAAGAATTGACCCCAAGTCACTCACAGTTATTGCTTCTTGGTCCTCTATTATTGATTCCTCCTTCTTACACGGGAAACCTGCTTTGTAGAAGCATCTTTGAATGGTGTGGGGGGTTACTTCATTCCAAGCCATTGATATCCAATGGACATCATCTATGACATTGATCTTCGTTAGTTGGGTTGCTGAATTTGCCTCCTCCATCACCAGGGCCATTTTCTTCAGAAAATGAATTCAGTAGTGAGCTTTAAAGGTCTTGATTACTCCGTGATCCAGTGTTTAGATTATAGAAGTACAGTTCGGTGGCAGGAACTTCAGACTCACGTTGTTCAGCTGCATGATTCCATGTGATGTGGCATCATCCACTAAAAGAAGAATTCTTCTTCCTTCTCTCTTCATCATCTTGTTAATGCTCTCCAACCATTGTGAGAAAATTATTAATATCATCCAGGCTTTTCGATTTGATTGATAGAGCACAGGCAATGATGCAATCTTCAAATTTTTAAAGCATCGTGGTTTTTTACTTTTTCCGATCATAAGCGGTTTGAGCTTCTCACCCGTAAAACTGGCACAGAGTATGACGGTAAGCCTTTTTTTCGACATTTTCCCGCCCACGCATTTCTCACTTCTTTGTGCTAGGGTTTTACTTGGAAGAGCTCTAAAAAACAGGTTGGTTTCGTCGGCATTGAAAATGTCAGTGGTGTCGATATCCTTCGTTAAGTCCTGAAGTTTAGATTTCCATTCCTCCACAGTCTCCATATTTACGTCTGCAGCTTCACCATTGATTACTTTGAATTCGATGTTATGCCGATTTTTGAAGCGAGTCAACCATCCTTCCGATGCCTTGAATTCCGTGATTTTCTCCTTTTCTGCAAAATCCAGAGCAATCTGCTTTAGAAGGGGTCCAGTGATAGGAAGATGTTTCGTTCTCACTTGGCAAAAAAAACTTCCACACGTGATTGTTTATGTTCTCCTTTTCTTTTCAAAAATTCTACACTTTGAGGAAGGTTCATTTACTTCAAAAGCGGCTATAATTTCTTTCTCTTTCTTGCTGATGGTGTTGACTTGGCCTACTGAAATTCCAAACTCGGATGCAATTTTCCTTTGACTTACTTTTGATTTTAATTTTCGAACAACTTCGTATTTTTCCGGAAGCTTCAGTTCTTTCTGTTTTTACGTTTTCCTACTTATTTCTGACATACTGTATCTTCGTAAGTACTGTGCTTCTTTCCCTGCAACAACAGCGAAATGGCGAAAAAAATTTCCTTTGCGAAGCAAAAAGGAAGACAAACAGAAGTGACAATAGTATCCAATCAGGTGTGCGAAAAAAAAAAGCATAACCCTTTTTTGACCACTCCCTCTAACACGTGGTGAACACCTGTTGTCTATCTGTGATTGGGGACGGGGAGCGGGGCAGGTATTTATCCGAATTTTTCCTCCAATTGCAAACACTTTCAGTTTCCGTTCAGTTTACAGAGAGTTAAAGGGGGAATGGGGATCAAAAGTAGCGTTCATAATACTGGGGTGTTCATATTAGAGGGTGTTCAGAATACAGAGTTCATCTTATGTTAAGTCTCTGGAGTTTCGCCGGGACCGCCGTAGTGTGTTCATAATACCGGGGTGTTCACATAGTGTTCAGATAGGAAGAGTCCACTGTACTAATACAGACATATGTTTTAATAAGTGAAAATCTGTGTGTAAATAATATGTTGCATTTTGAAACAAATTTTAAGGAATTATTCTTCTGCGTAATCTTGATGTATAATGTAATGTTACTTTTGCTGTGTTCTGTTCAGCCCAATCAAATAACTCGCATGGTGTTATGATTTATTCTGTATATGGGTGTTGTAAACTTGCTTGAACAGCTAACCTCTTGATTTTCCTAAGCCATCAGAAAGTCCTTTCCCTTGTGGTGTAGCAAAGACAATAAAAGCAAGGAGCAATAAAAGCGGGGTTCAACCCTTATAATAGCTGTAAATTGTTGTGTAGTGTGCTTATTTGTACTTTACTTAACTTTTTGAGCAGATACTGATTAGTTTGATATCAATTTTGCTAATGGTCTATTACCAAAGAAAATAGTAGTGGAGCTCTGCTTTCGATGTAAAGCAGTGGCAATCGATAAAATTCAATTTACTTTTATATATCTATTGATATGATTTAAAATTAAAAGAGACTTCACAAATGTTTGGAACATCTGTTATGTTTGTCCCCACATTTTCAGGATCTACTATAGCAATGCATCCCAACTATCAGTTTGTGGACCACCCAAAAACTTTATAAGCATTAATGAAGGAATTCTTAACACCTAAATCAGATTGAATTTTAGTTATAATCAAATTTATTTGCGAGTTAATATCAAGTCTATACAAGTTTGATTTCACATAGTATATTATCCATGATCTGATGCAAGTTTTAAGTCTAACATAGTCTGCATAAAATATAATAATTTTACATGTTTTTGTTTCTTGATAGATGTCTACATTAAAATCTTTAATGATTCAAATATGTCCATCCTATTAGTTAAAGTTCTTCACTATTAAAACCACTGTATTTCAAAAACTAAGAATCCGGTCCGAAATTCAATCATATATTCTTGTAGATCTTTCAGAAGGCTATAAATTACTTCTTATTATTTCTTAATAAGACAATTATTCAAAAACTATTAAAGCTTTGTACAAACAAATTATTGATCTAGAAACTGGATTTCCTACTAAATATTTTTGCTCTTACTATTTACATCTATGTTTTATAGTTTAGAAGATATTTCGAGTGAAAGTAAGCAGTGTGAAGCAAAAACGCTTTAGTTTTTTATCTAAAAAGAAAAAAAAACTAAAGTTCAAAGTATTAAAATATTGAAATTACTTCTATATATTTATAAATAGAACCCTATTTCTTACAAAACAAGTATAAATTATATTTTTATGTGTTAGGTTTGGAGATATAAGTGTTCAAAGTGTTTACATTTTTCATAATATTCCAATTTCAGCTGGATATCCAGTCCATATTATTCACGTTAAAAGTTAAGCTTTAAAGAGCTAGTGAATAAACATAATTTTGGCAATATGAAGCTTGATTTCTATATAAATTTAATAAACTATTCAAATTTCATGTAAATGGTGTCTTTGGCATTTCAATTTTTCTAAATTTTTGATAAGAAAAGTGGTATTTCAGTTCTCAATTTTAGTGCCACAATTTTATGTAACTTTTAGAAAATATTTTACATATTTAATATTAATTTGTTACAGGATGAGGTTATGTATAAGCATAACTGAAAAAGATTTGGAAATTGCAAAGGCCATGTTGAGAGTTAATTTAATAGAAGATTTGGAAAATACTACTGCAAATTGTGCCGATATTGGAAGGTAGATAGAGAAGCTAATTTTTTTATTTTAATATTTAATAAATAATGTTATGATTAAAGGATGCATCCAATAAAAAGAAAATTGTTTTTCTCACAAATTAAAATAAATTATGTAAGGATAAATATTTTGTGTGATGCACATGTAAAAGTGTTAGCAATTTTTTAAAGTTAATGGTTATATATATATGTGTGTGTGTGTGTTAAAATTTGCCTTAAGTTTACTAAATACAATAGAAAAAATATTTTGATATAGTTTAAATTGTAAAAAAAAAATTTTTTTTTAATGTTTTTTTGTGAACTAAATTTTGGTTTTGCTGGCTGATCTAAAAATTTTTAAGCACAATAACGCAAAGAAATGTGTGCATTAATTGTTGAATCCATCTTACAGTTAATTTTAAAATAATATATATCCTGCACATTATCTCATTTTTCATTAAAGTTTTGCATGTAATTGAGTTCTGTCTCAATTTTTGTCATTTTAAAAGTATATACATTTTTATGAAGGATATATCAAGAATAGTTTAAGGCAGGGGTGGCCAACCCGCGGCCCGTGGGCCGCATGCGGCCCGCCTTGAATAATTTTGCGGCCCGCGAGATTCATTACAACTTTACAAAATACGATTATTTTGTGCAATATTTTTGTTTTTAGTGTAGTGTTTTGTAACAGATAAATCCCATAACTGTTTCTATTTTATCACGTTGCTTCTGTTTTTATACATACTTAGAAGTGGGGAGTATTGCATTGTGATTCATCAACAAAATCTATGTGCCAAAGTATTATCGATGAATCATGTTATGCAAGTAGTCATAAAAACAGTGAATTACATTCGATCACATGCACTCTAGCATCGACAATTTAAGGAGTTCGTAAAAGAATTAGATTGTGAATATGGTGACGTTGTATACTTCAGTCGTGTCAGATGCTTGAGTCGTGGAAGATGTTTACAGCGATTTTATAAGTTACGTCTAGAAATTGACTTGTTTATGAATGACAAGCAAATACCAGTACCAGAATTAAGAAATGATGAATGGTTATTGGATTTATGCTTTTTAGTAGATATCATCGAAAAACTCAATCAATTAAATACATCATTACAAGGAATAATTTAATAATCGATGCATTTAATCACATCAAAGCATTTCAGAAAAAACTACTGCTATCTGAATCTCAATTGAAAAATAATAACGTTCAACACTTGCCATTGATGAAAGAATTAAAAAATTCAAAATGTATCAGTTACATCAAATACGCAAAAGAAATAAGTAAACTTGCAGCTACTTTTGAGAGTCGCTTCACTAATTTAGACAAATACAAAAAATTATTTGAAATATATTCATCTCCCTTTCACGTCGATGTCGAGTCGGCCCCAGAATATCTCCAAATGGAACTGATTGACTTACAATGCAATAATGAATTAAAACACATTTTTGAAACATCAGAATCAAAAATAGATTTTTATAACACTTATGTCACAAAAGAAAAATTTTCCTATTTGAGAGATCTGGCACAAAAAGTTGTGAGCGCTTTTGGATCAACTTACACCTGTGAATCGTTTTTTTCAAAAATGAAATTTATCAAATATAAATCGCGTTCGAACTTAACGGACGAAAACCTGCAACATCAATTACGATGTGCAAATACACGCATTGAGATCGACTTGCAAAAACTAAGTGAAAGAGTTGAGAAACAAATATCTCACTAATTAAATAAATTTAACATTATTCGATCATTGCATTATTATTATTATATTATGTATGTTTGCATACATGAAAAATAATGAAAACAATAATAATAATTCATTCTGCTTTAAATTTTCACTCCAATAAATGTTTGCAATGTGTCCAAGTCTAATACAAAGATATGTATTTTTATATGCGGCCCTCGGGCCGACGTGGTGGTCGAGTGGTCAAGGCATGCGTTTCCAAAGAAATCGCTCGACCGCCATGTTGTGGGTTCGAGCTCCACGTAAGGCATGGATGTTGATGTGTTGTGGGCGCAGTGTGTTCCGCCCTCCTCTGGTGCGCCTGGGGCAACGTCCCTAGGACGGCTAAATGGATCATTTAATAAATGCCCGAATTATGGGCGAATGACGATGAGTCAAGTGCCTGGCCATTGGCAATAATATATATATATATATATATATATATATATATATATATATATATATATATGCGGCCCGCGGGATTATAATGTTTTTCCGAAGTGGCCCGCAGGGTCATTTGGGTTGGACACCCCTGGTTTAAGGCTTCATCTTATTCTGCCCAAAATTATAAATATTTTGAATGCATATAATAGTCAAAGATTTCATTTTGGCTATGAGAAAAACATATTTAAAGTATGATTTTCAACACAGCATTACTACTTCAAATTTAATTTATCTAACAATTTTAGTAAATACTATCATATTTGCAAATACACTTATCCCCCGATTTACACGGCACCTGTTTTACACGGTTTATTCATTAACAGATTTAAAAAAATTGATAAAAATGTATATGGAGCGGAATATACGCCTATACAAAGATTTGATGACATTTTTGAATTTTATTCCTTTGGTAACACTGATGAAAACAACAGGTGATTCCCGGTGTTGTAAAATATATACATTTAGGGAAATCCCCATATAGGGAAATCCCCGTATGTATTTCACAACAGTAAAATTATCTGGTTCATACAAGTACATAGTGCAGAAACATTTTAGCAGCAAAGCTTATATTATTGTGCATTTATCTTTTGAACTGGTAAATTTTCAACATTTATAGTTTTTCTTGCATCTTTATAGTTTGCGTAAATTTGTTAAGGTTCTATAATGTCAAAGGATTTGAAGAAAAATCAAATCAAAAGAAAAGTTATTTCTTTAGAAACTAAAATTAAAATATTAGACCATCTACTTAATAGAAAAAGAGTAATGGATGTTGCTAAATTTTACTCCATGAATGAAGCCACAATAAGGGCAATAAGAAAAAATGAAGACTCTATTAGAAAAAGTGTAGCAGTTGGAACCTGCAGCAGTATGAGTATGACTTCATATGTTAGAGATGTTACAATGGAAAATATGGAAAAAGCTTTAGTGATATGGATAGAAGACCAAACTCAAAAGCGAATCCTGATCAATACCAATGCTGTTACAAATAACGCTTTGAAGATTTATCAATCACTTAAGAATCAGTCGCCGTCGACTTTGTCCGATGAAAAGAAGGTATCTTTTTCCGCAAGCCATGGGTGGTTCGAGAGATTCAAACAAAGACATTCTTTACATAATCTGAGAATGAAAGGTGAAAGTGCATCTGCTGATTCGGATGTGGCACAACAATATCCGGCAAAACTTGCTGAAATCATTGCCGCTAACTCCTACACTTCTGATCAAGTTTTCAATGCTGAAGAGTCCAGATTATTCTGGAAAAAAATGCCGGAAAGAACCTTTATAACCAAAGCTCACAAATCAGCTAGTGTTCATAAAGTAGCGAAAAGTCATATAACAGTTCTTTTCTGCTACAATGCTTCTGGCGATTATATGATGAAACCATTGGTGATTAACAAATCAAAATCACCACGATCATTCAAAGGAATAAATATCAAAAACCTCCCTGTCTATTGGAAGGCTAATAGAAAAGCATGAGGCACTGCCATAGTTTTCAATGAATGGTTCCATAACTTCTTTGTTCGAGATGTCAAAAATTATTTAACTAAAAAGGGATTGCCTTTTAAGGCTCTTCTATTAATTGATAATGCACCAGGTCATCCTCCAGATTTACAACACAACTTCCTTATTACAGCCATTAGATCAAGAGATAATTTCGACTTTTAAAGCACTGTACATCAAGCAAACCTTCAGGTATATTTTAGAACAAATGGAGAATGATGAATCTCTTACTCTGATGGATGCTTGGAAGAAATTTTCAATTTTAGATTGTGTTAAACATGTTGGACTGTCATACACTCAGATCAAACAATCAACGATCAACGCCTGCTGGAAAGCAATATGGCCGGATGTTGTTGAAAGTAGAAATGATAAATCACCAATAGAGCATGAATATTCTCAGATCACTGAGTTGGCCCATACTATAGGAGGAGAAGGTTTTGAAGATTTAGCTCAGGCAGATATTGAAGAAATAATGGCTGATGAAGAATTGAATGAAGATGATTTAATCAACATGATTCGTGAAACAAACAAACATGATAAAGACAATGATTCTGATGAAGAGCAATCTGAACCAGTCGCGTTCACAGCAAGAATCATAAGTGTAGGACTTGATTTGGGAAGAAAATTGAGCAACCATTTCTTACAATACGACACAAATGTTGATCGAGCTCTCCGATTCCAGCGAGACCTTCGTAAATACTTAAATCAATATGTGAAGAGGTCTATAAAGATTTAGCAAAAGAACCTACACAATTGTTAATTACCGATTTCATGACAAAGTCTTGTCAACCCGAGATCTTGCCTTATTTGTCAACCATTGATCCAGAATCGCATCAAGAAAGCTCAAGTGATGAAAGTGACATCATACCTATCAGAAAGAAAAGACTGATAGCACATGAAAGTGATGACTGTGATTAAACTTATAATTAATTTTTAAGGGTCTTTTTGTTTTTTTGTTCTTTGTTCCTAATGTAAAATAAATTAAATATGTTATATTACTACATTCATATGTTTGTTGTTTTATAAACTAAGTATAATTTTAAGTTTTCTAAGATTTCTTACTTTTGTTTTACTTAAATAAATGACTGAATCATGCACATTTTGGGGTTATTTTCGTTTTATATGATTTTACTTAGCAAAATCCAAGATTTCAATTTACACGGTTTTGTGCAGAACCTATCTTTCGTGTAAATCGGGGGACAGGTGTAGATTTTTATATGTGATGCAGATTAAATTCTCTAGAAGAAATTTTCTTGAATTTTGGCTTATTTTAATGTCTTATGTCTCTTTAATATTAGTTTTTGGACACAGTGATGCTTAATTCTAACGGTTTTTCTGTATCATACCTTTTATAAGTTCATTCCACGCTTCATAATATGGTAAGAAGAATTGAGGATATTATGTTTGATAGAAATGCCCTACATTTTATTCTATGCTCTGAAGACTAATTTAGTGCACGAAATTAAAAAGTTGTATTCACATTGCTGATAGTTTGTAGTTGCATCATTGAAAATTTCTCATGAAAAGAATCCTTACTTTGGAGCATTTATTTAATTGAAACTTCAAGTATTACCTACACTATTTCACCCTCCTTTTATCATATACATTACAACATTCAGGGTATTACTTATTTAACAACCGTTACTTTGTACATATACTGTAATTTAAAATTTTACTTCTTTTAGGCAAGTTCTGCATTATGGAGAAAGAAAGTCCTTAGCTGAAGTTCACGAAAGCATACAGGTAATTAATATGGAAACTCAAATGCAGAGTGTTTAATGGATCTTTTAAAATTGTGAATTTTCTCATCCATTATGTGGATTCAAATTGATTATTCTCATTTTTCTGTTATATATTTTTGTGCAGGATATTACTTTGCAACAGTTGAAAGATGTCTGCACAAAATACATCTATGATAGGTGTCCCGCTATTGCAGCAGTTGGTGAGTTTGAAATGCTATTAAGATCTCATTTATATTAATTTAAATAATTAAATTGAGATATTATGTAAAGGTCTCAAATATGTAGTTCCTGTACAATATTTTATATGAATAGATTAAGTATTGTAATCAATTTGAAAGCCGAAAGTCATGGTTCCGATTGAAGTATTATTGAATGCAAATAAGACCATTTTTGGAATGTGTATTTTTTGATTGCTATTAAAGGTAGACTTGTCATATTATGTAATACAGGGTTCTGAAAGAAAAATACATTCAAATGAGAAAAATATTTTTTTAGTAAAATTATTTTTTGGAATAAATTAAAAAACACACACATATACAGGGTGTCCAGTGCTATTGGTGCCCAATGGCTATTTCCTCAACCGTTAGTCACAGAGATACACTTCCAATTGCAAAAATGTTTTAAATTTTAAAATCTATTATCTTAGAAACAGTTTAAATCAATAAATGTATTTCTGAAAGAAATACGAAATATAAATTTTTATAGAGTCCCCCGGCACTACCAATTATATTTAGGAAAATCATCCTCATACAATTTTATGGGGGGGGGGGGGGGGGGGAAACATTCTTTTATGACCAAAATTGACCGACTTATAGCTGTTTAAAGTTGGAGCACTTTTTGTGCTGAGAAATGGTCAATACAGTCCCTGATTGGTTGGTTGCCTGGAACAGGACATTTTTATGCGTGGAAAAATGACTTAAGTCATAAGGTTTAATGCTTCATAACTCTGTTAATTTTGTCACAAAAGGAAGATTTTTTTTTTATTTTGCATAAAATTGTATGAATGAGGATAATTGTCTTAAATATAATTGGTAGGACCGGGGGACCATATAAAAATTCATATTTCGTATTTCTTTCAGAAATGTATTTGCTGATTTAAACTGTTTCTAAGATAATAGATTTTAAAATTTAAAACATTTTTGCAATTGGAAGTATATTTCTGTGACTAACAGTTGAGGAAATAGCTATTGGGCACCGATAACACGTGACACCCTATATATACACTTAAGCCTAGCACTATTCTTTTTTTGGTATATAGCCATGTTGTATCTATTTTAAGATAACTCATTGTTTATAGTGTTTTTTTTGCTATCTTTATATGCATTTGTTTATCTTTCTGTTCCTCTAATTTCTCCCCATTCCCTTATTTTTGTTAGTAATTCAAAGGTTTTAATTTCTTTTCTTCTTCAGTTTTATTTTAAATCTCTTTCAATTTGTGCCTATATGTTCTATTTTGTGTAGCATGTTGTGTGGGCTAGGGCTCAGGCTGCCTTATCAACCTGTGTTGATATGTGTATGACTAGGTTCCTGTTACCCTACGAATCCTCACCTTGGGTGTTCCAAATACATCTATGTGTTCCACTGTTGTTAAGAAAAGACACTGTTTTGACCTGATAAAGGGGGATAAAATCTCCCTTGAAACAATTGTTGTCACCTAATTTTCATGCCTGCTTTCTTTAAAGAAGTATTGAATATGTTATTCTCACAAGTGGCAGTTTTTACTTTTGCAATTAATAATATTTATTATTTTCTATATGGTATTCATGTTCTTTGCATTTTGCGGATTTGAAATGTCTTTTGATAATATGCTCTATAATTATACTGATTTTAATTATTTTTTTCCCATAGGACCTATTGAAGCGTTGACAGATTACGTCAGAGCACGTGCAAATATGTATTGGTTACGATATTAGAAATAGACATTGTCATGAAAAGTACAGAATATTAATTTAAGATTTAAAGAAAATATCAAAAGCTCTACAATAAAAGTTGTATGCAGTTTTGCATGTCTGTGTGATAAATAGTGTAAATATGGCACAATTAATTCAATTAAAAACTTTCGAGATCACAATATTTGAAATGTAATAAACAAAACTTTATTCAGTTCAACATATAAAGTTTTAAAATAATATTTTTCATTCTCAAATATAAGTTAATACTCATAAATGCTGACTATCATAGAAAGCTTTAATATTTTTATCTACATTATAAAAATGGGTCAGATCATGATGTTAGTATGTATGCAAATCCCACGAATAAAAATGCCGAATTCTCAATATATGAAGTTGCAGATTAAAATAAAAATAGTAGGTAAAGATATTAGAATGCACATAAAACATTAAAAAAATTAATAAGTTTTTAATTATTTACTGAAATTGCTTTAACTACTGTAAATCTGGCATAAAAATGTAATTACTACTTATAATTCATTGTTTAAAATGTTAGAATTGAACTTTCAAACAAGTACCAGTATTTAAAATCTTAAGATTAACAATAGTCATTTGTGGTATTGCTATCCTGAAAATTAATTTTCAACTAACTCCATGCACAAATATTTACAAATACTGTTTACTTTATTATTGTTTTAAGCATGATTAGTTTTGGCAGTAATTTTTAATTCAGATTACTATTCAATTTGCCTGCTAGGATATTTTTGTATCATTTAACTTACCCATAGTTTTCACAGTGAAACGATTTTCACATTTTAAAAATCAGATTATAACTTTGGTTTTTTTAAAACTTTTCCATAATTTTAGCATTTCACTAATTTAATTATATCTCAGGTTCTAATTATGCTAGAACTTAGTTTTGAAGACTATACTCCTTAATTTGAGCTATTGAAGGCAGCATAGTGACCAATATGCCCACACTGCAGGGCAAAGACACATTTTTAGGGTACATTCGCACAGTGGATGAAGTGATTTATTCTGCCCATATTAAGACTGATGTGCCAATGCAGTGAATATACCTGGATTGCTTATGCAATAGTGGATGTACATGGTCAACAGCTAATCCAAGAAAGTTATTGCCTCTCAGGAGATAAAAAAAATCAAACAGGTTTTCATTGTTACCATTTTGGAAAAAGCACTATTGTAATTGTATCTTACATTTTAAATGAACAGTTTTAGTTTTAGAATGTCATTTTTTTAATATTTTAATTGAAATAATACATAAAAAGTAAAACCTTGCCTAATGTTGTTCAGAGGATTCATTTTAGAAATTTATTATTAATTTTTGAATAATGACAATTTGGCATTAGACTTTGTACTTCTAGTTTTGATGGTTCAAACTTTGAATGTTCAAAAAATTTAAATTCTTCAAGTAGTTTCAAGATTTCAACCTCAAAATATTTTACTTAACTTATTTTTATTCCTGTCAGGCAAGTATGCACATATACTGGAGTTGTAACATTTTAGAATCCCATTGTAAATAATTGAAATACTTCTCTAGTTTTGATGGCAAAGATGTATAAGTAATAAATTTTCAAAATTCAAATAGATATAGAACAGGTTTTGGTTTATTTTGTAGAATAGTCTTTTTTTCCAAAATGTATTGTCGTTTGCCTAGCTGAGAACTAACAGTTTTACATTCATTTGGATTAGAATGTTACTGACATTGGCACAACAAAAATTTTAAATATTTAAAAACTACTATTATTTTGGACACACTAACATTGCTAAGATTTCGAATCTACATGCCTGTCAAATTTCAAGTTTGTCATTTGAAAGTTGATGTATTGCATTTACTTGTTAATTAAAATTTCTTAGGATTATGCTCCCATTGTAGATAAAAATTTCTACAATAAGAGCTTAACTTTGGGAACATCCTATAAGCAAGTTCTGGGAATATCAAATTTCGTAGTCTGAAGCACACATAAAATATTTAAAACAATTTCAGTTTTATATTACTAAATTTTAACTGAAATCCTCGCAAGACATGTTTTGAATTTATTTCAGAATTAAAAAATTTAATCCACAGGTATCTTGCCTTAAATGAATAAATTTGAAACTTCCATTTTCCTATTTGTTTTGCAAAATGTACTTTTTGTTTGGCAAATTTTAAGTGCATAAGTGCATCTTTTTTTAGATAAGTAAATTTTAAACAATAAATATTGAGAAACTAAAATTTTTCATGTCGGGGTATCATATACTACCTTTTTACTAAATTTCAATTAGAAATGTGTTTTATTGTGTTCTCTCTGGAATTTAAACATGTTTGTCTGCAGTACCCTTTGAAATAGAAATTTTCCTAAACAACCAATTGTCCCTGCACAGTTTTGTTCAATTATTGACCTGCATTAAAAATGAAGGAATTTTAATACAAGTCAATGGTTGGATTTGTATTAAATGTGAATCCTACTATATATAATTTTAGTCAATCTATAACTTAGTGTTAGTGAATATTCAAAAGAAAGCATGGGGAAAAAATACCCCTCACCCCCTAGAACTATTATGTTAATTTCCAAAACCTCTTAATGTCTAATGTATACTTCCTATTGGATTGATTAGTCAGGCCAAATTTGGTTGAAATCAGATAAACAGTGTGGATATACACAGCTGGGTAGATAAGCAAGAGTTCAGGATTATGTATTATAAATTATTCAGTTTTTATGTAATATTAAATATTTTTATTTTGAAAAATATGTCAAGATTCATACATGAATTTTACTCTCTTCACTATGGAAACCACTACAAATATAAAAATATAAAAGCTTCATTTTTAATATATGTAGATTAAGTTCAATGCAATGTTTGTATGATATGATATGATATCTTTGTCAGTAATAAAGGTTAAGATGTGTATTTAGGCCATATTTTGAAAAATAATTTTTTAAACAGAAAACTTTGTTTGCAAATCAATATTTCGTAAACTAAAAATATTTAAATAAAAGAAACAGGGCTGTTTATCCATTTACAAGAAAGTAAAAACAAAAAGAAAACATTTTGAGAAGTTATAACAATATATGTGATGTTTTATAAGAACAGGGTCAAGCTGTCTGTAATTTTACTTCTGAGATAATTTGGTATAATGAGTTGTAAAAGACATGTTGTTTTATTTTATAGAATCAGCCAGAAAAGCTGTACTTAACAAGGCCCTAAACTCAGTTCTAAAATTTCCAACAATTGGATCCTTTTCTGGTAAATCATCCCAAATTTTAACTTATTAAGTATTTCATAACAATATAATGATATCTACCATTATATATCAATTTTCACAAAAGAAGTAAGCTGCTTTTTTTTTATATTTAATGTTGCAGATGGGAAATAGACAAATTCTGCTTTCCGCACTGTTACTATAAAAATGGCTAGAGTGGCATGTATGTGAATTTTGTTTGCAGGGTATAGGGTGATGAAAGCAATATATGGGGGACAAGATCGACCTGTGATGGTATTTTTATGTTTGTAGTGTTATCACCTCAATTTCTGTGTGCATGGTTGCCTGCATTTGTTATTTTACTACTACTACTGAGATACATATGGCACACTATTACAAACTTCTGTTCTAAAGGAATGGATACAAATTACCGTAATTAAGGAATATAAGTTTTGTGAAAGTCTAAGAAACTTAAATGTTAGATTGTGTGTTCAACATTTTAATTCTAAATTACAGAGATAACTTGTAACAAATGTTATTTAAAAAATGATTAGAATTAGTGCATGTGTGGAAAGAATTAGTACATTCCTATTGAGCAGAATTTTAGTAGAATGGGATTAGTGAATGTAGACCAATAAGGAGTGCTTACAATTTTTATTTATCTTTTAAAAATATTTTATACAATATAAACTTCGATAATTCATTATATATAAATATACCTTTTGTTTGGAAATTTAGGACCTCATAAGTTAGCTCAGCTAAATCTGAAAAAATATAGAAACTATTATATACATTCATGAAGTCATTTAAAGTTAGTATTTGCAAAATATATAAAAGGAAAAGTTACAAATATCTCTTGAACTAGTCATTGAAATTTTTTAAGGAAATAATACTTAGTCTAGAGAATACAGTAGTGATGGCAAAGCATGTGCAAGCATGATGAATGACAAGCATGTGCAGTATATTGATATGTATTGTATCAATGTCATCAATATTCTAATTTAATTAAATTCTCTGAATCTTGCATTTTACAATTTAAAAGTTGGGATACGCATAATTGAATTAGAAATCAATTTATAATTTCTTTTAACAAACTATATTAAGATATATGTATAAAATATAATTAATATTAAATGAGTCTGACATAAATACAGTAGAATGCTGTTTATTCAGATCAAATATAATTGATGGGGTTTGAATAAACATAATTTGCAGTAAACCAGAAATGTAAATTGCATAATTAATATTAATACATTAACATAGCTAGGTTGTTTATCACAAAAATATGTAAAATCTTTCAATTAAGTTTTAAGAGTACAAATTATCTATATTTAATTGAACTATTTTTTAAATATACAGTTATATACAAGTGTTTATCGACATGAAATTTCAGTTATATTATACAGTCATGCATTGATACATCTATCGTTAGAATACAAGTGACCCCATATAACAAGGTATTTCAACATGGTTTTACTGCAATACAGTTGGAGAATTGCAGAAAATAACACATATACAGAAACAGAGGCATTGACATCACATTTGGAAGATGGAAGGATCTCAAATTTTATATATTTTAAATAAAATTAAACAGGATAGTCAAATATGTTGTATGAACTACTGTTTTAAATGTAACTTAAAATGAAAGACACTAATTTTAGAACATCAATAATGGCCATTCTTGAGATTGCATATTTTTCAAATTATGAAATTTAAAATACATTAAATCTGGTTAAATAAGCTAGCTTAGTAAATGCAGAATTATATAATACTAGCAGCATACCCGTTCTTCGTACGGAGTATATAATATAAAGAAATTTAAAATTAGCAATCATGTGCAAATTCTGTTAAAATATTAAATTTGTTGCACATAAAGAGAAGTTTAAGAATATCTGTTCTCACTATGCAAAATTATCTTCACGGGCAGATCTGAAGAATAAAACATCCTGGCCCCTTTTGTAAGCAAATTTACAAAAAAAAAGGAATTGAATCAATATATGCAACCCCGTACTACTTATATTGTCGCAGATTAGAAATATGCCAGTGTGTTAGTAGAAGCTTACCCGTATTGCAATATGTGTCTCAAAAATATTTGCCAAAATAAAAGAGATGACATAAAAATTGAAAGTATCAATAGCCGATCTTAATCTTAATCTTAACCTCGTAATCTTAATACCAGAAGGTCGTAATTGATTCGAATATATGCCAATATATATCAAAATATATGCCAATATACCTGTACTACTTATATTCTCGTACATTGGAAGATATACCCATGCATTTATAGAAGATTACTCGTACAACGTACTATATATGAGTTTCAACAATTTTCGTCATAATAAAACAATTCCATAATAATTTGAAAATATCAGTAATCCCTGAATCAACAGTCCCCGAAAATATCAATAATAATGATGTTTAAACCTGAAGACCGTAATTGATATTATCCAGTCAAAAATTCAATGTCAATGAAATTTATTTTATATACGTATTTTTACTATTCAAATCAGAAAAGATTTAATGAAAATCATATGCCACATAACCTATTGGATCCGTTGCTAAGCGACATAATATCAATTGCTTTAAATAAATTGATGGAAATCATATCATCGGAATAATGCAATCTCCATGGAAGGTTTGGCGACATTTTCGTCAATTTAGCTGTAACTTAAAAAATAGCCAAATTTATCGCCAAGTGGCACTGTAGAACTGATAATCCCATTATGCGACAAATTGACGAAACATCATCGCAATACTATCCCCTAACAAAACACAATTTCATCTATTAAGCGCGATTTTATCAATTTCATGATATTTTTATAGATTTAAAAATATTTTTACCAATTTGGTGATATTAAAAAAAAACCTTAAATGTGTTACTAAGTAGGATGGATGGACTGACCGACAAATGCTACAGCAACATCATTTCAGTACTTTATTCTAAAAAAAACAAATTTAATTTCATTGATTTGGGTCATTTTTATCAATTTGGAGACATTTCCACTAATTTGGTAAAGTTTAAGAAAAGTTACCAAGTTATTTAGAGATATTCCTCTAAATTCGTAGCTATGAATTTGCAGATCTGAAGAATAAAATATCCCGATCCCATTTGTATATACTAAATGAAAACAGTAAAATTGTATTAGAAGATACATACACCCGTTCTACTCTTTTTCTGCTTCAACAATCGGCTAAATGAATTTATTGGGTAAACACAATATATGAGTTTATTAGCTAAACACAATATATGAGCCTGATACCTCTTTGCTAAAATAAATGAAAGTGATGTACGCAGTCCGCAATATATATAATTAAAAGAACAATCAATAATAGATATTAACAACACATTTAATTTCATTCTGTTGCCGAGCAACATGATATAAGATAGAATCTTCCTCATAAAATGCGAAATTAAATAGCCATTTTGATTTCTTTATACTTTACATCGTTGAGTAAAAGCTTGTGAGAGATGAACCATGGAGGTAGATTTTTCCATTTAAATTCATGTTTCAAACAATTTATATTTTCCTATAGTGACTAATTAATGCAAAAATCCTGCACCAAACTCGGAAATAAAGTTTTATTTCATTTTGGCGTTTAAAACAAACGATTTTCATCCTTTCCGTTTGGATAAACCACGGAGTTGGAGAGTAGATCTCCTAAGAAAAAGTTCCGTTTTTCATTAATATCTCGACAACCTCTGGTCTTAGAAACTCGAATAATAATTAGAAACTCGGCAAAATTTATGGGGGGCTATTTCAAGGCTATCCACAAAATTTCATTAAATTCGGTTCAGCCGTTTTCCCGTGATGATGAGACAAACGAAAATTTCGTTTTTTACAAATATCTCGAGAACCACTGGTCGTAGAAACTAAAAACACAGACTAAATTTTAAGTGGGGCTATTTCTAGGTTACCCACAAAATTTCATCAAATTCGGTTCAGCCGTTCTCCCGTGATGATGGGACAAACAGACAGACAGACAGATTTTCAATTTTATTTATATAGATTATCATATATTTAGCATTATCCATTTGTGAATGTTTTGCCAAATTTCACATATTAATTAAATATCAATAACATTTTGATGTAAATTTTGCATGTATCTTGGGTATTTATCCTTTTCTTTTCCTAACAAAGTTGCTTAAAAAAAAATCGAAAGTAATTAACCAGGTGGTGATTACTACATAAATTAAACAACTATGGCAGACAACTTGGCTGCAGAATTGAACAAGATACTGACAATTTAATTTCAGATATTGACCAAGCAATGGAGATAAGCACATTTTCCATTCACTATGAAGAATATAGAATAAATAATGCATACTCTATTCCAGCTGTTCTGAAAATAGATTCAGCGGGTGTCCAAAACTGTTAAGGATGTATGCTCAGTAATTCAGAGTAAAACGAGATGCAATTTTTGTAATTGTGCTCAAATGTAAAGTTTTTTTTTTTTGCCAATCCTTTATGGGCTTCTCTGCAGATAAAGGTTCACAAAATATCTAAATAATTTAGCTAAAATTTAGCTAATTTCTCGAATATGAAAGTTGTGTGTCATTAGAAATTTTGACTCAATTGGTAAGGAAAGTTCTGAGAAGGTAAGGTTTCTTGCAAGTATTTTTGAGAGCCAAAAAAAATAACATTCAAATAGGGCATGTGGATAACTGACAATCCTTGGATGTATTTTCTAAACATATAAGAAAGAAAAACTTACCTAATTGGGCAGTGAAATATTCATTAGTATCCATACTTCTAATTGTGCTTGCAATGTAGGCACATTGAGTTATGCCATGAACTAGAAACATCTTCAGTGATTTTACAAGACTTCCAAAAACAGATGGATCATATGTAATATCTGGAATATAAATAAGGAATTCAATTTTTTTTTATTCATTAGCATGCATCAAGCTGATGTTTCTTTTTCTAATACAGACATTTTCACAGGTACGACATGTTAGGTTCCAGAGCACTGTCAAAAATCATTGCAACTCAAAGCAATGCCTTTTGTCTGTCGTTCTTACCCCTGCCATCAAAGATGCTTGTGCTTTGCTTTTAATGATGTCCTGATTTAATGGTACACAATGATTGCTCTGGTTATGAAACCATACCTTTAAGTCACTTCATGTCTCAATTAAGCCATCTCTTGGATGAAGCAAGGTTTAACTGTTGGGGGGGGGGGGGGGTACAGTTGAGCCTTGTTTGAAGTATGCACTGATATAGAGCTTTTCACTTCATCAAAAACATTTACAATTATAACTGTAGTGTGTGTCAAGTCTAGCCTTTGCTTTATCTCAGTGTTGAAACCTCATAATTAAGTTTAAAAGTTTTGATCTTTGTTTCCAGAAAAAGCTTTCAAACTTTTCTTACCATTTTATTAGCTATTACTCACATATAGAACTTGCATAAAGAAATGCAAAGTGAAACATGGTTTTAAACAAATTAATGACAATGTCACAGAGTGGAAGGCATATGTAAGTGGTAGTGTCATGTCAATAAGTGGATGCAATTATGAACCAGGCATCTTATGTCAGAGTCTGGTAGCAATTGAAAAATATTGAAATGTAGCAATTTGGGGTCAAAAAATGAGTCAGATAGAACAATGCCACTCAACAGAACAATTAAAAACAAAAAGTCACTCGAACTGCTGTCTGGAAAGCACTGATAACCCCAACCCTGTTCACATGCAAGCCAGTACTTTCTGGCCATGAAATATTGGCATGAAAAATAAGACATTTTATGGACTAAATCCAGACTGTTCACATGTGCAAGCCCTACTGCTCCTGCTTAAAAGGTTAGAACATGTTTAATGACATCTGGCAATTATTTCATTGCCTAAATTTTTCTTAAATATTCTTGACAGGCTGGTATTTTTGAAAAATAAACATAATAAAAATAAATGCTTGCAATTAATGAATTGAGGACTAGTTTTAGTTAACATGTTTCTGGCTTTTTTCCCCTTGTTTTTTCTTATAAAAGTCATACTATTTTTTTAATTATTATTCCATGGATTTATTTTGATCTTGTTTTATTAATACATACGGAAATGTGAAACTAAATAAATATTTTATTGTAGTTTCTGAAATACAGGGTGACCATAAGTAAAGTAGAGGTATTTAGAGCCCAATAGTGAGAAAATTGTTGGGTCAAACTCAACCAAATTTGCAGTAAATACTATTTAGACAATGAGGTTTTGATTTTTAAAGAAAAAAAAATAGTTCCGATTTTTGCTACCAAGGGCCAAGGTGGCACTGTAAGGTCCATTTTTGGAGTAAAATAGGCATAGGTACAAGTACAGACAGTTAACATTTTACATGCATTTTGATATTGACTTCACGTTTGCACTTGCATTTTATCAAACATTTTAGATCCCATAGGCAGTAGTGCATTGTAAATATGCAGATTTTCACGAAGAAAAGAGGTGGTAATGCAAAACGTTATGCAAATTTTAGTCAGCTGATGCTGATAGCATTAGTACATACTATGAGTTTTGAGGATATAAGGAAAACGGAAAGAATGTGTTGGAATAAATGATTCACTACATTTGTACGATCATGCTTTGCTGTTAAAAGTTCGCTATGCTAACATTATGTGATCGTGCTTTGCTAGTAAAACTTTACTACCAAACAAGTGAAAATGCTTCTGCTGCCCTTCTAGAATATCGGAGGTTGAAGGACCTAAATAGAGGTCCAATGACTATCACAAGTTTGGAAAAAATGGTTTTGCGTTTTGAAAATTCTGAACTTTACAAGTGTTACCAGGACGAGGGTGTAAACCTATAAGGAATGAAGAACTTCATACAGTTGTAACTGTCATAGAGGATCTAACAGCCGGATCTAGCAGTGCTAAGGCAATATCCAGGCAACTGGATATGCAGTATTCTACTGTATGGAAAATAATGCGCAAATTGCTAAAATTTTACCCATACAAAATCAGCCACACAGTTGCTTCAAAATCCTTTGTCCTTTTCAAAATGCGTGAAAAATGTTAACTGTCTGTACTTCCTATGCCTATTTTACTCAAAAAATGGACCTTACAGTGCCACCTTGGCCCGTGGTAGCAAAAATATGAACTATTTTTTTTACTTTTAAAAAACAAAACCCTATGGTCTAAATAGTATTTACTGCAAATTTGGTTGAGTTTGGCCCAACAGTTTTCTCACTATCAGGCTCTAAACACCTCTTATGGCCATCCTGTACATTCATATAAATGTGAAATATTATAAGTTAAACTAAAGTTTAAAAAATATATCATAATTAAATTTAATGTATTTTTAAAACTGAAAATATATGGAAATTATTTATATTGTTTTAGCATTTATGTACCCAGACATGTTTCCTTTCTACTTTCTTCTGGATACAGCTATTATCAAAGCTATAATAACAAATTAGTATTGTGATAAATTTTAGGGTACTTAGTCCTCTTAAGGGTTTTTATGTATATAGATTAAGATTCTTTGCTTTTCTAGAGTTCACTTATTTTTTTTTTTATCACCCAGCAACAAGCCCTAATTCATAACTATCAAGAGATGTACAAATAATGTTAGCTCTGCAGTTGTTCACAAATATAATGTATTATGAAAAAAAAAATATTCACAACAAGTAAATTAAAAGTAATTTTTTCCCATTAATTTTTTACTAATAATTTTTAGCCCCTTAAAAATTGGGAGTTTTTTTGGACTCGATGCAAAACCTAAGTACTTTTGAGTACAGTTAAAGATCAATTTATACAAATAAGAGGTTTTAAAAACCACAAAAACTCTGTTACAGCCACAAATTATAATAAAATCTTGGTTAAGTGTAATGTAAATTTACCTGCACCCAGAATAAAATCGGCAGTCAGTTGAGCAACATCACCAGGACAAAGAGTTTCCCATAGTAATTGATGCTTCTGAATAACTTCTTTCACAATGTTATCTTCAAGATTGATTTCCATATTTTTGGTAAGGGTATTTAAGACATCTAAACTTTTGTCAGAAAATAAATATTTTGATGGCTGACATAGTTTTACAATACTTATTCCCAAAAGTCCAACACCAGATCCAAGCTCTAAAATCCTCCTATAATTAAATAAAAAATATATTGATTATTAACTTTAACTCAATGGTTAAAGTTGCATTTGTGCAATCTAATTTAATCCTTGATTCTAATTTAATTTTGAATATCGTATTTAGAGAGACATCTTGAAATACCTAATGTCACACATTCTAAGAGTAAATATTGATCTTTATCTAGAAAATAATGTGTGACATTGAATATAACCAAATTATATGATGTTGCATTTTTTCTACAAAATTGTAACAATTTTTTTGGGTGAATACCTTTAGGTATTTACCAAAATTGGCAAACGATATTCTATAATATACAAAAAGGTGTATCATGGAATACATTTTGTTAAAAAAGATAATTTGTTGCACTTTTTAAAATCATTGTAGCAAAAATGATCACTAATTGTGTTTTGTTTAGAAAGGGCAAACAACTTTTATTAAAGTTATCTTGATAGATTAGACTCTGCTATATTAAAATTCTACAGGGTGTTTAATGGTTAGGAAAGTAGGAAAAAGTCCAGAAATTCCTTCACTTCCATAGCATTAGTTTTTGATTCTGCATGGGTGGGGTTAGAATTTTTACTTGCCCTTTTGGTTTTCATACATCTACTTGAAAAATGTGACAGTGATGTTTATAGGCTGCAGGTTAACTAACACTAAACTTGTAGTTGCCTTTTATAAATTTTTTTGATGAATTCATTATTTAAATAGTTGTAAAATTCTCTGAAAAAGGTACAGAAGTTTTGCAGAAAAAACAAGAAATTGCATTTGACAAATTTGGTAAACACATTGGAACAAAACTTTCTCCACAACGGATTACTTCAGAAATGAATGGTGCCACCATTGTGAACCTCACACTAATGTATGTTTATTACAACAGCAAGGGAGGAATCTATTTCGCCCCTATTCAAGCATCAAAATCAATTTTACAACAGAATGCAACACATTTTGGTCTGCGGGCTGAAAATTGGTTCGGTTAAATTTTGTTACCAAATATCGGAAATAGTATCTTTTATCAATCCCTGAAATCAATTTAGACTATCTCTTGTTAAAAAATTTAGCACATATAAAAAATGATTTAAAATGGACTTCTAATTGGCTGGTTCAAATACTAAACTATCGATGATGCCTGCAAAAGGCATTATTAAACTATAAAATAGCCACCAAACATCCAAATAACTTTTTATCGTAATTGATTTCCAAAATTAACTTGAGTTAATTTTTTTGCAAACCTGATAAGAAAAGATTAGTGGCTATTAAACACAATCTAAACCAAATGCTTGTTTGACTTCAAATTCTGAATTGCTGTCTGTAAAACATATATTGATTCTGCTCAAATTTTGGTACTCCATATAGAAAGTACTCGGCAAAATTATTTTTCAATTTATTCCCAAAATTAATTTTACTCTCTCTTTCCAAAATTCTGAGGGAAAAATAATTGACTATAAAATATTATTCAAGACTGTCTTTTGATTGAATTTTTCAAATACAGAACCCTTGCTGAAAATGTTTTGCATTTTTTTAGGAAACTATGATTTTTGCATTTTCTAATGATTTTTAGACAGATATGTAAATCTTTTAGTTTTTAATGGTTTAAAGGATATTTCCAATTTTAAGGATTTTAAAACAAATCCTATACTTGGGTAAAAAACCCATATACTAGACAAAAATGTCTCTTTATATTTATGGGTTCTTAATGTTATATTTTATTTATTGGTTAGTAATTTGAAAAACTAGGAAGGGGGTAACTTTGTTTCGCACAGAAATGTTTCTGATCAGCAGAACTTCACAAATTATTTTGGGAGAACATCATGGGATTCTGTAGATCTGCCCTTGCCAAGAAAGCACCCCCCCCCCCCTTTCTCTCAATTTGAAATTCTGAAAAATTCTGTGAAACAGTCTCCCTAAACACCAGGGGAAAAAAAAAGTTTCATCATCAAATAAAATAAATTTATTGATAAAATATACTTTGCCTTTTAGCTGAAATTTCCAAGTAAGCCTCCTCCTCTTCATATACTCTGTGCTTTATCATTGCATTTGAGGGGGCACATTGATGAAATTTTACTTGTTTCTTGTAACAAAAAATTTGTACCTCCCCTACATTTTCTATGATTTTTCGTTGCATTTGAGGGGCCAGAACGATGGAATTCTATGGTACTGTAACTCTTTATGATATGATATTTTGCAATTGGTTTAGTAGGTCTATCTATTTCCAATAGATGGGAGAAGGATTAGTTTTCCCCACCACCTTTGTGTAAAGAAGTAGAAAATTGCATTACATACTATCATTTAGTGCAGTCAAGAATGAAATACACTGGTTTAGGATCCACAACGGTTGTAGTCATTTTTATTTTTTCATTTATGCAATTTATTTTCAAAATATTCAGTCAGGGAGAGATTTTTGGGCATTACCTTGTATAATATGCAATCTTGCATAATTAAGAATTTGTTATAAAATGGCAATTTTTTTTACATACTTGTTTTTGATTATAGGAGCATTTTCCAGGCACCATTCTAATAGATATTTTGAAGCCTGTTTAATAATGAAAAATTCTGTTATTTTAAATGTTGAATATTCTGGATTGAAAAAAGTAAGAAACTTTCTAGCAATATTCTAAAGACTGAACTCACCTCCCATGTGTAAAAACCAGTAGTACTATTAGTTACAAAGCAAGAACTTTCCTGAACTGTAATTGCACAGCCATCTTTCTAGTTAATACAATAAAGAGAAACATTTGAAAATTTCAATAACTGAATTGCTTTTAAATAAATGTTTAAATTGATCACTGGATAAAAGTGTAATAGAATACAAGATCGTAAAATATACTGATGTGATGAACACACAATCTCTAATTTGTTTATATCCATTTTAATATAAAATATAATACATATTAAAAACATCATTGAATTTATAATATTCATATAGTGTTGTTATATAAATACTGCCACCATGCTAAATATTTGGTTTATATTAGAAAATAGCAATAACCCGAGAAGTATTTGTTTTAGCAATTTTAAAAATTCAAATCAAAATTGAAAAGAATTTGTAAAAAATATGGAATTCTATAAAGATGTTTAATCATACATAAAAATGTTAATTTCACATCTGAAAAGACTGCAAAGATATCTAATCATAGTAAATACTGTATAGTAGATTTGCACTACATAGTTAATACTTTAATTAATTTTTGACAAAAATACAAAAATAGAGTAATTTTAACTTAAAAAAAGAAATTAGGAATTTGCTCAGAAAATAATTTGGAAGATTTGAGAGTCAATATAAAACTTTTAATCTAAAAAATGCATTCAACATACACAATTTTAAGTGTTATAAAATGAATCATTTACAAAATATGAAAATTTGATCAATTTTAAAAATAAGGAAAAAAAAAAATACATTAAAGCAAAGCTACTGGTCAGTGAAGATAAACTTTTGTCTAATTCTATATTTTATTATAAATTGGGCAGGTTGGGGGCAGTAAATAGCAGATTTGTTTTATAACTAAGGTACTCCTCTCTCTGTTAAGAACACTCCCGAACTCTTTCTTTTCGATTGGTATACATCAAAATAAACTACTTTTTCCTTAATCCATTGTATTTCTCTGAAACAGATTATCTCCAAGGTTTGTGTGTGTCGAACTTACCTCCTGAAATAACCACAAAATGCAGAGTTATAAAATCTTGCAAAGTCGAAGGAGGTATCCTCAGGGCTTCCACTCAAATGATATAATTCCATGACTTTTCTGAATAGGCTTTTAACATTTTTCAGGCAAAGAATCTAACAAATCAATTTAATATCTAAATACAATAGCCTATTATTGTATCGTAACTGTCTAGAAATAAGCAAAAGATGCAATATAAGTGCAATGCAACATTGGCTGTTTTATTTATTATCTCTTTTCTTGCTTTTGTTTCCTTTCTTACCTCCTTGTCATTATTATCAACTAATTTATCATTCTATGTAGACATTTTTATATGACTCTATACCAAGAAAATACTTATTTCTTATAACATTTTTCAGAATACAGTTTTTGCAAGGTATATTTCTAAAATCTTGAAAGCCAGTAGAATGAGTTCAGAACACTATTTTACATACAGGTTACAGGTTTCTAAAGGAAGAGAGGTAAAGATCCTTATATGTCTGCTTCATGCACATGATAATAAATAAACTTAATAGTTAGTAGACAAGCAAGATTATGTATGCAATCTTTTTAGAAAATATAAGGAATAAGAACTTTATTCAGAGTTCCCAGTTTTCTGTAAATAAAATTGAAGCAAATTTCTTTTTTTTTTAAATTATATTTCTTACTAGTTACTCAAGTTTCCATCATTTTCAAATAAATGTTCAAATTTACTTTAAATGAACATGTATGTATGTGTAAATATAATCTGTTCATTCAATTTCACTTGGGATAATTCATTGAAAACGATTGTTCAAAGTGAAAAATACAAACTTGGCTCATACAATAGCTCTACCTGACATACTTTTTCCAAGAATGTAGAAAAGAAAATCCTGAGGTGTACATTTGACCTGTATAGAAGATAATACCCTAGGTTGATTGTAGTGGTGGCTAGTGACTTCAGGAATGGGTAAAGCAGATTTAGTGGTGGGATTCCCCCTCCCCCTCGCGAACGAATATCATCAAAACACATCATGCTACTAGCACAAGTGTTGTCAACTATTATCTAAAAATAGCCAAACAAGTCTAAAAAATTGCCAAATAATAATAATAATAACCTATTCAGCTGATAACGTTATGTGAAGCAGCGCTTAAGTGAAGCAGCTCCATCACCCCATGAGCCAACACTGGTTGATTGCATAATTCTACTTGGATGATTAGAGCCTGAAGTAAAGTGGTACCACCAAACTAAAATTTGAAATGAGAGGATAATAAAAATCAAGGACTTTATAAAATGCAAGCACTTCCAAGGCTTTTCAAAATAAAATAAAAATCAAGCATATTTAAAGAACAGTTGATACCCTGTTATATAAAATAATAAGTAGGGCCCTATAAAAAAATGCGAAAATGAGGAAAATGCTCATAATTTGAAGGTTTCCGCATAATTCACAATTTTTTTAAATTTTCACAATTTTTTGAATAATTTGCAATTTTATGCCCGATTTGCATCTTTTTTTTTTTTTTTTTGACTTAATTCTACAATTGCCATGCAATTTTATTTGTTTTCTACATCCTCCCTCCCCCCCCCCTGCATATTTTTTTTGACTATAATCTGAGGTGTTTTTGATTCAATAACTGAATGGCAATTTGTGTCAGCTCAATAGTTACCACAGACACACCCACAGTCTGCTTTTTCACATAAATACACTCATCTCCTTCGTCCTACATCAAAGAATTCCAATGTCTGTTTTCACCTATTAATCCTTCCCTTCCCTCTTTTCCACTTTTCCCTCTATTGGGTCCGTCGAAAAGTTGTTTCATTATCATTTTCGTGTCAGTTGGTGATCATCATTTCACAAACAAAAGGGCACATTCACGTGTGCTTTTGTTTGTGGTCCCACAGTTGTACTCCACATTTCTACGAATTTGTGATTGACAGATAACTCGCACACTCACTGTAAGCCCCTTTGGCCCATTCTGCTATTGTGTGTAGAGATAAGAGTTCAAAAACAACAGGGGACATGACTGCAATGCCTAATGTGAATTACCTGCCTAAGGCTTGGTGCTCGGAATGTCTAATGTGTATGATTGCGCACTAGTATATTACTTTTCCTTGTCTGCATATTGTCCGCATAATTTTAATAAGTTGCCGCATCAATACCACATAATTTCAAAACTTTTCCTGCATAATTTATAGGGCCCTAATAATAAGGTAATAGTTCTTACATACAATTGTATAAGTACGATAAAAATGATCTGCTTTACTGGAGACTGCTACAACATTTGCATAGGATTCAATAAGACTATCTGAAATTTCACACCCATTGCTTTCAACCTAAAAATAACAGAAACAAAGAGAATTTTACTGAACAATATTTAGTGTTATTCAATGATAATAAAAAAGTCACAAAGTGTAGAAACAGGGTTTCAGGGCATTTATCATTAGCATTGATCTCAGTAGACTATCATTAAGATTACTACATTTTTTCAGGTTATTTCAGGATATGACTGACAAGACAAAAAGCACATTTTAATTCAGATAGAGAATAAATATAATTATCCTTTTCACTATATAAGGAATGCATTAATAGTAATAAGGTATGATTTTTGAGCTACATTGATATAAATTCTTTTACATTTTATAAAGCATTAGCTAACACAAGAAAAAGATAATCTGAAAAACAAATGGTGAGCTGAAAAAAAGAAGCTTTAAAGAGTTGATGCTAGAAAAAACCCACTTTTCAAATTGTACTGCATTTGATTTGAAGTTTTGGCATTAGATTTTTCCTGCAACAAAAGGTTAATAAATATGACTAGGCAATAGTTAAATTAAAAAGGGTTTCTTAGAGAAAGTGACAGAGGACATAAAAATGAATCAAAACCTCAAATAAGGATCTATATATAAATCATAAAACAGAAATGTGGAGAAAATTGCTAACTACGTAAGCTACATGTTCTGAATGAAGGATCTGTCTCACTTGTGCTTCTCAAACCAAGGCTCTTGCCAGAGAGCACAAACTATTTCAGTATTTAAAAAATAAATAAATAATATTTATACATTATTTTTTTTTTGAAAAAATTGCACAATTAAATAATATTTTGTTGACCATTTTGCAATTAGGGATTTCATTAACCTGTGGGTGGCTCTGTCACTAGGTAACTACTGATCAGTGATTGCAAATTTAGCATGATAAGATTGTTCATTTGGATGTATTATTCGAACATAAACTTCTGTGCATATTTTTTAATTTTATGATTTAATTATTATTATTATTATTATCTATTCTACCTTTGATTTCTACGTGAGTTTGAATATTTTTGTTTACTAAGGATTATTAAGTATCTTTCCTGGATTTATGAGAGTTATTTATGCAAATGAGAAATTTTTGCATATGGCTCATACATTCACGTGTGAAGGTGCAGTACTATGCTATTTTATGTGTTAAAAAATGGATGCAAAAGACTTTGGAATAAACCCTGTGAATTAGTATTTCAAATATTGTACCGCATATTGATTTGTTATGTAAAATATGCAACCAGATTCTTCTCATTACATTGTTATTGAGGGCTCTAGATGTAGCAAATTTTTAATTAATCTTTGTTATTTTTGCTTCATAAGCAAGTAAATGAAGTGTTCAATTACTTTTAATTAAATTTTAGTTATAATAATTAATGGGAAAAAAAATCCATTGTTGATCACTAAAAACTAAAATTTTGGGAGAGCCATAAATTATGTTTTACAGATTTCAGGGACTGCAATTTGAAAAAGTTTGAAAAACACTCCTTTATATTCTTTTTTATTTAGTGTTTAATAATCCTATACACATAAACACATACAACCTATAGCTTCATAAAGTTTGTTGAAAGTGTACTTTAGATCCTGATTCTGCAAGTTTTGAATTCTTGTTTTGCTTGTTCAATACGATATTTTGGTCCAGGTAAGTTTACTACACAGTCAGAAGACAACTATACCCATAATCCATTGAAACTCAATTTTGAAGGAAATGTACTTTAGACCCATATTTATGGTTGTTTTTTATTCGAATAAGAACATTTTCTTAAATAGTAATTCAACTTTATTGAAAATTCTAACTTCTTAGAATGCAACTGCTTGCAAGATAGAGAGAGAGCTGACAAATACTTTGGCCTACATGGATGTAACCAGTATCTGGAAAACAGGGATGGATAATAAAGTCAACAGGGGTATGATAGTAGAAATTGCTTACCCAAATGGGGTCAATACCTCAATGACACAAATGAGGTCAAGACCCTTGTCTACATGACTGTTCACACATAGTGTTAAACTCAACACAGGTTGTTATGTAAAGTTGGTTCTAATTAATAAGAACTTGCAACATCACTTAGTTGCAGCATGTTGACAAAAAAAATAAAATAAAATAAAAAATAAAAGTAACAAGATTATATTTTTACAAAACAGGTTCAGAAAAAAAACAAGAAAGATCAATCATGCTTAAAGCATTGATTATGAAACACTTTCCAACTTCAATGCAATTTTATTTAAAAAAGTCTAAAATGCAATACATTCCTCGGTAATATTTTAAAACTTATCACAATACTACATTAATTTATTATATTTGAAAACTTAAACCTTCATTGAAAAAAATGCACTTCATTCAAATGACGGCATTGAAATATAAACTGCCTGGTTTAAATATCTCTAAAATGCGATATATTCCACGGTAATATTTTTAAAACTATCATAATACTACAATAATTTATTATATTTGAAAACTTCATCGAAAACAACTGAAATTCATTCAAATGACGTCATAGAAAAAATAACATGCCTGGATTTCTCTATAAAAACAGCATTTCATTCAAAACTTTCTCCCATTCATTTCATGCATCACAATACTATAATAATTTATTTTATTTAAAAATTAAGATCATGGAGCTACAAGTAATTAAACTCTATGCTTAAAACTTCATCGAAAAAAATCGTCCTTCTCTTTGTAAAATCAATAAATATTTCATTCATATCAGCCATGCAGACTCCATGGGTTAAATTATTTTGTGTTAAAGAAATACAGCAATTCTAATACAACTCATTCTACATATTTTGCTGTTTACATTTTACATAGGTGAAAAATAGGCTTCGTTGTAGAAATAATCAAATTTGGATGAGCATTTAAACTCAAATTTATTGTATTTTCGTTGTTCCAGTATGTAGATGCACAGAATTTAAGCAAAAATAAAGTAGTTTTAGGACGGATACAACACTCAATATGAATTAAAAATAACTTAAAAAATCAAGATTTTGAAACAAGATGGATGCCATATATCATTTTGAAGTGGGTCATGTGATCGTTTCATATCATGGTCACGTGATCGTTTCATATAAGAGGTGTAATTATTATTTTAATTTTTATTTAAAAAACTACTGAATATATTTCGCTGAATTTTTTTTTATATATTTTATGGAACAATTTGAATATTACCTAAAATTTTCGAAGCAATTTGTGAATTTTAAATCTGCTTAAAAACTGTTTGAAAAATTAGGTCCCATAGGGCTCAATGTATTTAATTTTTTCAACCCGGGTTCAATCCAAAACTAATTGGGTGATATAATTCATTTATATTCCCATAGGTCCTACATAATAGAAAAATTAGAACATAGGTTGTGCAGAGGTAATTGCGCACTGCCTCACCAATAAGAAGTATGTCATTTCTTTTTTCTTTCATAACAGCATAATTATAACAATAAGGTAAAGAAGCTTACCTTTTCTGTACAAAGAGCGTAGTTTACTATTTCGATCCAATTCCCTTAAAGTCTTAAAAAATATCGTTTAATTATGATTGGTTTTTTTCTTGATGTCAGGCATCTTTGTAACACGGAATGATTGCACTTGATTTAAAAAAAAAAAGAGATTATTTTATTAAATTCAGCATTAAAAGTTACACTTAAAAGAAACGCAAGTCCCCTGGATGAGTCGGACGGCCTGGGGTTTCCACTTAAAAGAAACAAGCATTTTGCTCTGTAGTAATACAAAAGCAGAAGAACGAAAAAAAAAAGGAACTTAGAGTTCACGCAAGTGTACCTGTATATGTTTTTATGAAGCGTGCGCAGTTCACATGATATAAACAAATTCCTTTTCTTGCGGAAAGAAGAGAGTGGGGGATGAAAAAAAAATGTCAAAAGTGCATGAAAGTGGTATTTTTTGGATACGTTTTTTACAGTGATAAGAGATCATTTCTAACAGTCCCCCTTGATCTCTGGAGCTGCATATTACGGCTGTAGCAGATTGGATCTGTGCTTCAAAAATTCAGGCTTTGGCAGCGGTTTTGTCATCATGTCCACTGTCATTAGTTTAGTTGGAAGATAACTCAACTGGATTACATCCGATTCCTGAAAATCTCCTATGGCGTGGAATCTGATGTCAATATGTTTCGTTCTTGACATGTACTTCGGTGATTTCATCATTTTTATACATGACTGGTTATCTTCGAAAATAGTAACCGGGAGCTGTTGGAGCATATCGAGATCTTTGAGCAGGTTAATTCACCACAGTACTTCTTGAACTGCGTTAGCAGCGGATATATATTCCGCCTCTGCTGAGGAAAGCGCAACGCATAATTGTTTTTTGCTTAACCAGTGTATAGGAGAATCATCTATTAAGAAAAGATTACCACTCGTGGATTTTCGATCAGTTTTATCGTCTGCCCAGTCGGCATCAGCGTATGTTGTGAGAATTGGTTTTGTCGTTGATTTTATTACCAAATTTAGATCCTTTGTATGATTTAGATAACTTATTAGATGCTTTACTGCGTTCCAATCCATTTGACGTGGTTTCTCGTTTCTCCGACTTAAGATGTTTGTTGCCGCTGTGATGTCTGGTCTCGTGACTGTGGCAATATATAGAAGAGCTCCAATAGCTTGGCGATATTTGGTGTTATTAGGAAGCAGGTTTTCTTCTGTTTCGTTTCTCAAATATCCTGTTTCCATTGGTGTACTATAGGGCTTTGAACCTTGCAAATTAAATGCATTTACAATTTCTTCAATCTTATTTTTTTTTATTTAATAGATAACATCCATTATGGTCTTTTCTTATGTTAATTCCAAGGTAATAATTAACTTCACCCAAATTTTTTAATTCATATTGCCTGCCCAATTCTTTTGTTGTTTTGTCAATTTGTTCTTCTGATCCTGATATTAAAATATCATCTACATATACGATTACATAGACAGTTTCTCCTCCTTTTCCCTTTTTGAACAGACATGGATCAGCAGTACTGTGTATGAATTTTAATTGTTTTAGAGAGTCACCTATTTTTAGATGTCAGGCTCTTGCGGTCTGTTTCAGCCCATATATAGCTTTATTTAATTTCCATACTTTGTTTTCGTTACCAGGGGAGATGTAGCCATCTGGCTGTTGTATGTAAATTGTTTCGTCTAGATCCCCGTGAAGGAAAGCAGTTTTGATATCAATGTGGTGTACGTTATGTTTTCTAAATGCTGCTCCTGCCAGGAATGCTCTAATTGTGCTGTGTGAGACTACTGGTGCGAAAGTTTCGTAATAATCTTCACCGTATTTTTGTGAAAATCCTTTTGCTACCAGTCTTGCTTTGTATTTAGCTATTTTCCCCTGAGAGTCGTGTTTAATTTTATATGTCCATTTTGAACCTACTATTTTTCTTCCCTGCGGGGGGGGGGGGGGTCCATCAATGTGGATGTGTTATTTTCCTGTAAAGATTGCATTTCTTCTTCCATGGCGTCTAGCCAATTTTGTTTCTCTTGTGGGCTCTTAATTTTTAGTACCTCATTATAGTCTCTGGGTTCGACGGTGTTAGCTTGTTGCGCTAAGTAGATGAGTCGATCGGGAGGTACTCCCTTGTTTGGTCTCTCGGATCTGCGAGGTTGATTGGCGGTTATGTTATCAGAATTTATTTGTTCATCATCTGACGGTGCGTCAAACTCTATCTCACCCTCTTTAGGTTTTTCTTCTGTTTGAGGATTAGCCTTTTTTACTTCACTATCTGTTCTGTCGAATAATTTTTTTGAGCTTAACTCTGAAATTTGCATTGATTTTTCGAGGAATTTAACTGTTCTAGCAAGTGTTATGTTTTTTTCTTCCGCATATACTCTGTAAGCCTTTGAGCTGTTGTCGTATCCGACAAAAATTCCTTCTTGGGCTTTTTCATCTAATTTTCCTCGTTTGCTTTTATGGATGTAGGAATAGGCCTTGCAGCCAAAAACCCTTAAATGACGAAGGTTTGGTTTCTTACCAGTCCACATTTTGTAGGGTGTTTTTGTATTGGCCTTTGTGGGAAGTCTATTCTGTAGGTAATTGGCAGTGTTTATAGCCTCTCCCCAGAATTTTTTGCCTCGATTTGCTTCTGACAACATAGCGCTTGTCATCTCGATTAGTGACCTGGTTTTTTTTCCGCTACGCCATTTTGGGATGGGCAGTGTGGCACGGTCAACTGGTGATGTATGCCGTTGTCACTTAGATATTCTTCGTATTCTCTACTGACGTATTTGCCGCCGTTATCGCTTCTCAGTATTTCTGATTTTTTTCCAAATTTGTTTGTCGTAAAAGCGATGTATTCCTTCAGTTTAGTCATAAATTCACTCTTTTTGGATAAGAGGTAGATCATTGTGTACCTGGAGAAATCATCAATAAATGTTAGGACGTATGATTTTCCTCCTATGGTGGGAGCTTGCATCGGTCCGCATACGTCGCTGTGCACAAGTTGCAGAATATGAGTTCCCCTGTATTGAGTAGATTTTGGGTATGGCATGTCAGTGAGTTTTGACTTTATACAAGTTTCACAATTTAGTTCGTGTTTACATTCGTTGATGTTTATGACTTCGGCTAATTGTTTCGATTTAATTTCCTTTATAGAGCCAAAGTTTTTGTGGCCCATTCTTCTGTGCCATAATGTAACACAATTGGGTTGTTACAGTTATTTACCATATATGTAACATTTTTGTTTTGTGGTGTGAGCAAGTCTAGCTCATATAGGTTATTTTTTATTTTTCCTTTTAAGGATACTTCATCATTGTAAGTTAACTGATAGTTATCATTAGTAAAAGTTACTTTGCATCAGGACTCCTGAGACACTCCTGAGCGAAAATTCTCAACTGTAATTGCCCTAGTGCACGTCAAAAGGAACTTTTTAGGCTCAGTAGAACTGGCATCAGGAGAGCTGTTGGGCTCCTTACTGGGCACTGCACTCTCAAGAGACATCTTAATATTATGGGTGTCTCCAAGGATTCGCTTTGCAGAGGCTGCAATTACAGCGAAGAAACTGCAGCTCACATTCTGTGTGTATGTGAGGCCTACTCTGCTCACAGATTCGAACACATTGGTCGTCATGTGATTGAACCCTGGGAGCTGAACGACATTCCTGTCAAGTGCCTGCTTATGTTTGCATCGGCTACTGGTCTCTTCTCTTAGGGACCTTCACTTTTTGGGGTAGTACAATAGACCTCTGGTCGATGTGCTAGGCTCTTCTGGAGCCACCCACCTTCATATCATTCATTCATACTTTGCATCCACGTTGCGTTGCTTTTCGTACGGAAAATAAATTAGCTTTCAGTTCTGGCACAAATAGTACTTCTTGTAGTGTTACTTGTCTTATCTCTCCATCCGAGGCTCGATTTTTTATTTTTACTTCGCCTGACCCATAGGCGGTTAAGACTTTACCGTTGGCAACAATAACTTCAGATTTGTTTGCATTATATATTTTAGTGAATAAATTCTCATTATTTGTTATGTGGGATGAGAAACCACTATCAATGATCCAGCTGTCTTCTTCGGTTTGATTCGTTATGAGCGCTAAGTCTCTAAATTTCGATCCTACTTATCTATAGTGTCTGAATATCTTTCTTGTGTTCGTGATTTAGCGGCAGGTCTGTCGTTTCCCTCATACACTAACTGTGATGAGTTGTGTCTGAATTTATTTTTATAATCTTTATATCTGCCGGGGTCGTTGGTCTTATTCTTTAGACGCCAACATTCGGATTTGTTTTCCATTTTGTAGCTGTAGGTGTTAGAGAATTTTTTATTCGCGTGAAAAGCCTTTGCCATGCTTTGCGGCATTTCTTGGTGATCCTTACGTCTATTATATTCATCAATCAGTTTGCTGCTAATGAATTCTGGCATTAGATCATCCTCCGGTCGCACTTCCAACGCCGTTATCAGTGTTTCGTTACTGGGGGGTAGCGAGTACAGAAATGGTGCTGATACATGCGAATTATTAATCTCCTCCCCGATTGCTATAAGTTTATCCACTGTCTCCAGAATTTTGGTTATATGTTGCTGCATGTTTCCTCTTTCCTCTAACTTTGTACTGTACAACTTTCGTAAAAGGTATAGCTTGCTGGATAAATTTGTTCTTTCGTGTATTGCGCGAAGCACATTTCACGTATCGCGCGCCGTGGTGAAATTTTAGACGTGAACGATTTGGGAATCCTCTATAAATAAATTTATGAGCGCTCTGGCTTTTCTATCCCTTTTCTGCCATCCGTCGGTAATTGGATCAGGAGCTACTTCGGTTATCGTTTCTGATAATTCTTTATTCATTAACATCAGTTCCATCTTGAATTTCCAATTGGAGTAGTTACTCTGGTTTAACTTTTCAATCAACTGGTTTTCCTTTATAGATGTCATTATAATTTATTTTATTTTTAGTTTCCTTGAGATTTTTTTTTTTTTTTTGCAATACGGGATTTCTTCTTGTTTTATCCCGTAAAAATCACTTTCGGTTTAGAAGTGTTTACAAAGTCAATGGGGAATGAAAAAAAGGTGATATATTTGCATATCCATTTTCTTTTTGGTTGATTATTCTTTTCCCTCATACACTAACTGTGATGAGTTGTGTCTGAATTTATTTTTATAATCTTTATATCTGCCGGGGTCGTTGGTCTTATTCTTTAGACGCCAACATTCGGATTTGTTTTCCATTTTGTAGCTGTAGGTGTTAGAGAATTTTTTATTCGCGTGAAAAGCCTTTGCCATGCTTTGCGGCATTTCTTGGTGATCCTTACGTCTATTATATTCATCAATCAGTTTGCTGCTAATGAATTCTGGCGTTAGATCATCCTCCGGTCGCGCTTCCAACGCCGTTATCAGTGTTTCGTTACTGGGGGGTAGCGAGTACAGAAATGGTGCTGATACATGCGAATTATTAATCTCCTCCCCGATTGCTATAAGTTTATCCACTGTCTCCAGAATTTTGGTTATATGTTGCTGCATGTTTCCTCTTTCCTCTAACTTTGTACTGTACAACTTTCGTAAAAGGTATAGCTTGCTGGATAAATTTGTTCTTTCGTGTATTGCGCGAAGCACATTTCACGTATCGCGCGCCATGGTGAAATTTTAGACGTGAACGATTTGGGAATCCTCTATAAATAAATTTATGAGCGCTCTGGCTTTTCTATCCCTTTTCTGCCATCCGTCGGTAATTGGATCAGGAGCTACTTCGGTTATCGTTTCTGATAATTCTTTATTCATTAACATCAGTTCCATCTTGAATTTCCAATTGGAGTAGTTACTCTGGTTTAACTTTTCAATCAACTGGTTTTCCTTTATAGATGTCATTATAATTTATTTTATTTTTAGTTTCCTTGAGATTTTTTTTTTTTTTTTCAGTACGGGATTTCTTCTTGTTTTATCCCGTAAAAATCACTTTCGGTTTAGAAGTGTTTACAAAGTCAATGGGGAATGAAAAAAAGGTGATATATTTGCATATCCATTTTCTTTTTGGTTGATTATTCTTATGCCCCTCTTTAAATAACAATTGTATTGTTCGTGGAAATGCTGCTATTTTATTTTATAAATACAAATTTCTCTAGCGAGACAGGCTTAGACTTCAGTCTCATAATCTAATAGAAAAATTAGAACATAGGTTGTGCAGAGGTAATTGAGCACTGCCTCACCAGTAAGAAGTATGTCATTTCTTTTTTCTTTCATAACAGCATAATTATAACAATAAGGTAAAGAAACTTACCTTTTCTGTACAAAGGGCGTAGTTTACTATTTCGATCCAATTCCCTTAAAGTTTTAAAAAATATTGTTTTATTATGTTTGGTTTTTTCTTGATGTCAGGCATCTTTGTGACACGGAATGATTGCACTTGATTTAAGAAAAAGAGATTATTTTATTAAATTCTGCATTAAAAGTTACACGTAAAAGAAACGAGCATTTTGCTCTGTAGTAATACAAAAGCAGAAGAACGAAAAAAAAAGGAACTTAGAGTTCACACAGGTGTACCTGTATAT
Organism: Amaurobius ferox; assembly: GCA_951213105.1. NCBI lineage: Eukaryota > Metazoa > Arthropoda > Arachnida > Araneae > Amaurobiidae > Amaurobius > Amaurobius ferox. Next base: position 51,758,107 of record OX578145.1, read on the forward strand.
GTTTTTATGAAGTGCGCGCAGATCACATGATATAAACAAATTCCTTTTCTTGCGGAAAGGAGAGAGTGGGGGATGAAAAAAATGTCAAAAGTACATGAAAGTGGTATTTTTTGGATATGTTTTTCGCAGTGATAAGAGATCATTCATTTCTAACACTACAGACCGTCTGAACAACATACTAAAATTTCATTTTGATTAAGTCATTTTTACGGCAGTTATCGTGCTAACGGACAGACAGACAGACAGTATGAACAAAGTCATAAACACTTTTCAACTTTGTTGTAAAGTGTTAAAAAAGCATGGTTTGATAAAATTGATAAATCAGATGTCCTACGTCAAAGAAATCTGCTGTAATTTCATTCTTAAGTACCAAAATGGTTGAATTCTATGGCAAAGTGGTACAGAAAATTAATCACAGTGCATTGATGAGGTCTCCTAAAATAACAGGGAGGTAAGTAAAAAATACTAACATGGAAGAAGATACTGCAGTTTTTTAAAAGCCGAATTATGAAGCTGAGAGCACAGAATTGACCACCTAGAAGAAAGAGTGCTTTACCACTCTTTTTACTCCCTCTCTGTACATACTTGATTATATAAGTAAAATCTCATTATGATTATACATAAATGATATAACTTAACTGAAATGAAATCCAGTTCTTGTGCAGTGTATGCAAATGAAATAGAAGATGGGAAATTTCTATAAATAGTAAAATATAGTTATTTAAATTAAGAAATAAGTACATCACAGGCTATACCAATTTTGACCTTCTACTTTATAAAGTCTATGTAGGTTTGGTTATAGGACAAAAAACTCAATCAAGAAATTAGAAGTTTAAAAGAATAAGTACATCCTCTGTTAAATATAATTTTATCAGAGGTGAATAGAATGTATATATATATAAAAACATAATTCTACTTACAGTATCTAATATAGTTCGTAAAAAGAACTTTTGGTAGGATATAGGTGGAGAGTACTTTATACTGTAAGGACTTTGAATTGTATTGTCAATAATTTTTTCTTGAACATCAATAGGTAGAGAACATTCCTAGAAAAAAATTTCATATTCAAAATTATTGTTTATTAATTATAAAATAAATATATTTCCAAGGATAGATAAAAAATATAATTTATGAATCAATAGGGGCCTGTTTACTTCTTACTGTATGAAGAAAACATCTAGTTTGATAAGTAACTTTCATCAACTTACTTTAAGGGGACGCTTCAGTTAAAAAAAATCTCTGTTCCCCTGAAAATTGCACCCGGTGGCTCAAGAGATGGGCAGTTCCTTTTTTCAAATGATTGACATCTGATGGGCCAATGAGAGTAAGTAAGGTGACAAAAGGCCCTTGGACCCCTATAGTTTATGACTTGCTCGCCTGTCCAAGGGGATAAAAGGAGGAATCTTAGAAGGGTGTGCGGTTTGGAGTATGAGGTGAAAGAATGAAAAAATGTAACTGGAGACTTTTCTCACTCACTGAAATGAAAGTTTCCTATCCATTCTATTTATTGTCAAGGGATAACCAAAGAGTTCTCCTAACTGATTATAATATAATTGTAGTATAAATATATATATATATATTCCTAACCGATTATAATATAATTCTAGTATAAATATATATATATATCCCTAACCGATTAAAATATAATTCTAGTATAAATATATATATATATGCAGGGATGTATCTACAGTGGTCGGCGGTGGTCGGGGTTTCCACCACTCAATTGCCGACCACCACTCATCTAAAAAAATATACATATTATAATTACATTTAAAAAAAGTTATATTCAATTTTATCAAATGTTTTTCTTTAATATAAAAGTATACAATACTAATACGGTTTGTGTGTGTGAATTAACGCGAAGCTCGTTTCGAAATTTTATATTCGCAATTATAATTGTTCTGGAAAATCAACCACCACTCACATTTCTCTAGATACATCCCTGTATATGTATGTGTGTGTGTAACTTTAATGTGCGCTTTGGAGACTAATCCAGGTACAACATTAAAATATATTAAAAAATTGGAATTAAAAATAAAATTAATAATATTTCTATGCCTATGAGTCCCAAACGATGTTATAAAACTAATATTTATTTAGTCATTTTGAATATATTATTCTTTCCTTTTTTTAAAAATAGTATACATTAGAGCACATTTTGTGAAATTTGAAGTTTGAAATGGACGATACAGCAATAAAAATATGTGATCCATGTATATATTCTACATACTGTATTTTTTAGCCTTGCAGGATGTATTTGAAAATTATAGTATTTTGCATGAAATTTCCTTGTGTTGAAAATGATTTGTTTCAACCAGCATTTTTCAACCGGGGTTATTCGGAACTCTCAGCTTCTGCATAGTAATGAATAGCAATGACGGTGGCCTCTTCGCGGACATTGCGGAACTGCAGTTCTATTCAAATAGCTAAACTTTAGTAGCAGTACTGCACTTTTGTAGAGTTTTTATAGAAAAATGATTTCATTTGTAGAGATAGTAACTCAATAAAGACCTATATAATAATTGCCTTGCATGTACTTTGTTTTTACAAACACTTCAAAAGCCCCGGTAACCTAGAAGACTAAACCTTTGTACACTCAAAATTCAACTTTGGCACAGTTGGAATTTTGAGGGAAAAAAATTACTGGTTCACCAAATATTTATACATACTATAAAAATTATACTGTAATACAGATACTGTAATTCAATAAATATCTATATAATAATTATTCTGAGTGTAATTGTCGTTCCAAACTTTTCAGAAGCCTCCGGTGACTAAATCTTAAGAAGACTAAATCTTTGTACAGTCATAAATTCAACTGCGGGACAGAACCTAATGCAGCAGGCAAATTTTAATGGGAAAAACTAATTGGTTTACCAAATAGTCATACATTAGTTGAATATCTATTGAAATTCAATGGTCTCCTAATGAGCAAACCCCAAAAACACGATTTAAAAAAAAATTCAATTTTTTTTCAGTTGTCTTTTTCAAACTGTTCACCCATGTACCAAATTTCAAATCTATGTCTCACTTTAGACTGGGCATTTCTAATTTATTCAGTCAATTAAATATTTAACACATATATTAAACACATACGCATAGGTGTATTTAAGGGAGGGATTCACCCTCCCCTCTCGAAATTAAAAAGTTTCAAAATGCTTCCTAAACATACGTGATAAAAAATATCTACTCCATCCCCATTTAGTTTGTCATTCTGGAGTCCTTGAACTAGAAAAGCAGCCCATTTTTACCTTCAATAAATAAATAAATAAATAATGAGAATAAGTAAGGAGTTTTTAGAATTTAAGAATTAAAAAAAAAATGTGTTCCAGCTACTGTGTCACTGCAATAAGGGGGGATATTATTTAAATTTGGAAAAATCCTAGTTCCTGGAACTGGCAGAAAAAAAGAAAAAGTCGAAGATCAAAAGCCAGTTATTTAGAGACTAGAGGTCTGTATAGGTCTAATTTTAAAATTTTTCCAGGCCAAAAATGTCAAGATTTGACTTTGCCAAAGCTGGAGATTTTTTCAACGGAATTCACCCGAGCCTGATCCGTACCGTAAAAACACTCAAAGCTAACCCCAACGTGGCCCGGCCCGAATATTTTCCAATAGAAACCTGTTGGCTTGATTAAAATTTGCTATTTAAGGAATTAAACACAAGCTCTTCACCTACAATATTAAAAGAAAAGGAACCCAAATTTTAAAAATATGTACATATCAAGGATGAGCATTACTATAAAGTGAGTTTTTATTTATCATTTTGGTTAAAGATGAGAAGGGATGAAAAAAGACAGATTATGTTTTTAAAAAATGTTTTCTTCATTTATCAGTGAACAATGCAATGACTCTCTAGTTAGAACTCATCAACATTAAATATACGTTGCAGTAGTAGCAAAACAAACATGCCATATGCCACAATTGTTAGCGTTGTTAAAAACATTTCAATGCGATTAAACTTTCTATGTAAGTATGGATAGATAATATTTTCTTTAATTATGACATAGTTATGAATATTTTTAAAATTTAATAATTTTAATAAAAGTGTAGTTTAGTACTACTTATATTCGCAAATATCAGAAGACATACTCTGTATTAGTAGATTACATGTATAAGTTGAAAATATCAATAAACACGTAATCTTTAAACCTGAAGGCAGTAATTGATTCCAGTATATGCCAAAATGAAAGTGCTAAAATTATATGGGGAGATATATTCGTAATAATGTCATAACCCTTTTTAATGTCATAGATTAGAAGATATGTCTGTGTGTTAGAAGATTATCCATATTACAATACGAGTCTCAAAAATCTTCTAAGTAAAACAGATAATGTAAAAAGAAGTAAAACAGATGACGTAATAAATTGAAAATATTAATAATCTCCGTAATCTTTATACCAGAAGGCTGTAATTGATTATACAATATGGCAATATATGTCTAAATATATATCAATATACCTGTACTACTCATATTCTCGTAGAATAGAAGATATACCCGTGCCTTTGTAGAATATTACTCGTACAACGTACAATATACGAGTTTCAACATTTTTTTCCACAATAAAACAATGGTAAAATAACTTGAAAATATCAATAACCCCCGAAAGTATGAATAATAACAATGTTTAAACCTGAAGACCGTAATTGATATATATTATCCAGTCAAAAATGCAATGCCAATGAAATTTATTTTACCGACATATCTTTATTATTCAAATCATAAAAGATTTAACAAGAAAGATCAATTACGCATAAAACATTGATTATGAAACACTTTCGAACTGAAATGCAATTTTATTTAAACATCTCTAAAACACGATACATTCAGTGGTGATATTTTTGAAATTATCAGAATAGTACAATAATTTATTATATTTGAAAACTTCATCGGAAACAAAGGAACTTTATTAAACAAATGAACTATATTAATTGAGAATTTTGTTTCATATGCAATTTCAAATTTTTCTTTTTTAGTTTTGATTTATTTTTGGCTTTTTTATTTATTTTGACATGACCCGATCTGACCCGAATTTAATATATGCTATACACTTAAAATTTAAAACTAAAGTTCCACAAATTGAATATTAAAATATCCCACTGGTGTGCGGCATTCCTAAATTAGTAAATATTAAAAAGCTTAAATTATGCACTTTATTTCTATTTAACGATCCATCCTTGCATCAATTTTAAAGTCTCAACGATTATCACAATCTGTGAGTACGAAAGTTTCACATATAATGTGTCTCAGATTGTTTCTTTTCGCTATTAAAAATAATCTTCACTCACAGGCAGACCTGAAGAATAAAACATCCTGGTCCCTTTTGTAAATAAATTTATAAAAAATATGAAACTGAATTAATATATGTCAAAATGAAAGCGCAAAATTGTATAGGAAGACATACCCATACTACTTACATTCTCGTAGATTAGATTAGTAGATATACCTGTGTATTAGTAGAAGATTATCCACACTACTTGTATGAGTTTAAAAAATTTTTGCTACGAAAAACAGATAACATAATAAATTGAAAATATCAATAATCCTCTCCCTGAACTTTAAACCTGATAATAATATCTTTAAACCTGAAGGCCATATTTTATATAATCCAGTCAAAAATGCAATTTCGATAAAATTTATTTTATATGCATTTGTTTATTATTTATATCGTGAAAAAAATTAATAAAAATCATCTGCGCTGCATAAACACACTGGTTTTAAATCTATTGTTAACTGACATGATATCATTTCCTTTAAATAAATTTGTGGAAAAACATTGCCTGCATAATGCTATATCTATGAAAGGTTTAATTGTCCTTTTTTTTTAATATCTAACTGGAAACATGGACTCAATTTTAAGTGGGCTGTTCCAAAAGCTACCCACAAAATTTGCCGAAATTCGGTGCAACATTTATCCCAAGACTAAATCTTTGCATATTCATAAATTTAACTACGGGGCAGAATTCAACAAAGCCAGATTTTTGATGGGAAAAATGAGACTAGTTTACTAAAATTTTATACATACAATAAAAAATTCTTTACAATCCAGAAGCCCTTGGGGACCTAAAAGACTGCAATGAATATAATATTTACATTAAGTATGGAACAAATATGTGCAAGAGGAAAAACAGTAAACCAGTGCGAGCTGAATTATCTGTACTGATGCAACAAAATGTAATCCAACCAAGGACTTCTATTTCTTTGCTGGACCAAAGTCAAAAGACACCTGCTAAACATCGCAGTATGGACAATATATGCAGGGCCTGACTAATACAGGAGCATGTGAGGTAGCTGACCCAGGCCACTTTAAATTAAACATAACCAAACTTGAAAAAATTAATAAAAGCTTCCTAAAAAAAATTATGCCATCAGAAAAGGTTTTCTCAGCAAAAAGATTAATTTTAGGGATATATAGGGGCTTTAGGATCTAGAGATCTGTATTAGGTGATATAAGATCAAGAATGTTTGGCTTCTTGGCTATAATGAAAATTTTGCCAATAAGTAAAATATCATTAAAATATAAAGAACTTCAATTTGATGAAAAATTTGCCAGTAATTAAAATGTCATTAAAATATGTAAGAAATTCATTTTGATGAGAAAATTGCCAATAATTAAAATTAATCCCATTCTGTGAAGAAATTCAGGGGGAGGGGGGGTTCAAATTTTATAGGTAGTTTCTGCACTTGAGCAATAAGTGTAGCAATTTTTAGCATTCTAACTAGGTTATAATGAAAAGGACCCCTAAAATCAACTCTTTCAAGGGATATAAGGGGTTTTGATTTACCATTGTGATTTCAGTACATAAGCTATATGTGTAGCAATTTTTAGGATTCCAGCTCATTTGGAAGTTACTTAGAATATACGGACATACACCCTTAAAATGCTCTCTAGGTAGAAATGTAGGGGTTTTTGATTTTTTTCCATAGTTTCTGTACCTGATCCATACATGTAGCAATTGGTGAAAAGCTGAACATTGGCCCAGTGAGAGGACAATTGGAATGCTCTGCATGATTAAATGAAGGATTTAAAATGCAAGTAAAATAGGTAAAAAAAAAAAAGAGGATAGTGAAGCTGATTATTTTGATTCTTTTTTAACTTTTGTACAACAATGGTAATTCACAATATTTATTCATATCCGATTCAATAGTGATACCTTTTCAAATATGAACTAGATATAGGGAATAAAATCACCTCCCCCAAACCCCTATGGAGAAATTTCAAGTTTTTGGAATTTTCTGGTCTGTTACATCACTTGAGACATACATCTATGTATCAAAGTGCAAGTTTCTACTCCGTCTAGAAGTGGGTAAACATTTCAAAGACATATAATTATATAGGTATGATATGTAGATTAAATTTAAGATGGAGGAGTCCATTACTGGAACTCAATAATTATGGATATTTCAGTAGTGGACACTATGTATACAACACAAAATTGCCATTTTAGTAATGAACACTGGCATTTAACAAAATAACTGTTTGCTATTTTATCTTTAAAGCCCTTTTTTGTTGAATTAATGTAATTAGAGTAAGGTTGTTACTCTGATTTATTAATTAGGCCTTTTAGTTTAAAATTACTGAGCACTTTGTAATTCAGAAATTTGATTTCATTAAATGAAATTTTGAAGATATTTTAAGCAAGTGTAAGTATGACTATCCTGTCAAGGGAAGGACGAATGCTATTATGAAAGACTTTGTAAGGGAAGTTCTTATGTTAATTTAAATGTACATCATTTTAAAAGAGTTACCACAAATGTAAAAATCTCTTTAATGTTATAAATATTTTTTACTGGGGCCCTTAAATGTACTTAAGTCCTTAATTGTGTGATAATTTTATATTTTATGTTATTGAATGCAAAGAGCATTTTTTCTGATAATCTATCAGTTTCAGACAGTTAATATTACATCACTTGTGCATGTTTATCTTTTATAACAGTTCAAAAATTAAAAGTATACATGCAATTATAACTGTATAGTGAGAAGTCAGTGGAAATTCTATACATATTAAAATAAACAAATGAAGCGCCTTTGCTCTAAATAAAGCTATTTTCATTTTAAACTACAAGTGGTGTTTACACTGAATTTGGGAGTTCTAAACTACAATTTCTGTGTGTTCAGTAAACTGAATTGCCTTGTTTGTAATATAGATATTTTATAATTTAATGTTAATGAATTAGAAAAAAAAAAAAGAGTTAAGAAGTCGATAGCTGATAAATGAATGGATGCATTATATAAATTTAAAAGACATTTAATGATAATTTATTTTCTTAATGATTTATCAAAGTTAAAAAATCCTTGAGGGCTCGGCACCCCAGTTTGGATAACTCTTTTTCCAGACAAGACCTACTAAATTTTTAAGAAGGGTGATAAAATACCAAGAACATAATTTTAATATCCGTCATTTATTTGGAAAGATGTTTAAGCTTTTACTCAAATATGGACAAAACTTTGACCATTCATATAAACTAAGAACGGAATATTTTTATAGAACATACAATAAGTGCTTCATATAGAAGTAACAGTACAAATATAATAACTTATTAAGCTATTTTGTTAAGTACACAATTATTAAGTACAGTACAGTAAAACATGCATAGTACAATTTTCCTTTTCATTACAAAGGCTCTTACTTTTTGTAAAATCTGTTTTAGCAATGCTTTATCATTTACAACAGACAGATAAAATTTCTGAAGGTACTCGAGAACGGATTTCATAATTTCAAAATACGTATATAAAATTTTAATAAATAAACAAGAAACGATCTAGAAAATCATGAAGTATTATGAATCTCTCGTCGAGAATTAAAATTTTTTGTATAGTAAACAATTTCGGTGAAAAAAATTTAAAGAACACAACACTTAATGATTATTTGGAATGATTTTCTCCTTGAAATGATTTAAATCAGATTGATATAACACATGGTCGCAAATGAATTGTTTACAACTTAAACTGAGACGAGGTGTCAATTTTTAACATTTGTGAGAGGCCTGATGCCTAAATATATACACCAATCGTATTTGTGCATTTTCATTGACTCCGCCTTCACATATACAAAAGTCAGTTTCTTATTCCATTAGGTAAGTTTAGTTTAGTTTACCAAAGAATTTGAGATGGGTCAAAAGTCTTATTCTGGTGCTGCCATTTATATTACTTTCATTGAATAATTTAAAATGTTAAAAGAAAATTTTTTATGCATGTATAGCAATCCCCGGATTAGCGCGATATATTGGTTGTGCGAAAACTTCGAGCTAATCAAATTTAATAATCAATATAAAATACCCAAATGCGTCCCAAGACCTTGAAAACGACAAATTAAATAGAAACAAGATTATTATTTTCAGTATAAGTTTATTGGAATTAACAAAACACATTCCTTTCCTTGAAAAATATTTAATGTGTATGTGCGTATGTACATTACAGTTGTAATTTATGAGTGTCGCATTAATATAATGACCGGTGATGCAATTCAATTCTGCTTACATGTTGCGTATCGAAATGTGAAAATGTTTTAAAAATTATAAACTTCCGAATCGACGTTTTTGATAGTATACACACATATATGAGTGACGAATCAATATAAAGTGTTTAATAACTGAATCAGGGACGGCGCCAGCCGTGTTGTTTCTTTAAGGACTTTTGGACCGGGGGGGGGGGGGGGGCGAATGACATTTTAGGGGGGACAAGTTTTCTATTTGTCTTATATAAATATGTTTAAATGCTGTGTCACATACATAGAAACTAGGTAAACATAAAATGTCTCTGGGGGTGCGAGTACTCGTCTCCAGGGGGGGGGGGGAGGCTTCACACCCCCGGAGGTATGCCTGAAAGAAACACTGGGCGCTAGTATTAGGGCTATCTAGGTGACTGCCCAGGACATAGTACTGCCACATAGGGTGCGGAAGACCCAGACCACTCGACTGGCCCAGAGGCGAACAGCAGCAAGAAGAGTGTGCCACATAGGGTGCAGAAATTCTTGGAATTAGCAGAATATTTTCCTTTTATTATGAACATAATACAGTGAAACCTGTGAAGTTGACCACCTGTCTAAGTTGACCTAATTGACCAGGAACGGAATGACTAAATTACTTTAACATTGAGTGTACTCTTTATAACTTGACCACCTGTTTAACTTGTATATTGACCAGGTAATTAGGTAGAATTTATCTCAAAGCATAGCTCAAAATCTTTGTAAGTTGACCACTTCCAGAATTTTCCAGGCTGCAGAAAATTGTGAGAAAGTGGCAAAATTTGTCAAAGAAGTGACAGTCTTAGACGCAGTCCGATGCATTTATGAAGCATGGAAAAATCTATCAGAAAAAACGATTGTTAAGTGTTTCAAGTATGCGGGATTTCTATGTGATCTCATCTCTTCTGCGTGCCAAGTGGCAGACTGTTTCAAATTGAAGTCACTGGATGAAGAACTGAAGTGCCTTCCTGAAACGTGCAGAAAAGAGTTATCCGATGCTTGTCAAAATTTTGCACCTGTCAAAATCTTGAAACCCATGATATTGAATCTCCATTTATTGTTACATGCAAGAGTGATTATGCAGGTTTTCTTCCGAGGAAGAGAAAAAAACAGATGTAGAACTTCCTACACACGAAAGTGTAACCATGTTCAACGGATGAACGCACGGTCGTGCGTTCGAGCCTGTGATTGGTTGACGTACAGCTCCCAACGGATGGGCAACGTACGAACGGATCAGTCTGAATCCGGCCTAATGCAATGTGTCAAAAATTAGAACTGTATGCTTTTATGCAAAATACGCCAGAATGCATTAAGGCTGTGTTTAATCTGCACAGTAAAATATAAATACAATGGGCATCTGGAATCAGAAAAAAAAAAAAAACTCTTCTGACAGAGTACTTTTCTGAACAATAGAAATGGATTACTGCATCAATCTGAACCAATGAATTCAAATACTAATAATTCAAATTCAATAATAAAAGGCAATGTCTGTGTGTGTGTCTGTCTTATACACTATACGTTTCGCGACCGCGCGTCGGAGAGCTATGAAATTTGGCAATCGGAGACCCTGGGGGGTGGGAAGGGGACACGTGAAAACCGATTTTTAAAATTTTAATTATTTTTTTTGTTATTTAATGTTTTATGCGATTTCGACCGTTTTTTGACCTTTTTGCTCTTTTTTCTCCACGATCCAGACATTGTAGAAAAAAACAAATCACACCATCGGAAAGAGCAGAGAATTTCGAGTAAAAATATATCAATTTCAAATCTCAGGGACAAATTCTAATATTTTTTTATGATTATAAAATATATATAACATATATATTTTATAATAATAATAATTAAATAATAATTTAAAATAATAATTAAAATATATATACACAATTTAATAATAATAATTTAAAATATATATACACAATATTTAATTAAAACCATTGGCTCATTAGTATTTTATATATGTTAAAAGGAAAGTATTTGGAAATGCTTTATTGAAGGGAAAAATAAAATTTCATCGCATTGTCTATGTTGGACACTTTTAGGGGAAACCCTGAGTGTCCAACTTATACAGGTATCACTGTATGAGGAAAACATAATACTATATATATAGTATTAGTGATATATATATATATATATATAGTGAAGCTGATTAGACTCTTTTTCATAGACAATTAAGTTACTTGCAAATAATTTAAAGGGTGTACTTTAAAAAACAACGTTTTCGTTATTTTAAAAAACAACGTTTTTGATTTTACGTGCTAATCAGTAGCAATAATATAAACTTGTTGATTTTTAGTTGAGTCAAGTAATAAAAAAAACCCCTAATTTGTGATATTGTTTTAATACAATATTGAAATGCTTAATCTGTAGAGAAAGTCATGTGTTGGACAAGCCAGATTTTTTTCAAGAATAATACGTAAAACAATTTATATTTTATAAAATATGTCTTTATACTGCAACTGTTTTTTAACTTGATCTGGCGTTTGTTCTTTGATTCATATCTATGAGACCCTAACTACACAGATCATATTAAGAATAGTAATATGAAATTTTGTATGTCATTGTCTTACATTTCAATTCTTTGGATTTTAAACCTTATCGGGTTAGCCCGTCCTGGGCCCGCCATAGGAATGTATTCGTTTTTGTGGAATAACTCGAAAACTGGAGCAGATAGAAGGTCCAAACTCGGCATATTGTTGCTTTTATGGCCGGATTAAGGCCGTTTTGGGGCCCTAAGCACTGAAAATTTTGGTGCCCCTAGGCAAGGGGAATACTCATAATCCCCCATTGACTGAAAAGAATTACATTGGACCTGCATGGGGTGGAAAACAAAAATCCGCCGTATAACCCCCCTTTGGACGTCAAACACCCCCCTTTCATAGATATTGGCAATGTAAGTATATGGTTCTAAGTATGTCTTTATGAAAATGATTCTATACCAAGGATCCAACATCTATGCCTTAAAAGAAATTGCTCCTTTTCACGTAGACTTAAGTTTTCAATGCTTCTGCTGTACTGGGTTTTCCTTATAGTCTGACTTTCATAGTATTGCCAGCTTTCGACAAGATTTTCAAATATTTTGAAATCATTTCTCAAAATGCTCATATGATCCGCTAGGGACTGATATAGCTCCAAGCACGTTTTTAAATCGAGCTCCTCTATCTAGCTCTGAAACGTACTTCAGATGTGTCGTAGAAATAGGCTGAAAACTCCATTTCAATGACAATATGGAATGAAGTTTTAAGCCACATCTAGGTCAGTATGAATCAAAGATGTAGATGATTCTATAAATATCGTATATTTATAGAATATAATTACATATATGTAGATTTTAAAAGCTTTTCTGAATGACCTGACAGGGCCTAACACATTGGTAGCATTGCCGTACGATTGGTGTTGGCAGGTACGCATTGAAAATTCAATATTTTTGAGTTTAAAAATCCAACATTTAATTCGCCACATCTTCTCCAGTATGACTTTCAATAATTACATTATGGTAGTATGTCCATAGCTGCCAACTGCTTTTTCTGGGACACTTTCGGTTTTTGATGATTTCTCCCGATTTCAAGATTTTAGACGAGAATCTCCCGGTTTTTGTTAATTTTTTTAGAATTCCCTAAAGTTAAGGATTTTTCAATAAATATTCTTTGTTAAAAGACATTTCGATTGAACTTGCGGCCGCTATTTTTCTTCTTCTATCCATGAACCTAGTGCCAGTACTAAGTTGCATCATTATCACTTTATTGATGGATACGGCTTCAAATAAGCGTGATTTCGCGTATATGGATTACAATACCGTGTAATGTTGAAACATCTGTTTTCATTCATGTTTAATTTCAAATTAAGAGAATGAAATATATACAACATTATTTTTTTCGTAGTAGGTTTCATTATTAATTAATATTTTCATTAAATATTCATTATTTCTTAAGTATGATTTCATGTGTATAGATTAAATTCCCGTGTAATGTTTAAACATCCTTTTCCATCCAAAATTTTTTGGATAAAATCTCAAATTCAGTAAACAGTGCTTCCACATCTTTGCAGTTTACGTAAAAATGAACTATTATTTTCTTTAAAATATGCTCTTTCTCAATTATTTTCTAGGCAATAGAGTCCCAAAAGCATTTTCTGTCCACATTCATCTAATTAACTAAATTAAAATGTGAGAACTGAATACCTTTTGTTTCAGTGAGCCCCCCCCCCCACTCCTCTAAAATTTTTCTGTTTATGCCACTGATATGTTTTCGTTATACACTGACTATGTAAAAACATTCTTCTAATATAGTAAGCAGTTATCATTTAAAAACAAAACAAAAGAAAACATACATTTTTTGTGTGATGTTAAAAAAATCCCTGTTTTTCTCTAAGTGATATTGAACAGGTTATACGCTGACTTGTAGAGCACCGTAAAAATGCTCACAGCGCTATCTACTGGATTTTTATACTCTAATGTTGGCAGGCATGTATGTCTAAAATGTAAATACAAAATACTTTAGAATAAAAGTCCTTATTTGATTGGACAAAAAGACGTTAAGAATATATTCTCTGGCGTAAAACGTCCTTCATCAGAGGCATATGATAAGAAGAAAATATATTGGGCCTTTTATACCCAGCCAAGAACCGCGAACAAAATCTGCATATCATTAATGGCCAAATTGCACGAGGGAAAACATGGGAATGGAAAATCATATAATATTAAAATGGATACAGCAGAAACTAAATACAAATTTAACAAGTTTAGATGTTTAAACAAGAAAGATCAATCATGCATAAAGCATATTGATTATGAAACACTTTCCAACTGAAATGCAATTTTATTTAAACATCCCTAAAATGCGATACATTCAGAGTTGATTTTTTAAAAAATTATCACAGTACTACTACAATAATTTATTATATTTGAAAACTTAAAACTTCATTAAAGAAATATGAACTTTATTTAAATGACGTCATCGAAATGTAAATCGCCTGGCTCTCTATGTAAAAGCAGTGAATATTTCATTCATACACTTTTATCCAGACTCTAGAGTTAAATAATTTTGAGTGAAAAAAATTCAGCAATTTTTATACAACTTATCTTACAATCAATTGTTTGCATTCTGCATCTATTAAAATTTGTTTTCATTTTAGAAATAATCAAAGATTGATGATCATTTAAACTTCAATATTATAATTGCGATGGCATAGAATATAGATGCGCAGAAAATACAAAAAATGAAGCGATTTTAGGACGGATGTAACACTAAATATAAATTAAAAATAATTTTAAAAATCACGATTTTTACACTAGGAGAAAAAGATGGATGCCGTATTGTGATGGGGTCGAAAATTCGAATTCGAGTTTTCGACGGGAGAGTACGTTTCAAGCATCCCTGATCACGAATCAAACATTTTTGAAGCGATGTCTGTGTGTGTATGTCAGTGAGCCTGTGGAGACGATATCTCACGAACGAATGGAGCGATTCAAATGAAATTTGGTACAAAAATTACAATTTGTGAATACTGGAAGCCTATTGTTTTTAAACGCAATCGAATGTACAGAACCCCCCCCTAAATTTTCCGAGTGAAATTTTGAAAAAAATCCTCAAAAAATCAAAACCATTAATAGAGTTACGCAAATATACATTTCTTATGTAATTTTCCCTTAGAAAACAATTGACATAAACTTTAGAACGCTATCATGAACCGTTCTCGAGATATTGTACAATTTTTAATAAATTTATCAAAAAATTCCATAAATTAAAAAAAAAATATTAACTGTTGAGAAACATGTTCAATTTTTTTATATTTAATATCACGCGATAAATTTGGTGCCATCATTCTTGTGGATCTAGCTCGTTCCATTCATGAGAAAAGATACTTTGAGTAATACTTTTGTATTTGAACGCCAATAGTCATTTATTTGCTATAAGAATAACTTATTTCTCCGTCCATAACGCTTGGCGAGATTTGGGCGACGAATTTGGCGGAATGTCGCCAACTTGGCGACTTTTTTAAATATTGCCAAAAATAACGAAAATCTCGCCAAATGGATGAAAATGACTCTAAATCAATGAAAATGACAACTAATTGACGAAAATTTAATATCTTGGATAGAATTTAATTATCTACTATAAGAATAACCTATTTTTTTTTACTGTAAAAGTAGTAAATTCATTGCATTAAATAAGGAAAGTCATGTGCCGCCCACATCAGATTTTTTTTTATTTTGAAGTGGGTCACGTGATCTCTTCATATTATATGGGTGTAATTATTATTTTAATTTTTATTTAAAAAATTACCTAACATATTTTGATGACATTTTTTTATATATTTTACTGGATAATTTGAATATTTCTTAAAATTTTCAAATAAATTTGTGAATTTTTTAACTTTGCTTAAAAAGTGTTTGAAAAATGAGGTCTCATAGGGTTCAATGTATTACATTTTTTCAACCGGGGATCACACTAATTGTGTGATAGTATTCATTTGCATTCCCATATGTCCCACAGACCGTCTCAACAATATACTAAAATGTCATTTCGATAAAGTCCCTTTTACGCAGTTATCGTGCGAACGGATAGACAGACAGAATGAATAAAGTCATAAACACTTATCAACTACGTTGTAAAGTGTTGAAAAAGCGGATAATAATTTAACCCTCGAGGAAATAAGAACGAGACGGCACGCTAAATTGAGATTTCGTACAGGTTCATAATTACAGATGGAGTCACGATAAATATAAGAAATCTAATGTGGGCAACACATGACTTTCTTTATATAATGCAATGAATTTACTACTTTTACAGTTAAAAAGAAATGTTATTCATTTAGTAGTTACTTATATTCTTTCCAAGATATTGAATTTTCTTCAATTAGTCGTCATTTTTATTGATGTAGCATCATTTTTATCAATTTGGCAAGATTTTTGTTAATTTGGCAACAATTAAAAATGTCGCCAAGTTGGCGACATTCCGCCAAATTCGTCGCCAAAATCTCGCTAAGCGTTATGGACGGAGAAATAAGTTATTCTTACAGCAGATAAATGACTATTGCAGTTCAAATACAAAAGTATTACTCAAAGTATCTGTTTTCATGAATGGAAAGAGCTAGATCCACGAGAATGGTGTCACCGAATTTATTGCATGGTATTACATATGAAAAGTGAACATGTTTCTCAATAGGAAATATTTTTTTTTTATTTTATATGACTTTTTGATAATTTTTTTGAAAAATGTGCAATATCTCGAGAACGGTTCATGTTAGCGTTCTAAAATTTATGTCAATCGTTTTCTAATGAAAAATTACATAAGAAATGTCTATTTACGACTTTTTCAAAATTTCACTCGAAAATTTAGGGAGGTTCTGAACATTCGATTGCGTATAAAAACAATAGGCTTCCAGTGTTTACGGATTGTGATTTTTGTATCAAATTTCGTTCGAATGGGTCCATTCGTTCGTCAGTTATCGTCTCCACAGACTCACTGACACACACACACACATATACTTTCACACACACACACTCATACAGACAGACATCACTTCAAAAATGTTTGATTCGTGATTAGGGATGCTTGAAACGTGCTCTCCCGTCGAAAACTCGAATTCGAATTTTCGACCCCGTCACAATACTGTCCTTATACATTATGTATATATGGAAAGTAATAAATAAAGGTTCAGAAAGCAAGATATTACTTGGATTTTTACAATTAGTTAAAAGAAAACACTCAAAATCGAGACAAAATTATCATTGACTACCTGAATACCCGTTGAAAATCAACGGTCTCACAATAAACAAGTCCCAAATAATTTAAATTTTTGAATAATTTAAATTTTTGAATAATTCGATTTTTTTCAATGGCTGTTTATCCGTTCACCAAATTTCAAATATATGTCTCATTTCAGACTGTGCATTTCTCATTTATTCAGAAAATTATACATTTAAGTATGTGGCATCATGCGCTTTATTCCTATCTAACGATCTGTCTTTGCACCAATTTTAAAGTCTCTCTCTCGTTGCAAAACCCGTTTTACTATCATTTCTCATTTCGAACGTTTTAGTATGCTTAAATGAGTGTTTTTGAAAACTATGGTTTTTGCCTGAGGTTTTATAGATTGATTAACCCGTGCATCACATTTTAAGTCTTTATCTCGTATTTAATCTTTCGAACGCTCGTGTGAACTCCCCCACCCCCCTCTACAGAATATTTTTAAAACATTCGATTTCTCTTTATTCTTACGATTGATCTGTGTATCAAATTTCAAATCTATATCGCATTTAAAATAAAGTGCTTCTCATTTATTCCGCAAATCGAATTTTTTTGTGTGGGGCACGCCTAAAGAAGTAAATATTGGAAAACGGAAATTGTACAATTGTACACTTTCTTTCTTTCGAACAATCTATCCTTACACAAAATTTATAATCTATATCTGATCATGAAGTATATATTTCTATCACTTCACCGTTCGAAAGTTTTCGTGTGGAGTATTCCCCCCCCCCCACACTTTATTAAACATTTTTGAAATACTCGATTTTCCGAGGATTTTATTACATAATTAACCTGGGTAAAAAAATTTCAAGTCCTCATTTTACTTAATAGCAGACGTTTATCATTTATTCGGCAAATCGAACATTTTGGTGAGTGGCAAGCCTAATGTAGCAAATATTGAAAAACAAAAATTGCTCACTTTTTTTCTTTCGAACTATCTACCAATACCTCAAATTTGGAGTCTCTATCCCATGACTAAATGTGCATTTCTATCGTTTCATAATTCGAACGTTTTGATGTGGAACACCCCTTGTACAGAACATTTTTGAAAAATTCGTTTTTTCCAGAGGGCTTTATTAAAAGATTGATCCGTGTGCCAGATTGCAAGACTCTGTCTCACTTAAAAAATCATTCTTCATTTATTCAGAAAATCGAACATTTTAGCATGTAGTCCCTCAAAGTATCAAATTATGGAAAACTGAAATTGTATCCTTTCTTCTTTTCGATCTATTTATGATTACATCAAATTCAAACTCATCGTGAAATATGTATTCTATCATTTCACTTTCTCGAACGTGCCTGTATGGAACACCCACCTCCTTAAAGGAAATTTTTGAAAAACTCTATTTTTCTTTATTTGTTTATCAAATAATTGGTCCATTTACTAAATTTCAAACCACTATCACATTTTAAAGGAGTCTCTCATTTGTTTGAAAAACCGAGCAAAACAAAGAAAGAGTACATTTTCAGTTTTCTGATACTTGCTACTTTAGGGATACAGCACACTAAACTGTTCGATTTACCGAATAAATGGGAAACGGCGTCTTTTACGTGGGATAAAGAAATATTATTTGGTGCACGGATTAATAAGTTGATAAAACCTACGAAAAATATTGAATTTTTCATAAATATTCATTAGAGAGGGTGTCCCAAGACAAAAACGTTCGAAATACGAAACGACAAAAAAAGCATAAAAACATAAAGATAAGACTAGACTAAGATAGAGACTTCAAATTTGGTTTAAGGGTAGATAGTTCGAAACAAAGAAAGCGTACAATTTCAGTTTTCTAATATATTCTGCTTTAGGGATGCTACACACAAAAATGTTCGATTTACCGAATAAATGATAAATGCCTTCTTTTAAGTGGGATAGAGACATATTATTTGGTGTACGGATTAATAAGTTGATAAAACCTACGAGAAAATTTGAATTTTTCATAAATATTCATTGGAGAGGGTGTCCCAACACTAAAACGTTCAAAATGCGAAATGACAGAAAAACACACTTGATGATATGTTGTTGTTGTTGAAACCCAGACCGTCCGACCTACCAGAAAGGTGTAAGGTAACTGTTTGGACGGTCGGGAAGTGCCACCCAATTTAGACCGGAACCCAGTGGGGGAGGCATCCACAGGGACCGTACCCTCCTTCCCCTACCACCAACCTCTCGGAAGGACTTTCGGACCCACATGTTTAACGTGATCGTACTCCGCATGAACACGGCGGCAGTTTTGGCAATGGCTGGAATCGAACCCGGGCCTACCGAGTGCAACTCCAGCGCGCTAACCAAGGGGCTACCGCACCCTACTTGATGATATGTAGAGACTTCACATTTGGTTTAAAGGTAGATAGTTCGAAACAAAGAAAGTGTACAATTTCAGTTTTCTGATACCCCAGAGGGTCAGTCTTTCATCAAAAATAGTTCACTTGTTAAAATGTCTGTTATTTTCCATATGAAAAAATAGCGCACATGATGTTTCTTAAGCCTCGAAAATTACATTTGTTAGTTTTTTGTAAAGTTTAAAACTTGCAATTGTTAAATTTTTTAAAGTCGAAAACACATATTTGTGAATGTAGAAAACCCGGTTTTGTGAAAATTTATCTAAAATTTACACAAGTGTTAAAACGTATGTTATTTTCCATAGGAAAAATAGCACATATGCGATTTTTAAACGCGTGAAAATCCAATTTGTTGGTTTTTGAAGTGTTCAAAACTTACATTTACGGAAATTTTGAAAGTAGAAAACGTACATTTGTAAAATTTCGTCAGTAAAAAACATGTTTACATGATAAATCTTACCCTGATTGACGTGATGGAGTTTGCCAACTCTCACAAAATGAACTTTAACACCTCTAAGACAACCGTTAGCTTTTTCACCACCAACAGACATTTGTACAACTATCAGCCCAACATCACTATGAATGGAGTCACTCACTCTGCTTTGTGTAAAACGCCCCAACTATCTGGGATATAGATTAGATCCCGAGATCTTGAGCAATAGACATATAGAGCATTTAGTGGAAAAAAGCAGGAGGAGACTCAACATCCTGAAATATATCTCTGGTAGAGATTGGGGAGTAGACAAATATCGGATGCCATATAGGATGCCAATACCCTGAGGACAACCTATAGATCGCTTATTAGACCTATTTTGGAATACGGATATCAAATTTACTTTTGTGCATCTTCCTCCGGTCTCTCAAAACTTGAAAGAGTATAATTGAGAGCTGCTCGCATTATCACTGGTATGCGAAATAGTTGTCCTGCCGATCAGATTCTTTACGAGAGTGGTCTGCAGCCTTTGAGTCTAAGAATAAGTGCAGGGCTTGTCAAATATTTCAACAAACTTTACAGCTATGATGATCACAATCGAACATCTTTATTTCTTAGAACTTGGTCAAGTAACCAAAGATTAAAGAGAAACAGCCCTTTTTCACAGTTGGATTTGATGGGCTTTTTAGATAGAAACGTTGAGGGTCACTCCTTGAGGCCAATTGTTAACCCTCTGGAGGTCTACCTGGGGTGCACTTTCAACATGATCTCATGTCCACCACAAGTAAAAATTTTGACTTACCAGGTTATCTGCGTCAGCTAGCCCTCGAGATCATTAATCAAATTCCTCATACTGCTATTCAGATTTATACGGAGGGTAGCAAAGATGAATTTAATGCCTGCGGCAGTGGGGTTTTTCTCAAAACCCCTACTTTCACAAATCACCTCAGGATTAGGAATCCAGATTTCTGCTCAGTCTTTAGATTTGAGCTTATTGTCATCGAGGAGGGACTAAAATCTATTAAAACTGATACTTCTTATTGTGATATTTGGATCCTGACTGATAGCCGCAGTGCCATCCAGCATCTGAGTGACTGATCAATTGTTGGAGATAGAACTTCATCGATCCTGCCGAGGTCGAATTCCGACATATGCTGGTAGGAGTTTCTCCTTCTTACGCGATGGAGTTTCGAGAAACCCGCTGTGCAATCTTCCCTTTTTATACAGAATGTTGATGGCGTTACTCATACCTGCTTTGTGCGCATGCGCTGCAATGCTAATCATTTGTTGAAATGCTAATCATTTGCGCTGCAATGCTGATCATTTGTTGATCCCTGCATGTAGTACCTATTATGCAAATTTGACGTTTGTTGCATGCCGCCTTCATGGTGCAACAATTTTAATGGCCAGCAATGTATATCATCAAATGTATGAAATCAACGATTCTATGCATTTAGTGGTGATATTGTTGAGTATATCGGTTTAAAGTGAAATATTAGCGTGATAAAATTTTTAGACACCCACTTTTATTATATATGATGAAATTGTATTGTAAAACTTGTAATTTATTCCCCAAACTTGATTTTTGCTCGATCGTTAAGCTGATGAGCAAATAAAAGCATCACGCATATAAATATTTCATGCTCCTAATCATATAAGTTAACGCTATGAATTATTTATAAGAAATTAGCATCGAGAGTGTATGAAAATCTCCTCCAACAACCGAAAGTATTTTAATGTTTTCATATTCTGCCTCTTGAGATAATGGAACGAGTGGCTATTTTTGTTGACCGAATTATGGTAACAAGTAATAAATGCAAGTACACAGAAATCAATCTTTTAATGATACACACAAATATTTCAAGGAAATGACGTTGGATGGTACAGCTCAGTGGTTAGCGCACGGGGAATACATTCGAACGACCCGAGTTAGATTCCCGGCACTGTCCAAACTGTCCTTGTGTTCACACGGAGTACTGGCACGTTAAATCTGTGGGTCTGTCAGTCCTTTCGAGAAGTTGGTGGAAGGAAGGTACAGTCCCTGTGAATGCCGCCCCCACTGAGTTCCGGTTTAAATTGGATGGCATTTCCAGGCCGTCCAAACAATTATCTTACACTTTCGGTTAAGTCGTACGGTCTGGGTCGAAGAAAAAGAAGAAGAAGGAAATGTCGTTAGCGACTTGAAATATACCATTGACAACACTCAGTTTTTAGCAATTTGTGCAGTATAAAAATAAATTGGACAGAACGAAGCTGGAATTTGTATAGTATGAAAATAATGACATTTTATTAATAAGATTTCGATGTTGTTGCTGGGGTTTAGCGGATGTATTATTTTAATAATGATGAACTTTTTTTGTTGTAATGTCTGTAAATGTTGTATTAAAATCGAATAGTCTGGGTTGAAAGGCTTTTCATGCAAATTAGGCCCTTTTATTGAGTGAAAATTACACCATACGTTTTGTGCGTATGTATTAATGATTCATCTTATATCAGAAGAAACCAACAAAAAACAGTCGTATAAATATATATAAAGTAGGATCAAAAAGTTCGGAGACTGTGCTGATATCTCCAATCCTGATTGGAGGAGAGGGGAACTATTTTACCGTGGCGTAAAGACACATGTGACGCGAGATGTGAAATGGAAGAAACATTTCACCTGCTGCAGAATTTTTCCAGACAATGAGTGTTAGTGAACTGCAGTCGTTCGCGTTCGTCGAAAACGGAAATGGTGTTTGGAGAACAACGTGCGAATATCAAAGTCTGCCAGTGTTTGGGAAATCGCCGACAGAAACATTGAATCTGCTGCAGCAAGTGAAATGTTTCTGTCGGCAATATTTATGCATCCCATTTTGTTACAGATACGTATTACATGAAATATCAATATATGTTCACTCCTAGGATAAATGTTAGTAATTTAGTTAATTTTAAATATATGTTATCTAAGCATTATCCCTGTTCGAAGACCGCCAGTTGGAAAATTCTGCATTAGTGTTTAGATTTCATGACCAACTATCCGAGGAAGGGCGGAATCCCCCCCCCCCCTTTCCCCGAGATGTAAAATTCATGATATATTAAAATATTTACTAAAATAATTCTTATTTTGGATGTTTAAATTTCCTAAAATTTTCTGTTGCGAAACACGTCGCTCTACAATTTATATGCTGCTAATATAGTGTCGACTTGTGCAGTGCGAAATTTTCTTTAGAAAAAACATTGACAATATTGAGATGGCGTGAGCGTTCTAAGTGCAGATTATGTTTGCATTTCTTTAATACATTATGTACAGTAGTTTCCATTTCTGGGTAACAAAACTGGGCACGCGAATGCTACATTGGGATAAACACGTATTTGCTGGCCACACGAGTTTCCACTCAACTTTCTCATATATTTTTTATCCAAAGTTGTTTAGGCTCACTTCTTTCATAATACTCAGTATCTGAATAAAAAGAAAATCTGATGTCGGCAGCACAGGACTTTCTCTACATAATGCAATGCCATTCTGTCTATATATTTGAATGTTTGATTTGCATGTGTGTGTGTGTGTTTGTCTTATTATCACGGTAGAATGGCTGCACCGCATTTTATGAATTTTTGTTGGTTAAATTTTCAAAATGTCCCACAACAATTTAACTCATTTAAAAATTTGCGCATGGTTTGAGTTTGTAGGACCAGGGGTTGTCGAGGAATTAACAATAAATGAACCTTTCATAGAGATAGCATTATACAGGCGATATTTGGTGGATCTTTAAATATAGATCCTACATTTTTTTCGAAATGCCCTGCAAATAATCCCCGTTCACTTCTATAAATCATTGTTGTAATATTGTTAAAAATTCTGATGTGGACAGCACATGTCTTTTCCTGAAGACTCATATTCACGTTCTCTTTATTTCTTCAATAATAATTTGAGTTTATCTGCACAAAATAACAGCCATAAGTATTTTAAATGATATTGAATTTGCACGTAAAACTTAAATTTGGTTCTCATTTGATAGATGGATTTATTGTCAAATGTGGCGTAGCGAAAACGCAAAAAAAAAAAAAAAAAGCTAAAATATCTCAAGAACGGCTAGTCTTAGAGTAATGGGGTTAGTCTTATTCTTTTTGTTGTCAAAAATCAAGTATAAAATAGGAATTTAATTGATATATTATTGAGCACACGCAGTCTTTTATTTTTATATTTAACGATTTTTGCGGGCCATTTCGCAAAAACAGCCCGTTCCTTTTTCCCGAATCGTACTAGAATAACCTACAAGTGATTTATATACCAAATTTTGTTAAATTTGGTATATAAATCACTTGTAGGTTATTGAAATATTATACACCAAATTGTGTTAAATTCGGTCCATTAGGTTTTAGCTAGAGTGGATAAAGGCAATTTCTGCCGCCC
The DNA here is from genome assembly GCA_951213105.1 of Amaurobius ferox. Taxonomy (NCBI): domain Eukaryota; kingdom Metazoa; phylum Arthropoda; class Arachnida; order Araneae; family Amaurobiidae; genus Amaurobius; species Amaurobius ferox. Next base: position 51,782,486 of record OX578145.1, read on the forward strand.
ATTTCGCAAAGAAGGCAAATTCTTTTATTACGAATCGTACTATAATCAAATGAACATCAGGGTTTCCTACAAAAAACTTACCTGCCAAATTTTATTAAATTTGGTCCATTAGTTTTTCAGTTAGAGTGGATGCAATATCCTCACAGATACACAGAAACACACACAGATACACCCTTACACACAGATGTCTTCCTAAAAATAGTTTTTTCGTGTTCTAGAAGTCCCAAAACGTGTAGATCCTTCGAAAATTCGAGTTCCGATCTTCGGCACGATTCCAATACTTTGAATACATACACACGGACACATATATATTATCTGTGCATCTATGCATTATCTGTGTATCTAAATTCCGTGCCTATGCAATTACAATAGTTGTGAATTTAAATGATCTTTAAACTTTTATTATTTCTTCAACGAAGCCTAATTTTAACTTATGCTGAATGCAAATATCTCAAGCGATTGTAAGGTGAGTTCCATAAGAATTGCTGAATTTTTTTTCACACAAAATTATTTAGCTCTGGAGTCTGGAATACAAGTTATATGAATGAAATATTCATTGATTTTGCATAGAGAATAAGATGATTCATATTTCGATACAGTTTTAAATATTTAAGTATAATAAATTACTGTAGTACTGTGATAATGTAAAAGATATCACCACTGAATGTATCACATTTTAGAGATTTTTAAATGAAATTGCATTTCAGTTGGAAAGTGTTTCATAATCAATGCTTATGCATGATTGATCTTTCTTGTTTCTTTTTGTAGGATATCGCAAATGTCAGGATTTAATTGAATTCGTTTTTCTCCCTATATTAAATAATTTTTAATTAAAAAACTACCTAACAAATTTTACTGAATTTTTTTTTATATATTTTATGAGATAATATGAATATTTCCTAAAAATTTCGAAGCAATTTGTGAATTTTAAATGTGCTTAAAAAATGTTTGAAAAATTAGGTCCCATACGGTTCAATGTATTGCATTTTTTCAACCAGGGTTCAATAAAAAACTAATTGGGTGATATTATTTATTTATATTCCCATAGGTCCCACGGACCGTCTGAAAAACATACTAAAATTTCATTTTGATAAAGCCATTTTTACGGCAGTTATCGATCTAACGGACAGACAGACAGACAGAATGAACAAAGTCATAAACACTTTTCAACTATATTGTAAAGTGTTAATAACAAAAAATTAACTTCAAATTTACTACCGTTGCAAGCTACAAAAACAATTTAACGCGAGGGTTGTGACTGCATATTTTTACTTTCTACTACGTGCATGTAACATAGTACAGGGAAAGTATAGCTTCCACGAACATTTTAAAATTCACAATTTTGATATCAATGTATGTTTTAAGACCTCCTGAACACGTTTTGACTATTTTTGGAGAGATGTCTGTCTGACTGTGGTCGATTCCCTGCGTGCACGACAACGACCACAAATATTAGTGGATTTTTACAAAACTTTATATCCAGCTTTGTTATAAAAATATCTAGAACTAGATAGAATCTTTTTAAATTCGAGTAAAATCTGCAAAATGTATTCGAAATTTTATATTTATTTAACATGGCAGCATAGGACACAATTTGACATAATCATGCCTGGAAGGGTTTATTCATGACCCAATGATCACGAGCCTTAATAGTTTCAATCATCGTTGTGAAAAATAGCAGCGATACAATTTTTTTATTCGTAACGTCATTAGCCCCTCCCTCGAGGAGCAAGTTAACCCCGCCCCGGAAAGTACATTATCAAATATGGTATCAATCGAAATATTTTTTCAAGCCCTTTAAAGTGAAGGGTAATACGCTATAATTGTAATCATTTGGACCCATGATACTGAATTTTTAAGGAAAAAAAATAGTTGAGTCAAACGTAAGAAATTTCATAAGAAATCAATATCCAGTAGTATGTTTAATATGCTAATTCGCAGGGTTCGTTCGAACACCTTCGTTGAACGATATGACCTGTGTTAATTCTTAATTGCCAGCAATGACGAAAATACTGATTTGCTTAACGTTTTGCTTACGGGTGGGACAGCGTCCATCCCAAGCGAAGGACCTCTAAAAAAAAACAGGTATCTGACATACCCTATCCCAAACAGTTCAATCTCCCTTTGCAGGCATTGACCTCCATGGAGAGATCATTCGCGTGGGATGGACGCTGGCCCACCTGTAAGCAAAAGGTTAAGTATGTTGTCAGAAAAAGAACTGAAGCACTGCAATAACTTTATAAGTAAAGATCCACGAGTGTACACGTTAGGCCTATTTCAATTAAATGAACCATGCGCGATCGAATAAAAGCGACTGAAGCGCTCTTAGCGGAGAATTAAAAAAGTTAGTATAACGAACTCGGTAAAAATGCGATAAAGATGAAAAAGAGCCAAACTGTAGAGCATTGTCTAATAAAGAGAAATTGGAAATAAATCTGTTACAGAAGGCCTTTATTTGACACAAAAGTATCGGCGAATTAATATCGTTGTTAGGAGCTATAATAAACAATGCTAATATTCACAGGAATCTAAAGTACAGCCTGTTCAAAATGCCTCTATCAACAACAGTGCACAATGATCAACAACAGTGCACATTTGAGTTCGAAAAAAAATATTACAGAGAACTTTGACGAGCATTGAAAAAGTTGCCGTGTTAATAACCCTGCTGATGCTACCACTTTTTGACAAGTATTTATTGTGTCTCGGATATGCATCTCGTTCGTTCATGGTGTTGACATCAAGGTAGACAATGCTCTACAACTTTTAAAATGGATTTTCTTGTCTATCTTGCTTTGTTGCCGAGTTTATGATCCTAATTTTTTACATTCTCCAGTAGAGGCTCTCAAATCGCTTTTATTCGATCGGGCATGGTCACTTTACTGGATAGACCTAACGTGTACACTCATGGAACTTTTCTTACAAAGGTAACGGGATGTTTAATGACTTTCTTCGGAGTTCGTGTCAGCAACAGCAAGCTAGCTGGAACACATTACGTATGTTGAGTTTGTACGACACAATTTTAGGCGTGTATAAGTTTATGGTTACATTTCAACTGTGTTAAAAACTTGACCAACAAAGAAAGGTAATTTCTCATTTCATTCATCCAAGAAATGTTTCTATACATCCTAGATTTTTTTGGCTCCAATAAAAGTTTTAATTTTAAACACTCATAAAGAGCTGCCAAATGGGTTGATTGATAGTGTGCTGTCGAATGATCAATATTTAGGAACCTTTCTGATCTTGACAATTTATTGATTGCTGGAAACGTGTTATCGAGTTGTTGTCATGATTTATTTCTCAAACGCACAAAGTCGCCCTTCGATATTTTCCCCAGGATTTTGTTTTTATTTTAACGTAGAGAAACACCTCGTTATACGTGTGTGGATCTTTGTATGGGCTACTTATTAAGAAATTCTGATAGCGCATGACTTTACCTACCTAATGCAAGTACTTTACTTTTTACTTTCACAAACTATATAATATAATATAGAGAGACAATTGTTCTCTTGAAAATTTTCGAATTTGAGATTTTAATGCGAATAAATGTTTTAAAACCTTCTGAACACATTTTAAATATTTTTGATGGCTGTCTGTTTGTCTGTATGTCTGTGGTCGATGTCTTATGTAGACGATAGCGGATACAAAAATCAATGGATTTTCACGAAACTTATTGGTTTTATTATCAAAAAATCTAGAACTAGATAGAATTGTTTTAAATTCGAGCGAAAACTTCGAAATTATATATTTTTTTAACATGGCAGCATAGGACAAAATAATCATGCATAAAAGCAGTGGTCGGAAGTAGCGTGCTACAGGTAGTGAAACTACAGTAGTCATTATTTTTTCTGGTGGTTTGTAGTGTAACGCTCTACTTTAATTTTAAAAATAAGTAGTGTAGAGAGTAGAACGATGCAATAAATCACTAGTTTGTATCGAGTTTTGATGCTACTTCAGTAAACAAACAAGGTGCTTTTCTACATATCATGTGATCACCGTCTTTTCCTTTGTACGAAATTTGATGTTCTGCGCAACGATGTACGATTTGAAAAGTGCCAAGAGCCTTGGAACAAATAAAAAAAATGTAGGTTGTTTTCGCTGACGAGACATCTTCAGAGATTCATAATATCAATTTAGACGAGATGGAACTGAATGCATTCCGCAGTCGAACGCATATGCCGGTTCCCGAGAGAGAACGAAGAGAAACTACCTAAGATTTTCGATGCTGCAGGGTTAGGAAGGCCATTGCCTCATGAAGTTAATTTTTTATATGGACATATTCACATGAGTTATTTCTCAAAAGATCCTGCGTATCTGATTCCAATTTTGAGATGCACATTCTACTATAAACGAACAAACATGTTTTTAAATAAATATATTTTACTTTTATTTTATTTAATACTTTTGTTTTATTTTATTGTTTTCAGAAGTGGGTAAAAGCGCAAAGACGGGTAAATTGATCAGTAAATTTGGCAATCATCAATTTTACTTATTCAGAGTAAGTATGTTAAATTACTACACAGTATAGCTCAGCTATCCTCAACTTTTTGTGTAAATTGAAGCAGTGGCAAAATTCGTCTTATAAAAGTAGTTATGAAGTGACTACATTTTAAAAGTAGTTTGTAGTCACTACTTTTTAAAACAAGTAGTTGGAGTTAACTACATTTGTCATAAAGTAGTTGTAGTTGTAGTTCGCTATAAAAATAAAGTAGTTTTTCCAACCACTGCATAAAAGGGTTTATTTATGACTAAATGGTCGTGAGACTTAATAGTTTCAATCATTGTTGTAAAATATAGCCGTGATGCATTTTTTTGTTCGTGACGTCATTAGCCCCCCTTAGGGTCAAGTTATCCCCGGAGGTACATTGTCAAGTATGATATCAACAAAAGGATTTTTTCAAGCACAATGTTTTTTAGGTTGAAAAGTACACTAGCGTCAGGCGCTTTTCTAGAGGAGAACATGGAAAATTAATTTGAAGTACCAAATTAATTTATATATCGCAAATATAACTTGATGACATCTGCTAACATCTTGCTAACATCTGTTAAGTAATATGTTCTATTATATTAAAATACGTTTATTAATAATTCATCAATTTGCGTCATTTTCGTTACCGTCATTTTTGCGAATTTGGCGACATTTTTGTCTATTTGGACCACAGTCGTCAGGTTGACGATATTTCACCAATTCAGTCCCCAAGGTCGCCAAATTTATTGCCAAATGTCACATATTTGATGATATTACTGTCCATTTTTATATAATTTTTCAGATACATTTATCTGACAAATGTTCAATATTTCGAGAATGGTTTAAGTTTGTTCTAAAGTTTATGATATTCATTTTAGAATTTAGAATAAAAAATCACGTATAAAATGAATAATTATTTATTTAACATTATTGAATGCTCACATTTTCTTTATTATTTTTTCAAAAAATCATTAAAAAATTTGGAGGTCTTAAAATCGTTCGATAGTTTTTAAAATTATTAGGCTTCCAAACATTCATGAATCATAATAATCGTGTCAAGTTATCTTTCGAAACGCTCCCAATTGTTGATATAGTATCCACAGTTGTGATATAGTATCCACAGTTGTGATATAGTTTTATCCACAGTTGTGATATAGTTGTGATATAGTATCCACAGACTTACGGATGCACACAAATACAACAGACATCACTTCAAAAATATTCCATTCGAGTTCAAGGATGCTTAAAAAGTGCCCTTCCGTCGAAAACTCGAATTCGAATTTACGCCGTCGTCACAACACTTTCCCTATGTATGTAGGGAAAGTACATATATCATCTCCACAAGATGCTGAATTAAAAGAGTAATCAAATTTTGTATTGTTTTCGGTGTATACAAGGACCAAAACTGCAAAATTTTTAGAATTATCAATCTAATGCAAAATTGATATTTACCATTGACGCCTAATCACATTTGTTTGCGCCCCAAAATTGCGAAGCTCATTTGTTTTGATACGGTCTACGTATGTATAACATTGAAGAGACCTATTTTATGATCCATAAAATATTTCGTACAAATATTTTGCAAGTCAATCTGATGTGGATAGAAAATCTGGATGTAAAAAACATTGTTATGAGTAGATTTATTGCAGCAATTAACAAAGGCTTAACTGGATCCCTCGCCCCACGTTCGCTTCTCTTAGAAAGCGGATACAGTTAAGACTTAAATTAACTCACTATCTATTCTAATTTAATAAAACTTGGATTAAAATAAAGTAGTGTAACAGTTCTGTTATAGATATTTGTAAATCAGACTGATTTACTTTAAATGGTGATTGTAAGCCTTTACTCTTAGATAGCGAAATAGACTGTGGCATACTAGATGTCTGCACGGGTAAAAATTAAATTTCGTAACTCATTTAGCTAAATATCGCCAGCATAGCGGTATTTTGCTCCAGATTGACGAAAATATCGTCAAAACAGCAAAAATGACGTTAAATTGACGAAAATGATGTCAAATTGATGAATTAATTATTTAAATATTTTAATACGGAGTACATAGCTTATTACGGATGCCATCAACATTGATAATTGTCAATTTAGACTTCGCAAAATATAAGTTACTTGGGTATTTCGTAATCGTTTTACATGCTGCCATCCGGAAAAGCACCCACTGTACAATTCAACGTTAAAAATATTGTGCCGTGGATGTTATACGTCATTTGTTTAATGTGAAATAAGTAAACTAATTGCATTATATAGGTAAAGCCATGTGCTGCCAAGATCAGCTTTTTTTAGATAGCTGAAATCATTACGATAATTCCATGTATTCTATTAAATTCATTAAAAATATTTCAAAATTAAATATGTTCGACCCGGCCCAACCCAAGTTCTTAGAAATTAGACTCGAGACTAATCCGGTTCGAAACAGTGTTAAAACTTTTCAGACCCCACCCGGCTCATGGATCGGGTTGGACCTCAACCCTTGAGTCAGATTCGAGCTTATGCAGACTTCTAATTCTTAGATGTAATATTCACAAATGTAATATTACAGTCATCCAGATCGTCTCTACCAATTCTGGAATAGTTTTAATGTGGAGATTTTAGCAATAAAGTTTTATTTTGTTTGTTAAATTCTGATTTGTCATTTAAATGCTTACAGAGAGGGAAAATAAAACGATAGATAGAATTCATTTACTGAGATCCCAATTTTATCTTTTCAACATCAAAAATTCTTTTCTATTCTATGCAATGTTCCATCGTTTCCTGAAAACGCATAAACTCTTCCGAATTCTTTTGAAAAGGCTAACATGCAGAGGCTTATAAGAATTTATACTAGTTCTATTTCAATTCGGAAATAATAATAATCATAATAATAACAACAGAGTTGAAATTCAGAAAAGTAAAGATGTTGCATATATGAAAAACTCACTATATTCATATGCAGCTAAAATATATATACGTAATTCTGATAGATATCTGCAGAAATGTTCCTCCAAAATATATAATGCGAATCTACGTCTTTGTATTTTGAGATTTTATCAATGAAAGCTCGAATTCTTTAAAAGGAAAAGACACTTTTCTCGAATTTACGTTCATTTATAGAGAATAAATGCAAGTGTTTACACCTGTATTCTATTTCATGTCCCGTAAGACTTCTAAAATTTTGTTAAAAATATAAGTTTTGCATAAATAAAACTTGTGAATAGGACTTTTGGAATAAATCCTCGGGAGATTTGGTTTACAAGCAGAAAATATTTCTTTCTTTACATGAATAGTTATTTAATATTCTCAGAAAAGTTTAAAGTTCGTATATCAAGAGTATTGATAAACTGCTCGGATTGGGGGTATTTCTGTTCATTCTTTGCAGGAATTTTGCCCAGAATTATGCTGATAACAAAGTTTTTAGAAATTTGTAAAATGTAAATTCAGTCCTTTGTTAAACTTTTGAAAACTGGAATCAGTGGTCTCTACAAAAGAATTGATGACAAGACATGCGAAACACGGTGGTATATATAGCAATCAATCTCTGCTTTTAGATATTGATTTTAATTCATTTTTTATGGAAATTAAACTTAACGAACGATATACAGTGAAAAGCAAATGAGTTTGAAGAATAAAACATGGATAAATGTGTAAAACTTATTTTATAAATTTATGTTTACATTAACTTTTCAATAGTAGGAAACTTTTGAGCAGAGGGCGAGTATATAGAGGGGGAGGGGGACAAAAGTGAGAGATCATTACTAATTATTTCATTATAGAATGAGCGCTATATTAAGCAATAAACTCATTACGTATCTCAATATATTAGTTTATTATTTAAGGGAGAGAGAAATAAAGTGATAGAAATAAGGAGATAAATTGGGGGAAGAGAGAAAGAAGGAACAGAAAGCAAGAGAAAGAGAGATAGAAAGATAAAAAGAAGTAAGAAAAAAGAAAGATAAGAGAAAGAAAGAAAAAATATAGAAGAGAAAGAAAATGTTTAAGAAAGAAAAAAACAGAAAGAGAGAAAAAAAATAAGAGAGGAAAAAAAGTAAGAGAGAAAAATAAAGGTAGAAATAGGGAAGGAAGTGGAAGAGGTAGAAAAATATTAAAAAGAAAGAGGAACAAGAAAAAAAGGGAAATAAATAAAAGAGAGAGATAGAGGAAAAGGAGAGAGAAAGGAAAGAGATAAAATTAAAGGAAAAGAAAGAGATTGTAAGAGAAAGAAAGAAAGAACAAGAATAGATAGATAGAAGGAAAGAGCGAGAAAGAGAGACAAAGAGAGAGAGAGAGGGGATTTGAAAGGAAAGCAAAAAAGTGAGAGTAAAAGGAAAGGAGCAGAAAAAGGATATATATATATATATATATATATATATATGGCGTGTAAGAGAAAGAAAATAAAGAGACGAAAAGAGAAGAATGGCGGAAAAGAGTGAAATTGAGAGAGAAAGAGAGAAAGGTTGTTGTTGTTGAGACCCAGACCGTCCGACCTACCAGAAAGGTGTAAGGTAACTGTATGGACGGCCGGGAAGTGCCACCCAATTTAGACCGGAACCCAGTGGGGGAGGCATCCACAGGGACCGTACCCTCCTTCCCCTACCACCAACCTCTCGGAAGGACTTACGGACCCACATGTTTAACGTGATCGTACTCCGCATGAACACGGCGGCATTTGTGGTAGCGTGCAAATCTAGCGCGCAAACCACGGGGATACCGCACCCGAGATGGCCAACAGCACGCGGTGTTCCGAGGTGGTCACCCACCAAGTACTAACCGCGCCCGATGCTGCTTGACTTCGGTGATCTAACGAGAACCGGTGTTTTCAGCACGGTACGGCCGTTGGCCCGAGAGAAAGGTTGTGAAAATGAGGAGAGAGAGAGAAGTGTGAGAAAGGAAATAGATAGAGGTTGTGAAAGGAAAGAGAGAGAGAGAGGTTGTAAAAGGAAAGAAAGAAGAGAGAGAGAGAGGTTATGAAAGGAAAGAAGGGAGAGAGGTTGTGAAATGAAAGAAAGAAGAGAGAGAGAGAAGTTGTGCAAAGAAAGAAAGAAGAGAGAGCGTGAAAGGAAATGGACAGAGAGAGAGTAAGAGAATATATAGGTGACGTAAGGGAAAACAATAAACTCATTACGCATCTCAATACGTAATGAGTTTATTATTTAACGGAGAGAGCAAGAGAGAGAGAGCGAGAGAGAGAGAGGAGGGGGTTGAAAGGAAAGAAAGAAAGTGTGAGAGTGAAAGGAAAGGAGCAGAGGAATGAAATATATATAGATAGCATGTAAGAAAATGAAAGAGAAGAAAAGAGAGGAAGGACGGAAGAGAGAGAGACAGGGAGAGAGAAAAAGAGAGAAAAAGAAAAGAAAAGAGAGAGTGAGAAAGAAAGAGAGAGAAAAAGAAAAGAAAAGAGAGAGTGAGAGAGAAAGAGAGAGAAAGAGAGAGAAAGAGAGAGAAAGAGAGAGAAAGAGAGAGAAAGAGAAAGATAGAGAACGAAGAGAGAGGAAGAGAGAAAAAGAGAGAGTGAGAAGGAAAGAGAGGGAGAAAGTGGTGTGAGAAAGGAAAGAGAGAGAAAGAGAGATAGGTGTGAGAAAGGAAAGAGAGAGAAAGAGAGATAGTTGTGAGAAAGGAAAGAGAGACAGGTGTGAGAAAGGAAAGAGAGAAATGTGTGAGAAAGGAGAGAAAGGTGTGAGAAAGGAAAGAGAGAAAGGTTATGAAAATGAGAAAAACGAGGGAGATATGTATATATATATAGAAGTGTGAAAAAGAAAGAAAGAGAGAAAGAAAGAGAGATAGAGATAAAGAGAGAGATAAAGAGAGAGGAAGAGAGAGAGGAAGAAAGAGAGGAAGAGAGAGAGGAAGAAAGAGAAAGAGAGGGAGAAAGTGGTGTGAAAAGTGGTGTGAGAAAGGAAAGAGAGAGAAAGAGAGATAAGTGTGAGAAAGGAAAGAGAGAAAGGTGTGAGAAAGGAAAGAGAGAAAGGTGTGAGAAAGGAAAGAGAGAAAGGTTATGAAAATGAGAAAAACGAGGGATATATAAATATATAAATATATATATATATATATATATATATATATATATATATATATACATATAGAAGTGTGAGAAAGGAAATAGATAGAGGTTGTGAAAGGAAAGAGAGAGAGACGTTGGGGAAAGAAAGAAAGAGAGAAAGAGATGTTGGGGAAAGAAAGAAAGAAAGAGAGAGATGTTGGGGAAAGAAAGAAAGAGAGAGATGTTAGGGAAAGAAAGAAAGAGAGAGAGAGAGAGAGAGAGAGAGAGGAAAAGGAAATATATAGGCAACGTAGGAAAAACAATAATAAACTCATTACGTATCATAATACGTAATGATTTTATTATTTAAAGAAGAGAGAAAGAATGCAATAGAAATAAAGAAAAAGATAAAACGGAATATAGAGAGAAAGTATGGAGAGAGAGAGAGAGAGAGAGAGAGAGAGAGAGAAATAAGAAAAGAAAGAAGAAGAAAGAAGAAAGCATGACCAGAGAAAGAAATAGGAAAATGATAGAAAAGAAAGGAAGAAAAACTTATAGTAAGAGTCTAAGAAAGAAAAATTCTGATGTACATGACTTTCCCTGCAGACTCACCTTCTCTGTATTTCTTTCTGCAGTAATTCATTAAATTAACTTGATAAAATTATTATAAATTAACAAAATAATTATTATAAATTACACTGAATTTTCATTTTTTCATTTTCATTTGGTAACTGAACTTATTTTCAAAGATGGCGTAGTGAAAGAACAAAACCAAACTAAAATCTCTCTAGAACGGCTGGTCCTAGAGTAATGAGATTGATCTTATTCTTTCTGTCGTCAAAAAATACTTATAAAATGAGCATTTAATTGATATATTTAAGCATACGTAGATTTAAGCATACGTACGTCATTTTCAGATTTAACGATTTTTGCCTGCCATTTCGCAAAAGAGGCAGATTTTTTTTCCGAATCGTAAGTTAATCTGGTGCAATTAGATTTTGGTACACGTGATTTATCTACCAAATTTTGGGAAATTTGGTTGATTAGTTTTCAGCTGGAGTCGATACAGGCAATTTTTAGGGGCCATTTCGCAGAAAAGGTAGATTCTTTTATTCCGAATCGTACAAAAAGCTAATCAGCACCAGGGTCATCCACAAGGGATCCACCTACAAAATGTTATGAAATTCGGTCAATTAGTTCTTCAGTTAGAGTGATACAAAATCTGCACAGACAGACAGACACACATACAGACGTCAGGCTAAAAATTGTTTCCTCGTGTTCTAGAGGTCCCAAAATGTGTAGATGCGTCGGAAACTAGAGTTGCGATTTTCGGCAAGATTCTAATACTATCCCTATATATTACCATGTATTGCAGAGAAAGTAAAAAGGAGAGAAAAAAGTGAGGGAGAAAAAGAAGTGGGAGAGATAGAAAAATATTTAAAGAGAGCGGGAGAAGACAGAATATAGATAAAAGTGAGACAGAGTTAAAGGTAAAAGAAAGAGAAAGGCATAAAAGGGAAAGAGAGAAAGAGAAAGGAATAAGAGAGAAAGAGAAAGGAATAAGAGAGAAAGAGAAAGGAATAAGAGAGAAAGAGAAAGGAATAAGAAAGAAAGAGAAAGGAATAAGAGAGAAAGAGAAAGGAATAAGAAAGAAAGAGAAATGAAATAAAGAGATTGTAAGACATAAAGTAAGAAAGAAATTATGCAATCCGAGTACTCAGCTTTCATTAGTTCAAGCAATGAAGTTTAGCCTTTAAAGCTAAAATAACGCCTGAAACTTAGGGTCGTCGATAGTAATTAAATATAGGTCTACTTGGTCTGTAACATCATCCTATGAGGAAATATTTTAATTTTTATAGGTAGTTTCAGTACCTCAGCTATATACGCAGCAATTTTTAGAATTTTAACGTGGTTATATTGAATAGGATCTCTAAAATTTATTCTTTGAAGGGATATGAGGTGGCTTCGGTTTAACTCTGTGGTTTCAGTACATGAGTTATATGTGCAGCAATTTTCAGTATTCTTGCTCATTTGGAAGTTACTTGGAATTTACGGATATAAATCTTTACACAACTATCCCAAAAATCCTCCCTATAAAAAAATCTGGAATTTTCGGTTTTTCTCTCGTAGTTTCCGCAGCTGCTCTATATGTTTAGCAACTGATGAAATGCCGAATATTGACTCGGGAGAGGAAAATTTGCCTCTTTGCATGATTAATTGAAAAACTTAAAACGCAAGCAAAATATGTAAAAAAAAATTGATGTTAGCAGCACATGACTTTCCTTGCAGATTCAAATTCATTTTGTAATTTTTTATTTCATTATGCACTAAATTGCGTTCAATTGCAGAAAATAATATGGATAATTTTCTGATATTACATCCAATTCGTTTTTTTATTGCATCTTCGTTTCGTTTGGCAACTTAATTCATGTTAAAATTTTCAGATCCTTAAAATTCCAAAAACTGCAATATCTCGAGAACGGCTTATCCTACAGTCATGGGGTAAGATTTATTCGCTTAGTTGTCAAATTTTACATGCAGAACAAGAACTTAATTAATATATTTCATCAATTTTAGTCATTTTTTTCAGAGTTTCACTATCTTGTACATGTAGTATTTTATTTTGATCGAATATATTAGGTTTGCGGGTCATTTCGCAAAAAAAAAGGCAGATTCTTTTTTTCGAATCGTATCAAAATATAACCAGCATCACAGTATTCTACGAGCGACTTATCTACCAAATTTTGTGTAATTTGATCAATTAGTTTGACAGCTAGAGTGGATACATATAATTTTTGCGGGTCATTTCGCGAAAAAAGGCGGGATCTTTTTTCCCGAATCATACCAAAAAATAATCAGCACCAGGGTCACACCCAAGTGACTTACCTACCAAAATTTATAAAATTTGGTCGATTAGTTTAATTAGAGTGGATATAATTGTTGCGGGCCATTTCGTAAAAAAATGCAGGTTCCTCTTTTTCGAATCGTATCAAAATCTAATCACCCACAAGTGATTTATCTACCAAATTTTGTAAAATTTGATCAATTAGTTTTTCAGTTAGAGTCGATACAGGTAATTCTTGCTGGCCATTTCGCAAAAAAGGCAGGGTGTTTTATACCGAATCGTACCAAAAACTAATCAGCACCAGGGTCACACATAAGTGACTTACCTACGAAATTTTATAAAATTCGGTCCATTAGTTTTTTAGTTAGAGTGGATACATACATTGCACAGACAGACAGACAGCAGACATACAGACACACACATACGTCAAGCTAAAAATAGTTTTTTCATATTCTAGAGGTCTCGAAATGTGTAGATCTGTCTAAAACTCGAGTTCGTCGAAAAACTAACCCCGTCGAAAACTCGAGTTGCGATTTTCGACATGATTCCAATACTTTCCCTATACATTACCATGTATTGCAGGGAAAGTAAAAATCTGATGTGGGCAGCACATGACTTTGTATCCACTCTCGCTAAAATACTAACATGGAAGCGTAAGATAAAATTTGACATAATTATGCATAAAAGGGTTTATTTATGGGTCGATGACCACGGGACTTAATAGTTTCAATTCTTGTTGTGAAAGATAGTCGCGATACAATTTTTCTTGTTCGTGACGTCATTAGTCCTCCTCGGGAGGCAAGTCTCCCCCTCCATGCACACACTCCGGGGTACATTGTTAAGTATGGTATCAATCGAAAAATATTTTCAAACCCTTTAAAGTGAAGGGTTATAAGCTATAGTTGTAATCATTTATACCCACGATACCAATTTTTTTACTTTCCCTGCAATATACATGGTAATGTATAGAGAAAGTATTGGAATCATGCCGAAAATCGCAACTCGAGTTTTCGACGGATCTACACGTTTCGAGACCTCTAGAATACGAAAAAACCATTTTTAGCGTGACGTCTGTGTGTGTGTCTGTGTGTCTGTCTGTGTGTCTGTCCGTCTGTCTGTGCAATGTATGTATCCACTCTAACTCAAAAACTAATGGACCGAATTTCACAAAATTTGGTATGTATGTCACTTGGGTGAGACCCTGGTGCTGATTAGTTTTTAGTAGGATTCGTAAAAATAGAACCCGCTTTTTTTGCAAAATGCCCCTTAAAAATGTCATGTATCCACTCTAGCTAAAATACTAATTGACCAAATTTCACAAAATTTGGTAGATAAGTTACTTGTAGGATACTCTGGTGCTGATTAGACCTTGGTACGATTCGGAAAAGAACAACCTGCCTTTCTTTACGAAATGGCCAGCAAAGATTTCACGTATCCACCCTAGCTAAAATGCTAATTGACCAAATTTCACAAAATTTGGTAGATAAGTTACTTGTGGGACATTCTGTTGCTGATTAGATTTCGGAACGATTCGGAAAAGAACAACCTGCCTTTTTTTACGAAATGGCCCGCAAAAATCGCCAAAATTAAAAAAAAAAAGACTACGCATGCTGAAATGTATGAATTAAATTCCTGTTTTATACGCAATTTTTGACGAGAAAGGGGATATAACACACTCCATTATACTTTAGAACTAACCGTTCTCAAGATATTTGAGATTTCTTGCATTTTTGTTAACCCTCTGTCGGAAAAATGTCCAGTTACTAAATAGATACAAAAATTGAGTTAAAATGCAAATTTAGTGTTATTTGGTACAATTAAACTCAATCTAATGAATTATTAAAGAAATAAAGAAAATATGAATTTGAGTCTGCAGGGAAAGTCATGTGCTGCCCACATCAGATTTTTACTTTCCCTGCAATACATGGTAATGTATAGGGAAAGTATTGGAATCATGTCGAAAATCGCAACTCGAGTTTTCGACGGATCTACACGTTTCAAGACCTCTAGAATACGAGAAAACCATTTTTAGCGTGACGTCTGTGTGTGTGTCTGTCTGTGCAGATTTTATATCCACTCTAACTAAAAAAGTAATTGATCGAATTTCATAAAATTTGGCAGGTAAGTTACTTGTGGGCGAATCTGGTGCTGATTAGTTTTGGGTATGATTCGGGATAAAAGAACCCGCCTTTTTTGCGAAATGGCCCCAAAAGCTTGTATCCACTCTTGCTGAAAAACTAATAGACCGAATTCCACAAAATTTGGTAGGTAAATCACTTGTGGGACATCCTAGTGCTGATTAGATTTTGGTATGATTCGAAAAAAAATAACCTGCCTTTTTTTGCAAAATGGCCTGCAAAAATCGCCAAAATCTAAAATAAAAAACTGCGTATGCTCAAATATATCCATAAAATGCTTGTTTAATACGTAATTTTTAACGAAGAAAAGAATAAGATCAACCCCATTATACTAGGGCTAGCTGTTCTCGAGATATTTTAGTTTTTTCGTAATTTCTCTACGCCACCTTTGAAAATAAGTCCAGTTATCAAATGAGAACGAAAATTGAATTAAAAGTGAATTAAATGTAATTAAAATAAAGAGAACGTGAATATAGGTCTGCAGGGAAAGTCATGTGCTGCCCACATCAGATTTTTAAAATCGTTCTTGTAAAATTTGAAAAAGTAAAAGATACTAAAAGTGGATTCCGGTGTGAGACAGTCGAGTTTGGTCACACTCCAGCTAACTTTCAAACACTTTTTTTTTTATAACAGATTGTGTTTTTTCAGATCAAAGTACTCCAAATTTAATAGAACTTATATATATTTTTAACAAACCATTGAAGAGTTATGATCGACAGAAATTTCCAGCTCCTTGTGTTAACTCCTGGTGTAATTGCACTATCCGAGGAGCCGGAATAAAGACGATATTCCGATGTCTATTTGATCGACGGTATTATATTATACAGCCCTGCACATGATATTCTACGGCTCCATTGTTTAACTGACAGGACATACTGAAACGTTAATGACTGCTGCAATGTTAAACGCCTGAATGTCAAATGTCAAGCCCTGTGCTTTGAATGACTTAATTTCAAGTGACATATTTTATAACAACATTTGTCATAGTTTGACATTTTACTCCGTTAAAACCCGTTTCGCGATGCCAGCAAACAGGAGTGCGTTTATAGATCATTAGAAATAACTTCTGACGCCAATTTTTATCAGGCTTTAAAAATGGTTTTTACCCGAAAGTGACAGTTTATCCATATTCCATCAAGCTCTTATAGATTAAAAATAATCGTTAATATGTTATTTTAAAGCCGCATTGATTATGTGACATTTTGAAACCAGGTCTATACTGTGCATACTAATAATGTCGAACTTCATGGATCTGTCATAGAAATGAAGCTTCTTTTTACTTTCTCTACAATACATGGTAATGTAAAGTATTGTGACAGGGTCGAAAATTCGAATTAGAATTTTCGATGATAGAGTTTTAAGTATTTCTGAACTCGAATCGAATGTTTTTGAGGTGATGTCTGTGTATGTATGTTAGTGTGTATGTATGTTTGTTAGTGTGTGCTTGTTAGTGTATATGTTTGTTATTGTGTGTGTGGAAAACCTAGACCGCCCGACTTACCCCAGGGCATAGAGCTGCTATTTGAACGGTCAGATTATTGTGCGCGTATTTGTTAGTGTGTGTATACTTGTTAGTGTGTGTATGTTTGTTAGTGTGTGTATGTTTGTTAGTGTGTATGTTTGTTTGTTAGTGTGTGTGTGTGTATGTATGTATGTTAGTGTGTGTTTGTTAGTGTATATGTTTGTTATTGTGTGTGTGGAAAACTCAGACCGCCCGACTTACCCCAGGGCATAGAGCTGCTATTTGAACGGCCGGATTATTGTGCGCGTATTTGTTAGTGTGTGTATACTTGTTAGTGTGTGTATGTTTGTTAGTGTGTATGTTTGTTTGTTAGTGTGTGTGTATGTTAGTTAGTGTTTATATTTGTTTGTTAGTGTGTGTGTGTATGTTTGTTAGTGTGTATATGTTTGTTAGTGTGTGTGTGTTTGTTAGTATGTGTGTTTGTTAGCATGCGTATGTTTGCAAGTGCGTGTATATTTGTTAGTGCGTGTGATTGTTAGCATACGTATGTTTGTTAGTGCGTGTATGTTTGTTAGTGTGTGTGTGTGTGTTTGTTAGCACTCGTATATGTTTGTAAGGGCGTGTATATTTGTTAGTATGTATGTTTGTCAGCGTGTTTGTTAGCATGCGTATGTTTGTTAGTTCGTGTATATTTGTTAGTGTGTGGTGTTGCTTGTTAGCATGCGTATGTTTGTTAGTGCGTGTGTATTTGTTAGTGTGTATGTTTGTTAGTGTGTGTGTGTGTTTGTTAGCACTTGTATATGTTTGTAAGTGCGTGTATATTTGTTAGTATGTATGTTTGTCAGTGTGTGTGTTTGTTAGCATGCGCATGTTTGTTAGTTCGTGTGTATTTGTTAGTGTGTGTGTGTATGTCTGCGAGTCTGTAAATATGATATCTTGCGAATGGATAGAGCATAATAATTATAAAGAAAATAATTTGGTAGGATTATTACAATCAATTAAACCTGGAATTTTATCGATTTTAAACGCAATCGAATGTTGATAAAGTCCTCCAATATTTGAATGAATTAAAAAAAAATAACAAAAATAAATCCGACTGTTTACTAAATCATATCATATTTTATTTTTATTAGAAAACGAAAAATACAAATTTTAGAACTCTAGCACGAACTGTTCTCGAGATATTGCATGTTTTTCAAACGAATGTTTCAATAATTTAAAAAACTTTCCATGCATTTTTAAAATGTGACAAGTATCAGGAACGTAAGGAACGGAAATAAGTAGACCTTTCCATATACAATATTATGTGTAATATCTCTTGTCATCATTTTCGTGGCGTTAAATTCACAAAAGAAGCTACTTGCCGCAACAATTTTGTAATTTGGCGCCAAAGAATTCATTCGCCATTAGTCACTGGATTTTAATTAAATATCAACTACAATTTTATGAGGATATTGTATGAATAAGTCATTCTGATTCTGTTTTTACTAATAAGTCGTCAAACGCGCCAAATTTCAATTTACGTAATGTTAATTCGATGTTCTAAATATTTTGCCATGGGTTTTGTGCACTATTTTTTCCACTGTGAAGTCGGTCCATTATGTAGGGAAAGTTACGCACTGCCTACATCAGACTTTTTTTATTGACTGCAGTGTTTCAACTTTACAGATTTCATTGAAGCTCTCTCAGATGTTCCATCCTGCCAAATTACTGTTAATGTGTAGAAGATTTAATCAAATCGAGGATTCCCTCAAGGCTGTTTATTGCTTTCCTCGATAAATGAAAGTGCAGTCGATTTTCGTTATGATCAACTGGTTGTTGGCTGTTTTCGTTATGAACATTTTGGTTATGCTGAAATATAGTCGAATCCGTCTAATGGAATGCCCAATTTGCAAAGAAAGATTATTGCAACAAACGCAAATTTCACTATCTGGGATCACATTGTCACACTCACAATTTTTCCAGCAACAGTTAAACCAAGAAAGCGTTAAAAATTACCTAAATTATAGCAATATTTAAACTTTTTTATTAGCAAACAATCTGCTAAATGTCAGTAAGAAAAACATTCAGCACATTAAAATTTAGAAATTAAGATTCAAATGGAAAAAAAAAGTTATTTTATTGTAGAATACACCTCCCTTAATTTTTGAAAAATAATTACAAAATACTTACCTATTTCTTGCTGAAGAAGTCGGATATTTTAGTTTAGTGTTTACTTTTATGTTCTTATATTATTGTTTGCTATGCATGCAAAAAAATGTGTTATTTGATTTTAAAGTTTATAAAATAAATTAATGTCTACATTTGGTCCCGTTTCTAAGAAGCGTCTTATAATACCACAGGCGTTTCTAACTTCAACATATGAAGGAGTTTGTTAAAGGTATCTACTTCATCAAAATCTTCTTTCGACATCACTTTGTGCAAGTTTAGAGTTAGAAGTTTCACCAAATTCTTCCAAGTCATTGTCGAAGTTCCCAAAATTGGAAATTATTCCTTCGATCATACATACCTTCTGGTGGGAAATCGTCCATGTCTGATATTGATTCATCAATTGTTACGTTTGTTGAAAATTTACATTTAGCGAAATAATTTTTTATTGCTTCAGGGAAAATATTATTCCACGATTTGTTTATCATGTGAATTGATGTAAAAATCGAAATTTGCCTAATAGTTTGAGTTGAAATATTGCTACAAAATGAACTGTTATAATCTATGTTGTAATCTTCTGTACGTCTTCTGTTCTATAGATCCCCGTTAAAAGTGATATAATTCCCTAAAAAGTGAACTGCTGCATTTTCTATCTTACGTTCGTGACAATTATTGACAAAATGAGAAATTTTTTTTTTCATCTTTGTCATTTCATTGTCAAATGACAATAACCTGTGTTGAAATAAATTAGCAGTCATCTAAGCATTTGAATCTGCTTTGTATTGGATTGGGAGAGATTTTACATCTTTAAAGTATGTGGGCTTTTTCGATTTCCCGATTACGAAGAGAGGCATTTCATGACTGCCGTCAGCATTACTATAACACAAAACTGTCACTCTATCTTTCGGAATTTTTCCTCCAACAATTTTTTCTCCTTTTAAAAGCAACAAATCTCATCAGACACTGTTCTAGAATAAAAGCGTTGTTTCGTCACTGTTATAGATATAAGAACTACTGTAGTCTTGAAACAAAGAGGCAATACATTACTTATTCAAGAACTCGCAGCGATTGTATCAGCATCATTTGCCTCACCATGAATTATTTTAAAGAAGTTTGATTTCTTTCTTCCCATCTGTACAACCAACTATTTGTAGCTATCAAATCACTGATATTTAACTGCCGTGCCAAATCTTCAGTCGTCTGGCTCAATACTAATTTACTGATAGGAACATTACGGGCTTGTTTTTCAAAAAACCAATATAAAAGGTCATTTTCAACTTCAGATTCTTTTCCAGTACGTTTACTTCATTGACTACGTTTGTTGCAGTTTTAATCTTTCAAGACTTTTCTTTATGTTTTAGCAATTTCGAAATCTGAGTTTGAGATATTTCATACCTTTTTGCGAGTTTTAATTGCGTGCATTTACTTACACTTGCATATTCAATAACATTTATTTTATCTTTTAAAGTAAGCTCTTTTCGTCTCAAATACTTTATAGGAAAAGCACAAGAAAATAGCGCAGGTAAAGCTAAAATACAGGTTTGAAAATGATTTCAAGAACTCGATTTATACTGGACTACTGCTATCTGTCCTCTCCTTTCTTCCTCCCACAAACTCCAAGATTAACTGATTGAATGTTTATATTTCCTTTATTACCCACCTCTTATATCTCTCTCAGCTGTAAGAGGGTGGTATCTTTATCCATTCTCTGACAACCGGAGGTGGGTAAGAGGAGAAAATAAGCAACATCAAATGGAAATACTCCCCTTCATTCCTTTCCAAGAAACCCTTCTAATCCCGAGATTTTGCACTTTCTACGAAGTGACAAACAAATCCACTTATTTATTGCAAATGCAGTTATTTATTGTACATCAGAGAAAAATCCCATCTGATGTCTCTCTTCCGCTAGTCTCGCCCAAGAAAAAGATCTACACGACATCTTATAATTTCGGTTATAAGGTAGTAATATTTCTAGGAAATTCACTTTATGAACTTGTTCCCTCAGTAAAATTCTTTTCTGTTATTTTTTAAATTTCTTTCTGATATGGATGCCGATAGGGAAACAGTTATTGCTATATGAACATCTTCACAGACCATTCAATCTAACGAAAGAACAAAAACAGTGAGATTTGTCCGTTTGTGCTAACGGCATTTCTTAAATGGGCCTCATGGGGGTCTCAGTCCGGCTGCGGTTCGCAAGTAGGAACGCAATTAGATAGCTTTGAAAAAGTGCAGACATATATACAGTATATACAATTTAAACGGTATTTATAAAATAGCAAAGTAGTATTCAATTGCTCTAAATCAAAATTGATGAAATTTTAAACAACCCTACGTAGTAAATTTGACGTCAAGGCGCGCAACGTGTCTCATAGTCAGCCAAAGCTGTCTAGAAAGGATTATCCGAGGTTATTTATTCTACTCATTTCAATTAACTGTAACCCAATTTGGACCAGTTTTCCATATTTTATTTGTAAACTAAGAAGTGCGGTAAAAATACGAAATCATTCATTATGTAAAATATACTTTTAAAATAGTATGTGTTGAAGACCCAGACCGCCCGACTCGTCTTAAGACTTGAGCAGCTGTTTGGACGGCCGGGGAATAGTATCTGTTGTTGTTGAGACCCAGACCGACCGACCTACCAGAAAGGTGTAAGGTAACCCTTTGGACGGCCGGGAAGTGCCACCCAATTTAGATTGGAACCCAGTGGGGGAGACATTCACAGGGACCATACCCTCCTTCCCCTACCACCAACCTCTCGGAAGGACTTACGGACCCACATGTTTAACGTGATAGTGAGGAATAGTATGTGTGTAAAATTTCAAGAAAATGGGCTCGGTAGAAGTGGGTCCGAAATTGATTTCAAGATTTGACCCAAACAAACAGAGAAACCAACTTAAATAAAACTGTGTAAAAAGTATTAATTAGAAATATTGATAAGATTTTATTGTAAGAAGTGACCAGGGATAATTTCAAAAATTGAAATAACTTCTCGATGTGAATTTCGTATTGGCAGAAAATGCTGTCATATCAAATCTAAATTTTAATTTAATTTTATTTATAGCCAGAAGGGTCATGGGTCAATTTTATTTAACGGCCGTTATTTGGACAGTTATTAGTTAAGCCCTAAATAGACAACAGTATTCTATTGCCCTACAGAACATGGAATTGTTAAAAATACAAAATGACATATATTTTATTTATGCTGTCCGTAAATATGCACCGATAATATATTAGTAATATATTTTATACAATAAATGTTTTCGTTCAATGAATAGGGTTGATTAGCTGATATACCGTTCTTCTTAAGAACGCTGCACTGAATAGCAGGACGCAGCTAGTGGAAATAAATAGAAAAAATATACTCGAACTTAATACATAGAAACTTAAACAATGTAATTAAGCACAAATACAACATACAGCTGTTTTAAGGATACATTGGATCGTCTTTTTTGTTTACGAGAATACGCATTTTTACATATGTGGCCCGCGAGCCTCTAACTGACTTAAATATGGCCCGTGGCTCAAAAAAGTTTGAAGATCACTGCTCTATTGGGTTGCAATTTCAAGTTCTGGAACAATTACTGTATTGGCGAGTGCTCAGACAATAAATTAAAAGTGATAAAAGGGATATTAGGAGAGAGGCTAATTCTGCATAACTTATTGTATAGTATGAAATAATACTATATAATAAATTATACAGACTTATTCTCTTTCTACCCCTTTACACCCCTTAGATATGGAGAAATAACCTCTCAAAATTTAACTTGTAATGTTTTGCTGCTTTTGTTCTTATAATCTTAGGCCGAAGGCGTTGCCACAGCATAATGTAACTGTATGGTCGTGAGACTTTAATGTCTGAAGAAACGAAAATTGTATTCAACTCATGGAGTTAGAGATGATACTATTCCTTTACTTCCATGATTTAACTGAATAGGAAAATTTATATTGAGTGGTCATCCCAAATTAAAAATTCAGAATTTGAATCTTTAAGTTATGGAGTTAGAGAGACTTGCTTCTTCCTTTATCTTCAAATTTATGCTTTGAACAATGCAATTATATAATGCAAACTTCGTTTATAGATGGATTAGTTGGAGCTGAATTGCATGACCCTTGAAGTTAGAGAGAGTTAGCCCCTTTACTTTCATGGTATGACCAGAAATTGAAAACTTGAAAGAATAAGTTTGAGGAGAATTAAACCTGATAATTTCGTTTATTAGAGGGTCTAGGGGAGAGTAAATTAATTGTGTTATGTTAGGAGATGGTATAGTATATGGGATTAGAAGTCGTATAAGAAACAGTAATATTGAATGGGAGAGGTGTATGTCTAGCGTATGTCTGTGGATATTTGGAGGTGATAAGAGGGTTAACGGGAGTTGATGTCCCCAGTTTTTATTTCCCATGCATGACCGTGGTTTACTCAGCCGGAGTTGCGCATGAAGCGCACGGGCTTTGCTGGTTAATAATTAATGTAGTAATCGAAGATCACCCTAGCACAATATAACTGTATACAATATAACGAAAATATGAAACACGTTAGATTCACTCGATGCGTGGTAAACAACTGTGAACATACCGAAATTGTGTAACGCATAAGTCTGGTCTGCCGAGAGTGGGGCGAACGATAGCCACTCATTCCAGCGACTCACTGGCGTACGTAACAGAAAGTGCAACATGCCGTCCATACTCTATATGTCCTAATTGTCGCGCCACAATTGGAGGAGTTTCACTTCTGTTTCACTTTTCGCCATGCTCGGATTTCCATTAAAATAACTTGTACTACCATGCCATAAGAAATTTCACTTCAAAATTAACTGTAGTGTGGCTTAACTGGGCTATACCAGAATTCATTCTGTTATTCAAATTTTACAAGAAAAAATTTGAAAAATCGGTATCGTGGGTTTAAATTAGTACAACTATAACATGTTACCCTTCACTTTAAAAGGACACTTGAAAACATATTTCGATTAATACCATACTTGGGAATGTATCATCCCGGTGGGTAATTTGCCCCCCGAGGGGACTAATGACGTCATGAAGAAAAATAAATTGTATGGCTGCTATTTTTCATAACAATGATTGAAACAATTAAGTCTTGTGATCATTGAGCCACAAATAAACCTCTTCATGCATGATTATATCAAATTTTGTATTATGCGACCATGTTAAAGAAATATAAAATTTCGAATACATTTCGAAGTTTTCGCTCGAATTTAAATTTTTTTTATCCAGTTCTAGATTTTTCATAACAAAGCTGGATATAAAGTTTCGTGAAAATCCATTTATATTTGTGTCTGCTATAGGGCACACAGGAATTCGACCACAGACATCAGACAGACAAACCGACAGATAGACAGACGAACATCATTCCAAAAATAGCCAAAATGTATTCAGGAGGTCTTAAAACATATATTGGCATCAAAATCTCGAATGAAAACAATAATTTCTCAATATTACGTACGAGAAAGCAAAAATTTGTTGATTTTGCGTGAATAATGTCTTTTAAAGTAAAATTACAATAAATTTGAGTAAGTTTATTCGTTGTTTTCAATCTTATTTGTTTCGATCACAACAGATAATATTGGCTTACAGTAACTAAAGTAAGTTGTATAATTGAAAGAAAAACTTAAAAAAATGTACGAGAGAATACAAAGGCTATATAAGTTTGAACGCATGTAGTAGAATTGACAGGATCCGATGAAAATTTAAAGTCATTTGCATAATGTCTAATAGCTTGCATTTGCTTGATGTATATGTTGAAATTATGTTTCTGAAAGTCTCAGAAGAATCAGCTGTCCGTAATGGGGAGTAAGGTTCTTGGTAGTTATAATATATATATATATATATTTTTTTATACTATTTATATTTATATCGTGTATAGTATATGTAGCTGCTTTGCGCATATATGCTATAACACTTCAATATCTTTAATAACTTCCATTTTCCATCTTATATATATATATATATATATATATATATATATATATATATATATATATATATATATATATATTGTAATAATTTGAATTACTTGTAAAAGTCATATACCTGTGACTTATCCCTTATTAAATGATGAAGAGAACATGTAAAAATATATGTGTCTCAAAGGGTTGCATGAGAACAAACCTTTTACATATAAATCAGGTACTAAATAGGTACTAAAACCCCTCGTTCCTTGTTCTACATATAAGGTATGCAATAGAAATTAACTGTAAGATATCACTTTGTGAAAGCCATGATATTAGTTAAGCCTGTTACTACACCCAAATGAAAAAATAAAATTATATGTAATATATAATATATATAAACACACACACACACATATACATATATATATATATATATATATATATATAAATACAAAAATAATGTTTCGGCAGATGATAACCAGTTAATTTATACTAGCGAAATTATCAACAAAGTCGCTGAAAAAAATGAGCAAAAGTTGCAAAATGTCTTACAGTGAATGGGCATATTCTGATAATTGAAGTTCATCGATATTATAACCACTCTATTTAGAAAATAAAAAAACTCGATATAAAATACAATTATATATTCTTGTAGGGCTTTTAAAGTGCTGCATATTATTTGCGTTCTGTTTATAGCTATCACTTGCTTTTAGTTTCTAGGATATCGGTACGACAAGGCGATTGCTTAAAAAGTATAAAAGCTTTGTGGAAATAAGGTATCGATATTGAAATTAGATTTCCTATTTCATATTTTTTTTCTTATTGACAGTTGTCTTTTATAGTTTAGAAGATATTTTGAGCGAAAGTAGGCAAAGTGAAGCAAAAAATTCAGGAGACAAAAACATTTTATTTATTTTCTTGAAAAAAAAAAATTCAAAATATTAAATTATCGATATTACTTTTGTATATTCATAAATGGTACCCTATTTCCAAAAAATTAATTATATTAATTTTTTGCATTTCATCTATTAGTTTCGGAGATGTAATTGTTCAAAGTGTTTACATTTTTGTAACGCTCGGATTTCAGCCTGATGCCCCAACAACACATTCACGTCAAAAGGCCAATTGTAGTCCACTTAGACGTCAAAAGTTGTAGATATAAATATGCTCTAGTCAAAGTGACTTGAACAACGATGCATTGCCAATGTATTTGTTTGGAATGAAAGAATACCCTGAAGAGATAATGCAAGAATTTTATTGTAGTTGTATTTTAAGGTATGCTGCATAGAAATAAAAATCCGTATATTCAGGATAGGCAGATGAAATATATCTAGTATACAGGAAGATGTCTAAGAAAAATTTCATAAAGGAAACCACGCACAGCTTTTTATTGTTGACAATTTATCAGTGTAAAACTGAATTAAAAAAAAAAAACTTACTTGAATAAGTTTATTCGTGGAGAATAAATTCTTACACGTGTATTCTATATCTCATCGCCAAAGGCTTCAAAAGTTTAAAATGTTTGTTAAGAAAAGTTTTGCAAAACATAAATACGAATAGAACTTTTATAATAAATTTTATCGAGATTTTGCGTACTAGTATATATTCAAATTTGATTCTTTTTAGTATTAGTAGAAAAGCTATTTAAAGTTCGTACAGGAAATTATACTGATAGTTTTCGATGTAAGGAAATTTATCTCCATTCTCTGCATAATATTATAAAATCACCGTTCAAATTAAGTTTTCATTTTCCATATGAATATTCAAATAGTTTTCGATTATTCTGCTGTATAAAAGAGTCTATTTTATATATATATATATATATATATATATATATATATATATATATATATATATATATATATATATATATATACATATATATACATATATATATATATATATATATATATATATATATATATATATATATATAAATAAATAAAAATTGAAAGATTTTAATCGAAAACTATGCATAAACTACTGTATGTACAAAAAAACTCATCTCTAATATATCTGTTACAAATGAGTAACTATAGACCAAGACTAAGGATGAAAATAGAAAGTAACATATCACTACAATGGAAAGGGGGATGAGAAGAATATTAGGATACAAAAATCACAATTAAAAAGTATATATAAATATAAACAAAAATGAAAAAGAAAACACGGCAAAAATGAAAAAAAGCAATAATAATTAGCTCAAGATAAAAGATTAAGACATAGAGAACAATCAATTGAAACTACACAAAAAATGGCGGTTAGTTCGAAATTGCATTCTCATCAGGACAGCCATACAATTCGAATTAAAACCGATAGAATAGCCAGTTTCTGACAATGGCGATAGTATTTAACTATAGACACCATTGGAACTGTCTACTGGCTAGTGGAAGGAGAAAAATGAGTCAATTGAATTGCAAATCAGAAAAATAAAACCTCCTCGAACAGAAATATTAACTCACAAACATTGCTACCACGTGTAGGTTGAACAAGCGACTGAGCATTTCACCTCACTTCGTCAATGCGAGTGGGCACCGGAATGAATACATTTGAACGAAACATAATATATATGGAGACTTTCAAAAATAGTAATCAGTATAGGACTCAGGACAAGTGGAAAATAGTCATTCGAAAATAGTAAACAGTATTAGACTCAGGCCAAGTGGTAAGTTAGGTGAAAGGAATGGGTGAATTCTCAAAAATGAGTTATCCAATCAAAGATAAATAATACATGTGTAAAATTATTACGTGGTATATTTGAAATTATTAATAATATTATTTACAAATACTTCCGGATATTGGTAATTTTGACAAATGCGTTTAAGATTATTGATGTGAAAAAAGTGAAACTGAGGATCAGAAAGGCGATGTATTCGAAATAGCTGATATATATTTATGTGTATATATATATATATATATATATATATATATATATATATATATATATATATATATATATATATATAGTAACTTACTATTGCCATACATTTATAGTAATTTACTATTGCCAAATCTGAAACAGGCATTTGTTTGGGTTAATTAGAATTAGATGATCATACCTGACGCAGAATTTAAGTTTGAGTCGGTGCTGTGCATTTCTTTTATCAGACTTGGTTTGACTGCCTTGGTAATTTAAATTTTTTATGATTACTTGGAATTGGTTATTATTATTATTATTATATTTTTCTAATACATTATATATATATATATATAATAATAGTAAAAGTTTGAAAGTCCAATGAAAGAAATGTGAGAAGCTGTAACTCGAAAAACTATATATATATATATATATATATATATATATATATAGGGTGTTTCAAAACTAATGGAGCAAACTTTAAGGGGTGATAGAACACATCGAAACAAACAGTTTTCGTCAAAGAAGATATGGTTGCAAGTTAAGCGGATAAGCGCTGGAGGACGTTTTCCATTTGCCTGAATTTGTCTTTCGCAGTGCAAAGACATATAAAAGTGTCAGTTTTCACATGCACTAGCGTCTTGGAATGGATCAGTATACGAATGAGGAATGCATTTCCTCTACGGTCTCGTTAATATTAATAGAAGGGATGCCCCAAGAAAGGCTTTTCCGCAACTCTTCACCAACACGCGAATGCCGGACCGGATCACAGTATGTTTTATTGCTTGTACCGCCAGCTGGCCGAAAGGGAAACCTTCATTGCCGCCATGAATGATATAGGCCGCAGAAGAAGTGTCAGAACCCCAGACACGTAAGAAGAGATTGTATGCCATGTAGAAGATCATCCTGACACTAAAGGTGTACTCCATTCCATGGTGTGGTTTATGTGTTTATGCCACATAGACGTTTCCAAGTCGCTAATGACGATGCATGCAAAAACCACCGCTTTTATATGTCTTTGCGTTGTGAAAGACGGCGCTGTATTCTTTGGTGCAATGCGTTTGTTTCGATGTGTTCTATCACCCCTTAAAGTTTGTTCCATTAGTTTTGAAACACCTTGTACACACACACATACACACACACGCACATACATACACACACACACACACATATATATATATATATATATATATATATAAGGGTATATACACATACACACACACACATATATATATATATATATAAGGGGTTTCTCTATGTTATATTGTCATAAATATACTTATAAATTTATTTATATTATTATGAATTACACCACAACTTATATGATTTAGTGACTGGCAAATATATTTATATTTATTATTGTATAATTTGATAGATATTGCCCGGTATTTTCAATCCATGTTGGGAATTGTCTAGACCGATATCAAATTACCTACATTGTGCTATGGATAGTTTTGAATATAATAATTACGCCTCTAAAAATTATAATTTCAATAAATGCAAGAATAAAAAATGCAAAACCTGCCCAACTGCTTCTAATACTCAAATTACGAACCAACATAGCCATCTGCCTTTCTGTAAAATTTTTAATTGCATCTACTGATTGTCTTGTAACATTTGCAATCTATCATATATAAGACAAACTAGTAATCCCATTCATCTACGTATGAATGTCCACAGAGATCACGCCAAAAAATATATCCTCAATAATAATTTTCTTCCTACTTCCAATAAAATATAATATAAACACTTTGCTAAACATGGTTTTGAAAATATTACTATACATATTTTGGATATGAAAACAAATGCAGCAGATAGGATTTATTTTGAAAACTACTATATTAAATCAAATTGTACTCCTTTTTCAATATGGATTAAATTAAATATATCTAAATGGTAATATTGTAAAAAATAATTTTGCAGTTAATAAATATTCCATTTTTAATCACCAATTTTTGAAACCCTATTTAACTAATAGTAAATCAGTCAAATTCAAAAGATTTAAAGTGGCAAAGGAAAATCTTTATAACATGATTATAAAGCTGAGATAATTTGCTTACATAATCAATTTAAAAGCACTTTCCAATGGAAATTAATAAAATCCTGGGTTTTTGCGGTAAAGGAAAAACATTTAAATAAAGTTTATGCCATTTTCTTAAATTTAAATCTTGCTAGTGAACATTTTAATCATATTTTCTATGATTTGCTTATTACAAGATCAAAGTATTTAAATTTAAAACTTAATCAATTTCATAATAATAATACGTCTACTAATTCTTATTGTGTAATCTCTTTCAAGCATCCCATTTATATTTCTGTAAATTTTGGTCATCTATTTAACAAGTTCAAACATTTATTGCCTATTGGAGATTTGAGTGTTTCAAAGACTTTTAAATACAATAAGGCTATTGGTTGATCTATATTTAATTATAATGAAATTTCACAATCTCTCTCTATGGACGCGGTAGCCCAGTGGTCAGCGCGCGGGAATTGCACTCGGTAGGCCCGGGTTCGATACTCGCCACTGCTAAAACTGCCGTCATGTTCACGCGGAGTACGATCACGTTAAACATGTGGGTCCGTAAGTCCTTCCGAGAGGTTGGTGGTAGGGGAAGGAGGGTACGGTCCCTGTGGATGCCTCACCCACTGGGTTCCGGTCTAAATTGGGTGGCACTTCCCCGCCGTCCAAACAGTTACCTTACACCTTTCTGGTAGGTCGGACGGTCTGGGTCTCAACAACAACAATCTCTCTCTATAGATCATGATTATATGTCAATTGTAGATAATGAATGCATTTATAAAGTAAACAAATATGTTAAATTTCTAAATCCAGACTTGGGGCATATAGTTACAGGAGACTTAAATATAGTTAAAGATAATACGTTAAGAACCATTATGTCATTTGGCACTAAATTTAGGATACCATCTTGTAATGATTCTTTTAAAGTTTTAAAATCAATTAATCTTGATAAATATGTATATATATTAGCTTCTAAATATGCTCTGCTTTTGGAGGCATTCAATATGTGGAAATTTACTTTATTAGAATCTATTAAAAATGCAGTAAAGGTAGCAGTTGCATTGATTAATATTAAATTGTCTAGATCTATATATAATATTGACAATATTAAACATTTCATTAATGATTTACAATCTTTTGTTATCACCAACGTTGATATAGCCTCTAATAATTAAGTTATTATCTGTAAAAATTTTTATATACAATTTCTGTTAGATGATTTAAAAAATAATAGTCTTTTTAAACTAGATTTACATTCCATTAATAGTATCAAATTGAAAATTATCAATATGTATAGTGATTTAAATATTAAATATAAATTTCTTAAATTTCTATTTAGTGCTTATTCCTAAATTTCATAAAAATCCTATTAAATTTAGAACAGTAACTAGTGGTCATAATACTTACTCTACTACTGCAAGTAAATTACTACTAAATTCTTTAAATCTAATCAATGATAGTTTACGTCAGTCTAACAATAATTACTTTATTCTAAATAATATTAAATAATTAAAGAATAAATTAACATCACTTAGAAAACTAATAGGATTTCAAACTTTCGATTTTAAAGATCTTTTTAATAATATTAAGATCTCAGATCTATATGATGTAATTTTAGTTCTATACAATTCTTATATTAGTAATCTATCAACTCAAACTAATTTTATAAATTTTCCTAAAATTCTTCACTTTGTTATTTTCAATAATTACATTTTTCAAGGAAATAAATTATACTTACAAGCCTCAGGAGTTCCATAGGGTGGCTGCAGTAGCAGTATGTTAGCTAATTTACACCTTTATCATTATGAACAGTCTTTTACTTCAATAGATTATACATTTTACAGATATGTTGATGATCTGATTTGCTTAGTATATATTGAAATTTATGTCATAGATTTCTATCCAGACAATTTGGAATTAATTCGTAATGAAGCTACTATTAGTAATACTATTAATTTTTTGGATTTAAATCTTTTTATTGAACCTTCTAATAGAATTGTCACTAATTTATATGATAAGAAAGACTATTTTAATTTTAACATTAATAAAATCTTACCATTTAATTCCTGCAACTTGATTCAATTGTTTCGAAATATTATACTTAATCAGCTTTTTAGAATTTATAGATTATCTGATAAAAATTTCATGCTATGTATATAAATAATCTAAAAATTACCAGCAATATAAATATCCCTCTTATTTAGTAAATGGTATAGTTAAAAAGTTTAGATTAGCTGGATTTTCATGAATTCTATTCATAGTATCTTATATTAGCCAGACATCACCATTCTCTTGTATTATCAATACTTTTATTTTTACATCCACTTAAACATAAGCCCTACTATTATAAGCCCCACTTTTTTGTAGCTCTTATTGTATATTATTACTTTTTCGTGCCCTTTCGTATTACTGTTATTTATTTCTTACGAATGGCAACAGTAGATCATTTCTTTTTCCTTTGCGAATGGCAACACTGGTCTCTTCATTCCGGGTTCCAGGGTTCGACTGGTTCGGGCATATGCAATGTTTATACCAGGTATTCTTGTTTCCTTTATTTTTCCTTCTTTATGTATGTTGTCCAAGTAGAAATAGTTTATAGATATAATATATCTATTTCTTCAGAAACATACATATTTTGTGTTTGCTTCGACAAAATACTTGGATCCGATGAAGAGTTTTGGCGAAGTG
This sequence comes from Amaurobius ferox, assembly GCA_951213105.1. Lineage (NCBI taxonomy): Eukaryota > Metazoa > Arthropoda > Arachnida > Araneae > Amaurobiidae > Amaurobius > Amaurobius ferox. Next base: position 51,814,986 of record OX578145.1, read on the forward strand.
AATAATTCCATTATTTAGGCCTAGTCCTTGTCTACGTGTATAGAATTAATGCTTAGATTTTATATGTTTTTCTATTATCGATTTCATACCATTGATATTTGTTGATTATCTTTAACTTGATGACTTGAAATTTGTATTTTTTTCCATTTGATTGAAGATTTGCTGTTTTATTCTTTTATTTTGTAGGTTTGTAATAAAGTTAGGTTTTTTGAGTTGCAGATTTTCACTTTTCTATCATTGGACTTTCAAACTGTTATTATTATTAAGGGTATATATATATATATATATATATATATATATATATATATATAATAGTTTAGCTTGTTAAATAATGGAGTAAATAAAATTATGATCATAAAGGTGACGTACAAAAGAAGATTGAAAATGTATACACACACACACACTTTTACACACACACACACACACACATATATATATATATATATATATATATATAAAGGTAGCAGTTTAGCTTGTCAAATAATGGAGTAAATAAAATTATGATCATAAAAGTTGAATACCGAAATAATATATAAAATACTATATATGTGTTATATATTAAAATATATGAAGCTGAAATAAAAATGAAAAATACTGAATAAGTAATTGTAGAAAAGAAATACAGTAGAATTCCGGATATGTTCAAACTCAACTCAATTTGGTTAATACAACAACAACAGGGAAAAAAAAGAAAAAAAAAGAAGAATGAGAGAGAAGAAACTTCGTATACTGACTTCACTAAACAATTTAGTGCTGACCTTGGGACAATGTTTTCTTTCCCTTTAGAGTCACCATTTATACCATTAAGGAAATATGTTCTGTAAGAAAAATAATATGTGCATATTTGTTTAATACATACCGTGCACACTCGGATGTACTATCATCCTACTACTTGATGCATCGCAGTCTCAATCGCATGTAGGCTCTCCCTATGCAAAATTCACGATTCTTCTGGACACACATCATACTCGTCGCCACTTTCTTGTTGTTCTTCATCCATTAAATATATCACTATTTCATCGGTCATCTCTTCTGTTGTTCATTTTCATTCATCCAACCTTGAAAACGTTTTTTGCCGGAATATGTTTGGAAACTGGAAGATCCTTTTATTATCTCCATGAGAAGAGGATTGTCTTCATCATTATCTTCTTACTGAGTTTCACTGAAAACAATTGTCAGCACTATACGGGAGCTGATGCTTCAACTTCATGAGATAAAGTGAAAAAAGAGCTAGTTCGGTTAACAAGAAACCTCGACTAATCAGGACTCGGATAATCAGGACTTTACTGTATTTAAAAATAGCATTCGGATTTGAAAAACAAAATAGAGCTTCCCTTGTTAGTGTAATTGGGGCAGCAGAAATAGGATAGCATCTATAAGATATTTGGACAGATGTTTTCTTACATGTGCAAGAGTGGCTGCTTTACCTCATTTTGTCTGAAGAAGAGGTTCTTTTCCAAAATCGGTTGATATCTTTAAATATTTGGTTTATGTTTTTACTTATGAAATATTTACATTTTTTAGTGCCTTTATGCATCAGTTATAGTGAATTATTTTATATCGGTTATAGTGAATTATTTTATATCGGTTATAGTGAATTATTTATATTTTATATAAAAGGACATTTAATTAATCTCGATATTTTATTGCTTACCACTTTCTTTCAATTGAAAATATTATGATAAAAATTTTTGAATAAAAACTCATTTGTTTTTACTTTCCTCTCGCTGAACTAGAGTTTTATACCTAATAGTAACTCGGATTTTTACCACTTTCTTGATACATATGCTTTCAGCAGATTAAATATCCTTTTTACTGTAATTCATACGCACATGCAAATTTTAATTCAAAATAAAATTGCTATTTAATTAATATCGAGTAAAATAAGTAAAAAATTTGAATTTTTGACAACATTACAACGCTTTCTCTTTACTGTATATTTTAGTAGGGAAAATGATATAAGAAAATAATACAACTTGCTTCAAACACTTTTTATCACGATTAACAGCCTCCAAAAATGATAAAATATGTTTAGTTAGATTCTTTTGAAAACTTTCAACTCTGAAAAAAGTGTTAAACAGCCACCATAAAAACTGTTGCTCAAAGTTAACATCCTTGTGTTAAAAGTTTAAAAAAAAAAGCGAAAGTACATAAGCCCCAACAATTTCAGTGTAAAATTTCTTCAATATGTAAAAAAAAAAGAGGGAAGAAAAGTGTTAGAAGAATGATTTAAAACAAAAAATTCTTTTTCGCTAGAGCGAAAATTAAAGAACAGCCGGTGTAGCTCTGGAAAAACAATGTTTTTACAAAAAGCAGCCAATGTAGCAGTTTAAATTCATTGGTATAGTGAGCTAAAGAACTAAAATATCATTATGCTAGAACATAATTATTTAAAGTTCTTTGAATAATGTTATTCTACGAAAAGCATATTCATTTATTTTCTTTTTTATAGAATTATTAGCCAACTTCGGCGATTAATCTGTTCGCTTTTTAAAACAGCGCTTAGATGGCTTCCGTAGGCCGCTTAGCGTCCATGTGGTCCACATAAGTGGCTGTTCTTTGGTAGAACCAATGCACTGAACCCACGCCTATAATAATGTTCGCGATTTAAAAATTCGATCCCTAAATGAAACAGAAGCAGATTGAGTGTGATGTCACGTTTCTGCGAGCTTATCCACTTCCTTCCATCAAGGTGGAGCTACATCAAGAAATTGTGTCAGATGAATTTGATTTCGATCAAATTCAATGATCAGATGGAGAGTAGTGTCCGTAATGTCGAAATTTAAAAATTAATTGTGCCTTTAAACCCGATCAAATGCACCTCCCCTATAAAAACCGTTCTTTTCTTTTTTATAAATGTACCACAATTGGAAAAACGTGTTAATGATTCCGTTTAACATTATTTAAAGATTGGCCACTGTACTACTTTACGATGGTGCCAAGATTGAAAATGTGCGAAAATTTTCCCGTTTGCTACAAACGGAATGGTGTTGAAGACCCACACAGTCCGACTCGTCCTAAGACTTGAGCAGCTGTTTGGACGGCCGGGGGAGAAACGGATTGGTGTGGAAAATGTGAAAATTTCTGATAGTTCCACTTCAGCACAAAATAACTGAAAACTATATTAAAATTAAAAATTCGTTCCGAAGTTCCACGGAGTCTGTATAGAAGTATACCTGTATCAAATTCGTAGTTGTTTTCCGTTACGGGGCTTACAGACAGATATTCTCGTTTATAATTTAATAATATTTGCAGATATAACAGTTCACTGTAAAAAAATCATGAGGTTTCTTTTGTTTGAGTTACAAACACAAAAGGATGGTAGCCTGTAGGGAATTTTAGCCAGTTTCATGGCCCACCGTTGATCAAGATGGTTCACTCTCTGATCTTCAGATTCACCGGTCCCTACCGCCAACAAATATACCGCCAACAAAATACCGCCAACACATTGGAAATCTACTCAGGTTCGAAATAACAGGTTATACCACACGTCAATTAAATTTTACGAAATGTGGTGCCATTTATTTTACATATATTTTACGAAATGGGTTTTTAATGTTGTTCAAAGGTTTGTAAAAAGCCCTTGATGATTTCACCGTCTAAGGAGACCATGGAATCTGCAATAGCTTCCGAAATACCGGTTTTCTAGATGGTGGTCTTGCACTTGAGTGCGAGTGACCGTTTTTAGGGGGGGAAAGGAATCAACCACATAGAATGCATTTATTTCGCTAACTGACAATGCATTTGTTTCTTGTTTAGGTTAAGCAAACATCAAAGTGCAGACCGAATTAATGAAAATGCTTCGATTACAATTTCCATGGAAAATGTAAAACGACGATATTTAGAAATTTTGCAAGTAGCAATTTTTGTCAACTCTGAACTTTTTATTTCGCATATTTAAAGCACAAGCTTTTGATCAAAACTACACTAGAACATACAACGAATTCCTGAAAACCAAAGAACGCTTTCGCAATACACTAGCTTAGAACAAAATATAAATAAATTTGTTATTCGGGCATAATACGTCTTACATTAGTATGTGGGGTGCATGTAATCCTTGTCCACGGCCTTCATTAGTTCAAGCTAAAAAGTATAATGCTTGAACTAAGCTCTAGTATAATCAGAAGCAAATATAATATAAAATTAGTGAAATGCCTAAATTAGAGGAGAGGGGGGAGGGAATTAAGAAATGGTAACATTCTGTTTGTTTTAAAACACTTCGTATCGAGAAAACATACAAAAAAATCTGATGTGGGCAGCACATGACTTTCCTTATACAATACAATGGATTTACTACGTTTACAGCAAAAAAACTTGGTTATTCTTATAGTAGATACTTATATTCTTTCCAAGATATTGAATTTTCGTTAATTAGTCGACATTTTCATCGATTTAGCGTCATTGTTATCCATTTGACGAGATTTTCGTTAATTTGGCAACATTTAAAAAGTCGCCAAGTTGGCGACATTCCGTCCAATTCGCCGCCAAATTCTTGCCAAGCGTAATGGACGCAGAAATAAGTTATTCTTATAGTAGATAAATGACTATTGGCGTTCAAATACAAATGTATTACTCAAAGTATCTTTTCTTATGAATGGAGCGAGCTAAATCCACGAGAATGATATCACCCAATTCATCGCATGATATTACATATGAAAAGTGAACATGTTTCTCAACAGTTAATATATTTTTTTAATTTATGGAATTTTTTTTTATAAATTTACTTAAAAAATGTGCAATATCATCATATCGTTCATATGTGCAATATATGAACGGTTCCTGCTAGCTTTCTAAAGTTTATGTCAATCGTTCTCTAAGGAAAAATTACATAAGAAATGTCTATTTGCGTAACTTTATTAAAGGTTTTGAATTTTTGATGATTTTTTCAAATTTCACTCGAAAATTTATGGGGCTCTGAACATTCGATTGAGTTTAAAAACAATAGGCTTCCAGTATTCACGGATTGTGATTTTTGTACCAAATTTCTTTCGAATCGCTTCATTCGTTTGTGAGATATTGTCTCCACAGACTCACACACACACACAGAAAGATCACCTCAAAAGTGTTTGATTCGTGATCAGGGATGCTTGAAACGTGCTCTCCCGTCGAAAACTCGAATTCGAATTTTCGACCCCGTCACAATACTTTCCTTATACATTATGTATATAAGGAAAGTAATATTGCTTCAATTTCACAAGTAATGATCAGAATTTATGTACTAGAATCATAATCGCGAACAAATGACAGCCGAAAAGCCTGCTTTGAAAAAAGTCATTGCTTACTCTACGAATATGTCACTGCTGCCCATAGCAACGGATTCCCCGCAGGTTGTGACGTCATGAAGCATACCAACCTATGAGGAGAAAGAAGCTCCAATCTATCTGAAAATCAAAAACGTCAACTGTTATACTTGTGTTTAAAAAATCATAGAAATTTAAATAATAGTGTGACAAATTTTTTTTATATTGCATGGAATGCGAAGATATCAATTTATATTTATGCCAAGAATTATGCGAATCTTCCATTTTTGGATGCTACGAAACAAAATTCAGTTAACTTAAAATATACATATTTCAATGTATTTAAAAATAAATAAATAATTATGAAGCGATTGTTCTACGGATTCAGTTCAAGATTGTTAGATGAAAGTTTTTCGATCTTTTTGATGGTTTCAAGATGGAAACTTTGGGGTAATATCTTCGATCGCCAAAGAACTGATTCGTGTGAAAATCCTTCAATATTGCGCTTCAACATTATTAATAATAACACCGTTAACAATAATAAGAATAATAGTAAAAATCAACCCTCGACGAGATTTGTTGCCTTGTGAGTTTAGCTACCGCTGGACTGTATCGCTGCTGTTTTAAGCACACATTTTCAGATAGAGACGACTCACACAGAAACACAAACATACTACTTTCCTTATATACATAATGTATAAGGAAAGTATTGTGACGGGGTCGAAAATTCGAATTCGAGTTTTCGACGGGACAGCACGTTTCAAGCATCCATGATCATGAATCAAACATTTTTGAAGTGATGTCTGTGTGTGTGTGAAGGTATGTGTGTGTGTGTGTGTGTGTGTGTGTGTGTGTGTGTGTCAGTGAGAATGTGGAGACGATAACTGACGAATGAATGAACTGATTCGAACGAAATTTGGTACAAAAATCACAATCCGTAAACACTGGAAGCCTATTGTTTTTATACGCAATCGAATATTCAAAACCCCCCTAAATTTTTGAGTGAAATTTTGAAAAAAATCGTCAAAAAATCAAAACCGCTAATAAAGTTACGCAAATAGACATATCTTATGTAATTTTTCATTAGAAAACGATTGACATAAATTTTAGAACGCTAACATGAACCGTTCTCGAGATATAGCACATTTTTCAAAAAAATTATCAAAAAGTTATATAAAATAAAAAAAATATTTCCTATTGAAAAACATGTTCACTCTTCATATGTAATATCACGCGATAAATTGGGTGACATCATTCTCGTGGATCTAGCTCGTTCCATTCATGAAAAAAGATACTTTGAGTAATACTTTTGTATTTGAACGCCAATAGTCATTTAGCTGCTGTAAGAATAACTTATTTCTCCGTCCATAACGCTTAGCGAGATTTTGGCGACGAATTTGGCGGAATGTCGCCAACTTGGCGACACTTTTAACTGTTGCCAAATTAACAAAAATCTCGCCAAATTGATAAAAATGACTCTAAATCAATGAAAATAACGACTAATTGAAGAAAATTCAATATATTGGAAAGAATATAAGTATCTACTATAGGAATAACATTTTTTTAAATTGTAAAAGTAGTAAATTCATTGCATTATATAAGGAAAGTCATGTGTTGCCCACATCAGATTTTTTTATTATGTAAGATGGTTTGAACTGATAGTTTGAAACACGCTATGGATGCCAATGATATTAACATAGTTTGTGTTTACACAGATTGGCCAAATGCAACCATCGGCATCACTGCTGTTGCCATTTGGAAAACAATCTTATCAAGAATTTATATGAAATATTTTTAAATTTCCGAGCTGAAGTACTAGGGAAAAATATAAATCGTTTTTTTCAATTTGTTCTGATAATTACTATCATACAAGTAGAACTAATCACTATGGAATATGACTGCATGAGACATTCAAATGGAGACTCACGCGGAAGATTTTTTTTTAATTAAAAGACCTTTTGGAATGTTTTCATCTTTTATAAAATATTCTCTTTAATAAATTTTAATCAATTTAAAATAAACCTTGCGTAAGGATTACAGAAAAATTTACTTTTCACTTTAAAGTTCTTTTACAATGGGTTTCTTTCAGTTAAGTTATTAATAAAGGATTTATGCCTGAACTGACTTTAATTAAATTTCATTTTGATACTGTTTCGATAATGAAGAAAGTATACTATACATTAATTTATTCATTCTACATTCTATTGTTCAAAGTAGAAAAAATGTGGATTTGTTATTCAGCTTTTAAAATTAAAATTATACTTTGGATTGAGAAATTTCAACCGTAATGTTATTCAACATGAAAAAGGCCCTCATATTCGTTTAATGAAATGACTCTGAAAGATATGATTATTCGTTGAGAATTTTAGATAGATTTTTCTATATATTTATTTCTAGTGAATAAAATTAAAAAGAAATTTATTATTAAATTTCTTCATAATAGAGACCAGTACTGACAATTTTTTCCCACAAGATACTTACCATGGAATTCCGTTGATTCATCCTCCTCGGAAAAGCGTCTCTACCTTACTTTTTGTCTCCATTTGAAGTTTTGAAGAAATCCGTGGAACATCTTCCTAAACATGGGAAAAAATCGTTAAAGAATCAAAATTTCGTTGTCGAATAAAATAAATTTATGGATAAATATGTTGTTATTTTATCTCATAATCATGCACATAAGGTAAAATTCCGAGTAAGCCTACCCTCTACGTACTCAGTGAATGTTCGTCGCAATTGAGGAATGGAAGGATTTCTAGCAGAAAATGTGCAGTAAGCACCACTGCATTTTCTACGTTTTTCCTTTGCATTTGAGTGCATTTGAGATGGCCGATCGACGGAATTTCGGTAAGATAAACAATTGAGAAATCTGGGGGGGGGGGGGGGGGAGAGGGGGTTAGAGGGGGAGAAAATTGAGAGAACTTAAATTTTGGACTTAGCACTTATTTTGATGATCAAATGCAGGTGTTTTGGATTGTGGCCAAGTATGCTATAATCTACACCACTCCAGTTAGATAAAGAATTCGCTTAAACCTTACAAACTCCCCAGAGCCGCTCATACAAATTGTGGGTCTCCCTGCATATTTGCTTTCAACCTCTTTGGGAATTTTTCATGCTTTGTTCAGCCTCAAAGTAAAAGTATTGGGGGTCTGGGCGCCCTCTGGAGCTCAACCCTATATTCGAGTGGTGTCCGTTTCCCTTATGGTCGGCAACGACAAGAAATCGGTGGTATTCAAGAGTGGACTTTTTAACTAAACATCAATTGGAGCTACATTGCTTTCGCTTGGCGAATATAGATTTTCAGTAAATGTATTTGACAGCTGAGGTTGATTTGTATACATTGATCGAAAAAACAAAATATTTGCTTTTACTGCTACCAGCAACGTATTAACTGTGAAAAAAAATGTTTTAATTATTTTTGTAAAAATAGGGAGGATGCTTTTTTCACAGATAAAATTTTCTTTTTAATAAATCAATTTGTGACAAGATTGATCGTATCAACCGGTTTCGGAAGAATAAGGCGTTTCCTTTGTCAGTTTAAAAAAAACAGCGACCAATAGAGTAAACGTTATAAGTTCATAAAACGATAGAATTTTGAACTCGAATGCTAAATATTGTGAAAGTCATCGGTGTAGCCAGGATATCTGGAAGGGAGTCGACACCCATATGGGTTGATTTACAGTGCTGAATTTTTATTTTCCAATATGGGCGCTGTGAAGGACTTATGTAATTATTCAGCCAATAAGGGGGGGGGGAGACCTCAAACACTTCGCATTACGTCACTGGTATAAGTTATCTAAATATTGTAAAGTATGAATGCAAGAGAAAGTCGAATGGAGCCTTACATTCAAGATATTTTTAGCTTTGTTTATACGGGAGGGGATTCTCTCTCTAGGAAACTCAAACATTCCTCACTAACTTTTAAATTTTTGTATGGTTCCCTATGAAAATTGGCATGTACACTCATGTTTATGAAAATTACAACGAACGAATTGTCAGATTAGAATGAAACGTACGGAGCATGCAAAGCAGGGTAGGACATGCAATTGATTAGAAATGCAGAGTGGATGTGCATGCCTGGGAGCGCCCTCTGAAAGGTCGTACGAGGAATATAAATAGAGGGCTGTGGAAGAGCTAGACAAGTATGGTATCGGTGTTCGAGAGTTGTAAGTTGTTCTATTGGAGTCACTATGCCTCGTCAACGTCAGAGAGCGTTTATAAGTAAACTTCAGAATTCGAACGAGGACGTACAATAATTATTTTTGCCAAAACGACAAAATACAGCCAAGTCCAGTAGCCCACAAACCCAGTCTGGAAGTTAACCCTGGGATGTTCAACCTTGACTTCGGGGCGTAAATCTCCCCTAAGGGGAGTTTGACTTGACGTTTGGTCGGACGTTTTGTTTAAATCTGGAACCACCTTTACAGACAGCATTTCATAAAATAATATTTTATACTATGTTTGAAGGAAATATAATATCATTTATCTTCCGTCGAACAAGTGATTAATCAAAGTCAGCATCATGAAATACTCATATATTGCCATCCATATCTGTATTTCCTATTTTACATATGCGCTATGTCCAATGCAGTTCAAGGTAAAATACTTGAGGGTGTGGCAACAACACCCATAATATATAAAAGAATGGCATAGCCACCACACATCATTTTTCATAAGATTATTACGATAAGGAGCATCTTGATTGTGCCCCAAAGTCACGACAAGCCAGCGCTCCATTATGACTCGGTTCTAATAGATCTCTTGATAAAATATATGGGAATGGTAAAAGTTATGCACACATTTGCCTTTGCGAAGTATTTAATATTTTACATGGCGTACCGACCATTTCCGTATAAAATATTAAGTACTTAAAGAATAACAAATTAGTTGAATGCAGATGCAATCGCATAAAAATATTCTAACCTTAACGGGAAATTTTAAAATATAGAATCCAAACAGAGAGAACATAATTAGATTAAATCTTATCAAAAACAAACTTCTAAAAAAATGTAATGTTTTCGGTTTTACAAAAATAGTCAGCCATAAAAATGATTGAGGTAAAGAAATATTGTCAAATTAATCAAACTTCATGAGTGAAGAATGTAGAGAGGAACAATTATTGGATGTATTTCGTAATAAAGTTGGCAAATTTACTTAATAAAGATATATAGAGATGCAATATATATGCAGTTCAAGCAGGGGCTTATTTAAGAGGGGGTGGGGGGGGGGTTAGGGGGTTCAACCCCCTCTCCCGCAATTAAAAAGTTTCAAAATGCTTCCTAAATACACATGTAATAAAATAAATTTACTGAATTCCCATTCAGTTTATTGTTCTGAAGGCTTTGAACTAGAAAAACAACCCGTTTTAACCTTCAGTCAATAAAATGAATAAATAATAATAATATAAAAGAATAAGTAGTTTTCTATAAGTTTTAATTAGACGTAATTCTTAGTTTTTAGAAATTGCGGTCTTCTTACAGAGCAAGCTTTAATACTTAATATGGGACAAGGAGATTTTTATCCGCTAATTGGAAATTTTGTTTCATATGTAATTTCAAATTTGTTTGTTTCGATTTTGAGCTATTTTTGATTATTTATTTTGAACCGGCCCAACCCACCCGAATTTAATAAAACGTGGCCCGAGCCCGGCCCGTGGGCCAGGTCGGGCCCAATACCATGGGTCTGGACCAGTCCAGTGCAGACCTCTAACTTAGGCCCCTTGAGATTGATATTTAAAACTAGAACCTCCTCCACAAAATTGAATTTCAAAATACGTCACTGAGTTCACGTATTATAAACTCAACTCACTTCAATTTATTTAAGAATAGCAGCATACCCGTTTTTCGTATGGAGCATATAATATAAGGAAACTTAAAATTCACAATCATGTGCAAATTCCTATAGTATGACATTGTTAAACACATTGTTAAATGACATTGTTAAACAAAATATTCTGTTAAAATATTTAATTTAATGCTCCTAAAAAAAGTTTAAGAATCTCTGTTCTCAATATACAAAATTATCTTCATGGGCAGATCTGAAGAATAAAACATCCTGGCCCCTTGTAAGCAAATTTACAAAAAATATGAAATTGAATCAATATATTCAAAATGAAAGCGTTAAAATTATATGGAATCCGTACTACTTATATACGCGAATGTTAGAAGATATAACCTGTAGTAGATTACATGTATAAATTGAAATTATCAATAAACCCTTGATCTTTAAACCTGAAGGCAGTAATTAATTCCAATATATGCCAAAATGAAAGTGCTAAAATTATATAGGAATAGTAATTATAATATTTAGTAATAATAATGTAGTAATTATAATGTCGTAGATTAGAAGACATATCAGTGTGTTAGTAGAAGATTACCCGTATTGCAATATGAGTCTCAAAAATATTTGTAAAAATAAAACAAATGACGTAATAAACTGAAAATATCAATAATCCCCGTGAACTTTATACCAGAAGGCTGTAATGGATTTCAATATATGACAATATATATCAAAATATCTGCCAATATACTTGTACTACTTATATTCTCGTAGATTAGAAGTGCATTTGTAGAAGATTACTCGTACAACGTACTATATATGTGTTTCAACAATTTTTGCCATAATAAAACAATAGCATAATAATTTGAAAATATCAATAATCCCTGAACCAATAATCCTCGAAAATATCAATAATAATGATGTTTAAACCTGAAGACCGTAATTGATATTATCCAGTCACAAATGCAATGTCAATGAAATTTATTTTATATACATATCTTTATTATTTAAATCGGAAAAGATTTAATAAAAATCGTCTGCCGCATAGACACATTGGATTTAAATCCGTTGCTAAGCGACATGATATCATTTGCTTCAAATAAATTGGTGGAAAAATTATCGTCTGAATAATGCTATCTCTACGGACTTTCGTCAGTTTAGCGACATTTAAAATTTTTTCCAAATTTATCGCCCAAAGAGACTGTAAAACTGACAGTCCCCCTTGGCGACAAATTGACGACACATCATCACAATACTATCCCCTAACAAAACACAATTAATTTAATTTATTTAGCGCAATTTTATTAATTTCAAGATATTTTTATGGATTAACAAACATTTTGTATCAATTTGGCGACATTTTAAAAATTCGATAAATGTGTTATTAAGTAGAACGGTTGGACTGACAGACAAATGCTAACGAAACATCATTTCAGTACTCTCTTTTAAAAGAAATAAAATTAATTTCATTGATTTAGTTTCGTTTTTGCTGAACACAATGAATGAGTTTATTGGCTAGACACAACTCGTATATGAGTTTATTGGCTAAACACAACATATGAGTTTATTGGCAAAACACAACATATGAGTTTATTGGCTAAACACAATATATGAGTTTATTGGTTCAGCACAATAATAAGTTGGAAAACTCTTTTCCAAAATAAATGAAAGTGGTGTACGCAGTCTGTAATTAATATAATTAAAAGAAAAATCAAACCGTTCATTTATAAGATATATTTTTATATCTATTTATTTATTATTCAAATCGAAAAAAATATAATAAACATTAACAAACGCATTTAATTTAATTGCGATGCTGAGCAATAGGATATAAGACAGAATCTTCCTCATGAAACGCTGATAATTAAATAACCATTTTGATTTCTTAATACTTTTCATCGTTGAGTACAAGCTTGTGAAAAATTAAACAAGATGATAGATTTTCCATTTCAATTCATGTTTCAAACATTCATGTTTTCATATAATTCATGTTTTCAAAAAGTAACTAATGAGCGCAAAAATTTCAGAGATAGAGTTTTAATTTTCATTTACGTTTTAAACCAGAGATTTCCAACTTTTTTCGTTTGGAGGAACCAGGGAGTTAGAGAGTAGAATCTCTAGGAAAAAGTTTCGTTTTTCCTTAATATCTCGATAACCTCTGGTCTTAGAAACTCAAAACTTGGATTTTTAGTGGGGCTATTTCTAGGCTACCCACAAATCATTAAATTCGGTTTATCCGTTCTCCCGTGATGATGGGACAGACAGACAGATTATAAATTTTATTTATATAGATTATTGCAGCGAAAAACTGCTTTGAATCAATGAGGTAAATTTGCCATGTTTATAAAGAAATACATCTAATAACTTTTCTTCCTTATACTTTTCACTCATTAAGTTTGATAAAATTGGCAATAGTTCTTCATTTCAATCCTTTTTATACCTGCCTCTTTTTGTGAAGCTGTTTCTTATATAAAAAAGTTATCAACAACTTATATTAAGTGTGTAGGTGTCACATTGAATGAGCACAATAGCCATCGAGAACGCACGAATGGATAGAAATGGTTAGTTGTAGATATTTCTTTAAATTTAGAAGGCAGAATCCGAAAGATAAGAAGCAAATTAAAAGTTAGCGAACCAAAATGCTCAACAGGTATTTAGAAAAAGTGAGAATTGTTTTCAGGCGCAACTCGAGTGTAGTAAACTTTTATGTTAAAAGAGAAAGGAAAAACTGTAAAAAAGCTTTTGTAAAGAAATACTTTGAACAGGAGAACAAAACTTTTGAAGGAATTTAAGGATAGCAAGAAAAATAATTTGGCTATTAAAAAGAAACTTTGAACAGAGTAAAAAATAGAAATTAACAGGATGGCTAAGTGTATAATAAAAGAAGAAATGAAATTTTCTTAATGGTGAAAACTACATTATTCAAATATACAAGTTACCTGGAATATAAAGCTTAGTATGCCAGGGGAAGCATAACTATTTAGAGTGTAAGATTTCATTTTTTTTTCTCATATTCGTATTTAAAATAGGAATCAAAAGAGGATGATGGATATGAAGCTTCCATGTTAAGGATAGGGAATAGCACCATTAAAAAAAATCTGATGTGAAGTGGATTTATTAGTATTACAGTCAAAATATAATGTATAAGATCCACGGCGCTGTGTTTCTATCGTTGAATTGTACATTTGGCGATTTTTCGGATGACAACATTTAAAACTATTTCAAAATACTCAATTAACTTATACTTCGCGCAACTCCAAATAAACAATCATCAATATTGAAAGCATCCTCAATAAGCGATATAGCCCATATATTAAAATACTTTAATAATATCTTCATCAATTAGGTGTAATTTTCACTAATTTAACGTCTATTTTTCAATTTTGACGAAATTTTGCCAATATGGGGCGCAATATCGCCAAGTTAAAAATACTTTGCTAAATTATTCGCTAAGTTTACCAAATGCATTACCAAGTGTTACAGACAAATACAGAGAAGAGTATTTCTTATATACTAGAAGGTACGCCCGTCATATGACGGAAATCAAATTTTGCGATATGTTACTTCCCATTTAGCATCATTTTTATCAATTTGACGACATTTTTTTCATTTTAGCAAAATTTAAACTAGTCGCTAAGTTGGCGACATCCCGATAAATTTCTCGGCCAGCGTTACGGACGGATGGAGAAATGTGTTACTCTTATAGTCAACGCTGATGTTCTTTCAAGATATTGAACTTTCATCATCTAATCGTCATTTTCATTGATTTAGAGTCATGTTTATCAATTTGGCGACATTTTCGTTAATTTGGCAACATTTAAAAAAGGCGCCAAGTTGGCGACATTCCGCCAAAATCCCGCCAAGCGTTATGGATGGAGAAATAAGTTATTCTTGTAGCAGATAAATGACAATTGGCGTCTGAATACAAAAGTATTACATAAAGTAATTTTTCTCATGATTGGAACTAGCTAGATCCACGAGAATGATGTCACCAAATTTATCGCATGATGCTACGTATGAAAAGTGAACATATTTCGCAATAGGTATTTTTTATTTTATTTTATATGATTTTTTGATAATTTTTTGAAAAATGTGCAATATCTCGAGAACGGTTCATGTTAGCGTTCTAAAATTTATGTTAATCGTTTTCTAATGAAAAGTTACATAAGAAATGACTATTTATGTAACTTTATTAAAGGATTTAATTTTTTGATGATTTTTTCAAAACTTCACTCGAAAATTTAGGGGGGTTCTGAACATTCGATTGAGCATAAAAACAATAGGCTTCCAGTATTCATGGAGTGCAATCTTTGTACCAGATTTTGTTCGAATTTTCGACCCCGTCCCAATACTTTCCTTATGCATTATATGTATATAAGGAAAGTAATTAGGTTGCATTTTTACTTTCTCTGTAATACATGGTAATGTATAGGGAAAGTATTTCTTACGAAATGGTCCGCAAAAATCGCAAAAATCTTACAAAAAAGATTGCGTATGTACAAATGTATCAAATAAATGCTTGTTACTTTTCTTATATACATAATGTATAAGGAAAGTATTGTGAAGGGTCGAAAATTCGAATTCGAGTTTTCGACGGGAGAGCACGTTTCAAGCAGTCCTGATCACGAATCAAACATTTTTGAGGTGATGCCTGCGTGTTG
Organism: Amaurobius ferox; assembly: GCA_951213105.1. Classification (NCBI taxonomy): domain Eukaryota; kingdom Metazoa; phylum Arthropoda; class Arachnida; order Araneae; family Amaurobiidae; genus Amaurobius; species Amaurobius ferox. The sequence goes on from OX578145.1 coordinate 51,830,662, forward strand.
AAGACCCAGATCGTCCGACTCATCCTGAGGACTTGAGCAACTATTTGGACGGCCGGAAAACGATGTCTGTGTGTGTGTGTTTGTGTGTGTGAAAGTATGTGTGTGTGTGTGTGTGTGTGTGTGTGTGTGTGTGTGTGTGTGTGTGTGACTGTGGAGACGATATCTCACGGACGAATAGAGCGATTCGAATGAAATTCGGTACAAAAATCACAATCCGTGAATACTGGAAGCCTGTTGGTTTTAGACGTAATCGAGTGTTCAGAACCTCCCTAAATTGTCGAGTGAAATTTTGAAAAAATCGTTAAAAAATCAAAACCTTTAATAAAGTTTCGCAAATAGACATTTCTAATGTAATTTTTCCTCAGACAACGATTGACATAAACTTTAGAACGCTAGCATGAACCGTTAGCGAGATATTGCACATTTTTTAAAATAAATTTATCATAAAGTCCCATAAATTAAAAAAAATATATTAACTGTTGAGAAACATGGTCACTTTTCATATATAATATCATGCGATAAATTGGGTGACATCATTCTCGTGGATTTAGCTCGTTCCATTCATGAGAAAAGATATTTTGAGTAATACTTTTGTATTTGAACGCTAATAGTTATTTATCTGTTATAAGAATAACTCCGTCCATAACGCTTGACGAGATTTTGGCGCCGAATTTGGCGGAATGTCGCCAACTTGGTGTCTTATTGAAATGTTGTCAAATTAAGGGAAATCGCGCCAAATGGATAAAAATGTCACTAAATCAGTGAAAATGACGACTAATTGACGAAAATTCAATTTTTTGGAAAGAATGTAAATAACTACTATAAGAAAAACCTTTTTTTTTATTGTTAAAATAGTAAATTCATTGCATTATATAAGGAAAGTCATGTGCTGCCCACATCAGATTTTTTACTTTCCCTGCAGTACTTGGTAATGTATAGGGAAAGTATTGAAATCATGCCGAAAATTGCAACGCGAGCTTTCGATGGATTTACACGTTTTAATACCTCTAGAATACGAAAAAACTATTTTTAGTGTGACGTCTGTGTGTGTATGTTTGTGTTTCTGTCTGTCTCTGCAATTCATGTATCCTACAAAAACTAAACCGATTTTCATAAAATTTGATAGGTTGGACTTGACCCTGGTTTTGATTAGTTTTAGGTAAGATTCGAAAGAAAAGAACATTCCTTTTTCTGCAAAATGGCCCTCAAAAATCTCATGTATCCACTCTAGTTGAAATACTAATTGACCAAATTTTACAAAATTTGGCAAATAAAGTACTTGTAATACTTTGGAGCTGATTAGATTTTGGTATGATTCGTTTTTTTTTTACAAAATGACCCACAAAAATTGCCAAAATAAAAAAAGACTACGTATGGTTAAATGTATCAATTAAACGCTTGTTTTATACGTGCTTTTTGATGAGGAAAAAAATAAGACCAATTCAATTACTCTAGGACTAACCGTTCTTGAGATATTTGACATTTTCGTATTTTTGTTATGCAGTTATTTTAAAAATGTCCATTTACCAAATAAAAACAAAAATTGAATTAAAAATGCAAATTTAGTGTTATTTTGTGCTAGAAGCCAAAGAAATAAGGAAAAAAAGAATTTGAGTCTGCAAGGAAAGTCATGTGCTAGGCACAACAGATTTTTACTTTTCCTGCAATACATGGTAATGTATAGGGAAAGTATTGGAATCATGTCGAAAATCTCAACTCGAGTTTTCGACCGATGTACACGTTTTGAAACCACTACAATACGACAAAAATATCTTTAGCGTGACGTCTGTGTGTGTGTGTCTGTCTGTCTGTGTGTCTGTCTGAGCAATGTATGTATCCACTCTAACTCAAAAACTAATGGAGCGAATTTCATAAAATTTGGTTGGTAAGTCACTTGGCTGTGACCCTAGTGCTGATTAGTTTTTGGTACGATTCGTAAAAACAGAACCCGCCTTTTTTTTCGAAGTTGTTCGTAAAAATTTCATGCATCCACTCTAGCTGAAATACTAATTGATCAAATTTTACAAAATTTGGTAGATAAGTTACTTATAGGATACTCTGGTGCTGATTAAATTTTGGTACATACGGGAAAGAAAAACCTGCCACTTTTTACGAAATGGCCCGCAAAAATTTCATGTATCCACTCTAGCTGAAACACTAATAGACCAAATTTCACAAAATTTGGTAGATAAGTTACTTGTGGAATACTCTGGTGCTGATTAGATTTTGGTACGATTCGGAAAAGAGCAACCTGCCTTTTTTACCAAATGGTCCTTAAAAAAAGAAAAAAAAAGACTACGCATGCTCAAATATATCAATTAAATTCTTGTTTTATACGCAATTTTTGACGAGGAAAAGAATATAACACACTCCATTATTCTTTAGGACTAACCATTTTCAAGATATTTGAGATTTCTTGTATTTTTGTTACGCCACTTTTGGAAAAATGTTCAATTACCACATAAAAATAAAAAATTGAATTAAAAATTGCAAATTTAGTGTCATTTTGTGCAATTAAACTCAATCTAATGAATTATTAAAGAAGTAAAGAAAATATCAATTTGAGTCTGCAGGGAAAGTCATGTGCTGTCCATCCTAGGGCCGTTCTCGAAACATTTTAATTTTTCGCATTCTTGCTACGCCGGCTCTGAAAACACGTCCAGTTACCAAATGCAAACGAAAATTGAATAAAAAGTGCAAATTTAGTGTCATTTCATATAATTATATGTGTTATTTTATGCAATTAAGCTGCTCAATTTAAAGAATTATTAAAGAAAAAGAGAAAATGAATTTGATTCTATAGGGAAAGTCATGTGCTGCCCATATCAGATTTTTTAACAAGTTTGGTTTGTTTAACAATGGAGCTTAGCATCGAAAATAATAGACTCAATTGAAAATCATTTTCAGTTAGATCCCGTTTCATGGTCGTCTCTATAAATTTGCAATTTTGGCGTTTTAAGTCATTAAGGGGCATACGAGGGTCACACTGAAATTTTTGAGATACGTCTAAGTGGTACAAGTTAAACTTATCAACTTTTAGGAGTGTTCAAATTTCTTCCCTCCAACATCAATGCTCTTTTGTAGGCGAATTTTCCAACGATTAAATGTTTCAAACCATCCATTTCTTGGAATCGATGAAAAATATGCTTTTATAGCTTCATCAATCTCATCTTCGGAATGAAAATGACGCCCACGTAAATATTTTTTTAGATTAAAAAATATCCAAAAGTCACACATAGCAAGATCAAGAGAATAGGGTGGATGTTCTATCACTTTGATGTTTTTCTGTTCAAGAAATCCGACTGTCATTCTTGCTGAATGAGAAGATGCATTGTTATGGTGAAGCATGAGTCCCCTAACATTTACTTCCAGAATAATTTCTGGAAGACACTTGGTGGTATATCAGTTAGCTGTAACTGTCTTCTGTTCCTTTAGCTTTATGGCTTTGAATAGACCTGCACTTCTGAAGAACACGACATACATTACTTTTTTCATTGCGCCGACGTGGTTGTCGAGTGGTCAAGGCAAGCGTTTCCGTAGCAATCGCTCGACCGCCACGTTGTGGGTTCGAGCCCCACGTAAGGCATGGATGTTTGTGTTGTGGGCGCAATGTGATCCGCCCCCTTCTGGGGCAACGTCAATGGACGGCTAAATGGTTCATACTCTGGCCCCTGTAATAAAGGCGAATGACGAAGGTCAAAGTGCCTGGCCATTTTGAAAAAAAAAAATTTCATTGCTCGTTGTCTTTTCACCATTGTTGGTTTGGGGGTCATCTTTAAAGACCCACACATTACTTTTTGTCGTGTTGGAGCGTCAAGAAAACAGTATGTAGGTTTTATCACCTGTTATGATTTTATAAATAATGCTGTGTCTACAATTATTAAGTAATTTTAGTGTTTCTTTACTGATTCTGAAAATCTCCGCTTTTTGGTGTTTTGTTAAATTATGGGGGACCCAACGACAAACTAATTTTTTCATATGCAGTTCTTCATTAATAGTTTTATGTTTAGCTGCAAATCCAAAGTTAAGTTCCTTTTGTATCATTTGGTAGGTATAGCGATTATCATCAATTAACATTTTTCGAATGGCCGCTACATTTTCTCAGACTACAGCTGACAAAGGTCTTCCTGTGTAATTTTCATCCAGGAGAAAATTTCGACATCTTCTAAACTCTTTAAAGCACCTGAATAATACAGTGGCACGAGATGGAGCATCATTTCCATATGCTAATTGTAGACGTTGAAGACATTCTTCTTGATTTATTTCCACTTTAAAATCATAGCTCTATAATGCTCTCGAGTCAACTCCATTTTCCTTTTTTTTCAAAATTTATTCTACGATAGCTACATTGTAATTGCTGCCATACATTATCGTCTGAGGATATAAAACAGTTCAAATTCAAATATCCGACCAATTTTTTTTTTCAAGCGCATATCATCTGCTCCTGTCTAAAAAATTTCAGTGTGACCCTTGTATTTGCTGGGATCTGGAGAGACTTTTTAACTTTCTCATTTTGTCCGTCCCCAAAGAAGCTAAATTCTGGCTCCGTTCTGTTCTATTCTGTGGTTGATTATCTAAGTGTATATAGATTCAGAGATCTAGATTAGTGGTTTCTAAAGAGTGGTACGCGTACCTCAGGGGGTACACGTACGTCGATATTGTAGATTTTATAAGTATAGATACTGTTGCGAACGTGTAAAATTCTCTCACTGGCTTCCCCCGTCTTGTCTTCCGTCCCTATCGCAGACCAAACCGTTCCATCAGAGTGTTTTCTCCAGAAGACAGCGGTGCACAATTTCTTTCCCTGGCGTCTCTTTATGGTTGTCAGAATTTCGAGTCAGAAGAAGGGCTGCCAGATTTGGCGATTTGTCACCAATTTGACGACTTATGGCGACTTCCCGAAACTTTGTGAAACTTCGCTAAATAACGATTATTCTACGAGATATTAGATATTTCTGGAGATTTCCAGACGTTTCTATAGAAAGACTATAAGAAGGATTCATCTCTCCGTTGCAGTGGTGTTGACAAAAGGGCGTGACTTAAACTACATTGGACTGCGATTTTTGTCAATGTTTTGAGAATAGTAGCCGCAGTTTTGTGAAATGACTTTCGTCAACGTTTTGAGAATAACATCGCTTATTCTGTGAAATTAGTGAAGTATTTAAGTGTTGTTTTCTGTGTACTGTTCTTGTTTACTTTGTGTTTGGGAATAAACGTAAGTTATCCAGAAACTTGGACTCGTTCTTGTATCCTGTGTATACACCCACGAATCTAGAGGATACGTTTCGTAACAATACGTTAAGGGGGAGTTTCTTCTGCTATCTAACATAGTAGAACTTGCCACGTTGACCAAATACTCCCTGACTAAAGACGTGGTGTGTAGAACTCATTGTTGGACAATGCTGTAGTTAGTGGACCCTATCCTCGGTTAGCCGGAGATTTTCGGAAGCAGAAGTTCTGGACTGGTACAGTGGGTTTTAGATCACGTGATGAGTTGGATATGTTGGATAGCATTGGTTCAATACAGTACGTTTCACAACAATACGCTAAGGCGAGTTTCTTCTGCTATCCAACATAGTAGAACTTGCCACGTTGTCCAAATACTCCCAGACTAAAGACGTGGTGTGGAAACCCCAGGCCGTCCGACTCATCCAGAGGACTTAGAGCAACTATTTGGACGACCGGTAAAGACGTGGTGTGTAGAACTGATTGTTGGACAATGCTGTAGCTAGTGGACCCTATCCTCGGTTGGCCGGAGATTTTCGGAAGCAGGAGCTTTGGACTAGTACAGTGAGTTATAGAGCACGTGACGAGTTCGATATGTTGGATAGCATTGGTTCAATACAGTAAAAGTAGCAAGCTCCGCCCAATAGAGGTTCTAGTATATAAGGTCTATATGGTGTGTGTGTGTGTGTGTGGGGGGGGGGGGGGGTTACGACATGCAAGTTTAATATTTTTTTCCCTGTGACAAGTGTTATATTGATGGAAAAAAATTAATTAAAGAATAACAAATATTAACGTATTAAAACGATCACGAATGCAATAATATTATGATTATACGAATATTATTTTACGAATATTATTTTAATACAATAATATTATGATTATACGAATATTATTTATGTAGTTCTTAAGGGTACGTGATGTAAAAAAGAAGGTCGTAAGAAGGGATACGCGACCAAAACAGTTTGGAGACCACTATACAAGATGACCGGAAGGTTTCTGGAGGATCTAGAAAGTTGAGAGAAAAAACTTTTTCTTCACTCCAGTAGAAAGTAAAAATCCGACTTCGTTAGGTTCTGTACTGGGGGTCGATACTACAAGTGTGCAAACATTCATCTTTCTAGCTCACCATATGAGCGGGGGTCGTTCGAAATAATTTTTTTACCTTTATCTTTTGTGCTCTTTTAGACTTATATGTTGTTTCGGTTAGTGAATCCTAAAACTTTCTAAATGCGTTGCAATTCCTATTCTCATTAGCTCTAATGCGGCAAATTGAACACAGTATTAAGAATATTTCATCAATGTTTCCGTCATTTTCATGAGCGAGTGTCAGAAAGTTACGACGTTGGCAAACTGACGGAAATTCGGAGATTAATGTACTGGTTTCCGTGATATTCTTGGGTTTATTCGAACATGAAAATTTTCCCAAACTTAAACCTTGATTAGAAAGCTAATGAAGCATTTGACGATAAAAAGTAATTGGGTTTTCGGTTGGAGACATGCATATTCGGGCAAGTTTCAACGTTATTGATTACGTTTGGGAATGTTTAAAACATGCTTTGAGATATCGTGAATAGAAAGAGTTGTAATAAGTTTGAAATGAATGATAAGTAGTTGATGCTCATTGTTTAAGTCCTGTATGTGTGGTACTATTAAGAAATTAACTAGAGCGTGACTTAACTCGATTTTCTCCTACCAGAATCCATTTTTAGTAGCTTTTTTTTTACCAAATTTAAAAGAAAAAATTTGAAAAATTCGTATCATTCGTATACATTCTACAATATTATTTCGGATAACCAAAATAACTTGACAATTAACAATATTGCTAGCATCCGCTAAGCGATATAACTTATATATTAAATAGTTTTAATAATCAAACTAATATTTTATGTCTGGGGGAAAAATGAAAATAGCCAAGAATAAAGTTGTAGAGGATTGTGTAATTAGTAGTAATGGAAGTCAGGAACACACGAAATGGCGGAAATAATTCTAGTTAATTGACTAGGATTATTAACTGGATTTACCAGTAGATATGTGGCGATACGCTAAACAAATTCATTATCTTCATTTTATTTTTTTCCTGTGACAAGTTTTAGATTGACAAAAAAAATTATAAAAAAAATTAAAATTAGATTAAAAAAATCTTTTTAAAGACAAGTAAGTCTAGTTAATAATTCCATGGTGGACAATATAAATTCACAATTTCAGGGTTTTAGGTCACTAAGGGGCATATCTGTTAGGATCTGTTAGGATGTATTCTCCATTTTGTCAGTCTCTAAAAAGCAATCTAAAATCGGGCACAGTTAGGTTCTGTTCAGTGGTTGATTGTCTGAGTGTACATAGATTCAGCCTTCCAGTTAAGTGATCGCTAAAGAGTGGTACGACGAACAAATTCAATATCTTTTTTTTTATGCTTTTCCTGTGACAAGTTTTATATTGACAAAAAAAAATAAATTGAGAATATTAGATTAAAACAAATATATTTCTAAAGACTGGTAAGCCTAGTTAATAATTCTCATAATACATTATTAATTAGAATTTTCCAATTAACTAAAATTATTGCAGTCCATATAGGCATTTCTTGCGGTCCTGATGTCGATTAATACTATACTTACATAATCCTCTACAACTTTGTACTTGGCTATTTTCATCTATCTCATTTCGTTGTCGAGTTATTCAGACATTCGAACTCATTCTTGTATCCTGAGCGTACACCCACGATTCCAAAGAATACGTCGTAACAGTATGTACTTTTCCAAAAGGATTATATATAAGCGGTATTTTAATCTAATACTGTAGCAAAATATTTGAACTTCTTATCTGTATAAAGGATTTTTAACGCTGTAGTCGGAATATGCCATTATATATTCGATGAAAAGTTATTTCCCTTTCAGAAATCCATTTATTGTCTTCAGAGATTTCCCCCCAAATATTGACTTATCCATGTTCCTGCATTGTGTAGTAGAACGATAAAATGTAAACTCTAGTTCAGGGGTGCTTAGCAAGAGTGTGCGATATTGCTTTATTGAAACTATAAAGATGAAATTTATGGTCCAATGTCAAAGGAAAACACGAGGCTGTAAATCACGTTTATGGGGGAAACATTGGAAATTGTTCTATTTACTGGCTTGAAAGTAAAAAAATTTGAAATTGATGTACGGAATTATATGATTTTCTTATACAGTGTGTTTCAGCATGGTTGACACCGCTTTTGAAGCCTCGGAAATTGGTTGTAGAAACATACTTCTAATTTGAAAGTTTGTTAAAATTAAATGCAAAATTATTTCATATATTACTTTCCCTACATACATAGTATAATGTATAGGGAAAGTATTATGACGGGGTCTTAAATTCGAATTCGAATTTTCGATGGTAGAGCGTGTTTCAAGCATCCCTGAACTAGCCCGTTTCAAGCATCCCTCCCTTCAAGCATCCCTTTTAAATATCCATTGCGATATCCTCTATCACCTGCCATATGCTGATATAGATTTGGTATTCGTTCGTTGTTCCAATTATGTATCTTACTTTAGCTACTATACGCTCATATTGTCTGTTGTAATTTTAAAAAAATGCGACTTAAAGTAACGAAAGCTTTATAGAAGTTTTAATTTTACAAGAATTATTCATGCAAAATCATGTCGGTTCTATAATACTGGAACCACCGTCGATTTTTTAGTTAAAAATATTTCGTGAACTGCACAAGTACCCGATTTCCTATCAGTTTCTACAGAAAATTTTATTTGATTTAAAGTTAAAAATGTATTAAAGATAATAAGTATTGTTAAAATAGTTAAGAAATATACCTCTTCTAAAGATCATGCCTATTCATCAAGTATTCACTAGAATATATCTTTCATTCAAGGAAAGCTAAAGCAAAAGCAACGACTAAGCTTAAAATAAATGCATGTTATTTTCCGTCTTTTTCAAAGCAGATTTTCTTCGTTAGAAGCATTATACATGAATCTTTTAGTGCATGAAAATGAAGTTCTGTCTATGTTTCACCAAGCAGATTAATTTCTGTGAGATGCTTAAAATCTTAGACAAAAGAAATGCTGAGCTATCTGCTTTTCTCTGTATATATAAATAAGCTTAGGATCCCCCCCCCAATTCTGTATAGGACTAGAGAGGTATTTTCATATTTCAAAATTTCTATATTTTATATAAAGGAAGTGGTTTTAAGGGAACAATAAATTGATTTCCTTATACAGGAAAAATATTTTAGACTTATGGGATTTACTGAAACATTTAATTTTAAGTAATTCAATAACACACACACACACACACACAGGATTATACACTGTCAAGGCGTTATTTTTGTATTTTTATATATAACAATTATCAACGTATATTAACGTATATTATTATAACAATCAGGAACCTTACTCTCCATTAAGGACAGCTGGTTCCCCTGAAATTTTCAGTAAAATGTTTTGCAAATGTTTTACAGATACAAGTTTCTTCAAGTTGTTATAATCTATATATAACTACGGATTTAATAAAATAAAAGAAAGTATAAACTTTTTAATTTCGAATATGAACTAAGACTTTTTTTTTCATTTTATATTTGGAATTAAAAATTGCGGAACATTTTTTTTTTTTTTAAACCGACATTCAAGCCATTGTTAAAAAACATTAAGAAGATGCAAATTTCTTTTTCACCTTCCCGTTCGAAATCAATTCGCTTTCTCAAATAGTACTTTAATGAGGAAAAGCAGCTGGTACCGATGTCGCATATTCGAATTTCATAAATGCATTAATGAGAATAAGCAGGGAAAATGATTGGAATTTCCCCCGTAAATAATTAGACGCAACGACTTTTAATGCAGTTGCAGTTGCATTTAATAAACGTAGACAGCAGTTTATAAGAACAAAACTTTCGCTATTAGCTATAACACGAGAGTAAGTAAACTTAGGAAAGTTAGAGAAGAAAGTTAGAAAGAATATATATATAATTTAATCAATGCTAATTTACAAGCATAAGATACTATTATTGAATTCAATTCTCTAGTGCTCATGGTATTATATACGGTATTTCATAGATATTTTCTTCAGCATAAATATAGTAAAGAATTTTTTTTTCAGGGGTAGCAACATAAATGGCGTTATGGAAATTATTCAGAAGAAGATTTCAATTATATATAACTGACTGTAATACAAACGTCTCTTATAATAAAGGAATAATAAAGGAAAATGTTGCTTGTTTGATTTTTGGCCATGTAGCGGGGAATTTAAACGACCCAAAGCTACAAAATTTTGTATAGTGATATTTCAGTTTAGGCCTGAAGATACATCGCAGCGAGTTAGTTATTAAATGTTGAAGCTGTTTTGAGGGATTTTCTCCCAAATAGGTTCATTAGCGATCTAAAATATTATTGCACCGTTTCTGTTTAGAAGCCACTGAAATGATCGAAAAATTCTCTTTCAAACAATTTTTGAACGAAATCCGTAGGATAATTTCTTCATATTTAAAAAAAAATGAAAATTCATTGAAATATGAAAAGTTTATTATAATTCATATGTATTGTAGCATTCGAAACTTGAAGAGTTGCACAATTCCAATTTTTAGCATAAATATTGTGTGATATCTTCCAATTTTAATAAAATATTTATTTAACTATCCTATTCCTGCATTTTCTATGGATTTTTATGTTGTTGTTGTTGTTGTTGAGACCAAGACCACCCGACCTACCAGGAAGGTGTACGGTAACCGTTTGGACTGCCGGGAAGTGCCATCCAATTTAGACAGGAACCCACCACAGGGACCGTACCCTACTTCCCCTACCACCAACCTCTCGGAAGGACTTATGGACTCACATTGGATTTTTATGTGAAACTTCTCGGAGTTGGCTTTCGAGAATTCGCTGCAGAGGACCACCGGTTCTTTTGCAATCGAAAATAATACGGCGGATTTTTTAAGTATTTGTTGATTTTAAGCATTTTTTATTTGTGAAGCGCACAGCGCATTTCTTTAAGGTGTATAAGAAAAGCTTTAGTTAGAGAGTATCAAAAGAGATACTTTAAGACATTGCAAAAGAGTATTATTTGGGGTATTGCAAAAGAGTATTACTTAGGGAGTATCAAAAGAGTTTATTTAGGAAGTGTCAAAAGCGTTTATTTAGGAAGTGTCAAAAGCGTTTATTTAGGAAGTATCAAAAGCGTTTATTTAGGGAGTATCAAAAGCGTTTATTTAGGGAGTATCAAAAGAATTTATTTTGGGCGTATTACACCCGCGCAGAGTGCGAAAGGCATATTTAGGGCATATCAACAGAGCTTATTTAGGGCGTATTCCACAGAGGTAGAAAGACGTACTTAGAATGCATCAAAGGATATTATTTAAGGCGTATTGAAAGAGTTTATATAGCATATTTATGGCGTATTACTCAGTCGTATTAGGGCGTTATATTCTATGTGCATAGCTCAGAGCTCAAGGTGTTTATACAGCCGCGCAGCTGACTAAGGTACGTTTATGTGCTTATTTAGGCCATATTACGCTCTTTTAGCTGGCGGTGCTCAAGCAGCGGACAAATACGCTTTTTGAAAAGTTTTATGAATTCATTCACTTATGAATGCTTTAAATCTCGAGTAATACCGAGTGTATATTCTTGTACCGTATGGGATTGCCAGTGAACAAACACAACCTAACAAATTCAATTCAATTTTAAATCGCCATTCTTCCACTAGTTGAAGGAGGGAATGTGGCGTAACGGTGGTATGGTAACCATGCAGAGAAGGTTTTATACAGAGTACTGGCATGATATGGGTGAACATGTGACTACGCATAGGAATTAGGTTGGATTGTATAAAATCTCGCTTCCCGTGGAGGGAAGAGAAATGATTTTAACGGGGGGGGGGGGGGGGGGGGGTGAGATATTTCCATTACAATCATTGATTCGAAAAAACATGATTTTTCAGTTTATGTACAATCATAAGTAATATATTTAGTAATGCAGATATATGCTTATTTTAAAATTGACGTAATGCATTTTAAGTGGATGACAGAAAATAGCCACAGCAGTAGGTTATCAATTATATGATTTTAGTAGCTTCATTGAGACGGATTTACACGTAATAAAATTCAATTCTTACCAATACACGAAACTTAATTTATTGACAAAAGCGGGTTTGTGAATAAATGTGAAATATCAAAAGTTTCATATTTTAATTTAGCCGACTGTGACCGCAAAAACTGAAAGTTATATGTATTAATCGTGCCTGCGATTTTAAATATGTAACTGAAAGTTGCATTGTTTACACTCCGCGGGTGGAATGAAAGAGCTCGCGAAACGAGTTCCGGGAATTCACGAGTGTCAGTGATTAAGTTGCGGAGCTCAACAGGCGTGGCTTGCAGAGTAGCCCCGACGACAGAGATCGCTTCGCGAGTTCTAGTGGTTGAAGTGCAGTAGCGAACAGGGGGCGGAGTCTCAACTGGAGTACATTACTCTTGCGGTGTGTATGTGTGCGGTGTGTGTGTGCGCGCTCAAAAAAAGGAGCTGTGAGAGTTAGTGGGTGTTAGCGAAAAAAGGCGGAGCCTCAACTGGTGCACATTACACTTGCGCAGCAGGCAGGTCAAAAGAGCTCGCGAAGCGATATTCAACGATTAGTAAACAGTAGAGAAACGAGGGGCGGATACTGCGAGCACGCGAAGCGATTTCTGGCGGTAGATGAGCGTCAGCGAGCAAAGGGTGGAGCTCCTTCGTATATTAAATGCTTATTACTAAACCCCTATTGAAAAATACATTATTATATATAATATTAAAAATTGTTTAAGAAATACTTGCCTGTAATTAAATGGTGGAGTATTATGAGATAGAAGGGACAATTTAGGGGAAGATGAGTTAAGCATATATTTAGTGAGATTAAAACATTTTTCTTCAGCAGTAGCACTTGAAAAAGCATTCCATTTTTAAATATTTTACAGAACTTTTTATAAATTTGACAGAATTTGAAAGTGAATGAGTCTTCTTAAATTTTTGCCCGCTTTTATCTCAGAACGAGTAAAAATATCACTTTGAACTCTTCTGGATTTCATAAATTATTATTTTTAAATAAAGCCCCATTATACCCTCTTATCCTTTCTTCCTCAAAATTAGAAAACTAAATCATCAAACGCTTCTTGTAAAGATCCTTGCTTAAAAGAATTCCAGAAAAACCATAGCGAAAAATAACCATTATCTTGAAAGATTTTCCGACACACATCCCTAATAACTTTAACCATATAGGTTTACTAGTATTAAAGTTTTATATATACATACTAAATTGGAGGGAGGGGATGCAACGACCAGGAGTCCTTCAAGTACAATAAATAATGTTATTTATTAATTGATTTTGAAGATTTTCGAATAAAACCTACCTTTGTTCCTGAAAAAAAAATGTCATAGCGGTTAAAGCAACAGCGAAGATCTTTTTTCACCCTGGGCAAAATTCTTTACGTCCCGTATATCTGGATCTACCCCTGCAAATACACAAAAACATATTTGTTCATTCTATGCAGTGAAGTTTATTTTGCAATAATCACAGCAGACTAAGGAGTTTTAAAGATAAGAGTATCAGAAATCGCATTGCTGTGAGAGAAATTCCCTAGAGGTATTAGAAGATATTTCAGCTATATACGTGTTGGGAATAACCGTTTTAATTGAGCCTATTAAGCTTTGACATACAGTACTGGCCGCTTTTCTCTTGGGAACTGATATCTTTGTGAATTGTAGGTTGATCCTTCTTATTAGAGAGGTTGTGTTGCTTACTTTCTTTTTTTTTTGATTCGAATAACATCTATGGTCGGATTATCGAAGTCTTACGAGAAATATAAACACTTTGGACGCTTATGTCTACAAACCAAATAGATAAAATACTGTTACGGACGTGCAAAATGCCTTCACTATTGTCTCTTTCGATAGAGGAAACATTCGTACAAGTAACTTTCCTTATGACGTGAATCTAGGATTGCCATATACTGAAGTTCGGAAGAGGGGTTGCCAAATGTGGCGATTTATTACCAAGTTGGCGATATTTGACGAATTTTCGAAGATTCGAGAGCCACCTCAAAATGACGAATATTCTACGAGATACGAGAGATTTCTAGAAGTTTCCACAGAGAGTCTATAAAATGAGTCATCACTTAATTGGAAAGCAGTTGACGTGATACGAGCTACATTGAACTGTGACATACGTCAATGTTTTGAGAATATAAATAGACTGTTTTGTGAATTGAAATGCGCCAATGTTTCGAGAATAGTATCAGTTGTTTTGAGAAATAAGGAGCATTTAAGTGCTGTTTTTCTGTATATTGTTACTGTTTACGCTGTGCTTGTGAGTAAACGTGTTAGTTATCCAGAAATTTGGACTCATTCTTGTATTCTGAGCTCATACCCACGATTTCAGAGGATACTTCGTAACAATACAACGAATTTTACTTGATTTGTCCGAAATGGGTACCGTTTATGAATGTACAAAAATAGTTTTAATATTTTAATATTTTTGAATTATGTTTTTTAAATAAAAAAAAAATGCTTTTGTCCCAGCGAGTTTTTGTTTCACTTTGATTAATTTCAATCGAAATATCTTCTAAACTTTGAAAGATATATACACACAGAATGTTCTATAGCAAATCTAGTTTCTATATGAATAATGTGCTTTTTTACAAATCTTTTATAATTTTCGAGCAATTGGCTTGCTAGGTTGAAGATATTATCTCTAAAATTAAAAGTCCCAGAGTTAAAATAAGTGAGAATTGGATATCGATCAGGTTCTGAGTTTCTGAAACATAGTGGTTATTAGCAGTATATCCGTTCTTTGTACTGAATGTACAATATAAAGAAAATTACAATTTACATTATAAATGAGATTGTTATTCAAGCCAGTCTATTAAATATTTAATAAGATATCTGCTTTCGCTACACAAAATTATCCTTATGTGCATCTTGATGCCGCCAGTAAACAAATTTATAAACAATATGAAACTAGATCAATATATGCCACAATGAAAGTGCTAGAATGATATTAGAAGATATACTACTCGTATTAATTCTTTTATTCCGTTTCAACAATCGGCTAAGTACAATGAATGAGTTGAACAAGATATATAAGTTTCAAAAGTTTCTGCCAAAATAAAACATATGCCATAAGAAATTGAAAATACCAATAATTTCCCCGTAGTCTTTAAACCCAAAGGCATTAATTGATATAATCCAGTCAAATAAGCAATTCCGACTAAAATGTATATTTATATATACATTTTTACTTTCCTTATATACATAATGTATAAGGAAAGTATTATGACGGGGTCGAAAATTCGAATTCGAGTTTTCGACGGAAGAGCACGTTTCAAGCATCCCTGATCACGAATCAAACATTTTTGAGGTGATGTCTGTGTGTGTGTGTGTGTGTGTGTGTGAAAGTATGTGTGTGTGTGTGTGTCAGTGAGTCTGTGGAGACGATAACTGACGAACGAATGGACCGATTTGAACCAAATTTGGTACAAAAATCACAATCCGTAAACACTGGAAGTCTATTGTTTTTATACGCAATCGAATGTTCAGAACCCCCCTAAATTTTCGAATGAAATTTTGAGAAAATCGTCAAAACATCAAAACCACTATTAAAGTTACGCAAATAGACATTTCTTATGTAATTTTTCATTATAAAACGATTGGCATAAATTTTATAACGCTAACATAAACCGTTCTCGAGATATTGTACATTTTTCAAAAAAATTATCAAAAAGTCATAAAATAAAAAAAATATTTCTTATTGAGAAACATGTTCACTTTTCATATGTAATACCATGCGATAAATTGAGTGACATCATTCTCGTGGATCTAGCTCGTTCCATTCATGAAAAAAGATAGTTTGAATAATACTTTTGTATTTGAACGCCAATAGTCATTTATCTGCTGTAAGAATAACTTATTTCTTAGTGCATAACGCTTGGCGAGATTTTGGTGACGAATTTGGCGGAATGTCGCCAACTTGGCGACTTTTTGAAATCTTGCCAAATTAACGAAAATCTCGCCAAATGTATAAAAATGACGCTAAATCAATGAAAATGACGACTAATTGTCGAAAATTCAATATCTTGGAAAGAATATTAGTTTCTACTATAAGAAAAACCTATTTTTTTTTACTGTAAAAGTAGTAAATTCATTACATTGTATAAGGAAAGTCATGTGTTGCCCACATCAGATTTTTTATCATTTAAATCAGAAAAAATTTAATAAAATAGTCTGCTGTATAAATACATTGTATTTAATTCCGTTAAAAAGCGACATGATATGTATTTTTCTTCAAATAAATTGGTGATAAAAATATTGTCTTGCTATCTGTATGTGAGGTTCGTTTTCTTATTCTCGATAACACTTGGTCCTAGAAACTCGAAATATGGACTAAATTTTAAGTGGGACCAATTTACGTTTAGCCTCAAAATTTCATGAGATTCTGTTATTTTGTTGATGATGAGACAAATGCGTCAAATGCACACCAAACACATTTAACCTTTGTGCAGTTAACGGTTTTTGTTTTCGATGAGCTCTTAAATGGGTGAAACCGATTACGTATTTGAGATTTTCTGCAATGGGAATACGCTTTATAAGATTTCAAATGTATATGTTTGAGGTAAAACTCTCTCAGTGCATCGAAGAGCATGGAGATAACTTAGTAGATAGCTGCACTTGCAACAAGAAAGTTTGTTATATGCCGCAATTTTGCAAGTTTCCGTCGAAACCATAGAAGCCAGTCATACCATTCATTTGTCATTAAGGTTTTTGCGTGCAACTTTAGTGGTATGTCTGAATTCGTCGGTCACTACAAAGGTTATCAAAATTGCGGCAGTTAACAAGTGTTCTTATTGCCAGTGCAATTATCGACTATTCGATGAAGCACGTGAAAACTAGGTCTTCCGATGCTAATCTGAGAGCGCAATTTCTAGCTATAGAATCAAAACTATGTTAACTTGAGATGACTGGGGACCACTTAAGATGACCGGGGACTGTTTGAGCTCTTTTGTCTGTACACAATATGATAACTGGTTTCTATGGTGGTTATTAAAAAGTAATAATTAAATTTATCTAAAAATAACCCACTCACAAATTTCCTGTTGCTCTGGCTGCACCTAAAAATCTTGCTGAAAGGCAAACACTCATTTTGGAGTTTAAATAATGATACACGAGTTGCATTTAAAAATATTTATTTTTAAAACTTCATTCAACCATTAAATTTATTAAATAAAAATGAATCTCATATTCATTGTCTTAAATTACTTTACACAAAACTATTCATATCTTTACTCATTAACATTCTAATTAAAATTTCGGGGTACGTTTTGGAACAAATACTGAAACAGATAAATAATCACCGATATTATAAACTTATATCTTCAACAACATTTTCTGCCTTATCAATTTCCTCCAAAGTAATTAATTTAAACGGCACGCATTCCTTTAATAAGAGTGGTGTACTGATGATTGATGTGTTCCCCTTGTTTGGCATTCCTTGATTATGCAGGATCACTTGCTGAACACACAGCTCAGCTGGTCATATACAGGGGCCGCCGTTTACAAGATTCACATTCGTTTCGCTCATTTTGATTTTTATAAATTGATTCTTAAAATGCAGAAATTTTTAAATATTATTCTTCTACATAGTAAACACTGTTCAATTCTGTTCGACACAGGCCTGTCGAAAATTTTTGATTTTCGACACGATTCTAATACTTCCCTATACATTACCATGCATCTCCTAGAATGCATTCTAAACTCGATATCGACCTAAAAATGTCTTCTTAAAATATTTTTTCATCTTTCCAAACATGCGTTGAACTCTTTCGGAAGAGTTATATTTACCAATTTTAGAATTTCCAAACCTTTAGAACGTTTAAATGTTCATGTGCATGAATAAGCAATATTTCTCCATCGTGATACGGAAATGGCATCCTCACTGCTTTGAAAATGAAAGCCAGGCCGGCTATAAGGTGAAGACGTGAGGCATTCCGGAGTGCACATTTTTTTAGGACTTCCTCGAATATTACACGAATAAGTATTTATTTATGAGGGTACTTATATCCTTCCACTGAATATTTGCATACAATTTACATATATTTTAGGAATCTATTCCAATGAAACCCACAATAGCTATCAGATAAATATTTGCTCTTTGTGAGAGATTCGGCGCACAGAATGTAAAGCTTATCATGTGTGCTTGCCATCCTAAAGTAGTAAATATCTTTGAAATTTTCGCCTTTTGCTTCGTAGAAGTTTGAATTTGATGTGTAGATCTTCATATATTAAAACCAGCGAGAAAACGTGACATTACCTGGGATATATTCGTGTTAATGGATTTTATAACATTTTCAATTTTTCGTTTTTACTTTCTCATACTATAAAATATAGTAAAGAGAAAGTATTGTTTTCACGAAATATTTTGGATTCAAGATTTTGATGTGAATATAGTATATTTTAAGACCTCTTGAACAAGTTTTGACTATTTTTAGAGTATTGCCCGTCCGTCTGTCTGTTTATTGTCTGTGGTCGATTTCTTGTATATACGATAGCTCCCACAAATATTAATGGATTTTCACAAAACTTTGTTAAAGAAAAACGCAAAACTAAATAGAGTTTTAATATTTTCAGTAAAGACTACATATATTGTAAATCGTCTTTTTTTAATACACCACCATGACGTACATGAAAAGTTTTCAAAATACTATAGCGCTTTCGGACAACATAGTGTCCATCATCAGGGGCAATAACAAGGAATTGACAGACATGAGCTTTTATACAACACGAAATCGTGAGTACAGATTTGCGTAGGGTAAATCGGATAAATAGATACTAAAATGAACATATATTACAAAAAATTTCATGTAAAATAATTCAATTCAATGCATTTCAAAACCTATGTACATAAATAAATCAAGCCAATTCATAAACATAACACTAGTGGTGACATACTAGATTTTCAGAAAATCATATAATGGTTAACACGCACAGAGTCGAGAACGTGACGCTAAGCAAAACTAAGGGTTTGAACGAGATCGAAGTTACAAATAGATACTTCGTAAATATAAATACAAAAGGATTAAAAAAGTAAAGTATTACGGGAGTTATTGAAATTAATTGAAAAAAAACTGTATCAGAATTAGGGGTAAATTTATCATTGCTGACTAATTGTAAAAGAGCAGTGGACAGTTTATTATCTTTAATATCACAAGCATGCTCAGATAAACGAATACTCACAGTACGAATTGGCTTGATGTATTTATGTACATGAAATGAATTGAATTATTTTACTTGAAATTATTTGTAATACAGTCGAATTTGTTTGAAACGGGACCTGTAGGAAACGAAATACTGTAATAAGCGGAAAATATTTTTAGTCCCGGCCAAAAATATAGGAAATTAATTTTATTTTCCCCTGTGTGAAACAGAACCTGCACAATGCGGAAACGCAAGACCAATTTAAAATATTTTGTTAATAAAAGCACCCTTTGTAACGAACAGAAAATAAAAAAATCCTCCAACTATTTTAGCCATTTATTTCCATGAGAACCATTTTTCACAGAACTTATATAAAATTATATCACGATTTTCTGAAAGCCATATCGGAACTTTAAGAATTTTCCTTTCATCAGGGAGATTCTGAAATGCTAGAAATATGAATCAATGCACGATTTTTAACTGTCAGTCGCATCATTAGTAAGACACATGTCCAAGAAACCATGTTGGATGACTTTGAAAGTTCATTTCACATTTTCTTATTACATTTATTTTTTGTTTTATAGTAAGCAATAATATTTTGCCTGTAAGTCAATTCATCTAGGTTTTAAAATATGGTAATAAGCTAACAGTTAAGGACATACACTATATTTTTATTTAAATATACTCCTGTGATCGCAGCACGCAAGAATGTATTTATATATATATTTAAAATAATTAAAGTAACTATTATAGTATAATATAGAATTAATCGGAGTTATTTATCTATATACTCTTTTCAGAATTTTTAAAATCTGATGTATAGGTGAGCAATTATATTTAGACTATCAGCATTTCCAGCAAAACTTTTAAACTTAGCTTTTCCTGAAATAATTTGCATGAATCGGAAATCTTTAAGAGACGGGAAATTCTTCCGGTCCCCTGAATTCCGTTTAAGGCAGGTTCGACTGCATATGTTAATTTTAGTATCGATTTATACGATTTACCCTATGCAAATTTGTATTCACAATTTCTGGTTGCATAAAAGCTCATGTCTGTCAATTCCTTATTATAGCCGCTGATGATGGACACTATGTTATCCAAATGCGCTATGGCATTTTGAAGGAGTTTTCATGTACGTCATGATGATGTATTAAATAAAGGCTGTTTACAATATTTGCAGTCTTTACTGAAAGTACTAAAGTATTTTAGACGTGTTTTACTATACTTAATAAAAAAATAAATAAATTAATAGAATTTATTGAAATTGGAACGAAAACTTCGAAATGCATTCGAAATTTTATATTTTCTTAATATGATTGCATAGGATAAAATTTGAGATAATTATGAATAAAAGGGATTATTTATGGTTCAATGATTACAAAACGTAGCAGCTTCAATTATTGTAATGAAAAATAGCCGCGATACAATTTCTGTGTTCGTAACATCAATAGCCTCACTTGGGGGGGAGTTACTCCTCACGGGGATACATTGTCAAATTTGTTATCAATTGAAAGATGCTTTTCAAATCCCTTAACATGAAGAATAACATGCTATAATTTTGATCCTTTGGACGAACGATACAGATTTTTTAAAAATTTTTACTGAAATTTGAGAAAAAAAATATCAGAAGCTATTTAAGAATGGATTTTGGCATCTGAAAGTCGAGTTGAGCCATATTCCAGTTAATTAAATTTTATCATTACCTATTTCACTTCTATTCTCAAAATTTTTTCTATTCCATCAATGTACACTCATGTCCAAAACTTAAGCATAATTCGTAAAATGTGAAAAATTCGGAGTTAATATGGATACAATGCTTCACAATCAGTTGTGGAGCATCGTGGGACGAAGGTAAATCATTGTGCATATGCAAAACAGTTCAGTCGACGTCGACATGCGCAAAGCACCGGTCAAGTCGGAACGAGTATAAAACGGCATCGAGCGGCATGGCCAGTTGAGGTAGAATTTCGCAATTGCTGTGGTACGGAGCTTTGTTAACAATAAAAAAGGACGAAAGATGTCACAAAAGTGTCAACTGGACATGTTTTTGAAGGGACGAATTATTGGAATGCTGGAATCCAATCGATCCCAAACCTAAGCGTCTCGAATTCTGAATGTGCCCCAGTGTGTGATCTCCAGACTGTGGCAGAGGTTCTAAACCACTGGAGATGGTACCCGATGACAGTACCAGGTTGGCCAAGGGTAACAGCTGCTCGGTAAGACAGATATTTGGTGATAACTGCGCGACGTCAGAGGAACCGTTCTGTCAGACAACTAGGTTCAGCCCTGACAGCCGCCACAGGAGTCACTGTTTCCAGACAAATTGCTTACAGGAGACTCAGACACGTTGGTCTCTATGGCAGACGATCAGCAGTTTTCATCTCCTTGACATCTGTACAGAAACGCGCGTGTTTACAGTGGAGTTTGGAACATCGGCAGTGGAGTGGACAACAGTGGGGCAATGTCATGTTCAGTGACGAGTCCAGGTTTAGCCTGCGAACTGATTCTCGTTGTACCGCAATCTGGAAAGAACGTGAAACGCGTTTTCACCCGAGAAACATCATGGGAAGACATAGTTTTCCGTTTGGAAGAGTCATGCTCTGGACAGGCATCATGATGGACGGTTGCACAGACCTCCACATCTTTGACACGGGGTCGGTTACCTAGATCACCGAAGTCAAGCAGCATCTAGCGCGGTTAGTACTTGAGTGGGTGACCACCTGGGAACACCGCGTGCTATTGGCACATTTAGGGCGCGGTGGCCAGGTAGTTTGCGCACTGGATTTGCACATTGCCACAACTGCCGCCCTGTTCATGCGTAGTACGATTACGTTAAATATGTGGGTTCGTAAGTCCTTCCGAGAGGTTGGTGGTAGGGGAAGGAGGGTACGGTCCCTGTGAATGTCTCCCCCACTGGGTTCCGGTCTAAATTGGGTGGCACTTCCCGGCAGTCCATACGGTTACCTTACACCTTTCTGGTAGGTCGGACGGTCTGGGTCTCAACAACAACGGGGTCGGTTACCGGTCAAAGATACAGAGATGAAGTCCTTGAGCCTAACGTTCGATTGTTTCGAGGTGCTGTTGTTCCTGATTTCATATTCATGGATGATAACCGGCCTTCCAACCGTGCGACCTTAGTCGATGACTTCCTTCAAACTGAAGATATCCAGCACATGCAGTGGCCTGCCAACTCTCCTGATCTGAATCCAATAGTGCATGTGTGGGATATGCTCGGGAGACATCTTACAGCCTTCCGCTACCCACCAAGCTCCGTTCCGGGATTGGAAACTGCTCTCCGTGAGGCTTGGAACTCTTTGAGCACACAACTCATCCGAACCCTCATCGAAAGTATGAGAAATCGTTGTGCAGCATGCGTGACTACCCGAGGTTCCCACATACCGTATTAAACTGCAGCATCACATTGTTTTAATCATTCTGTTTCACTGAGGTTGACACTCGTATTGTGACCCTTTTTCTTTGGATAATAAAAGTCGTTATTATCCTTGTTTTGCATTGTTTTCTTCTTCTATAACCCCATTACACCCGCATACGGCGTTTCCTTCCATTCCGATGTAGATTTCCTGAAATTTTCACATAAACAGTAACTATGCTTAATTTTTGAACATGAGTGTATATATGGATTTGTTAGTGTTAAAAACTTTGCCATTCTATTAGCTCTACTAAAATTCTTTTATTGAAGCATCCATTTCTCTGAATTCACTATAGATAGAAAAAACATCCTATAAACATCTACGTAGACATGATTATTTATTTGAAAATATGGCAATTTCTGTTCTTTCATGATTTTCAAAAATTTATTCAAAAATCGTGCAATGTTTCGCGAACGGTTAATGCGGCGGCATTATACTATTTGTATCATTTGCTTTCAAATGAGAAATTACATCTGAAATGATTATTTATTTAACAGTATTGAAGATTGCAATTTTTTTTAAATAATTTATTCGAAAATTGCAGGGGGGAGGGGAGCAGTGTTTTCGATTGCGTTTAAAATCTATAGGGTTCTAAAATTTATTGATTGTAATAATAGTAGTCAATTATTTTCGAAACATTTCTTTCCTTTGTGAGATAGTGCACACACACACACACGCCAAATATGCACTCCAATTGATAAAGCTTTTATACTAAACAGGGCGTTGCATATAAGTAAGAAAGTGCTTAACTGATAATTCATTATCCTTAGACCCTAAGTGATGAGATGATCAATAAGTACAAAGCTCCTTAAAGCAAGGATTTTAGAATTTTTTTATGGTAAACATATTGTAACTTTGAAAACAGAACTTGTAAAGGGCGTTTTTAGCCCCTCCCTACATGCATTGCTAAGTTCTTAGAATTTAATTAATAGTAGGTGGGGTTAAAAACACCTCCTACTATTTCTAGATTTGAAATTACAATACCTCTACCGGAAAAATTCTAAAATAATTTCTTTAAGGAATTTTGTGCTCACTGCTCCCCTTATGGTCTGCGCCGTATTGATAAGAGGCTATGCTTGCGAAACGATATGATCTATACCTGGTGATGGGCGATCCACTGAGCACTTTCTGGTTTGTGGGAAAGTATATATTTGTTGTTTTAAATTTTTGAGGATCATGTGGTAATATCCAAAAAATAGAAATAACAGAAAAATAAGGTCTTCTTTATTTAGTGCTGCCTAAGTCCTCTTACTGTAAGTTTTATGAAAATGGAATGGAGAGCTTTTACGTTAGAAGGGACACATATCACTAAAATGGTTGATTTATGTTCGAAGTGTCCAAAACGCGTAAATTTATCTAATACAGTGACCGCCGGTTATAAGATTCAGTGGTTATAAGAAACAGCCGTTTATAAGACTCAAAACGACAGAAACAAATACAAACTTCGTTTTAACATTAAAATTGTGTCGCTTATAAGAAACACGATTCCGCTTATAAGAAACAGTTTTCTACAGAAAATTTGTTGATTTCCTTGCGACGCTGGTGTAAAAAAAAAAATCGATTTGTTTAAGGTTAACTGAAGGACGAGTTGTTATCTCTTGTCTCTGGGCGTACGGGGAGGGGGTGGGAGTTTGCTATGTAACAAAGGATGACAGAGGATTTCTCCGCAGAAAGACTTGGGGAGTACAACCCCAAACCAGTAAGAAACGAGCTTTAATCTTTTGGCAGTTAAGGAAACGTACTGATAAGGAAAGGCATCTTTGCTTATGCACTCAAATAAGATTCGTACAGCTTTAGTTAGTCATTTTATGTTTTGCTAGTGAAGCATGTCGCAAACCCTTACTTTGCTTGAAAAGCAAAGTTTACTTAAAAAGTATGATTCTCCACCTCCGTGTAGTCAATAAGCAAGAAAACAACTTTGCTTGATGCTATCCATATGATCGCAGGCGCATGGAAAAAAGTTTCTGACATATGCATTTTTAATTGCTTCCGTAAAGCAGGATTTTTGAAAAATAATGTTGCCATACCAGCAGAAGATGAAGAAGAATTTAAAGCACCTTTCGAAGAATGGATTCACATCGACGAAAATTTACAAACATCTGAAGAAAACAATGATGATGACATAGTGCGGAAATTCAGAATGTTTGCAATGAAGAAGAAAATGAAGACGACGTTCCACAAGAAGAAAATTTTCCTACAGCCAAACAGTCGCGAGAAGCCCTAACTATAATTAGAAAAACTCTTGAACACAGAGGGGCATCAGAAAAAGTTTATGGACTGTTTTATGATTTAGAAATGGATGTACGTAAACTAATCACAGACTCGTTAGCACAAACAATACTGGATAAGTTTTTTGCTATTCTTCAGTAATAGATTACGGTATGTATGAAAATGTACTATGCTCTTATACATAAATGAACGACCTATGAGTTTTACTTTTTATTCTTATTTAACTGCATACTATATGCATATAGATAATAATTTAAGTTGTAAGGCTTAATTTGTAAAATGAGAAATATTTTTGAATGCAAAACTTAATTTACAAATGTATTATGTACGTACTAATATTTTACTTATATACATTTATCTTTTAAATTCTGTAAAACTGTGTTCAATAGTTAGTATTTACAATGGAAGAACGATATTTAAAAAATTTCCGGATTTAAGAAACAACTGCTTATAAGAAACAAAACGAGCGAAACGAACGTGTTTCTTATAAGCGGCGGTCACTGTACTCGAATCTGGACATTTGACCCCATTTCCTTATACATACAGTGAACCTTCGAAAATTTCGTATGAACCCAATCACCCCATAAGTAAAGAACCCTGTTAGGCCCAACTATAGTAAAGCAACCATTCCCCATCGAATAAAAGTGATTGCAGCACTCCTAGCTGATAATATAAAAATTAGGATAATGAACTCGGAAACAAAGCGACAGAACTGAAAGACAAAAACCCAACTACAAAGTTGTTGAGTATTGTCTGATGAGTAGGAATCGACAATGAAATGATTCCAGAAGGCATTAATTTTTCTCAATATAGTTATTGACAAATTGCGGTTCTATTCAGAAGTGATGATATAAGCAACACTTACACAAAAAGGAATCTAATGTACAGCCTGTTCGAAGTGCTCTCCGTTATCAACAATGCGCATTTGAATTTGATGAAGAATATTACTGCATACTGCGAAACGCATTGCAGGTGTCACCGTGTTCCAGTCCCTGATGATACGATTTTTTTTATAGGAGCGCGTATATTGCTTTCCATATACGCGTTCCTTGTGTTTCTGATGCTGATTTCTACTAATTAGATAATTTTGTATTTGCCATTTATCTTCTATCTCGTTCAGTTTGTTGTCCTGACTTTTTTAATTCTTCACTAGGGGCTCTGTCATTATTTTTATGTGTTCGAGCATGTTCACTTTATTACGCATTGACCTAACGTTTGCACCCATACACATTTCTTTACAAAGTTATTGGGATACTTAAGTACTTTTCTATTGACCCTGTACAAACAGTAAATGCCAGTTTTTAAAATAAATGTATAAATCTATATAAATAAAAATGAAAATCTGTCTGTCTGTCTGTCTGTCTGTCTGTCTGTCTGTCACACCATCACGGGAGAACGGCTGAACCGAATTTGATGAAATTTTGTGGGTAGCCCAGAAATAGACCCACTTAAAATTATATCCGTGTTTTGAGTTTCTACGACCAGTGGTTCTCGAGATATTAGTAAAAAACGAAATTTTCGTTTGTCTCATCATCACGGAAAAACGGCGGAACCGAATTTAATGAAATTTGGTGAATAGCCTTGAAATATCCCCCCATAAATTTTATCCAAGTTTCGAGTTTCTAAGACCTGGGGTTGTCGAGATATTAATGAAAAACGGAACTTTTTCCTAGGAGTTCTACTCCCTAACTCCGTGGTTTATCCAAACGAAAAGCTTGAAAATCGTTTGAAAGTGAATTAAAATTTAATCTCTGAGTTTGATGGGAGATTTTTTGCGTTAATTAGTCACTTTCTGAAAACATGAATTGCTTGAAACATGATTTAAAGGGGAAATCTATCTCCATGGTTCATGGTTTATTTAAAACAAGCTTTTACGGAACAATGAGAAGTATAGAGAAATCAAAATCGTTATTTAATTTCGCAGTTTATGTTATAAGACATGACATATTTAACATGTTATAAGATTCTATCTTATATCATGTTACTCAGAAACGCAATTAAATTAAATCTGTCTGTTAATTTCAATAATTATTTTTTCGATTTGAGTAATAAATAAATGGATATAAAAATATATTTTAGAAAAGAACGATTTGATTTTTCTTATAGCATTTTTGACTGGATAATATCAATTACGGTCTTCAGGTTTAAAAATTATTATTATTTATATTTTCGGGGATTATTGATTCAAGGATTATTGATATTTTCAAGTTATTATGCAATTATTTTATTATGACAAAAATTGTTTAAACTCATATATGGTATGTTGTACGAATCTTCTACAAATACACGTGTATATCTTTTAATCTACGAGAATATAAGTAGTACAGGTATATTGACATATGTTTTGATATATATTGGCATATATTGGAATCAATTACGACCTTCTGGTATAAAGAGTACAGATATTATTGATGTTTTCAATTTATTACGTCATCTCTTTTATTTTGGCAAATATTTTTGAGACGCATATTGTAATACGGGTAATCTTCTACTAACACATTGGCATATTTTCTGATCTGCGACAATATAATTAGTACGGGGTTGCATATATTCATTCAATTCCTATTTTTTCTTCTGTAAATTTGCTTACAAAAGGGGGCAGGATGTTTTATTCTTCAGATCTGATCGTGAAGATAATTTTGCATAGTGAGAACATATATTCTTAAACTTCTCTTTAGGAGCAATAAATTTAATATTTTAACAGAATTTGCACATGATTGCGAACTTTAAGTTTCTTTTAATTATTCACTCCGTACGAATAACGGGTGTGCTGTTAGTGATTAATAAATTTTAACATTTTAGGAGGATATATCATGTTGCTCGGCATCAAAATTAAATTAAATGTGTTTGTTAATGTTTTTATTATTTTTTTTCGATTTAAATAATAAATAAATGGATAAATGGATATAAAATATATCTTATGAATGGACGGTTTGATTTTTCTTTTAATTATATTAATTGCTGACTGCGTACATCAATTTCATTTATTTTGGCAAAGAGTTTTCAAGCTTATATCGTATTTAGCTACTAAACTCATATATTGTGTTTAGCCAATAAATTCATATAGCCGATTGTTGAAACAGAAAAAGAGTAGAGCGGGTATATCTTCTAATACAATTGTAGTGTTTTCATTTAGTATATTGAAACGGGATAAGAATGTTTCATTCAGATCTGCAAATTCAAAGCTACGAATTTGGAGGGATATCGCTAATTTGAAAACTTTTCTTAAACTTTGCCAAATTGACGGAAATGTCGCCAAATTGATATAAACGACACACAAACAGCTGCCATAAACCTTCGGGTTGGTCGTGTGGCTTGGGTCTTCTACATATCAATGAAATTTTTTTTTGTTTTGTTAGAAGAGAGTACTGAAATGATGTTTGGTTAGCATTTCTCTGTCAGACCAACCATCCTACTTAGTAATACATTTAGCGAATTTTTAAAATGTCACCAAATTGATAAAAATGTTTTCAAATCTATAAAAATATCTTGAAATTGATAAAATTGCGCTACATAAATGATATTAATTGTTTTTTGTTAGGGGATAGTATTGTGATGATATTTCGTCAATTTGTCACAAAGTGGAACTGTCAGTTCTACAGTCCCACTTGGCGATAAATTTGGCGATTTTTTAAAATGTCGCTAATTTGACGAAACTGTCGCCAAATGTTCCATAGAAATATAACTATTTAGACGATATTTTTTCTACTAATTTATTTGAAGCAAATGATATCATGTCGCTTAGCAACGGATTTAAATCCAATGTGTTTATGTGGCAGGCGATTTTTATTAAATCCTTTCCGATTTGAATAATGAAGATATGTATATAAAATAAATTTCATTGCCATTTCATTTTGGACTGGATAATATCAATTATACTCTTCAGGTTTAAACATTATTATTATTGATATTTTCCGGAATTATTGATTCAGGGATTATTGATATTTTTAAGTTATTACGCCATTGTTTTATTGCGGCAAAAATTGCTGACACACGCATATTGTACGTTGTACGAGTAATCTTCTAGGAATGCACGGGTATATCTTCTAACCTACGAGAATATAAGTAGTACAGGTATATTGGCATATATTTTGACATATATTGGCATATATATTGGAATCAAGTACAGTCTTCTGGTATGAAGATTAAGGGGATTAATTATATATTCAATTTATTACGTCGTCTGTTGTATTTTACCAAAAAACATTTGTGACTCATATTGCAAAACGGGTAATCTTCTACTAATAATCGGACACTATAAGTAGTACGTGTATATCTTCCCATATAGTTTTAGCACTTTAATTTTGACATATATTGGAATAAATGACTGTCTTCAGATTTAAAGATTACGGGTTTATTGGTATTTTCAATTTATACATGTAATCTACTAATACAGGTTATATTTTCTAATATTCGCGTATATAATTAGTACGGGTCCCATAGAATTTTAACGCTTTTATTTTGCATATATTGATTCAATTCCATTTTTTTTTTTATATTTGCTTACATAAGGGGTCCAGGATATTTTATTCTTCAGATATGTCCATGAAGATAATTTTATATAGCGAGAACAGAGATTCTTAAACTTCTTTTTAGGAGCATTATATTAAATATTTTAACAGAATATTTTGATTAAACATGTCATTTAGTATACTATAAGAATTTGGGCATGATTATGAATTTCAAGTTTCTTTATATTATATACTCCGTACGAAGAACGGGTATGCTGCTAGTCTATATAAATAAAAATGAAAATCTGTCTGTCTGTCTGTCTGTCTGTTTG
Organism: Amaurobius ferox; assembly: GCA_951213105.1. Classification (NCBI taxonomy): domain Eukaryota; kingdom Metazoa; phylum Arthropoda; class Arachnida; order Araneae; family Amaurobiidae; genus Amaurobius; species Amaurobius ferox. The sequence goes on from OX578145.1 coordinate 51,860,514, forward strand.
TCACACCATCACGGGAGAACGGCTGAACCGAATTTGATGAAATTTTGTGGGTAGCCCAGAAATAGCCCCACTTAAAATTATATCCGTGTTTTGAGTTTCTACGACCAGTGGTTCTCGAGATATTAGTAAAAAACGAAATTTTCGTTTGTCTCATCATCACGGAAAAACGGCTGAACCGAATTTAATGAAATTTGGTGAATAGCCTTGAAATATCCCCCCATAAATTTTGTCCAAGTTTCGAGTTTCTAAGACCTGGGGTTGTCGAGATATTAATGAAAAACGGAACTTTTTCCTAGGAGTTCTACTCCCTAACTCCGTGGTTTATCCAAACGAAAAGTTTGAAAATCGTTTGAAAGTAAATTAAAATTTAATCTCTGAGTTTGATGGGAGATTTTTTGCGTTAATTAGTCACTTTCTGAAAACATGAATTGTTTGAAACATGATTTAAAGGGGAAATCTATCTCCATGGTTCATGGTTTATTTAAAACAAGCTTTTACGGAACAATGAGAAGTATAGAGAAATCAAAATCGTTATTTAAATTCGCAGTTTATGTTATAAGACATGACATATTTAACATGTTATAAGATTCTATCTTATATCATGTTACTCAGAAACGCAATTAAATTAAATCTGTCTGTTAATTTTAATAATTATTTTTTCGATTTGAATAATAAATAAATGGATATAAAAATATATTTTAGAAAAGAACGATTTGATTTTTCTTATAGCATTTTTGACTGGATAATATCAATGACGGTCTTCAGGTTTAAAATTTATTTATATTTTCGGGGATTATTGATTCAAGGATTATTGATATTTTCAAGTTATTATGCAATTATTTTATTATGACAAAAATTGTTTAAACTCATATATTGTATGTTGTACGAATCTTCTACAAATACACGTGTATATCTTTTAATCTACGAGAATATAAGTAGTACAGGTATATTGACATATGTTTTGATATATATTGGCATATATTGGAATCAATTACGACCTTCTGGTATAAAGAGAACGGATATTATTGATGTTATGGATTTATTACGTCATCTCTTTTATTTTGGCAAATATTTTTGAGACGCATATTGTAATACGGGTAATCTTCTACTAACACATTGGCATATTTTCTGATCTGCGACAATATAATTAGTACGGGGTTGCATATATTCATTCAATTTCTATTTTTTCTTCTGTAAATTTGCTTACAAAAGGGTGCAGGATGTTTTATTCTTCAGATCAGATCGTGAAGATAATTTTGCATAGTGAGAACATATATTCTTAAACTTCTCTTTAGGAGCAATAAATTTAATATTTTAACAGAATTTGCACATGATTGCGAAATTTAAGTTTCTTTAAATTATACACTCCTTACGAATAACGGGTGTGCTGTTAGTGGTTAATAAATTTTAACATTTTAGGAGGATATATCATGTTGCTCGGCATCGCAATTAAATTAAATGTGTTTGTTAATGTTTTTATTATTTTTTTTCGATTTAAATAATAAATAAATGGATAAATGGATATAAAAGTATATCTTATGAATGGACGGTTTGATTTTTCTTTTAATTATATTAATTGCTGACTGCGTACATCAATTTCATTTATTTTGGCAAAGAGTTTTCAAGCTTATATCGTATTTAGCTACTAAACTCATATATTGTGTTTAGCCAATAAATTCATATAGCCGATTGTTGAAACAGAAAAAGAGTAGAGCGGGTACATCTTCTAATACAATTGTAGTGTTTTCATTTAGTATATTGAAACGGGATAAGAATGTTTCATTCAGATCTGCAAATTCAAAGCTACGAATTTGGAGGGATATCGCTAATTTGACAACTTTTCTTAAACTTTGCCAAATTGACGGAAATGTCGCCAAATTGATATAAACGACACACAAACAGCTGCCATAAACCTTCGGGTTGGTCGTGTGGCTTGGGTCTTCTACATATCAATGAAATTTTTTTTTGTTTTGTTAGAAGAGAGTACTGAAATGATGTTTGGTTAGCATTTCTCTGTCAGACCAACCATCCTACTTAGTAATACATTTAGCGAATTTTTAAAATGTCACCAAATTGATAAAAATGTTTTCAAATCTATAAAAATATCTTGAAATTGATAAAATTGCGCTACATAAATGATATTAATTGTTTTTTGTTAGGGGATAGTATTGTGATGATATTTCGTCAATTTGTCGCAAAGTGGAACTGTCAGTTCTATAGTCCCACTTGGCGATAAATTTGGCGATTTTTTAAAATGTCGCTAATTTGACGAAACTGTCGCCAAATGTTCAATAGAAATATAACTATTTAGACGATATTTTTTCTACCAATTTATTTGAAGCAAATGATATCATGTCGCTTAGCAACGGATTTAAATCCAATGTGTTTATGCGGCAGACGATTTTTATTAAATCCTTTCCGATTTGAATAATGAAGATATGTATATAAAATAAATTTCATTGCCATTTCATTTTGGACTGGATAATATCAATTATACTCTTCAGGTTTAAGCATTATTATTATTGATATTTTCCGGAATTATTGATTCAGGGATTATTGATATTTTTAAGTTATTACGCCATTGTTTTATTGCGACAAAAATTGCTGACACACGCATATTGTACGTTGTACGAGTAATCTTCTAGGAATGCACGGGTATATCTTCTAACCAACGAGAATATAAGTAGTACAGGTATATTGGCATATATTTTGACATATATTGGCATATATATTGGAATCAAGTACAGTCTTCTGGTATGAAGATTAAGGGGATTAATTATATATTCAATTTATTACGTCGTCTGTTGTATTTTACCAAAAAACATTTGTGACTCATATTGCAAAACGGGTAATCTTCTACTAATAATCGGACATTATAAGTAGTACGTGTATATCTTCCCATATAATTTTAGTACTTTAATTTTGACATATATTGGAATAAATGACTGTCTTCAGATTTAAAGATTACGGGTTTATTGGTATTTTCAATTTATACATGTAATCTACTAATACAGGTTATATTGTCTAATATTCGCGTATATAATTAGTACGGGTCCCATACAATTTTAACGCTTTTATTTTGCATATATTGATTCAATTCCATATTTTTTTTTATATTTGCTTACATAAGGGGTCCAAGATGTTTTATTCTTCAGATATGTCCATGAAGATAATTTTATATAGCAAGAACAGATATTCTTAAACTTCTTTTTAGGAGCATTATATTAAATATTTTAACAGAATATTTTGATTAAACATGTCATTTAGTATACTATAAGAATTTGTGCATGATTATGAATTTCAAGTTTCTTTATATTATATACTCCGTACGAAGAACGGGTATGCTGCTAGTAATGAATAAATGTAATAAATAATAAGCGTCTCTAGATCTATCAACAGCTTTGTTTGAAATCCTTTATAATATCAAAAATAAATTTATGTAAATTTTGTTTTTCTACAACATCCCTTTCAACTTCATGAAATTATCATCATCCCAAGCTACTTGTTATTAACATCCATATATGCGTTTAAAATCACCCATTTTCATAAGATTAAATATAAAAAGATATATATATTTTTTATTATTGCTGTTTAAACAACAACTCTTTCGAGCAAAAATTAAACCTCTGTAAAATAACGCACAGTTACGAAATGAGTAGTCTGATGTTATTATTAAAATACCTAATTTTTTTGTGCTTCTCAGAGAGTAAAGAGTTAAGACCCATGTCATGTATTACGCATTCCTTCGCGGCGGGACTTAAGCGAGCGAAATCTCCTTTAGTGACGGCTACCGCTGTTTCGCTGACAGTAGCTTAATTTAGGTTTTGAAAGGCAGCCCTGTAATGCAAGTAAACGGATAAAAATATTACGTGCATATTAATATATTGCTAATTTTCTATCTTGTATGATATGCAAGATGATGGAAAGGCAAAGGGGTTTTGCTTTGTTAGATTTCCTTTCTATGGACTACTATTCATTTTTAGCCACGCTTCGTATGAATAAAATGGACGTTAGTCATTAAATGTAACCTCTATACACGTATAAAAATTTTGAATATCAGAAACGCTTTAAGGGGACTGTGGACGTTGAAATGAGCAAAAATCAGACTAAAAAAGTTTAATATAAAACATTATTTTACACATTTAACCTTTTGCTTACGGGTGGCACAGCGTCCATCCCAAACGAAGAACCTCCCAAAAAGACAGGTATTTGACATACTCTATCTCAAACAGTTCGATCCCCCTTTTCAGGCATTGGCGTCCATGGAAATCGCTGGCAGAAACATTGCACCTGCTGCAGCAGGTGTAATGTTTCTTGCAGGCATTGGCGTCCATAGAAATCGCTGACAGAAACATTGCACCTGCTGCAGCAGGTGCAATGTTTCTGTCGGCGATTTCCATGGACGCCAATGCCTGCAAAGGGGTTCGAACTGTTTGGGATAGAGTATGTTGTTGAGACCCAGACCGTCCGACCTACCAGAAAGGTGTAAGGTAACAGTTTGGACGGTCGGGAATTGCCACCCAATTTAGACCGGAACCCAGTGGGGGAGGCATCCACAGGGACCGTACCCTCCTTCCCCTACCACCAACCTCTCGGAAGGACTTACGGACCCACATGTTTAACGTGATCGTACTCCGCGTGAACACGGCGGCAGTTGTGGCAGTGGCTGGAATCGAACCCGGGCCTACCGAGTGTAACTCCAGCGCGCTAATCAATGGGCTACCGCGCCCTGGGATAGAGTATGTGAAATAACTGTCTTTTTGGGAGGTTCTTCGTTTGGGATGGACACTGTCCCACCCGTAAGCAAAAGGTTAAATGCATTTTTTTTCGAAACGGAATTTTCAAAGGTTTTACATTTTTAAAATGTTCCATACGTCTTAATTTTTGTCTAAGATGCATGAAATTTGGCAAGAAGACACCTCTCATACTTTTTAATGAAACTGGGCATGCATTTTATAATTGGATTTTATTAAGGTAATTAAAAGTGAATAAGAACTTAATGATGAAAATTAAGTTTTAATGCAGAAAAATATTTTTAAAAAATTAACTTTCTAAGGAATTTAGAAATGAATACCCAAATGTGTTCATAATGTGTTTTTGAGTGATCATACTGTAAAATTAATCAAACATGTGAATAAATGGCACGCAAAGAGCATTTTCAAATTTTCGTTAAAAAAAAAAATTAAATTAAAAAAAATACAGAATTATAACAAAATTGAAAAAAAAAATAATGGTATTGTATATAGTAATGTTAAGAGGAATATTTATACAAATTTTCACGTTTCTAAGTCAATAAATAAATAAATAAAATTTCAACGTCTACTGTCCCTTTAAAATGTAAGCATAAAAGAGATGCATATTTTATCGTTCTGTTAGTATGGATATTGCCGTATGTAAAACAATATTTCATCCCCGATCGCTGGATGTTGCGGTTGTTTTATTTTCAACGTTTTTAGATATTTTAAGCCAAAATTCTAATAATTATAGAGTTATTACTTCCCTGCAGTACATGGTAATGTATAAGGAAAGCACTGAAATCATGTCGAAAATCGCAACTCGTGTTTTCGACGGATCTACACGTTTGGGAATCTCTAGAATACGATCAAACTATTTTTAGCGTGAGTCTGTGTGAGGGTGCGTCTGTATGCCTGTATGTGCAATGAATATGTATCCACTCTAATTCAAAATCTAATTGATTAAATTTCATACAATTTTTCAAAAATGAGGTAAGGTAAAAAAAAATGAGGTAAGTTGTCTATATTCACTCTAGCTAAAAAACTAATTGGTCAAATTCCACATAATTTGGTGAATAAGTTACACGTGGGTTACCCTGGTGCTGATTAGATTTTGGCATGATTTGTAAAAACGAAACCTTCTTTTTTTGCGACATGGTCCGTAAAATCTAAAATAAAAGACTACGTATGCTCAAATATATCAATACTTGTTTTATACGTCATTTTTGAAGATGAAAAAAATAAGATCAACCCTATTCCTCTAGGTCTAGCATATTTCAAGCTGAAATTCAATTAATTATAGCATTACTTTTTAATAGTTTGATTTGATGAATAAGCAACAAACGATTTAGGCATATGAAACGCAACTTTGTTACAATGGTTACAATTGAATTAAAAAATGACATAAATATGTGAATTATAAAATATAAAAAAATCGTCCCCTATCACCATAAGAACGGTTGATTGTACATCCATTAAAAAAATCTGATGTGTGCAGCATATGACTTTCCCTACAGATTCAAATTCATTTTGTCATTTTTATTTCCTAATGCATTAAATTCAGTTTAATTGCAGAAAATAACATGGGTACTTTTCTGGTATTATATCCAATTTGCCTTTTTATATTGCATCTTCGTTTCATTTGGCAATTTAATTCACTTCAGTTCCTCAGAATTCCAAAAAGCTAAAATATCCCGAGAATGGTCTATCCTACAGTCATGGGGGCAATCTCATTTGATTAGTTGTCAACATTTACCTCAAGAACTTCATAATATATTTCAATAATGTTAGTCATTTATACTTTTCCAGTCGGTTATACTTTTCCAAATAATATCAAAATCTAATCAGCATCAGGATAATCACCCAGGGATTTAACTACTCCGTTTTAAGAAATTTCACTAAATAGTTTTATTAACTACAGTGAAAAATGTATTCAGTTCTTCAAAATTATAAAAATAAAATATTCCGAGAATGTCCAATTTAGAGTAATGAGGTTGATCTTATTCCTTTCGTCGTTAAAAATTACGTATAAAACAAGCATTTAATTGATACATTTCAGCATATATAGTATTTTATGTTAGATCGGATGTTTTAGATTTACGGGTCATTTCGCAAAATAAGGAAGATTCTTTTTTTTCCCGAGTCGTACCAAAATCTAACGAGCACCAAAGTATCCTACAAGTGACTTATATACCAAATATTGTGCCATTTAGTCAATTAGTTTGTCAGATAGAGTGGATACATACAATTTTTGCGGATCATTTTGCAAAAAATACAGGGGTTTTTTTCTTCCGAAAAGTACCAAAATCTAATGAGCACCAGGGTAACCCACAAGTGACTTATCCGCCAAATTTTGTGAAATTTGGTCCATTAGTTTTTTAGCTAAAATGGATACAGATATTTTTTGCGGACCATTTGGCAAAAAATAGCAGGTTCTTTTATCCAAAATTGTACCAAAATATAATCAGCACCAGGGTATTCCACTAGCGGTTTACCTATAAAATTTTATGAAATTCAGTCAATTAGTCTTTGAGTTAGAGTGGATACATAATCTGCACAGACACACACACACACAGACACACGTCAAGCTAAAAATAGTACAGGGTGGTCATAAAGTAGCTTTCCCTGTTTGGAGGCGTCTGCAGCTAAAACTATTGAACGAAATGAAACCAAGTCGCCGATAGGGGAGATTTTGGCGCTGTCGGCACCGAAAACGAGTGGATAATTACAATGAACATACGCAGAATTCTGCATACTCCAATTTGAGTGTGTTCATTGTAATTATTCACTCGTTTTCGGCTCCGACAGCGCCAAAATATCCCTTATCGGCGACTTTTGGTACTATTTTTTTCTTTACGGCCGCAGAGTCTGTATTTGAAATTTGGTTTCATTTCGTTCATTAGTTTTAGCTGCAGACGCCTCCAAACAGGGAAAGTTATTTTTTGGCCACCCTATATTTTCGTGTTCTAGAGGTCCCAAAACGTGTAGATCCGTCGAAAAGTGTTGCGATTTTTGATATGATTCCAATACTCTCCCTATACATTATCATGTATTGTAGGGAAAGTAAAAATCTGATGTAGGCAGCACATGACTTTCCTTGCAGATTCAAATTAATTTTTTCTTTATTTCTTTAATAATTCATTAAATTGCACAAAATAACAGGCATAATTTTTTGAAATGACACTAAATTTGCACATTTAATTCAATTTCGTTTTCGTTTGGTAACTAGATTTATTTTCGAAGGTGGCGTAGCGAAAATACGAAAAACTAAAATATCTCAACAGCTAGTTCCGGAGTACTGGAGTTGATTTTATTCCTTCCCTCGTCAAAAATTACGTATGAAACAAGCATTTAATGCATACATTTGAGCATACGTAGTCTTTTATTTTAGATTTTGGAGGGTCATTTTATAAAAGAGGAAGGCTCTTCTTTTCCGAATCATACTAAAATCGAATCAGCATCAGTATATCCATTGAAAACTCTAGTTGCGATTTTTGACACGACTCCAATACTTTCCCTATACATTACCATGTATTGCAGGGAAAGTAACAATGTAGGTTATTTATTTTTCACATGATAGCATGTAAAGGAATTTTGTTTATTTAGTTGAAGTCATAGATGAAAAATGTTAGAGCAAAAATTCTGAGATTTATATATTTTCGAATAAAATTTTAAGATATTAAATTTTCCTTTTCCACGTGTACGCAACGTTTCAAGTCTCAACCTTCAGCATTCTGGGCTGCATAATTCATCCCTTAGTCAATCAGTCTCACGCAGCTGTATGATATAAAGATATGTGCTTTTCTTAAACCTTATTACAGGAATACTTTCTCATTTCGTGCAAACGTTTGCTTATTGTAGAAAAGGATTAAATAACATAGAGTGTATAAAGTTAGTCGAAAATCTGTACTTTTCCGTTATTATTTAAATGCAAGAAACGATCATTTTGTAAGTATCATCCATTTGAAAATTGCGACACTTCGAGATCAGCTGGTGCCTACTCCTAGAAAAAGTTTTCAGAAATCCTGAAAGTTAACTGCTGTGATAAAAAACAAAAACAGACAAACAACAAAAATAGGAACTGAGTGGGATATTGTTTCCGTGACTTTCCTCGTGCTTTAATGTTTTTATGAATAAATATTTGCTTTTTAAGGAATAATTTTCAAAATTTGCTTTTCGAGTGTGATACTTTGGCGCTATTTAAAATCTAATTCTATTTTTACAATTCTGTATTACTTTCTCTACAGCACATGATAATGCATAGGAAAAGTATTGGAATCGTGTCAAAAACAGAATTCGAGTTTTCGACGAATGTACACGTTTCGAGACCCCCTTGGGCACGGGAAAAACAAACAATTTTTAGCGTCTCGTTTCTCCCCCCCCCTCTCTCTCTGTGCGTCGAAAACCCAGACCGTCCGACTCATCCAAAGGACTTGAGCAACTATTTGGACGGCCGGGACTCTCTCTCTCTCTCTCTCTCTGTGTGTTGTTGTTGTTGTTGAAACCCAGACCGTCCGACCTACCAGAAAGGTGTAAGGTAACTGTTTGGACGGCCGGGAAGTGCCACCCAATTTGGACCGGAACCCAGTGGGGGAGGCATCCATAGAGACCGTACCCTCCTTCCCCTACCACCAACCTCTCGGAAGGACTTTCGGACCCACATTTTTAACGTGATCGTACTCCGCATGAACACGGCGGCAGTTTTGGCAGTGGCTGGAATCGAACCCGGGCCTACCGAGTGCAACTCCAGCGCGCTAACCAATGGGCTACCGCGCCCTCTCTCTGTGTGTGTGTATATATAGAGAGAGAATGCCTGTGTGTTTGTTGAATGTATATATCCCCTCTAGATCAAAACCTATTTAACTGAATTTCACAAAAATTGCTAGGCAAGTTATGGGTTACGTTGGTGCTGATTAGAATTTAGAATGATTCGAAACATAATAACCTGCATTTTTGTGCAAAATGACCCGCAAAAATCGTTAAAATATGTAATACAAAGCCAAATAAATATGCTTAATTGTATTGATTAAATGGCACGTTAAAATAGAAGACATTTTAAAAAAAATTGTGTTTTTTTTATGTTTTATGTTACTTTATGTTTCTTTGCTGTTACTTGTTAAGTATACAATATCAAGTTACTTTTATGTTGTTGTTGAAACCCAGACCGTCCGACCTACCAGAAAGGTGTAAGGTAACTGTTTGGACGGTCGGGAAGTGCCACCCAATTTAGACCGGAACCCAGTGGGGGAGGCATCCACAGGGACCGTACCCTCCTTCCCCTACCACCAACCTCTCGGAAGGACTTTCGGACCCACATGTTTAACGTGATCGTACTCCGCATGAACACGGCGGCAGTTTTGGCAGTGGCTGGAATCGAACCCGGGCCCACCGAGTGCAACTCCAGCGCGCTAACCAATGGGCTACCGCGCCCCAAGTTACTTTTATGTGCGACATTTTGCGTGATTTGGATAAAATTAAAAATTGATAAAACCCCAATTTCATAAAAATATTGTGAAATGTGCAAACACGTAGTAAATGCGATTTGGGACAAAACAAATGCGACGTTGTTTTTACATTTTTAATGGTGTATAATGTTGACACTTCCATAAAAGGTCACGATTTCAGCTCTTTTTCGCATCTATAATAAAAAAATTGCACTTACCAGGCTATATTTCTCTGTTTCAGGCTCCATCGGTTTGATGTGAGCAATTGAAGTGCCTATCGTTAGATTTCCTTCTGGTCACTAGCGAGAAGGCAGGCACCAGGAAAACACCAGCTTGATTCTGGGCATGAATCGAGCGTTCGATGAACAGTATCTGAAATAAAAAAATCTGATGTGGGCAGCACATGACTTTAACTGCAGACTTATATTCACGTTCTCTTTATTTTAATTCGATTTAATTCAATTTTTGTTGTTATTTGGTAACTGGACTTATTTTCAAAGATGGCGTAGCGAAAATACGAAAAACTAAATATCTCGAGAACGGCTAATTCTAGTGCAATGGGGTTGGTCTTATTCTTTTTATCGTTAAAAATTACGTAGAAAACAAGCATTTAATTGATATATTTGAGAATACGGAGTTTTTTTTATGTTAGATTTTGACGATTCTTGCGGGCCATTTTGCAGAAAAAGGCAGGTTATTTTTTCCGAATCGTACCAACATCTAATCAGCACCAGGGTAACCCACAAGTGACTTATCTACCAAATTTTGTAAATTTTATCCATTAGTTTTTCAGCTAGAGTGGATACAGGAAATTTTTGCTGGCTATTTTGAAAAAACAGGCGGATTTCTTTTTATCCCGAATCGTATTAAAAACTAATCAGCAGACACCCACAAGTGACTTATCTATCAAATTTTATGAAATTTGGTCCATTAGTTTTTGAATTAGAGTGGATACATTCATTGCACAGATAGAAGCACAGACACACAGACAGAAGTCACGCTAGAAATAGTATTTTCGTATTCTAGAGGTGTCGAAACGTGTAGATCTGTCAAAAACTCGAGTTCCGATTTTCGACATGATTCCAATACTTTCCCCATACATTACCATGTATTACAGGGGAAGTAAAAAACCAAATATGATTAAATATATTAAATAAATGCTTGTTAAAAGGAATAAAATCAACTTCATTACTATGGAAAAAAAGTGATGTGGGCAGCACTTGACTTTCCCGCCAAACTTAAATTCCTCATCTCTTTTTTCTTCACAATTCATTAAAGTCAATTAATGTCACAACGTGACAGTTACTTATTACTTTCCTTATATACATAATGTATAAGGAAAGTATTGTGACGGGGTCGAAAATTCGAATTCGAGTTTTCGACGGGAGAGCACGTTTCAAGCATCCCTGATCACGAATCAAACATTTTTGAAGTGATGTCTGTGTGTGTGTGTGTGTGTGTGTGTGTGTGTGTCAGTGGGTCTGTGGAGACGATAACTGACGAACGAATGGACCGATTCGAACCAAATTTGGTACAAAAATCACAATCCGTAAAAACTGGAAGCCTATTGTTTTTATACGTAATCAAATGTTCAGAACCCCCCTAAATTTTCGAATGAAATTTTGAAAAAATCGTCAAAAAATCAAAACCGCTAATAAAGTTACGCAAATAGACATTTCTTATGTAATTTTTCATTAGAAAACGATTGGCATAAATTTTAGAACGCTAACATGAACCGTTCTCGAGATATTGTACATTTTTCAAAAAAATTATGAAAAAGTAGCATAAAAAAAATTCCTATTGATAAACATGTTCACTTTTCATATGTAATACCATGCGATAAATTGAGTGATATCATTCTCGTGGATCTAGCTCGTTCCATTCATGAAAAAATATACTTTAAATAATACTTTTGTATTTGAACGCCAATAGTCATTTATCAGCTGTAAGAATAACTTTTTTCTTAGTGCATAACGCTTGGCGAGATTTTGGCGACGAATTTGGGCGGAATGTCGCCAACTTGGCGAATTTTTTGAAATGTTGCCAAATTAATGAAAATCTCGCCAAATGGATAAAAATGATGCTAAATCAATGAAAATGACGACTAATTGTCGAAAATTCAATATCTTGGAAAGAATATTAGTATCTACTATAAGAAAAACCTAATTTTTTACTGTAAAAGTAGTAAATTCATTACATTATATAAGGAAAGTCATGTGTTGCCCACATCAGATTTTTTAAAATTATATCGAGTTTGCTGTTTTAGAGGTTTATAAAAGGTTTTCATCTGGCAACTGGACGAGTTTCTATAGGGTGGCTACCGTGAAGTGTCGTCGTAGAGTAAAGAAGTTGGTATAATTCTTTTTACCGTTAAACATTTACGTTTACAATGAGTATTTAACGAATGCATTGAAACATATATGAAATTTTTGCAATTTGGGTCGTACTGCGGGAAAAATAGTTTTCGAATGATATCAAAATCTAATCAGCACCAGGGTAACCCACAAGTAATTCACCCACCCAATTTGATGTAATTTCGTAGAATAGTTTTCGAGATAGAGTGGATGCATACATTGTACACACATACACACGTCACGTCAAAAACAATTTTTTCATGTTCTAGAGTGCTCTAAACGTGTAGATCCATTGAAAACTCGAGTTGCGATTTTCGACACGATTTCAATATTTTCCCTATACATTACACCAGTTTTTTTTAAATTTTGTGGCTATGTGTGCCATTTTAAAATGTGCCATGGCACTAAAAGAAAAGAAAATTTAATTAAAACTGCGAATTCGAAATAATTTCCATATAGGATAGTTATTTAAGTCGACAAAACTTAAATTATCTTTCTTAATACAGGAAGATGTGTGTGTGTGTATGTGCGTGTGTGTGTGTGTGTGTGTGTGTGTGTGTGTGTGTGTGTGTGTGTGTGTGTGTGTGTGTGTGTGTGTATGTGTGTGTGTGCGTGTGTGCGTGTGTGTAGTTTATAGCGGAAAATCCAATCATCGTATGAAATGAAATTTGGTGCACAGATACCAGAATAAGTGCACCCTCAGCGTTATTTTTTGAATTTCGAATTTGTTTTTTTGTTATTTTATGTTTTATCCCGACTTTGGGCGATTTTCACACAAATGCGTTCCTTAGCGAAATAAAGTAGTATCAAAGAGAGAGAGAGAGAGAGTTTCCATTTTGACACCATTGGAAAGATCGAAAAATTCTCTTTCAAATAAACTTTGAACGGGTCCATACAATGAATAAAACTTTTTTAACGAATTTTCAAAAATATATACCTTTCTTTCATTCTAAACCTCTCCGATTTTTATATCACGATATATCAAAATCTACGTACCATCCAACGTTCCCGTTTTTTCACTAGTTGCTTGAAATATTACAGACTACTCCAGAAGAAAAAACAATTTCATAAACCGATCCGTTGATTAACTTTAAATATGTTATCCGCTGTATGTCTTTGATTTCTTGAATGAATCTAGTAGTCTTTGGACTCAACTTGAGGTACGAAGCGTACTGGGAAATAGATCAGACTCATTTTGTTTAGGGAAGTGGCTATTTTGCGATTGTGTGAGACGGTCTACTTGTTTCGCGTCGTCATGAGGTGTGTGTTGAATATACGGTTAATTGAGAGTCTCATATTTTTTGCTTTTTCGAAGAGCGATTTAAAATGCAATTTTTGGATCGAAGACATTTTAAATTGTGTTCAAACGCATTATTTAAGCAGTGGGATCTTTTTAAATTATTTATAAATAGGGGACGCTTAGATTTTTCGCTATTTAGAAAATATGGTGTGATTAGGTGCTAATTAAGGTGAGCATGCGCTCGCGTATGTTTTGTAGTTTCTTATTTATCGACCGACCCAGACAGTCCAACTTACTTGGAGGTGTAAAGTATCTTTTTGGATGGCCGGGAAGCGTCACCCAATTTTGACCGGAACCCAGTGGGGCGACATTCACAGGGACCGTATACGCTTTCCTCTACCACCAACCTCTTGTGAGGACTTACGGACTCACATATTTAACGTGCCCGTACTCCGCGTGAACACGGGGATAGTTTGGGCTGAGACACGGGATGTTTGAGTGCAATTCCCACGAGCTAATCACTGGGATGTCCCTACCTTATGTTTCGTAACTTAAACATTTGCTCGCTCAGCAGGAGACTCAGCCGTTCGAAAAATTTAAAGAATTTATTTAATACATGCTATAAATTCCGGGCAACGTTGGGTACAGTGTTTAGTTGTACATGAAGAAAAAATAATGAATTTCAGTTTGTAGGAAATTTTATATGCTGCCCAAATCATATTTTGATTTATTTCTGAAATTAAAAATTATATTGAACCTATACCATATTCTTGAAACAAACCTGAAGCCCATCACACTTTTTTTTTCAACCGTGGATATAAAAACTTGCATCTGAGCTACCATATGTCAATGTCCTCTAAACGAAATATATGCATTTCCTGTGAAAAAGGTAAATATGTAATTTTAAAATTTCTTGGAAGAAAATATCGAAATGTTTGACTGGTGTCTAGAATTTCAAGTCCCAAAGAAGATATCTTGTTTTCAGTTAGTCTTTTTGGAATAAAAAGTCGTTCAAAAGAATCGTATGTTTTGGAAACTTATCCATATTTGAAGCTTCAAGAAAAACTTTATACATCGCTCTATAAATCAGCATTTGCGAACGCACGTATGATAGACAGGAAATCAAATTCGACTTCTTTTAGAATCTCTTATCCAAATATTTTTCAAAGTAGCATTCTGCCTGTGGTTGTAAAGACGTGCGCCTGTTTAGAACGAGTATCTGAAAAGCAGAATTTTGGGGATACGAAAATAACAAATTATATTTTCTAAATAGAGTCGAACACCGAATCGACGGTCGGTGGAGAGGATATTCATGATTACACATTTTCCGCAATCTGTGGGGAACGTCTAAAGAATAATATTAAATACAAAAATTGAGGGAAGATCCACTAAATTTTCATACCCATAATAATAAAGGAAGACGGCTGTCTGTTCATCTGCTTGCATCATCTGTAGAGAAAAATCTAAGCGTCGTATGGCTATGAAATTTGGCTCACAGATAGTTCAAGACTTAGGACGATGCGCCTTGGTGATTTTTTTTTTCAAATGTGAATTAGATGTTTAGTTATTTTACGCTTTAGCACGATTTAGATCGACTTTTAGTAATTTTCACTCACATCGATTTCTTATAAATCCATTTACTCACATTTTAAACGGAATCCACACTATTAATAGAAGGATTTTCCGGAATTTTTAAAAAATATGTACTTCTCGGGTGTTGAAGACGTAATCTCCGGAGATATTCTCGCATAGTTTCCATCTTAACACCATTGGCGCAACGGTTTCACTTTGCTGTTGTTGTTATAATTATATTGTCAAAGCGTTCTTTGGTTTTCGAAATTCACTGAAAATTCCGGTGTGATTTTGATCTCAAGGGTTTGCATATTGAATCCCGGGCATCGTCGGGTGCATTTTCTAGTAAATGATAAAATTAATCTATGCACCTAATGCATCAGCCGGAAATATTTTCTAAATCAGTGCTTTGTATTCCGTGTATCAGTGCTTTGTATGTATCATAATTTGTATTCCGTTATTTCTATAATTTTTCAGACTGGATAATGTAAACAATCTTTGAGCGGTATTTTTTTTTATCAGTTTCTAATGATTTACTATCACTAACACTCAACCAGGATTTATAATTTAAATTGAATTCAGGAAAGTTAATTTCCAGACATACCGTGTCCGTCCTCCTATCATGGATTCAAATATAGCACACCTTTGGAATCGAAGGCAAGAATTTTAACAGTTCGGCTACAGTTACGATTAATTTCATACGTGATTCGTATTATGACGAGCCTGTAATTTGGCTGGAAAATATTAAAATTACATTAATTCGAGTTATGTATTTGCACTATTAAAACGCGTTCTACTATGTGTGTCAGTTCGTTCAGAGATTTACATCGCCAATTCTTGGTGTAGAAAGTAAAGGTTTGTTTTAAATGAGAGAAAATTTTAAAATGTGCACGAACATTAAAAAAAAAACAAGAAAGATCAATCATGCATAAAGTATTGATTATGAAACACTTTTCAACTTCAATGCAATTTTATTTAAACATCTCTAAAATGCGATACATTCCTCGGTAATATTTTTAAAATTATCACAATACTACATTGATTTATTATATTTGAAAACTTAAAATTTCATCGAAAAAAATGAACTTCATTCAAATAACGGCATTGAAATATAAATTGCCTGGTTTAAACATCTTTAAAATGCGATACATTCCTCGGTAATATTTTTAAAATTATCATAATACTGCAATAATTTATTATATTTGAAAACTTCATCGAAAACAAATGAACTTTATTCAAATGACGTCATCGAAATATAACACGCCTGGCTCTCTCTATAAAAACAGCATTTCATTCATAATTTTCTTCCATTCATCACAATACTCTAATTTATTTTATTTAAAAACTTAAGACCATGGAGGTACAAGTAATTAAACTCTATGTTTCATCGAAAAAAATCTCGTAATTAAACTCTATACTTCATCGAAAAAATCGTATCGAAGTAAAAAATCGTATAGCGTCGAATTCTAGAGGGGCTGAGGGATTCACTAAGCGTTTTCATTTCCATCGTAGGATATGTCGCTATCGATTTTTCTGAAAATTCATAGGACTGAAAGCAATATGTATGCAAAAGAGAATTAAAATGCTTAACAGTTCCGTCAAAAATGAAGTGTATAAACCATTTGTCACCATATGAAGGTTTTTTCATGAATTTCTTGTTTTTTATTATATCTTTGTCTGTTATATTAAATATGTTTTTCCATAGATTCATTTATTTTTACTTTATTAATTTGGAGATTTAAAATTTCAAAATTTATAGTCTTTTAAATCACACTTTTTCAATAAAATGTATAGACAAATGTTGCTTTACATTGAAAATTCAATGCAGTCCAATATACAATAATGTTTAACTTTTTTCATGCATTTTGTATTTTGGATGTATTTTGAAAATACAAGTATCTTGTATTTGGAATTTTTCAAATTTGAAAAGTATTTGGTATGTTAAGCCCTGAAACCTATGTATTTTGTATTTTGTATCGAAAATACATTTTCCATGTATTTTGCCCAACTCTGCTTTTAGCCATAAATAATTGGACACTATAATTCAGGAGTTGTAGCTAGCCGTATTTGAGATATTTGAACTTATTAGAATCCTTTTTCATCTAAGATTCGAAAATTTTCAGAAAAATAATACTATTACATACTGTCGTAGATGATTGTAAAAATAGCTAATGTAGTATTTAAGGAGTTACAAAATAATAAAGTGCTGTTAATGTATTTCTGATTATGAGATCAGTTATGATCTAAAGAGAATACAAATCTATGTAGTCAGTAGATAATTGTAAAATACCATTCCCCCAATTTAATCTGAATGTCAAAGCTACGCTAAAAATTGAAAACTTAATGTAACAAAACTATTAATCACCGCTTTAACGAAAAAATTCTTTCCATGTATTTCAATTTTATTTTTCGCAAAGTTTAGCGATGGCTTTGACTCCTCCAAAATAAGAGACTAGAATTTTAATGATCAGCATTTTTATCTTGCTCTATGTCTCCTAAACTCAATATAAAACAGTAGGAACAAGAAATATACGATGTTTTTGACATATATGTTTGGCGATCAATATGGTAATCAATTTTTTTTGGATATCATAGTAGCCACGCAATCATGCAAGCAAAGTGAGACCTCTGCATCAGAAGAAAAACTTTCGAAGATGGAAAATTAAATGCAGTCATTATTTCCTCGTTTAAAAGGCATTTAGACGAAGGAATTGGAGTTTAGTTGTTCCAAAATATTTTAATGGACGTGAAAGATAGTGCGCAGACGATACGTTAACCAAAAAATGTAGAAGTTCAATCCATTAGTGGTTTTATCATCCATTTTGGAAAATAGTAGCAACAGCTGTAACAATTTTTTTTTGCATCACAAAATTTGAATAAAAGTAATAAGTTCTGAAAGAAAACAATATATAAGTTTCAAATGTATTCAGCTTTTGTGGTTTTATATTTACAAATAGTGAAAAGGAATAAAAAATATTTGCATGACTGAAATATTTTTCAAAATGATTGAAACAATCTTGATTTTATAAAAAAATACTTTTACTGTTTGTTTTGAATAAGTAATCAGGACTTTTAAATCTGAGATTTGTTTACGTATTATTATTGAGTAATTTAATGTTTTTTTTTTTAGTTTTTCATACTATTGAATAGCAAAAGTAATTTTCTCAAATATCAACAAAATCATGACTGAAAAAAAATTCGGGTTCTAACCTTTGTGCACACATATTGATTTTGGCGTGGTCAAAAATTAGAATTAGAGTTTTTGACGGACTTACACGTTTTAATCACCCCTGGACTCGAATTGCACGCTTTGGAATCGATGCATGTAGCTGTGTGTGTTGTGATATTTCAGGTACGAGTGCATCATTTTGAATGAAATTTGGTACGATTATCACAATAATTGAATACTGAAAACCTATTGATTACGTGATCGGAGATTTGAAGCCTTCCAATTTCTAGATTTTTTTTTTAAATCGAAATAAAAAAATCAGGATAATCAATCATGTTAAAAGCAACGCTATATTTTCAATAATTAATCAATCATTATTCTTCATCAATCATTTTCAGCATACTTCATCCTAATAAAACAAATAACAATCATTTTAAAATGCTGGTCGTTCTCGTGATATTACATTGTTCTCCGAATAAATTTATCAAAAGCATTACATGAAATTATAGAAATATTAAGCACCGTTATAAAGGTTGCATTTCCACATGCAATATTATGCGAGAAGGTCATCAATATTATTGTCGTGGATTTAGCATGTTCCTATCACGCTCCTTTTAAGTTTTGTGTTTCAACGCCAACTAATTCCTCAAGTTCTATTTATTTCACTTGATATGAATTAAATCTATCGGTTTCCAATTTTCCCCTTCAGAGGCAAAGAAAAGGGGGAAAGGGGGATTGAAAATTTTTTCCACATTCTTCGGAACTCCGGTCACGTAGAAGGTTAAATCTTTACACACTTATAGAATGGACAAGCCGACGTGGTGGTTCAGGGGTCAAGGCAAGCGTTTTCTTGTGGATGCTCAGCTGCCGTGTCGTGGGTTCTCGTCCTACCTGCGGGCATGGTTGTTGTGCTATTGGATTCAGTGTGTTCAGCCCTACTGGTGCACCAGGGCAACGTCATGTGACGGCCAAATAGTTCATGATGCTGGTCGATGTATATGCGAATGATGTGTATCAAGTGATTGGCTATTATTAA
Source organism: Amaurobius ferox (assembly GCA_951213105.1). NCBI lineage: Eukaryota > Metazoa > Arthropoda > Arachnida > Araneae > Amaurobiidae > Amaurobius > Amaurobius ferox. Next base: position 51,880,062 of record OX578145.1, read on the forward strand.
AACATTGAGTGAAAACTTGATATTGCCGGATTTTCGATTTCCCCTCTGGGAGGGGGTGTGTGTTAAATATATGATGGTTTCTGAAAGTCTTTACAGAAGCACCACCCTTGGTATTCTAGAACACTAAAATCTTGCACATTTATAGTATCGACCATGGGGAAGAACCTAACTAAGTTAAATTTTTGATTTCCTCTCGGGGACGGAAAAAAGGGGGAAGAGGCTGGAAAGCTTTTACAGACCTCCCCCTCCAGAAGCGCTCCTTTGACTTAGAAAGCTGAATCTTTACACACGTATAGTATCGCTAGCCGTCCAAATGGATGCTCTATGTTTCCGGATGAGTCGGACGGTCTGGGTCTTCAACACGTATGGTATCGATCATTAGACAGAACTTAGTGGAGCCGGATTTGCGATTAAGACTGCCATTTTTGACGCTAAGCGCCATATACTTTTAAACAAAATAAAACCCATTAAAAATTACAATTTTTTTAAAAAGAGTGTTTGTTTTCCTGTTTTTAACAGGTTTAGATACTATAGTACCAATGGTATTTTTATCTGGATTTTGTACGTGCGCATAAGATGAAACATATGAGCATGTGCAAGATCCAACTCTTACACATGCGCATAAATAATATTCAACGAAAGTCTAAATTTTAAGTTCGCGGTACAAGTTTTTTCTGCTGTGGGTTTAAATGAGAGTGAAAATAAATATTTCTATATACTATATCAAAAGAATTTATCACGATACGTTGCCCACAGAGTTTTATTATCAGCGTAATATCTTTCAATCCATTTAAAATGCTTCATACGATTACGATTATTTGTTTCTGTACGGAAGGAAAAAATAAATGAATTACAAAAAATCGTCTGATGATTTTTTTGACTCTCTGGTCTTTTATACATCCACCCATTTTTTTAAGTTCATTATTTTTAAGCATTCATCCATGGATGCATTAAAATATCAAACGCGCTATGAATATCCATAATACACCTTTACTATCTCTTCCAAAACGACAACTTACGCTTGGATTCAGCTTTTAAAGTCGATGCAAGAAGTGGAAACCGTAGAGTGCATCTAATACTGAAATTATTTTTAGCTTAATAAATGTATAAACAAATCTTTGATGTGGTGCCGTCGACGTTGAAATAGTTTTTTGAATTTCATTACACTTTGTAAAAATTGACACTTTGTAAAAATTTAAGGATGTGTTCAGAGTTGCAGAATTCATTTCGGGTTTGCTTGGTGAGTTTCTATTTACAGGCATATGGATATGAAAGGCAATGTTTTTTTACAGAAGAGAAAGAAAAACAAATACGCCAAGGAATAGCTATGTTTTTTTTTATAATTATACCGTATAACTCGCTTATTTCGAACCCCCTTACATCGAAATACGGAATACCGAGAAATAAAAACCTGTTTTATCCTACTCCAGATTTAGGATTCTTCAACAGGGTACCCTAGACCTGAAAGTACAATTTCAGCTCTGAGGAGATTTTGGTTAAATCATTTTGAGATTTCATAATTTTTTTTTGGAAAGAGGTTCTTGTTTCTTGTATTCAGCTGGGAGTTTCTATGGACAGTCTTTGCCATTTTAAGGAGCTGCTGTTAACTGATAAAGGTCGAATAACACGTCAATTATTTTATACCAAAATTTAAAAATCGGGGAGGTTTAAGGCGTGCGAAAAGTATGTATAATTTTAAAATTCACGAAAATTTTCTTTTCATTATATGAATTTAGTTCAAAATTTGTTTGAAAGATAATCTTTCGATCTTTCCGATGGTGTTAAGATTGAAACTCCGTGATAATATATTAGGTCTTAAGGGATCCATTTGTGTGAATATTGCCCAAAATCTTTGTAAAGCGAACTGAAGCATAAAATAACTAAACTAATTTTAAATTAAAGAATAACACCGAGGTGCACCTGTTCGGATCATGAAGTACATGTGTACCAAATTTTATGTCCTTACGACGCTTAAATTTTCCGCTACAGACCGCACACATATGCAAACTGACAGACACACAAAATCATAAATATATTCTTTTATTATGTATGATCAACGGTGAAGAACAAACACTTCGATTACGAGGCTATGTCCAACAATGCTTGTTATTCATATTTTAAACGTATATACGTTTTTGGAGATGATTTTCGTGCACTTCCAATGAAACTAGTCCTATTATTACTTTTTCATTCATACATAATATAATGCATAGGGAAAGTACTGACACGGAGTCGAAATTTCGAATTAGAGGTTTTGAAGAAGAAGCACGTTTCAAGCATCCTTGAACTCGAATCGAACGGTTTTGAGGTGAATTTTGAGGTGAATCGAACGGTAATGTGTGATATATGGGTGTATGTGTCAGTGAGTCTGTGGAAGCGATATCTTAAAAACGAATGCATTGATTTGAAAAAAAATTTGGTACGATTATTATAATCAGTGAATACTGAAATTAATAATCAGTGAATGCTATTGATATTAAATGCGATCGAATGCTTAGAAATCTTCTGAATCTTCGAATGAATTTTTAAAAAATTCATTAAAAAATCAAGACTTTTAATAATGTTAAATAAATAATCATTTTGTATAGTTTATTGATAGAAAACGAACGCCAGTCCTCTTAAAACGATAGCATGAACTATTTTTGAGATTTAGCACGTTTTCAGATAAATTTATCGAAGTTCCATATAATTAAAATAAGTAGCAAATATCACTAAAAAAATTCACCTTGGCAATACATTTGATGAAATATCGCCAACTGAGCGATTTTTTTTTTAAATGCTGCCAAACTGACGAAATTGCCACCAAATTGTTATTACAAAAATGACGTTAAAATAAATGAAAATTCTATGTTTTCTATTGAATAAAGCCATTTAATATAAGGGTTATATTGTTTGGCGGATACCAGCAATCTTTCTAACTGTTAAGTTAGATTTTGGCGAAATATACGTTAATTTGATATTTCGACATAATTTTATACATTGTCATCCAGAACAGAGCCAAATGTTAATGCACAATTCGACATTAAAAACATTGTGCCATGGATTTTGTGCATCATTAGTTTTCTGTGACAGAAGTGGCTCAGTTCTGGAGGAAGCGGGACGGGGACAGTGGTGAAGCGCACCACTGCCACGAATTGAATTTATAAGAAAATTATAAGAATACATAAAAGAAATTACATTTTAATAAATAAATTAGGCCCTGGGAGATAGATCATCCTGGTCCACCCTCTTAGCTACTCTACTGAGTGAAGTAATTGCATTGCGTACGGCATGTGCTGCCTACATTAAAATTTTTTTCAATAAAAATAACTGATTTCCCAAGCCGAAAAACAGAGATTGAAATTAGCATGTTATCAGTTACAGTATTTATGCACCACTTTTGTCTTATGGAAATTAAAGTATGTTTTACATTTAAGAGATATTCTATTTCTAAAATCATAAAAATTCGATATATTTATTATTGTTCAATGAAAAGAGTACAAAAATTATTTGTAACATTATTCTATACGTTATTTCCTGAGATATTAAAAATAATCTAAACAACAACTCGTAAATTATAGTATTTCCAGTTTATACTTTCAACGCTTTTTTCCCCCAAAAAATGTAGATATTTGAACTTACGCATATTTCAAGAACCGTTTGATGTGTTCTTTAAGAAAGTTTGTTCCTTTTCTTACAACACCATTGTGAAAAAGTAGAACTAGATTTAAATATGTAACTTACAAATGAACAATTCCATCAACTAAGAAATTGTTAAAACTTTATAAAAAATTACATTAAAATTAATTGAAGGGTAACTCAACTAGATTTTTCCATAACAGAATTCATTTTTAAGCATCTTGTGATTCTTCTTTTTCAAATTTGCAAAAGCAATTTTGAAAAATCTGTTTCGTTGGTTCAGGTGATTATAAATTGAGCATTGCACCTTAGCCTTCATTTTAACGGGCTTGAAAAATCTTTCCCTTGATACTAGGAGGATGTTAAGAACTCAAAAATTGCATTGTGGCTATCATTAAAATGATTGAAACTGTTAACGTTTGTAATCATTGAGCTATAACTAATCCTTCTTATGAATATTAAAATTTGCTCTATGTTGTCATGCTAAAGAAATATAAAATTTCGAAGTTTTTGTTCGAATTTCAAAAAATTCTAACTAGTTTTAGTTTTTTCGATAACAAAATTAAATATAGTTTAGTTAAAATACATTAATATTTGGGGTAGCTATCGTGTATACAAGAAATGGACCACAGACAGATAAAAGACAAGCAGATAGACATAACTCTTAGAAATACTCAAAATGTATTAACCTTTTGCTTACGGGTGGGACAGCGGCAATCCCAAATTGGCGTCCATGGACGTCCATGCCTGCAAAGGGGGATCGAACTGTTTGGGATAGGGTATGTCAAATACCTGTCTTTTTGGGAGGTTCTTCGTTTGGCATTGAAGCTGTCCTACCCGTAAGTAAAAGGTTAAAAGGTCCCAAAGCTTATATTGGCATCAAAATCTCGAAATAGAAAATGTTCGTGAGAACAATACTTTCTCTATACTATATAGTATGAGAAAGTAGAAGTAATAGTCATTTGCAGCATTTAAAATTAAAACATTATACAATAATCTCAGTTCACAAGTCTATTATAAATGCCGTCTTTAATAAAACATAACAGTAGTTTGATTCTAATATTTTTGAAAAATTTAAATATCATATGCGTAGCAACCGTTTCTGATTTTCAGGACTAAGAAACGAGAGTAACTTTTTATGTATCATATCGCCATTTTCAATTACTTTTTTATTTTCATTTCAAAATATATCTTTAAATTTATCTGTTTTAAAAAATTCATGTCCATAAATTCAACAGATCTTATTTTAAAAAAGTTTAAACGTGTGTTGATTTTATCGATTTTTGCACAGTTTAAAAGCAGTGTTTCCTTAATAAAAAAAAAGATATGAATGAAAAGTACAAATATGAAAATGTTCCTTTTGTAATATTTTAAATAAATCTATATGAAAAAATTTAATGGTGTCAGCACATGACTTTCCCTTTATAATACAATGATTTTCCTTCATAATACGACTTCCCCTTCATAATACAATAACATTTCTTTTCATAATACAATGGAATTTCCTTTCATAATGCAATGACTTTCCTTTCATAATACAATGACGTTTCCTTTCATAATACAATGACTTATCCTTTCATAATACAATGACTTTTCCTTTCATAACCCAATTATTTTTCCTTTCATAATAAAATGATTTTTCCTTCATATTACAATGACTTTTCCTTCATAATGACTTTCCTTCATACTAAAATGACTTTTCTTTCATAACACAATGACTTTTCCTTCATAATACAATGACTTTCCCTTCATAATGCAATAACTTTTCTCTTTTCATAGCAAAATAATGGTGTACAAGATCCACAGTACAATGTTTTTATCATTGAATTAAGACCACACAAAAATCTGAAGTGGGCAACACATGACTTTCCTTATATAATGAAATGAATTTACTATACAGCAAAAAGAATAGGTTATTCTTATAGTAGATACTTATATTCTTTCCAAGATATTGAATTTTCGTTAATTAGTCGTCATTTTCAACGATTTAGCGTCATTTTTATCCATTCATTGGCGAGATTTTCGTTAATTTGGCAACAATTAAAAAGTCGCCAAGTTGGCGACATTCCGCTAAATTCGTCGCCAAAATCTCACCAAGCGTTATGAACGGAGAAATAAGTTATTCTTATAGCAGATAAATGACTATTAACGTTCAAATACAAATGTATTACTCAAAGTATCTTTTCTTATGAATGGAAAGACCTAGATCCACGAGAATGATGTCACCCAATTTATCGCATGGTATTACATATGAAAAGTGAACATGTTTCTCAATAGGAAATATATATTTTTATTTTACATGACTTTTTGATATTTTTTTTGAAAAATGTGCAATATCTCGAGAACGGTTCATCTTAGCGTTCTAAAATTTATGTTAATCGTTTTCTAATGTAAAATTACATAAGAAATGTCTATTTGTGTAACTTTATTAAAGGGGTTTTGATTTTTTGATGATTTTTTCAAAATTTTACTCGAAAATTTAGGGGGGTTCTGAACATTCGATTGCGTTTAAAACAATAGACTTCCAGTATTCACGGATTGTGATTTTTGTACCAAATTTCATTCGAATCGATCCATTCGTTCGTGAGATATCGTCTCCATAGACTCACTGACTGACTCACACATACATACACACACACACAGACATCACTTTAAAAATATTCAATTCGTGATCCGGGATGCTTGAAACGTGCTCTCCCGTCGAAAACTGGAATTCGAATTTTCGACTTCGTCGCAATACTTTCCTTATACATTATGCATATAAGGAAAGTAAAAATTAAATTGAGCGTTTTTAGTTAATTATGAGTCCAAATATAATGACTTATTCATACTCACGTGCAAAATTCTCAGCAGAAAGCAATTGACATTTAATTAATAACCGATGAAGTAAATGACTATTGGCGAATTCTTTGGCGTCAAAGTACTAAACTATTACAAAAAGTATCTTCTCTCGTAAATGAAACGAACTAGATTCACGAGAATGAAGTTGCCTAATATTGCATATGGATGGTGAACATGTTTAACGACGTTTAGTATTTTTAAATTCACATTCAATTGTTTGATAAATTTATTTGTAAAAGCGCAATATCTCGAGAACGGTTTATGCTAGCGTTTGAAAGTTTATGGCATTTGTTTTCTAATAAAAAAATTAAGTCTGATATGATTTTTTTTTATTAATATTAAAGTGCCGATTTTTGAATGACTTTCTCAAAAATTCGTTTGCTATCGTAACCTGTTCGCCCACAGTCTTCACTATATTGGAATTTACTTTTTATTATCAGTGTCCCAAATGTTTTTTTTTAATACTAAAATGTCCATTTGTTTATTTAACTAAAAACATAAATAAAAACATAATCACAAGTCAAATTCCCGCGCTTTTTTTACTTTTTCTACATATATATATATATGTATAATTTATGTAGGAGCAATTTGCATGTATCCTTGAACTGGATTCTAACGTTTTTGAGGTGACGTCTGTATGTGTGCTAATGTGTGTATATGTATGTTAGTGTGCATTTTTATGATGCATTACATATATTTAGCAATTACTCAAATGCATATAATGTGTTTTATGTTCTATAACGATGTCTCCTCGCAGACAGGATGTGACGCCATGGTTTGAATGCACATTGACACGGGTTGTAAATATTCAGAAAAGAGCTTTGCAACAAATGTCAAAGTTCAAGACTACAAATCTCTAGAAATTTATAGCCCCTGTCAGGTGTGGCTCACATCATGGTCCGGTCCGGGAATACCCGACGTAGGGAACCCCTCTGGTTCTTTTTTTTTATTGGAAAGGATAAGAAATGAGCGTCACTTTGCTGGCCGGCCAATGAAGTGTCGAAAGCCCAGACCACCCGACTCGTCCGAGGACTTAGAGCAGCATATTGGATGGCCGGGGCCAATGAAGTGTGTTGAAATTGAACCGCTCTTCTTCTCGCACGTCGTGAAACATCGAATGGGAAGACGAGGGATTCCTCCCTAAATTTTTTTCCCCCTCGTTTAAAAAATCTGAAGCGAACTTTTTAAAACGTAAAAAATTTAGACGCAACTCTGATCCCGTGAGAGAAAGGTCTCCGCGGGGCACTTCTTTTTTTTCGAAGCCCGATCCGGCATGCACTTTGATGCATTTTAGACACGGTGTCCGAGGTTCCTATCTAAGGAGGCCCATGCATACAGCAAGGAACCGACGTCTTGTGTCCGGATTGCGAGCACGCACACTCAGACGTAGCTCTTAGTCAAGTGCGACCATTCAACAAGCTAAGTTATGGCGGCACGTAGCCCAAACCGAGCCAGAGCCGAACTAGGCCGAGCACGCATCCTTCGGGCAGAAAGTTGCCACTTTCGCTACGCAGTACCACAGCAGCGAGAAAGTCGCTACTTTTGCTACGCAGTGCCACACAGCTCTGAATATAGACGGCGTAGTATGGGCGACCCTTGTGGACCCGTTAACTACATTTTAAGCCGTGTCAACTGTGTGTACTGAAAGGACGGAATTGACCGCTCAGTGTACATCTCCTTCACGAGGGTACATGGGCAGAGTGTTTGCAGGGCGTCAATCCTGGTCCCCTATGCAGCGTACGACAAGCGTCAGCTGAGTGCGTCACCGTCATCAGTGCAGTCTGTGCGAGACTACAACCAGTTAGGCGGGAAACGACCATACTGGCAGCGGTATGCACGTAGTTCCTGGATCCAGGAATCGCTGGGCCAAACCCGAAATTGGGAGGAGGAGAGTAGAGCGGACTGTGATTCCCAACTCCGTGATAAACCCTGATGGAATATCGATACGGTGTCATCTCCGATCTGTGTCATCCGTCCTGTATATATGTATGTTAGTGTGTATGTGTGTGTTAATGTATGTATATGTATATTAGTGTGTATATATGTTAGTGTGTATATATGTATGTTAGTGTGTATATATGTTAGTGTGTATGTGTGTGTTCATGTGTGTATATGTATGTTAAGATGTGTGTGTGTTAATGTGTGTATATGTATGTTAGTGTGTGTGTGTGTGGGTCTGTGTGTATCCGTGAGACTGTAGACGTTTTATCTCACGAATAAATGAAGAGTTTCGAATATAATTGCTACACTTATTACAATTGGTGAATACTGTAAACCTATTCATTTTAAACAAGATTGCATGCTCCGATGAAACCCCCAATTTTTAAATGATTTTTTGAGAAAATCATTAAATATCAGCATTTTCAATAATGATAAAAAATAATAATTTCAAATGTAAAAATCTGATGTGGGCAACACATGACTTTCCTTATATAATGCAATGAAATTACTACATCTACAGTTAAAAAAAATGTTATTCTTATAGTAGATACTTATATTCTTTCAAAGATATTGAATTTTCTTCAATTTGTCGTCATTTTCTTTGATTTAGCGCCATTTTTATCAAATTGGAGAGATTTTTGTTAATTTGGCAACAATTAAAAATGTCGCCAAGTTGGCGACATTTCTCCAATTCGTCGCCAAAATCTCGCCAAGCGTTATGGACGGAGAAATAAGTTATTCTTACAGCAGATAAATGACTATTGGAGTTCAAATACAAAAGTATTACTCAAAGTATCTTTTTTCATGAATGGAACGAGATAGATCCACGAGAATGATGTCACCCAATTTATCGCATGGTATTACATATGAAAAGTGAACATATTTCTCAATAGGTAATATTTTTTTTTATTTTATATAACTTTTTGATAATTTCTTTGAAAAATGTGCAATATCTCGAGAACGGTTCATGTTAGCGGTCTAAAATTTGTGCCAATCGTTTTCTAATGAAAAGTTACAAAAGAAATGTCTATTTGCGTAACTTTATTAGCGGTTTTGATTTTTTGACGATTTTTTCAAAATTTCACTGGAAAATTCAGGGGGGTTTTGGATATTCGATTACGTATAAAAACAATTTACGGATTGTGATTTTTGTACCAAATTTCGTTCGAATCGGTCCATTCGTTCGTCAGTTATCGTCTCCATAGACTCACTGACACTCACTGACACACACACACACACACACACACACACACACACACACAGAGACATCACTTCAAAAATGTTTGATTCGTGATCAGGGATGCTTGAAACGTGCTCTCCCGTCGAAAACTCGATTTCGAATTTTCGACCCCGTCACAATACTTTCCTTATACATTATGTATATAAAGGAAAGTTTTACTTTCCTTATATACATAATGTATAAGGAAAGTATTGTTGTTGTTGATGAAACCCAGACCGTCCGACCTACCAGAAAGGTGTAAGGTAACTGTTTGGACGGTCGGGAAGTGCCACCCAATTTAGACCGGAACCCAGTGGGGGAGGCATCCACAGGGACCGTACCCTCCTTCCCCTACCACCAACCTCTCGGAAGGACTTTCGGACCCACATGTTTAACGTGATCGTACTCCGCATGAACACGGCGGCAGTTTTGGCAGTGGCTGGAATCGAACCCGGGCCTACCGAGTGCAACTCCAGCGCGCTAACCAATGGGCTACCGCGCCCCTAAGGAAAGTATTGTGACGGGGTCGAAAATTCGAATTCGAGTTCCTTATATACATAATGTATAAGGAAAGTATTGTGACGGGGTCGAAAATTCGAATTCGAGTTTTCGACGGGAGAGCACGTTTCAAGCATCCCTGATCACTTTCCTTTATATACATAATGTATAAGGAAAGTATTGTGACGGGGTCAAAATTCGAAATCGAGTTTTCGACGGGAGAGCACGCTTCAAGCATCCCTGATTACGAATCAAACATTTTTGAAGTGATGTCTGTGTGTGTGTGTGTGTGTGTTGAAAACCCAGGCCGTCCGGCTCGTCAACAAGGACTTGAGCATCCATTTGGACGGCCGGGTGTGTGTGTGTGTGAAAGTATGCATGTGTGTGTGTGTCAGTGAGTCTGTGGAGACGATAACTGACGAACGAATGGACGGATTCGAACAAAATTTGGTACATAAATCACAATTCGTAAACACTGGAAGCCTATTGTTTTTATACGCAATCGAATATTCAGAACCCCACCAAATTTTCGAATGAAATTTTGAAAAAATCATCAAAAAATCAAAACCGCTAATAAAGTTACGCAAATCGACATTTTTTATGTAATTTTTCATTAGAAAATGATTGACATAAGTTTTAGAACGCTAACATGAACCGTTCTCGAGATATTGTACATTTTTCGAAAAAATTATCACAAAGTCATATAAAATAAAAAAAAAATATATCCTATTGAGAAACATGTTTACTTTTCATATGTAATACCATGCGATAAATTGGGTGACATCATTCTCGTGGATCTAGCTCGTTCTATTCATGAAAAAAGATACTTTAAGTAATACTTTTGTATTTGAAAGCCAATAGTCATTTATCTGCTGTAAGAATAGCTTATTTCTTCGTCCATAACGCTTGGCGAGATTTTGGCGACGAATTTGGAGGAATGTTGCCAACTTGGCGACTTTTTGAAATGTTGCCCAATTAACGAAAATCTCGCCAAATGGTTAAAAATGACGCTAAATCTATGAAAATGACGACTCATTGTCGAAAATTCAATATCTTGGACAGAATATTAGTATCTACTATAAGAAAAACCTATTTTTTTTTATTGTAAAAGTAGTAAATTCATTACATTATATAAGGAAAGTCATGTGTTGCCCACATCAGATTTTTTTTTATTAGAAAACGAATGAAACAAAGTCTAGAGAGCTAGTATAGTACGAGTATGAACCATTCTCCCGACATTGCAAAATTTTGACGTAAATGTATTTGAAAAATTACATAAAAAGTAGTATATATCGTCCAATATCAATATGTTCACTTTTATCAGCAATAGTTTGGTAATATATCGCTAAGTTGGCGATTTTTTTAAAATGGTACCAAACTAATGAAAATGTTTCCAAATTGGCAAAAACAACGTCTAATTAACGAAATTGACGCCAAATTGAGAGTTAATCATTAAAATCTTTTAATATATGGATTAGTGGATGCATTGCTTAGTGGATGCTAGCAATATTTCTAATTGTCAAGTTAGATTTGTTCGAAATATAAATTTATTTGGTACTTCGAAATAGTTTTACATGTTGACATCTAGAAATGCTCTAAATGTTGTGCAAATTAATATTAAAATCACTGGGCTGTGGTTCTTGTACGTCACTGTTTTGTTGTGAAGGATGTAAATTCATTGCATTATGTAGGGAAAGACATGTGCTGCCCACATTAGATTTTTTTATTAGTTTTTGCAGACAAATATCGGCAGGTATCGAGTCGCAGGTTTAAGTCGCAAAATGCGAGCCAATTCAATTTTGATCTTGTATCGAAGTTCGTTAGGGCATTTAAAAAAAAAAAAAGAAAATATGTTTGTCTGTCTGTTGGTCGCGTTGTTTAAATCTAAGCGACTCATAGTCATGAAATTTAGTACAGCGCTACCGCGATTCCCGAAAGTGAACATACACCTTCAAGATTTTATTAAAATTCGAATTAGTTTACAAGTTATGAATTTAATAGTCGAAATACAGAGGAAACTTTGATTGGTAGCGCCATCTGTTACACGTTGCTATAAATGAAACTATTTAGATAGCCGCAGTTTGAACTGTCAGTGTTAAAACAATTAAGTTAACTCATAACCTGATTATTTTTCATTTATTTTGTTACCAGTGCTGCAAGTACTTTACAACAGGGGTTCATTTCTTCAGTATCAGCCATATCGTCTTTTAAAATATTTGATAAATGAATTCATTGAATCCCTGTTTTAAATCCCGGGAAACGCAAGGTGCACTCTCTGGTGTTTTTTTTTTTTTCACGAAATTTTAAATTATGTGCTCTTTCGAACATTCGAATGCGTTAAGCAATAGGGTTCTAGTATTCACTGAATGTAAAAATCGTATAAAATTATATTGATACACTTCATTCGTTCACGAGATATCGCGTGCACACACACACATACACCACTTCAAAAATGTTCGATTCGAATTCAGGGATGCTTGAAACTTACTTTTCCACTGAAATATCGATTTCGAATTTTCGACTCACAATATTTTGCCTATATATTATACTATCTATAGGGAAAGTAATATATTTAAAAAGATCATATTCTTATATTATTAAAATTAACGAGTTGTGTGTCTCTGCTTCAATTTCATAAAAATTCTCCACTACATCACTTTATGAGTAGTCTAATTATATTTTTATGGAAGCTCTTTATAACAGATTCGCCCGCTGCGCAGGAGCGTGGATCGCTACGACATTTACAATTATTTTCGTTTTTTAATTTAAAACATCTTGAGCGGTTCCAGAAATCTTTCTTTCCGCAGAATAAAATTGCCTCGTATTTTATTTCAGTGCAATTCCTTTCTTTCAACGTGAGGCCAAGACAAAACTAATGCAAGAGTTCTTGGGAAATTCAATATCACAAACACAACACGCGTGTCACCGAATAAAAGAATTGAAATAACGATGTCGACAACAAATCTTCAGCCTCCACAAATCCTTTTTTTTTTTTTGCTCTCAAAGAAGAGGAAAGAAATAGACTTTCGGTCGGAGAGAACATTTTTATCCACAAACTTTAAAAGAATCCCGGAAAATGACGACAGACTGATGCTGAATATTAGTGTCGCAAGAGAAATAAAATGGAATTGCGAGCAATCGCTGTTTATTGGACAGGGTGTTTCGGAATAGTTGACTTCTCTTTTTTCAATTCGCTTTATAATGTAGGAGTTTGTTAAAATTAAATGAGAAATTATTTTACATACTTTTTTCACGTCGAGCGGTATTTACATGAAAATAGGGGGTGGGGGTCTAAATTATTACTTTCCTTATATACATAATGTATAAGGAAAGTATTGTGACGGGGTCGAAAATTCGAATTCGAGTTTTCGACGGGAGAGCATGTTTCAAGCATTCCTGATCACGAATCAAGCATTTTTGAAGTGATGTCTGTGTGTGTGTGTGTGTGTGTGTGTGTGTTAGTGAGTCTGTGGAGACGATAACTAACGAACGAATGGACCGATTCGAACAAAATTAGGTACAAAAATCACAATCTGTAAACACTGGAAGCCTATTGTTTTTATACGCAATCGAATGTTCAGAACCCCCCCTATATTTTCAAATGAAATTTTGAAAAAATCGTCAAAAAATCAAAACCACTAATAAAGTTACGCAAATAGACATTTCTTATGTAATTTTTCATTAGAAAACGATTGACATAAATTTTGGAACGCTAACATGAACCGTTCTTGAGATATTGTACATTTAAAAAAAAAAAAAAAATTATCAAAAAGTCGTATAAAATAAAGAAAAATATTTCCTATTGAGAAACATGTTAACTTTTCATATGTAATACCATGCGATAAATTGGGTGACATCATTCTCGTGGATCTAGCTCGTTCCATTCATGAAAAAGATACTTTAAGTAATACTTTTGTATTTGAACGCCAATAGTCATTTATTGCTGTAAGAATAACTTATTTCTTCGTCCATAACGCTTGGCGAGATTTTGGCGACGAATTTGGCGAAATGTCGCCAACTTGGCGACTTTTTGAAATGTTGCCAAATTAACGAAAATCTAGCCAAATGGATAAAAATGACGCTAAATCAATGAAAATAACGACTAATTGTCGAAAATTCAATATCTTGGAAAGAATATTAGTATCTACTATAAGAAAAACCTATTTTTTTTACTGTAAAAAAAGTAAATTCATTACATTATATAAGGAAAGTCATGTGTTGCCCACATCAGATTTTTTTTTATTTATTTTAAAAGAATGCAAGCTACAGGACAAAGTCCCAGTAACAGACTGCAAGATAAAATACATTACAAAATATACAGATTAAAACATAATAAAATACATTAAAATAAAAATTATTCACAAAAATCTGATGTGGGCAACACATGACTTTCCTTATATGATGCAATGAATTTACTGCCGATCCGGTGGTCGAGCGATCAGGAGCATGCATTTCCTTCTGATCGCTGGATTGCCGGGTTGTGGGTTCGAATCCCGCCAGCGGGTATGGATGTTGTGTAGTCGAGGCAAAGTCAGACTTCTGCCCTTGGGGAGCCTCACTAAAAGTGAAGCTGCATATTCTCACCTTCGCCATGGGACCAGGGGTCTAGTGGACGTGGTACTAGACGCTCCTCACCAGGGGGATACGTCACAACAACAACAACGAATTTACTACTTAGTAAAAAAAATTTTTTTTTCTTATAGTAGATAATTATATTCTTTCCACGATATTGAATTTTCGGCAATTAGTCGTCATTTTCATTGATTTAGCGTCATTTGTATCCATTTGGCGATATTTTCGTTAATTTCGCAACATTTCAAAAAGTCGCCAAGTTGGCGATATTCCGCCAAATTCGTCGCCAAAATCTCGCCAAGCTTTATGGATGGAGAAATAAGTTATTCTTATAGCAGATACATGACTATTGGCGTTCAAATACAAAAGTATTACTCAAAGTATCTTTCTCATGAATGCAACGAGCTAGATCCACGAGAATGATGTCGCCAAATTTATCGCATGATATTACATATAAAAAGTGAACATGTTTCTCAACAGTTAATATTTTTTTTTAATTAATGGGATTTTTTGATAAAATTATTTGAAAAATGTGCAATATCTCGAGAACGGTTCATGCTAGCGTTCTAAAGTTTATGTCAATCGTTTTTTAAGGAAAAATTACATAGGAAATGTCTATTTCTGTAACTTTATTAAAGGTTTTGATTTTTTGATGATTTTTTCAAAATTTCACTCGAAAATTTAGGGGGGTTCTGACCATTGGATTGTGTTTAAAAACAATAGGTTTCCAGTATTCACGGACTGTGATTTTTGTACCAAATTTCATTCAAATTACTCCATTCGTTCGTGAGATATCGTCTCTCTCAATGGAATGGTTTAAATGACATGGAATTTGCACTTTTAATTCAATTTTTGTTTTCATTTGGTAACTGGACTTATTTTCAAATGTGCCGTAGAAAAAATGCGAAAAACTGAAATATGTCGAGAACGGCTAGTTCTAGGGTAATGGGAATGGTTTAAATGACATGGAATTTGCACTTTTAATTCAATTTCCGTTTTCATTTGGTAACTGGACTTATTTTCAAATGTGCCGTAGCAAAAATGCGAAAAACTGAAATATGTCGAGGACGGCAAGTTCTAGGGTACTGGGAATGGTTTTATTCCTTTCATTTTCAAAATTTACGTGTAAAACAAGCATTTAATGGATATATTTGAGCACACGTAATCTTTTATTTTAGATTTTGACGATTTTTGAGGTTCGTTTCGCTAAAAAAGGCAGGTTTTTTTCCGAATCGTATCAAAATCTAATCAGCACCAAGGTAACCCGCAATTGACTTATTTACCAAATTTTGTGAAATTTGGTCAATAAGATTTTCAGCTAAAGTGGATATAGGCAATTTTCGCAGGTCATTTCGCAAAAAAAATAATTCCTTTTATCCCGAATCGTACCCAAATCTAATCAGTACCAGTGCCACCCACACGGGACTTACCTACCAAATTTCATGAAATGCGGCTGATCAGTTTTTCGGCTAAGGTGAATACATACATTGCACAGACAGACAGACAGACACACACACACACACACACACACACACAGACGTCAGGCTAAAAACACTTTGTTCATGCTCTAAAGGACCTAAAACGTGCAGATCCGTCGAAAACCCGAGTTGCGATTTTTGGCAT
Source organism: Amaurobius ferox (assembly GCA_951213105.1). Taxonomy (NCBI): domain Eukaryota; kingdom Metazoa; phylum Arthropoda; class Arachnida; order Araneae; family Amaurobiidae; genus Amaurobius; species Amaurobius ferox. Next base: position 51,896,374 of record OX578145.1, read on the forward strand.
GATTCCAATACTTTTGCCTGCAACGCAGTCCCATGTATTGTAGGAAAAGTAAAATAGTTCAATTAGAATAAAGTTGCTCTGTACTGTAATTAGTCAAAAGAAAAAAATCCTGTAAAATTATCTGCAATATTCATGAAGATATAAATAACGTAAAAAAACTACCAAAATAGGATGAGATTGAAAATTAGAACTGGGTTTTCTCTCGATTGTGATTCTGATGTAAGGGCTCACTGTAAATTAAAATCAGACTTTTCATAGAACGTGTCTGCGCAATTCTTTTTGCAGTTGATCCCGGATTTGTATGGGATCATTCCAGATTTTTACTTTCTACTACTATAAAATATAGTACAGAAAAAGGATTGTTTTCACGAAAAATTTCAAGTTTATGATTTTGATGCCAATATATGTTTTAGTATCTTCTAAATACGTTTCGACTATTTTTAGAGTCATGTCCGTCTATTTATTGTTTGTCTGTAGTCGATTTTTTGTGTACACGATTAGCTGTCACAAATATTAATGGATTTTCACGAAACTTTATATCCGGCTTTATTATTGAAAAATCTAGAACTAGATAGATTTTTTTTAAAAATTCAAACGAAAATTTCGAAGTTTATTTGAAATTTTATATTTTCTTAACATGGCAGATTAGGACCAAATTTATGGTTCAATGACTTAATAGTTTTTATCGTTGTAGTAAAAAATAGCCGCGATACAATTTTTGTGTTCGTGACATCATTAGTCCCTCTTGTGGGAGGCAATTAGCTCCTCTCTGCTCTATACGGCAAACATAGGTGGTGTTAAATTTCTTATGAGAAAAACAGTAACTACTCTGAATGGAAAAGAAAGGATTTTTGTTCGACAAAAATCATATGATTTGATCTGCGCGGCGCCGTTTGTGAGAACTTTTTCAAGACCAATCCAGGCACGAGCGCAAAAGCCCAAATTAAAGTTATTTTTGATATCTTAAATAATGAAAGAAGATCTCTGTGTGTCTGCCGTTGTGTGTGTACCTTCTGTAGCGAAAAATCTAAGCTTTGGACAGCTACAAAATTCGGTATTGGGATAGCTAAACTCTAGTTACGAACAGCATCTCCTAAATAAGGCAAGACGAGGTTCTGGAAATGATGAATCATGAACTTTAAGTAAACAAATCATTATACTGGTTTTATAGGGTACAAGTCTCTCTATAAGTGCTTGCGATAATGCCTATGTTGCTACATATATTCACGTATTTAACAGTCTCTTAAATGAATTTCGAACGTGTGAAATGAACACAAATACACTTTTTTACAGCACGAATTTTTAAAACTCCTTAATTTTACAAATTTTTGTTTACTCAACATACATTCATTTAACTAAGCACTGAAATAAAAAAAAAACAACTATAATGGAAACCAATTTAGATATAATGGCTGTGCAATAATGGAAAGTCAACTAGATATCAGTACTGATAAAAAATATATTTGAATAGTTACTAAGAAACTTTGCTAAAATAAACGCCTAAATAATGATCAGGAATGCAAGAAAATGACAGAGAATGAATACCACGTTATAAGCAGCAATATTCCATGCATTACATTTCGCGTCATTTAGATGATTGTGCCATGATCGTAAAATGAGTTGCAAAGAATTCAAATCAGAATTTAATTGAAGAGCATTAAAAAGCAATATATATTAGGAAATATTTCGAAATATATAGTAGTTCTGAATGAAAAATATGAAACATGATATTGTTCTTATATGCACTTATAGTGCTATCATGGGTATAAAATTTTTACATGGAAATGCATGGAAATTACATACATGGAAATGTTCCAAATTTTTAAAATTGAAAACTCACCTGGATTTTCTTGCTGAAATATTTAACAAATATCCATTTAAAAGAACAGATTGATTAGATTTTATTTACAATTTACCATTTACTTCACACATTAGCGTTTGATTTCCAGTTCCATGACTTATAAATGGAATTTCACTTTCAATTATATGTAACAGTTCATGGAGGCAATAATATCAAACACATTTTTCACTAAAGCATTAAACTATTGAAAAGGAAGAACAATATCTATAATACGAAGAGATTTTAGAAATTTTTTAACAGGAAACGAGCAGATTTACATAGCAGCTTCTATATAGTTTCAATTCTAGAACATACCTACTAATTGTGACCCAAGCCGCCTTCGTGACTTATAGTTCGTGACCTAAGTACCTCAGGCCTGGAACTATATAACTTTCCTTACATATGTATAAGGAATGTATTGTGACGGGGTCGAAAATTCGAATTCGAGTTTTCGACGGAAGAGCACGTTTCATACATCTTTGAACTCGAATCGATTTTTCTGAGGTGATGTCTGTATGTGTGTCCGTGGATACGATATCTCACAAACGAATGGAGCGTTTCATATGAAATCTAGTAGAAATACTGAAATCAGTGAATAATGGAAGCCTATTGATTTTAAAGGCAATCGAATGTTCGGAAGGTCCCACCCCTTGAATTTTCGAATGAAACTTTGAAAAAAATCATCAAAAAATCAGAACCTTTAATAAAGTTATATAAATAATCATTTCTTAAGTGATTTTCCATTAGAAAACGATTAAAATAAACTTTAAAACAGTAGCATGAACCGGTTTTGAGATACTGCATATTCTTCCAATAAATTTATCAAAAAATCCCATAAAATTAAAAGAAAAAATTAACTATTGTGAAAAATGTTCACTTTTCATATACAATATGCCATAAATTTGCTATCATTCTTGTTGATCTAGATCGTTCCATTCACGATAGAAAATACGTTAGATAATAATTTTGTATTTTGACGCCTTACAATTCGCCAACAGTCATTTATCTAAAAATAACTTATTATCGAATAATTTAACATCGCCAATTTGGCGACTTTCTTTTTAATGTCGCCAGATCGATGAAAAGTAACGTGAGTAAAGTAACGGCAAGTAATGTGAGTAAAGTAACGGTAAGTAACGTGAGTTCGGCGCAGTCGTTTGTTACTCACCTTGTGTTATATAATATATGCATGTGCTAAAAAGTTAATGTCAGTGAATGAGTCTTTACTTCACTCAAACGTATGAGAAAATTAATGATTCGGTCATGCCCCGAAATTAACCAAAATTAGAGGCAGAAATTAAAGATTTGATATACAGGGTGGTTATAATTAAAGTTCCTGGTTTGAAAATTATCTCAAATAAAAAGCACTGGTCAGAATGATTTGAAATTTTGCGTGAACACTCGTGGAGCAATGGGATTTTGTTTGATGAAGAAAAAAACAGTAGTTCAAAAAGTCACCGCTAGGAGAATAATTGGCGCTTTACTACACTAGAATGCAATACAAAAGTAATAAACGCTGACTTACTCATTGGCTAATGACGTAATAAATGTTCAATATGCTGTTCTTCGCATTCTGAAACAAGCTGAAAGCTCAAAATAGTGTGTTCAACAACAGATTTGAGTGTTTCTGTAGAGATGTTGTGGATGTGATACCTGATGCTAGCTTTAAGTTCCACTAAATTGGTAATGTGTCCATTAAATACCACATTCTTCAGATGCCCCCAAAGCCAAAAATCACATGGATTGAGGGGCCAGGGGAACGTGCTTGCCATCTTACAGTCTTACAGGAAAATGGGGGCTGCTGATTCGGTCATCTCCAAAATGATTGCGAAGTAGCCGCGTCACTGGTTTTGCGATATGTGGTGGAGCCCTATCCTGCATGAAAATAGTGTTATCTATACACTAACGCTCTTGCAGTGTGGGTATAACGTGACTTTTCAAAAGACGTTCATATCGATGGCCATTTACAGAACAGGTGCCGGAGCCATGAGGACCAACTTCCTCAAAAAGAAAGACCCGATAATAAACGCTGCTGTAAATCCGCACCACACAGTGACTTTGGGGGAATGAAGAGGCACCTGGCGTAGTTCCTGTGAATTTTCGGTTGCCCAGATTCTGCAATTTTGCGTATTAACAGTTCAGTGGAGATGGAAGTGTGCTTCGTCAGTCTACAAAACGTTCCAGGGCCATTCATCGTCCACTTGTATTCGAGCCAGAAATTGAAGTGCGAACATTTCACGTGCAACATTGTCCGCAGGTAGTAACTGTTGAACACGGGTCAGTTTGTAAGGATAACATTTCAAAATGCGTTTCAAAATTTTTTACACCGTACTGGAGGGTACGTCTAATGATTGGGCAATTCCACGTGCTCTCGTAGATGTATTAGCGTTGCGCTCTTCTTCTAACGCTGTAGCTACGTCTTCCACTATCTCTCCATCGACTGCTTTCCGTCCCCTGCCAGATTTGTTGTCCAAAGAGCCAGTCTCTTCAAATTTTAAAATCATTTTGCTCAAGCTTTTGCCACACAGAGGACCAGATTTTAACTTTTTCAACGTTCTGAAGTTTCTAAGCGCTATTAAACAAGAGCTGTTATTCTCATAAACAATATGACAAGAAGAGCACGATCTTTTAATGATAGAGTCATTGTGACAGAACAATAGAGATTTTTCATTAAGTTATGAGAAACAAGTTCCGCTCTTCTTTTTTAGGGCAAACGTTTATTGCGACGTTACTGTCTTATGCAAATTTGCAGCAGCATTTGAAGAGCAATTATGCAAAATAAGTTAAATCCACTTTTTGTGAAAAAAGATACGGCTTACGTTTGCTTAGAATTTAACATTGTTTCAATGGATGAAATTTTTTTTTCATTACTTGCATGCATATGATGATGAAAGATCGACTTTTAATTCAGTATTCGAAAGACAGCATATTGAACATCTATTACGGTATTAGCCAATGAGTAAGTCAACGTTTATTACTTTTGTATTGCATTCTAGTGTAGCAAAGCGTCAATTATTCTCCTAGTGGCAACTTTATGAACTACTATTTTTTCTTCACCAAACAAAATTCCATTGCTCCACGAGTGTTCACGCAAAAATTCAAATCATTCTGACCAGTGCTTTTTATTTGAGACCATTTTCAAACCGGGAACTTTAATTATAATCACCCTGTACTTATTCGTCGAAGACTGCCTAGTAATTCCTGGCACATCTTGCGGTTTGTTGGAGTTAAGTGCGAGGACTTGCATCCCTCCGGAATGGGCGAGATTGCTGTTGAAGCTTTTGAGCACCAATGGTTTTATTGGGTGGTTTCTCCTCTTCCTGGTATGGGTCAGGCTAAGTACAGGAAATAAGATTTCTAACCTAAACAATGAAGAAAATACACTGAAATGATAACTTTGCTCAAAACGAGGACACATAGGACATATGTTTGAATCAGGGTTGCCGCAATCTAGAAATAAGGTTCAGTGCTGCCATTTAGTGAATTTTCCAGTATCAGTCATCATCTGATCGTTATCTTTTGTCAACCTTGAGGAATAGATGCCATAAAGAAATTTGTAAACCGGAAGTGAAACAACATTCGGAAGGATAAATCTTTAGTGAATATCTTACCTCCTCCAGAATTTAATTATGAATTCATATCATTCTTCATATCAGCTATATCTATAGCTAATCGTGAGAAATATATGTTTAAGGAATATATTCTGAAATGGCAGGGGAAGAATAATTGGAAGTTGAAGTCCTTAGTGTATCTCCCAACTCCACCGGAATTTGATTCAAAATCCATAGCAGCCATCATCTAAGTTATATTTCTAGTAGATAATGAGAAATATATGTTTCAAGGAAAATGTAAAATTTTTAATCGAGCGTGATAGCTCCAGAAATAGAAATGGAAATATTTAGTGAACCCCCATTCTTCTCCGAAATTTGATTTTGAATTCATATTAGTCATTTTCTAAGTTACATCTATAGTAGATACTGAGAAATAGATGTTTTAAGGAAGTGTAAGTTTTTGAACTGGAAGTGATATCTTTAGAACCGGTCATTTTTTATGCTATATATCTATAGCCAATCTTGAAATGGTGTTTTAAAGAAAGTTTTTTAACTGGAACAACAACAACAAAAAAAAAAACCCTTAAGTGATTCATAGTAAACAATAATTTTCAAGGAAAATTCTCAGTAAAGAACCCTACTTCCTCCAGAATTTGATACTGAATCCATATCAATCATTAACCAAGTTATATCTGCAGCCATGAGAATCTAAATTAGTAATGATCTGAGCCATATGTACAGCAGATCCGGGGATCAAGGAAACATTTATAGTAAAAGCAATAGTATGGTAAAATGTTTGAAAGTAATAAAAATTGTGAATTTTTCATGGAAGTTGTATGGTAAATTTTGCCCAGAGGCAGAAACGCTGGGGGGGGGGGGGGAGGGCCTAAAGATTACAGATTCCAGTCCAGGTAAGGAGTTTCCAGAGAACTTTTCCCTTTTTTTTTTTATTTGTACAGATTTTTCAACCGTGGAATTTTCATGAAAAATTTACTATTATGGTTTTTCCTCAAGCATATGCTTATCTAAACATTCATGTACTTAAAAAAAGTACAATACTTCGGAAGACGCAACTTTAAAAAAAAAAAGGAAGATTTTTCATTTTGTTAAGAGGAAGAAACTATTTACCTGATAATTTTATCTCCTGAAAATGATTTTGGGTGTAAGAAGACACTTTCATATCTTAGGCAGAACTCTGCCGCATGAATAAAAGTTACGTACGGTTTTTTCTATTGGAGCATTTCTATAAGAAGTGAGGCAAAAACCTGCTTTCTAATTTATTTTGTAAAATAAAGTCTCGTAATTTATTTTTTTTCCGTGCGGCAAATATAAATTTTCATTAAAATACTTGGCTGCAATCTTGTGTATACTGAAAAATATTTTAAGTTTTTCCTTATACACGTGAAACGTTTTCGTTTTGGTAAATAATATATTTCTGTTATCGCGCAACATTCTGAATTCAGAAAATTTCTGTCATACAAAACTTTTTTCAGTAGAAACAGAGTTTTGAGCGACAATCAATTATTTTATAAACACCCGCTCAACCTAGTATTCTATAAATAATAAATGCTGTAAATATTACATACTTATCTATCGTATTTAATAAACGATGCTTGTCGGTATTGTCTGTGGCGAAACACCTAAGCCACGGACAGCCGTGCAATTTAATACAAGGGAAGCTAAAATGCCGGATCGATACGCCTTGACAGATTTTTTTAAAAATTCAAATTAATTTAAAAGTTATATACTTAAAAGTCGAAATTGGCCGACATCTCGCTATTTTAAAATCAATTTATACCTGCAGACGATTTACCGGGCGAACAGCGATCTACGAACCAAACGTTTGTCGTGACTGGAATTGTGGTTTTAAAGTCGAAATTCTACTTTCCTGAATCTTAGAGATAGCATCTTGAATGTTTAAATAGTATTATTATTTCATCACTATAAGATGTGAAAATGTTACTTGAATCGGAAGTAAAGTTTTGAAGACAGCAGTTAATTTTTTTTCTATATATATTTTAGTAAATACACTTCTTTTCTTTTTGGATGAAGTTCTTATTAAAGGACTAGTATCGGACAGGTAGATATTTTTTAGGTTTTATTTTTTTTTTTAGATTTCACAGATGATTTTCAAAAATGTTTTTCAACTTTAATGCATATGCTAGCATTTCTTTGCAAAAATTGTTAGTTAAATTCATGGTAGTCCTTACTAATTTATTGTGATTCTTTAGCCCATTTGATCCCAATGCAGCTTCTAATTATGATAAAGCTTAACTCTAAATGTTAAATATTTTAACTTGAGCAAATGAAAACTGTCTACCCGGATTACATGTGCCCCGCACGTTTATTTATGGCTTCTTAAGCCCATGAAGCGGGCGAAGCATTGTTAGTCATTTATAGAGTATTAGACCTACTTAGCAAGTTATTACTTGCTTATATTATGAAATATAGTATAGATAAAAGTATTGTTTTCACGAAAATTTTCGAATTCGAGATTTTGAAGCCAATACTTTTTTCGGTTATAAGCGGGCGTGCCATTAAAGCGTTGTTTGATTTTCGAGAATTCGCAGCATGTTCCAGAGTCAGTTTAATCAGAGGTTTGCATCTTAAATTCTGGGCAGTACAGAGTATTCGTGCCAGTAGTATTACTGAAATGCTTCTAAATGAAACGCAATACAAATTTTAGAATATACAAAACACGAATTTCGTTTTTTCAGAGTATATTGTAATGAATTGTAATTTACTTTTGTATTATGTTTCTGCGATTTGTTGATTGAGAGATAAAGTAGCATATTCCGAAATAATTTTAAGAGGGAAGATTTTTACTTTACTTATATACATAGTATAATGTATAGGGAGAGTAGTGTTGAAGACCCAGATCACACGACTAACCCTAAGGCTTATAGCAGCTTAATATGTGGCCGGCAGACCGGGAAAGTAGTGTGACGGGGTCGAATTTTCACAGAACAGCATGTTGTAAGCACCCGGAACTCGAATCGAATGTTTTCGAAGGGAAGCCTACGTGTGTGTATGTTAGTGTGTGTGTGTATGTTAGTGTGTGTGTGTATGTTAGTGTGTGTGTGTATGTTAGTGTGCGTGTACGTAAGTTTGTGTATGCAATATTTCGCGAATGAACGGAGCGTTTCAAATCACATTTGGTATGAATATTACATTCCGTAAATACTGGAACCTATTAATTTTAAACGCGATCAAAAATTCGGAACCCCCCCCCCCCCCCCCATTTTTGAATAAATTTTTCAAAATTTTTTGAAAAATAAAAATTTAGATAAGCTTAAAAAATTGATCAGTTCTAATGCAATTCTACATTAGAAAACGAATGATGCCAATTTTAGGAAGCTCATATGAACTGTTTTTGAGATATTGCACGAGTTTCGAATGAATTTTTTAAAAACCATTAAAAAATCAGATCCTTTAACACTGTTAAATAAATAAGCATTTCGTACGTAAATTTTCATTAAAAGAATAACATAAACATCAAAATGCCGTTTATGAACCATTTTCATGACATTGCGTGTTTTTTAATGAAGTTTTTCACAAAAATTACATAAAATGAAAAAAAAGTAATAAGTACGGGTATCATCAAATATCTTCACTTTCCATATGAAATGTTATATAGTAAATCTGTTAATCTTTTGCTTAAGGATGGGACAGCGTCCATCCCAAATGAAGAACCTCCTAAAAAGACAGATATTTGACATACCCTATCCCAAACAGATCGATCCCCCTTTGCAACTGTTTGGGATAGGGTATGTCAAATACCAGTCTTTTTGGGAGGTTCTTCGTTTGGAATGGACGCTGTCCCACCCCTAAGAAAAAAGGTTAACATACTCGTGTATCTAGCTCGTTTCATTCACGAGAGAAGTTTGTGAGGTCTAGACAACCTTTCGATTATTATTTTCCTCAGTTTTCATTATGATTTATGTTTACTTAAACTAACGATCCTAACTGATTCGGTTATTAGACGAATCACCGGCCCAATCAGCATTGTCTGCTTTCCTACGGGAGAGTAGGAATAAGTTTTCGAATCGAGAGAGTTGAAAGGTCGTGCCTGTCTAGAGGTCGTTCGTTCTTGTCGTGGGCTGGTCCTGTCTTGAGTGTATTTGTCTTGAGAGAGTGTTTGGAAGGAAAACCCAGTGAACAAACAGAACGATGACTAGGAAAGGTCTAGCATTCGGGGTTTGGCTGCAATACGAGGCGGCGAGATAAACGAATGCAAGTGGTAAGCATAACAGCTTTAGAATCGTATTCATTTAAGAGTGATCACCAGGCCAGTTAATTGCATCTTGTATATATTGTAAAATATTCTGCGCATGTGCAATAATACTTGTCCATGTCATCAGTTGCTTTAAACAGCCAGCCGCTGTTATTTCGTGACGCGCATAATAAATATTAGCTTGATTCAATTCACAACAGTCCTGTGTTATTGTTCTTAGAACGATAGATCGGAATATCCATGAATTAAGTTTGAGTTAAGTAACTTTTAACATATTGAAGATCCATCCTCAAGGACTACCTCTAATAAGAATTAAGAGACATTTGGTCTTTACAAGTTACTGTTTTTTGTAATAGTTTTTTTATTTACTATACCGAAAATATTGTGCCGCGGATGTTGAACGCCACTGTTTCGTTGTGAAATGAGTGACGTCGTTGCATTTTGTAGGGAAAGTCATATGCTATCCACAGCAGATTTTTTTTTATTTCATGAAGAGTTGGAAAACATTTACCCTATAGTATCATTAACTGAAAACAATTTGATGGGGGGGGGGGGGGGGGGAGAAGTATGTTGGTCTCATATCTTAAGATTATCGCTCCATGAATAAAAATTATAAACGCTATTTTCGGGAGCATTTTTGTAAGGAGTGGCGAGAAAACCCGTTTTCCATTTTATCCATAAGTTTCATAATTTTATTTACTTTTATTTATTTTTACATTTTACTGCAAATACAAATTTTCATAAAAGTAATTCGTTGCAATCTTGCGCATACTTTTTTTATAGAAATGTAAAGCACATATACTGAAAAAGAGTGTAAAAAAATCTCTGTTAGCAGAAAACTTTGTTAAACAAAAAATTTATGAAGGAGTCTTCTATGGTGTCGCATGGTGTGTACACTTTATTCTCGACGGAAGTAGTAAGCTGTTTTATACCCTTTTACACACCCGGCCGTCCAAATTGCTGCTCATGTCCCAGAACGAGTCGAATTGTCTGGGCTTTCGACACTTATTTGGTATAGTCGTCACTCCGGTTTTTTCAAAAATTCGTATATTTTCAGAACCGAAAGTGGAAATCCTTAGTTAATACTGGGACCCCTTCAAAATTCAATGCTGAATTTACATCAGCCAGCATCTGAACTCCATTTATAGCTAATCCTGTAAAATAGATGTTTAAAGGAAAAATTTTGAACCAGGAGTGAAAAAACCCAGGAAGTTAAAATATTTAGTAACGCCCCCTCCCTCCCCATTTCCTCCAGAAAATGATGCCGAATCTATATCAGTCATCATCTAAGCTCTATAATTTAAGCCAATACTGACAAATAGGTATTTCAAGAAATATTTTTGATTCGCAAATGGAAATCCTTAGTAAATCACTTTATCCCATCCAGAATTTAATTTGAAATTCGTATATTATCACCTAAGTTTATCATATATTATCACCTAAGTCTATGACCCATTTTGGGAAAAATATATTTCAAATAGAATGAGCATTTCTGAACCGGAAATGGTAAAGGAACTGGAAGTGTATCTTCTTATCTAAGCATCCTATCTCCTCCGGAATCGGATGCTGAATCTATATTAGTTATCATTTAATACTGAAATGCCAAGAAAAATATCTGATGTGAGCCGCACATGACTTTCTTTATGCAATGCAATGAATATATTTTTCTCACAGTGAAAAAAATTATGTATAAGATCCATGGTACTGTATTTTTAACGTTGCATTGTACATTTGACATTTCATAGGATGACGTGCAAAACTGTTTCAATAAATTTATATTTCGCGCAACTCTAAGTTGGCAATTATCAATATTGATAGCATATGCAAGAAAATATATAGTCCATACATTAAAATATTTAATAATTAATTCATCAATTTGTCATTTCAGTTACTTTGGTGCCAATTTTTCTATTTTGACGATATTTTCTTCATTCTGGGGCGAAATATCGATAAGTTGGCGATATTTCGCTAAATGAGTCGTTAAGTTCGCCAAATGTATCTTCAAGTGTTACAGACATACGGAGAGAATAGTTTTTCTTATATATAAATGACTATTGGTAAATGGCTATGCATCAAAATACGAAACTAATACTCAAAGTACCTTATTTCGTGAAAGGAGCGAGCTAGATCTACGAGAATAATCTAAAATTTATCGCATAAAATTACATAACATATTTAACATAATATAATACTTTTTTTATTTTTAATACCTTTTTAATTTTAAGTGAATTCCTGATAAATTTATTTGAAAAATGTGCAATATCTAGAAAATGGTTCATACTAGCGTTTTAAATTTCATGTCCTACGATTTCTATAAAAAATTACATGAGACATGATTATTTATGAAACATTATTGCAGGCTCTGATTTTTTAATGATTTCTTCAAAATTTCATTCGAAATTTGGGGGGGGGGGGGGGGGCAGGTGTCTTCAGTACATTCGATAACGTTTAAAATTAACAGGTTTCCAGAATTCACTGATTGTAATATTTGTACCAAATTCCATTCGAAACGCTCCATTCGTTCGTCAGATATCGCGCATACGCAAGCACGCGCACACACACACACACCACCACCACCACTACCACCACCACCACCACCTGAAAAACGTTCGATTCGAGTTTATGGTTATTTGAAACTCGCACTTCTGTCGAAATCGCGGCCCAATTTGTGACCCCCGTAACAATACTCCCATTATACATTATACTATGCATTTATGGAAAGTAATATTCCGTTAATATGTGCCAAATGCTGTGATAAATTTTACTAAAATGCCTCTAAACTAAACTTAATATGTGTCTGAATTTATATATAAAACGGGTTTAATTTTTTTTCAGAACTGCAATTTACCTGTGTATTATGCTTTGATTTTTTGAAGCTTGTTTAAACATTGATGTTGCTCAGAAATAAAATTCTTTGAAAAAAAAGTCCTACTTTAAGAAGGAAGGTTTTTCATTTTGTTAAGAGAAAGAAAATATTTTTCCGATAATGTCATTCCCTGAAAATAATTTGAGGGCGGGGGGGGGGGGGGGGCGAGAGATGCCTCCTGTTTTCATACCTAATGCAAGATTCTCGCTCCCTGAAAAAAAAGACATAAACACTACTTTTTGTTGGGGCATTTTCGTAAAGAGTACCCCCTCTCCCCCCAAAGAAAAAAGAAAAAAAAAACTGTTTTTCTTTTTTAATGCAAAATGTTTCACAATTTTATTCTCATGTTTTTTATTTTACGTTTCATGGTAAGTGTATATTTTTCGTTGCAATTTTGTGTATACTGCAAACAATTTAAAGGTTTTTATATAGCGGAAGAGCAACCGTATTGAAAAAATGTGCAGAAAATCTCTGAAATCTCTTTTAGCAGAAAAATATAAGGCTAAAATCTTATTATTGTTAAAAAAGTGAATCTTAAAAATGTTAAAGTTCTTAAAAAAGTTCTTTAAAAATATCTTATTATTGTTAAAGTTTTATTATTGTTAAAAATATAGAGTTTTATGAGCCTAGAAATTTCTTATCACGTTATATTTCGTTCCCAGTAACAAGCACAGACGCAAAAATTGTATCAAATTGTATTCAATTTGCTTAATTGTTGCGAGAGACGTAGCGTTCCTTTTGGAATAAAAATATTTACAGAACACTTACTTATTTAATAACAGTCAGTGTGTTTTATTTTGTATGATTTTTTTTTCCATTTATATCAAAACAGATTAAATATCTCGAAAACGGCGCAGGATAGCGTTTTATAAATAATGAAATTCGCAATTTAAACTATTTTCATATATAGTTACGTTTTCATAACGTTTTTCGATCTTCAAAATAAAATCTTAAAAACCGAGGATTTTCCCTAGATCTGTCACTCCAAAAATCAATTGATCTCTGACATTCCTCGATTGAAATAATCATCTCAATTTTATTAGATTTATCAATTTCTTCGTAAAATATTGTTTCCACACATATACAGTCATACACATAGATAATGTTGGATAAATGGAGAATCCGTATCTTGAGATACTCAAAACGTATAGTTCCTATAAAAATCTGAGGATCAAAATTTTTATTCCATTGCAGAATTTTCTCTATACTGTGTACGGTAGAGAAAGTAGAAATAAGTTTTATAGAAAATGTCAATTACCGAAAATGAAAGGGTGTGTGTGTGTTATTTTATGCAAAACTCTTTGATTCGTGAATAAAAAATTAACTCGAGTGTGGCTTAACTCGAGTTTCTCATACCAGAAATAATTTTTTTTTTCAAACTTTACAAGGATTTAAAAAAATCGGTGTTGTGTCTCCAAATGATTCCAACTATAATGTGTTTCCATTTACTTTAACCTTTTGCTTACGGGAAGGACAGCGGCCTTCCCAAACGAAGAACCTCTCAAAAAGACAGGTATTTGACATACCCTATCCGAAACAGTTCGATCCCTTTTTGCAGGAATTGGCGTCCATGGACGCCAATGTCTGCAAATTACCGTAAATCGTTTGGGATGGATTCTGTCCCCCCTTTAAGCAAAAGGATAAAGGGCTTGGAAAAAATCCTTCAATTGATACAATACTTGACAATGTACACCCCGGAGGGTAACTCGCCCCTAAGGCGGGCTAATGACGTCAAGAATGAAAAGAAATTGTACCGCGGCTATTTTTCACAACAATGATTGAAACTATGAAGTATTGTGATCATTAAATCATAAATAAACCCTTTTATACATGATTATGTCCATTTTTGTCCCATGACGCCATGTTAAAAATATATATAAAATTTCGAAGTTTTGAATTAAAAAAATTCCATCTAGCTCTAGATTTTTTGATAACAAAGTTAGATATAAAGTTTCGTGAAAATCCATTAATATTTGTGTATGTTATCGGGTACCCAAAAAATAGAAACTGCAGACATCAGCCAGACGAGCATCACTCTAAAAATAGGCAAAAAGCGCTTAATAGGTCTTAATATATTGGCATCAAAATCTCGAATTCGAAAATTTTCGTGAAAACAATACTTTCTCAATACTGCGCATGAGTAAGTAAAAATCTGATTTGGTCAGCACATGACGTTTTCTACATACTGACATGACTCTCCTCTTTAGATAGCTCGTGCTCTTACTTAAACAATACGGAAGGACATTCCATTCTTACCCACTTTCAATAAAATGATGCCCATAGGTCTCCGGATGATCCACTATTGCACATTCCTATCGACACTGCAGATGCACACACGTTGACACATTTAACTCATCGGTCGCCTACTGGCAGGATACAGGTCGTGAGCGAAAGCTTACGTTTTTGCAAAAGCGAATTCCAATACCGTTCTAAACACGAAATGAACGCTTTATCATGTCCTCCCAGCTGAATCACAAAACTTGTTAGCCGAAAAACCAAAATGCAATTAACATTTAATATCCATTGCCTGAAATAAATGACTATTATTGAATTCTTGAGCATCAAAGTACAAACTGTTACAAAAGTATGTTCTCTCGTGAATGAAACGATCTAGATTCACAAGAATTATATTGCATGATATTGCAGATGAAAAATTAACATAGTTAATGATATTTACTACTTTTGAATTTTATAGTTTTTTTTTTACAAATTTATTTTAACAACATGCAATATTTCGAGAACAATTCATGTTAGAGTTCAAAAGTTTGTGTCAATTTTATTTAATTAAAAATTACGTAATGATTATTTATTTAAGGGGACGGTGGACGTTGAAATGAGCAAAAATCTACCAAAAAAGGTTTTTTCTTTTTAATATATAACATTATTTTACACATTTAACCTTTTGCTTACGGGTGGGACAGAGTCCATCCCAAACGAAGAACTTCCCCAAAAGACAGGTATTTGACATACCCTGTCCCAAACAGTTCGATCTACCTTTGCAGTCATTGGCGTCCATGGAAATCTCCGACAAACACACGAATCACCTCAAAAATGTTTGATTCGAGACCGGGCTTAAAAAGTGCTCTGTCGTCGAAAGCTCGAAGTCTACTCTGTCCCAATACCTTCCTTATACATTATACCGTGCATGTAAGGAATGTAATATAGATGATAAGAACGTCATTTACTGAAAATGTAAAAGGGAGAGGAGAATGTCATATTTTATGCAAAATTCTTTGCTCCATGAATAAAAATAAGAACGATGTCGGTCTTTAAAGCCTTTATTAAAGTTTATTAAGATACAAATAGGTTTCCATTTTCCTTCTAAAAGATAAATAAGGGTCCTTAATTTTATTTTTCAGAAGAATTAAATATTCTGGCATGAGGCAAATATAAATTTCTATGAAAATACGTTGTAACTATCTAACATGAAACGTATCATTAAATTTCGTATGGCGGTATTAAAATATTGTGCTTATGAATTGACCACATAATCTACATTCAGAAAAATTGCTTTAGAATAAAATTTGGAAAAAAAAAAATAAAGTTATGTTTTATCCTATGAAACCTAAGAGTTTTTATTTTTTAAATTTTGAAGTAAGGATTTATACGAATGGAAAATTTACAAAATGTAATAGATTGTTACGAACTTGCAAAACGCTTTGACGTCCTCCCCCCTTTCAAATTCGTCTCTTTCGAAGGCCAGACTGAGAAAACGCCCATACAGACATCCCGTCTCATGACATGAATTTAGGGTTGCCGCATGCCGAAGTGGGTTTGCCAGATTTGGTGAATAATCGCTAATTTGGCGACTTTCCGAAGGTTCGAGAAACATCTCGAAATAACCAGTTTTCTACGAGAGACGACTGATTTCCAGAAGTTTCTATAGAGAGTCCATAAAAGAAGTTATTCAGTTGCAGTTGACAAGATACGAGCCACATTGAACCGTGACTTACATCAATGTTTTGGGAATAGTATCCGTTATTTTGTGAAACGAGTGCGGCATTTAAATGCTGTATTGCTCATATTTACGCTGTTCTTGCGAATAAACGTGCTAATTATCCAGAAATTTGGCTCATTCCTGTTTCCTGGGAGCACACCCACGATTCCAGAGGAGTGAACACGTTAAGTT
The DNA here is from genome assembly GCA_951213105.1 of Amaurobius ferox. Taxonomy (NCBI): domain Eukaryota; kingdom Metazoa; phylum Arthropoda; class Arachnida; order Araneae; family Amaurobiidae; genus Amaurobius; species Amaurobius ferox. Next base: position 51,912,994 of record OX578145.1, read on the forward strand.
TACGTTTAGTAAAGGAATCATGCCCAGTCGAATAAAAATACTTTCGACTCCCTTAGAAGAGAATTACAAGATTTAGTGGATTCGCCAACAAAGCGAGATAGAAGGAAAAAATATTCAATTATAAATTTGTTGAGAATTGTTTAATTGTCGGAATGGGCACCAAGAACGGATTAGACGTGTATATGGAAGGCAATAAATACTTGTCCATAAGTCGTATCAACAATGGCTGAAACACCGTGACACCTACAATGCTTGTCACAATGCATGATCCCATTCTTTCTCCTATTCAAATGTGCACTGTTGCTGATATTTTGAACAGGCATTCGATTCCTGTGCATGTGAGTGCAGTTTATTTTAGCATTTCTGAATAGGACAGTCATTTGCTAATAACCCGATTTTGAGAAATAAATGCCTCCTTTAACACTTTTGATATCGATTTCTACTAATTATTACAATTGAAATTGGCTTTTTTCTGCCTATTTCACTCTGTTGCTGTTATCTTGTAAAGTTAAATGTCTCTTTATCCTCTTTAGATGTCTTTGTAAAGAATTATTACTTAATCTGTCAAAAGTGACTTTACTCAAACTTAGAGTTCTTGACATTTCGACCTTTCGGTCCAAGGGTAACAACATAGGACGGCACTGTTTAAAATATAATTCCGTTTATTGGGAACTTCACAGAAATTACAGCAGCTTACTGTTTAAAGCAACGGACATAGATACCAATTGCTATTACATACGCCCAGAAAAGATGACAATTATACAAACTACTACAATATACTAGGCTAGTGATAATGCTTACATGAATACACATTTACAAAGCTTATATGCTTACCCCAGCATTCTGTTGCTTCGCTCCGTATTGCGGCCACATTTCGAATACTAGACTCTTCCTAGTCATCGTTGTATCGAATGGGGTTTCTTTCCACTCATCGTCTACTCAAGAACTCTTCTTTCATTCCAAGAACACTGAAAACCTCACGATTCTAAACATATTCATATGCTATAGTAGGAAGACAGAAAATGCTGATTAAGTCGGTGATTCGTGTAACAACTGAACCAGTTAGGATGGTAAGTTTAAAGAAACAAATTATAATGCAGTCTGCGTGAAATAATAATCGAAAGGTTATTTATAACTTACAATTGTAACTTTTAAATTCTGCGTTAGGGCACTGCAGTCACTGTTAATTAATCGGCATGATCATTTCACTAAAGATAGACCTATCGCATATACTCATGGACCTTTCTTTACAAAGTTATTGTGGTGTCAAAGGATTTTCTTATAGGAACCCTGCATACATAATGTATTATATGTAAAGGGCAATTTACTTAAATCATGCTTATAAAATAATTCTTATTATACTATGCATTGCAGGCCACGTGCAGTTTTCTTGATTTTGCCACAACTAGTATAGCAAAAGCAAATCTAGAGTTGGCGGGAAAAGGTACATAAGTCAAAAACAAGGATTTTGAAATATCGAGGAAAGAAAAAAGTTTGATATTTTAAGGAGAACTTTTTTTTAATTTTAATTCTTTTGTTTTCAAAATACAAATTGGATTTTTATGGAATTTGTTATACATTTATAAGCTAAATTAATAATAACATTTCTTAACTTATATTTTTTACTCCGCTGATATCCGTACAAAATCTAATAAGTGTTTAAGGTTTCTCTTTTTTTTTAACATATTGAAGCTCAACTGACTTATATGCTTTTTCCACAGTAAAGGTCATAAATTTATTGAAGCAAATATGTTATAAAATATTGGAATTTTTGACTTATGTGCTTTTTCCTGTCAATTCTGGAAATATTCTTCTGATAACGGTGTTTGATCAATCTTACCAAAAATAGCATTATATAATTCATATTATTAAAAATAACATAATATAATTCATATTACTAAAAGTAACATAATATAATTCATATTATTAAAAGTAACATAATATAATTCATTTTACCAAAATATGATTCCAGTCTTACCCAAAATATCCTTAACTAACGCTTGGTATATAAGGACTTTGAAGTTAATGGATGTGATGTCACTGACAGGGTCTTAAAAATATGGTTCTGCAAACTGTTATCCATCACGCAAAGCACGTGACCTTATAACAATGCTGCTTCATTTGTCTTACCGCTCACGTTGTTCCCCAAAAGGGATGATTCGCTTCATTGTTATGCTGTTGAAAAGTGGGAAAAGTACTGTATCCGTCATTTTACATCTCAGAGTTATATTGAAGTGTTTGTTTTATATTTGGAAATTTCTATTTGGATGTTGTGTGGGGAATATTTTAAGGAGATTTAAGAAGTTTAACTTGCGAGTCATTTTTAATGCAAGTTAAATAGAAACTGAAGTAGGGGAGATGAGTAACTAAGAGACAACAACTGAATTCGGAAATATTACTTTCCCTACATACATAGTATAATGCATAGAGAAAGTATTGCGAAGGGGTCGAAAATTCGAATTCAAATTTTTGACGGAAGAACATGTTTCAAGCATCACTGAACTTGAGTCGAAAGATTTTGAGCTGATGTCTGTGTGTATGTTAATGAGTGTATATGATAGTATGCATGTACGTATGTTCGTGAGTGTATATGTATGTGAGTGTGTACGTATGTTAGTGTATGTGTATGTATGTTAGTGTATGTGTAAGTGTGTGTATATGTATGTTAGTGTATGTATAAGTGTGTGTATATGTATGTTAGTGTATGTGTATGTAAGTGTGTGTGTCCGTGAGTTTGTGGACGTAATAAATCAAGAATAAATGAAGCCTTTTAATAAGTTTTGGTCAATTATTGTAATCAGTGAATACTGGAAATCTATTGATTTTAAACGCGATCAAATGTTTTAAAGGCGACACTCTTTTGAATGATTTAAAAAAAAAACATTTAAACATCAAGATCTTCACTAATGATAAACAAATAATCATTTCGGATGTAATTTTTTATTAGGAAACGAATGATACACACTTTAGATCGCTAGCACGGACCATTCCCAAGAGATTGTACGATTTACAAATGAAATTTTTTGTGAAAATATAAGAGAGAAATAAATAATAATTTCTTATGTCGTTTTCTAAAGCGAATGGCATATACTTTAGAACGCTGGCAGGAACAGTTTACAAGATTTTGATTGTTTTTAAAATACAACTTGATACGTGATTCCGGCGCATTAGCGACTGATTTCACGATGTCTTCTATTGACTACACATAAAATGTACATTAGACAAGATAGATAGAATAGACAGAGGAACACACATTTTTTTTTAAATTGTTCTAAAGAAGTTCTCTCGAATGTAGAAGAGCAAGATGTATTCCACGGTCTCCTCTTCCACAGAACAAATAAGATACTTATTGGAGTCAGCAAGGTGAAATCTGTTTAAGTAGGCCTGGGTGACTATGTGACCTATCCTAGCCTCAGCAGAAAAAGTGGCAACCATTCTAGGGATTTTCTGAAATAATTTAGATCATGTGGGTCCCTTTGGAAACGAAAACGGTGCAGATTAATTCCAGTTTTATTTCAAGAACCACAAAGGAGCACACGAACCTCTTTTTTAAACTTGCTGAAACACATAGAGAGGGTGAATTCCGGCAGTGGGACAGGTTCTATTGTGGATGACAATTTAGCCGAACTATCGGCGATTTTATTACCATGCACACCGTAATGTGCAGGAACCCACTGCAATGTAACATCACTATCCTATAATTTAACAAGAATATGTCTAATTTCATCAGTTCTAAAGTAATAGTTGTTTAGTCTGTGTCGGCAAAAACACTGCAGAGCGGTCACAGAATCAGTTAAAATACATATAGAGCAATCCTCCGCATTAAAGCTGCATTGATTCCCAAAAGCTCTGAATCAACACTTGAACATGAGTCCGCTGGAACAGAAATAAACAAGAAAAAACATTTAATTCTTCTATAAAATAACTTGCTCCAGCAATGGATTTGTCAAGATCAACAGATCTATTAGTAAAAATCTTAAAATGAGCATTGTAATCAGAAGATAAAAGACTCAGGGTCAATTCCTTCAAAAGAAGAGGGCCATCCTTCTTGATCAAACAGCCAGGAATGATGAACCTCATTTGGTAACCCAACGAGATTTGGTAACCCAAGGAGGCTCAGCAAATAGAACTGGAAAATCCATTGGGGTATCAAAAGATAATTGAGTGGCAGGAGTCCAAATGCTATAACTAAAAGATTGCCTGGGATGAATCACTTCTGTGTGAGATACCTCTCACTGGGTTATTTTTATGTAAAGAAAAATTTCTAATATACCTTACCCTAATATACCTTTAATTAACCTTTGACTGATAAAAGATCCAATGGCTCTACTGCCAACTCAATTTTCATTGAATTGATTGGAGTTGTTTTAGGACAACCCAAGCAAAATCTTGGCTGAATTTTGAATTATTTTTAAAAAAACGTTTATAAAAAAATACGCAAAATTAAAAAAGTAGTTAGCATAATCAAATATGCTCATTTTTATTTGAAATATTATACAACAAAACCTGTTAATATCACTCCCGTGGATCTAACAGGTGATGACAGCAACAGATTTGACAGTTTGTTTATCTTCTTTTCTAGTTTGTTCTATTTAGATAAGAAAATATTTTTTGTGATAGTTTTACATTTTGACGCCACCGAATTCGCCAATAGTCATTCATTTTACGGGATATTTAACAAATATTCATCGCATTTGGATGAGGATTTCGCATGTGAGTATGAATAAGTCATTTTTTTTTTACTAATAAGCTGCTAAAAGCGCCCAATTTCAATTTATGCGGTGTTAAATCAACGCCAAAAACATTGTGCTCTGGAGCTCATAAGCCATAATTTAACTTTTAAAGTCATTGCATTATGTAGGGAGTGTCATATGCTGCCCACATCAGATATTTTGAATCGTTTATCTGCAAGCTAAAATTTGATCGTTTGTGGACAAAATGAAATGCTATCCACATCAGATTACTTTTATTAAAAGTACAGTCAACTCACGTCATCAAACATAATTGTTTCCAAGACAACGCACCCGTATGGAATATTTCTTTCGAAAAGATGGTAGTCTTAAAATCTTTGTAGTTCAGAGACGTCTTTAAAAATACGATACTCTAAAGAAATATCAGCCACGAAACACGTGACCCGACGACGATAATGGTGTTTCATTGGGAGAACTGATCACGTGGTCTGATTTCTTTCATTGCTATGCTGTTGATAAGTTGGAACAGATTGTTTCCGACATTTTAAATAATAGAGTTGCAGGAAAGCTTAGGTTCCTTATTTAGGCGGAATGACGAGAGTATTTTAAGAAAAAATAAATTGTAAGCTTCCATTTTCTTGTTAATTTCATTGAAAGAAATTTAAACTTTTTAATCTGAAGTGATGTGAAAGGAGAGGATACTAGTGGAGTTTTTAAATTGTGTGTTTCCCTTTATTTCACATTTTTGTTTCTGTGAAAAGAAGAAAATTTGTTGTATAAACATTCAATACTTCCTTTAAAAATAGGCGGTATATGATAATTAGGCGACTATAATTGTTATTTTCCCCATATACATAGATAGTACAATGCATAAGGAAAGTATTGTGATGGGGTCGAAAATTCGAATTTGAGTTTTCCACGGAAAAGCAAGGTGCCAGCATCATTGCACGAATCGAGTGTTTTTAAGGGGATATGTGTGTGTGTGTGTGTGTGTGAGGATGTGTTCGTGAGTCTGTGAAAGCGATATATCATAAACGAATGGAGCGTTTTGAATGAAATTTGCTTCAAATATTACAATCAGATGAATATCGGAAGCCTATTGATTTTAAACAAATGGAATGTTTGGAAGAACCGCCCAGATTTTCGAATGAAATTTCGAAAAAAATCAAAAATTCAGAACCTTTAATGTTAAGTAAATTATTTTTTATTTAATTTTTCATTGGAAAATTAGTGACACAAACTTTAGAACGTTAGCATCAAAACCGTTCTTAAGATATTAAAAGCTTTTTTTAATAAATATATATACAATATTAAATAACATTTTTAAAAAATATTAAATATCGTGAAATATGTTCACATTTTATGCATTATTATGCACCAAATTTGTTAACATTATTGTTATAGATCTTACTTCGTGCCATTCACGAGAGAAGATATCTGTGTAATAGTTTTGTATTCATAGGACCTATAATTCGCCAATGGTCATTTATATATAAAAAAGCTCTTCTCTTCATCTGTGTGTAACTCTTGGCGATGTATCGCCCCATATTGACTAAAATATAATCGAAATTGCAAAAGCGAAGCTAAATTAAAGGAAAATGATGTCAAATTAATGCATTAATTTGAAAATTATTTTAACATATGGACTATATTGCTTATTGCGGATACTATCAATAATGATAATTACCAATTTAGAGTTGCGCGAAATATAAGCCAATTGAATACTTCGAAAACGTTTTACATGTCTCCATCAGGAAAAGTGCCCAATGTGAAATTCAAAGTTAAATACATTGTGTTGTGGATATTATACATAATTTGTTCACTGTGAAAGAAGTCAATTAATTGCAGTATGTAGGCTCCATGCATTATGTTCAATTGCATTATGTTGGCGTATCAGATTTTTCTTGAGAACATTTTATAGCCCTCTTCTTCATGCCCAAAAAACAATATCTTCTCTTTGGAACATCTAAGAAAGAACTGCAGTGTGGTAGGTAGACGTACAATCGAATAGATAGATAGATATGGAACACCCAAGAGGAGCATTCATAGTGGGGGTGACAGACATTGAAATCGAGACCCTGACCTAAAACCTCAGGGTCCGTCTTTGCTTAACTGGGGTTCAGGGCAGAAATTCCTCATGAACACCCCTCCAGTTCTCGACATATCTGAAATAAACGAACCTATTTTTTCAACAACACAATTGTATTGTAGAAGAAGGTATATAAAATAAAGTTCCTGTTGATTTTAATGGAATTTAAATTACTAACTTTCCCATCATAGCCAAGAGGACGAACTAAGCCGAAAATCCCTATATGTCTCCAAAATAAAACTTTTCACTGGGCGAGCCAATGTCGATGGTATAAATATATTTTTCAGGAAGCAATCGGTAATTTCTCGATGTTGCGTTTAATATGAGAGCCTATCTGATGAGGGGGTGTAGGGCAGCTGCCATTCATGCCTCTGCATTAGTTAGTTCCTGCTTAAACCTATCAACACAGGCCGATAAGGTGGCCAGTCATATTCGACTTCATCGAATATGGTGTTGTTTTCAATATTGGGACTATTCCAATTGATATTACGATCAAAATGTAAATTTATATATATATATATATATATATATATATATATATATATATATATATATATATATATACACACTCAAACCTATTTTTGTGCGATTTTTTTGTGTGCGGTATATGAAAATTTCAATCAAATTGGAACATAATTGACGAAGTTATCAATAAAAAAAATTAGTAGGTTTAATCGGCCATTTAGTTTTTTCGATTTTTGATATGTATTTCATCACATTACATAAGTATTGCGTCAGCCAATTACATTACATATGTATTAAATTCTATAATCGCATAATTTAATTGTTGAACGCACAAGAATTTCCATGTAAATAAATGAAATGTGCAATAGCATATTGCGATGGAATTCTTGCGTAGCAAAGCAAAAATGCATTGATCGCAAATAAACATTGAAGGACATCTGCATCGTGTTAGTTCGGGTTTTCCTGAAACGGACTGCGTGTCTCGTTAGGTCGCTGAGTTGGTTTTTTGCTAATGGCATAGTTGGCGACTTGTCTCATGCTTTGTTTTAACGAGTAGGTAGAAGAAGTTTACTTGAAGGGAGCAAAGCGTTGCTTTTTTTTATTCGTCTCTGATCTGCGCAAGTGACAAGTCCGCTAAATAAAGTGATTTAATAAAAAAGAATATTACGTGTGTTTTAATTTTTAAATCTAATATTAATTGACGTCCTTCAAAGTGCTTTCACATTCTTGGACCATTAAGATAAGATTCATTTCAAAGCGTAAATTCCTAGTTATTTCGTAAGGTTTTGAGTTATTTTCTAAGTGAGACTTTTTTTATGCGGTCCCTATTCAGCGCATAAAAAATACTCTAATTGTGTTGCGAAAACTATTTTTTATAGCTACTCGTGAGGTTTTGTGCGATTTTTTTATGAGTTTTCTTTTATGCGGCCCCTATCCACCGCACAAAAATAGGTTTGAGTGTATATATATATATATATATATATATATATATATATATATATAGAATGTTTCTTTAATACGAAGCAGTGTAGTGTATTATGAGTTACTACATATTTTCTAACATTGGGTTTACTAATTTATATTTTTATATATATATATATATATATATATTGGAAAATGAGGATAGTTAATTTTGATTACCTAAACTTTTATTCTTTCATATGTTTGATTTTAATTGTCTTCTCTGTTTAGTTCCTCTCAATGAACGTTCGGTTATTTTGCCTGTTTATAGCGATGAATGCTTGAAAATTTATTATATACGGATAGTTCTAAGTTAAAAAATTATGTAGGTTTTGCTGTGTGGGACTTTAATAATGATGATTTAATTCAGGTATTGATGCTTAAATTTAATGGAAGCAATTCTGTATTCCAATCTGAATTGATGGTTTTTAAGCAGGCTATAAATACGGGCTAAATATAATCTGTGCCGTATTAATATTTTTAGTGATTGTTTGCTTGCTATAACATCGTTAAACTCTAAATGCAATAAGTCAATTTTTCATGGAGGCAAAAATCATTGCATAGGAAAAAAAAATGTGATGTGAACTATATAATGAATGTATTTCTTTTACATTGAAAAAAAAATGATGTATAAGATCCATGACACAATGCTTTTAACGTCGAATTGTACATTTGGCTTTTTTCCGGATGACAAAATATCAAACTATTTCGAAGTACCCAATTAACTTATATTTCATGAAACTGTAAATTGACAATTATCAATATTGATAGCATCAGTATAAGCAATATAGCCCCTATATTAAAACATATGGATAATTGCGTCATTTTCGTCAATTTAGCATCATTTTTGCAATTTTGACGATGTTTTTGTCAATATAGGGCGAAATATCGCCAAATTGGCAATATTTCGCTAGATAAATCGCTAGGTTTGCCAAGTTTATCGCCGACTGTTACAGATAAACTAAGAAAAAGTATTTCTTATATTTCAATAATTGTTGGCGAATTGTTAGGCGCTTTAATACAAAACAACAAGCTAGATTCACGAGAATGATGTTGCCAAATTCGTTGCACAATATTACATATGAAAAGTGAACATATTTCATAATAATTAATACTTCTATGTTTTTATATGATTCTTTGATGATTTATTTGAAAAATGTGCAATATCTCGAAAACTCTTCATCCTAGCGTTCTAATGCTTATATCAATCGTATTTATTGATAAATTACACGAGAAATAATTATTTAAACATTATTGAAAGTTTTGATTTGTGAGATGATTTTGATTTGTTGTTTCTCATTAGAAAATTTGGGTATCTTCCGAACATTTGATTGCGCGTAACATCAAAAGGTATCAGCATTTAGTGATTTCTATCTTTGTACCAAATTTCGTCCGAAACTCTCCATTAGCTTGTGACACACACACCTTAAAACGTTCGATTCGAGTTTCGTGACGCATGACATGTGCTCTTCCGTCGAAAACTCGAATTTTCGATCCCTTCACAATAATTTCTCTATATATTATACAATGTATATAGAGAAAGTAATAGGGATTTTATTAATTTGATCCGGTTAAAGTTCATGCCGATAATGTTGAAAATGTGATTGAGGACCATTTCGCTGAGTTGGTTCATTCTATGAGGGCTATATATTGGAAGTGCTTCGTCTTTATTCATTGATCACTAAATATTGTAAAAAATTAGTTCTTGATAAATGGCAGCATCTTCTAGATTCTTCTTTATATAATAAGAATTCTTTGCCTGTCAGGGTTAGGATTTTTTGTTTTCTTCCTGTAGTTAATGACAAGTTTTATATTTTAAATAAATACTTGATTTACTCTATTACTGGACATGGTCCTTTTATGGTATATTTACACGAGTTCAATATTTAAATAGCTCCAACTTGTTCATGTTTAATGGAAGATATTGTAGATCAAAGTTTTTTTCAGTAAATATACAAAAGATTTTTATTTAAAAGAGCGAAGTACTGTACATAAATCTAAATGGTTTGCTCGAGTCTCGAAAACGTCAATTTTTCCCCAAGATACGTAACTGTATTATCATAGCTGATAGATTATTTGATGGTTCACGTTGATCATACACATATTGCAAAAAAAAAAAAAATCTGATGTGGGCAGCACATGACTTTCTCTGCAGACTCCTATTAACGTTCTCTTTTTCTTCAATAATTCGTTAAATTGAATTTAATTGCACAAAATAACTACTCAAATCTAATCAGCACAAGGGTATCTCACAAATTATCTACCAAATTTTGTAAAATTTGGTCAATTAGTATTTTAGCTAGAGTGAATACATGAATACATTGCACACACACACAGACGTATATATTTTTGTTCGTGTTCTAGAGGTCCGGAAACGTGTAGAGAACCATCCCATAGAAAAGTTACTTTTTGTATTTTGACGTAATAGAATTTAGCAATCCTTTACTTCATGGGAAATTAATGTCGATTGCATTTTGATGAAGATTTTGCACGTGAGTATAGAAAAGTCATGGTTCTTGGACTCACAAGTAGCCCAAAGTGCTCAATTTAAATTTAAGTGGCATTATTTCGATACGCAAAACACTGGGGCGTGACAGTCCAGTGGTTAGTGCGCGGGAATTGCGCTCGGACTGCCCGAGTTTGATTCCCGCCGCTGCCAAAATACGATCACGTTAAACATGTGGATCCGTAAGTCCTTCCGAGAGGTTGGTGGTAGGAGAAGGAGGGTACGGTCCCTGTGGATACCTTCCCCCACTGGGTTCCAGTCTAAATTGGGTGGAACTTCCCGACCGTCCAAACAGATACCTTATTCCTTTCTGGTAGGTCGTACGGTCTGAGTCGAAGAAGAAGAAGAAGAATATACGCAAAACACTACCGTAGATGTTGTATACCATTATATCCGCTATGAAAGGAGGCCAATCATTGCATGATGTAGGGGAAGTTATGCACTGTCCATATCAGATTTAATTTAGCATTTCTCTACAAGCTAAAATTTGGTAATTTCTGCCCAAAATGAAATAAATGTGAGCATTCGATTTTTAACACGAATAACTGAAAATACAAGCAACTCACGTCAGGAGATATAATTGTTTCAAAGACAACGCGTGTGGCATATTTTCTTCAGAAGGATGGTACTCTAAAGAAATATTATCTACGAATCACGTGATCCGAACAATAGTGTTTCATCGGGTGTACGGATCACGTAATTCCCCAAGGCGGTTCGGGTCCTTTCACTGTCATTCTGTTGATAAGTTGGAACAGATTGTTTGCGACATTTTAAATAATAGAGTTGCAGAAAAGCTTGTGTTTCTTATTTAGACGGGATGACTCGAATATTTTAAGGAATTAAGCTTAGAAGCTTCTATTTTCTTGTATTTAATGAAAGAAATTAGTAAGGACAGTAGCAGATATTTCAAATTGTTTCTTTTCCTTACACTTCGCTATTTTTATTTTCCTTGCAATATATGGTAATGTATAGGGAAAGTATTGGAATCATGTCGAAAATAGCAACTCGAATTTTCGACGGATCTACACATTTTGACACCTTTAGAAGACGAAAAAACCATTTTTAGCCTGATGTCTGTGTGTGTGTCTGTGCAATGTATGTATCCACTCGAACTCAAAAACTAATTGACCAAATTTCGTAATATTTGGTAGGTAAGTCCCTTGTGGGTGACCCTGGTGCTGATTTGATTTTGGTACGATTCAGGATAAAATAACCTGCATATTTTTGCGAACTAGTCCCCAAAAATGGCCTATATCCACTGTACCAAATTTTACAAAATTTGGTCGTTAAGTCACGTGGGAGTTACCTTGGTGCTGATTAGATTTTGGTACGATTCGGAAAAAAATAACCTGCCTTTTTTTTGCGATATGACTCTCACAAATCGTTTAAATCTAAAATAAAAGACTACGTATGCTCAAATGTATCAATTAAATGCTTGTTTTATACGTAATTTTTGACTATAAATAGAATAAAACCAACCCCATTACACTAGGATTAGCCGTTCTCGAGATATTTTAGTTTTTTGGCATTTTTGCTACGCCACCTTTGAAAATAAGTCCAGTTACCAAAGGAGAACGAAAATTGAAGTGCAAATTTAGTGTAATTTAAAATAATTATGGGTGTTATTTTGTGAAATTAAACTCAATTTAATGAATTATTGAAGAAATAAAAATAATGTAAATATGAGTCTGCAGGGAAAGCCATATGCTGTCCACATCAGATTTTTTCTGTGAAAAGAAGGGGAAAAGTTGTTGTATAAACCATTTAATACTTCCTTTAAAAAAAAGCAGACATATGATAATTAGGCGACTACAAGTGCTACTTTCCCTATATACATATATAGTGTATAATGTATAAGAAAATATTGTGACTGATTCGAATTTGAATTTTTGACGGAAGAGCAAGGTTTTAGTTTACTTGAACTTGAATGGAACGTTTTTGAGGTGATGTCTGTATGTATGTGTTCTGTATGTATGTGTGTGTGTGTGCATGTGTAAGTATGTGTGTGTGTGTGCATGTGTAAGTATGTGTGTGTGTGTGCATGTGTAAGTATGTGTGTGTGTGTGCATGTGTAAGTATGTGTGTGTGTTTTAATTTGAAAGGGAAAGACAGTAGCGGAGATTTGAAATTGTTTCGTTCTCTAATACTTCGCAGGCTTCTTCGCAGGCTAAGGGGAAAAAAAAGGAATACAATGTTGTAGTCAACACACGACCTTTTCTGTAAATTCAAAAATTTTGATTTTGTAGAATAAAAAAGCAGTTGAATAAAGGCATAGAATGTATTTCCTGAATGACACATGAAATCAATATTTGAATTTGAATATGTTATTTAAAATTACATTCAACGTGCAGCTCGAAAATATTTTCTATTGCCAGGCTCCGCGTAGCTTTAGATAAGATAAACCCAATTTCAATGTATGTATTTGGGTAAAGGCTCGTGTAAAGACTCATGGGTAAAAGCTCGTGTTGAATTCAATAATATGTATTTAAACTGTTTATTTTATAAAAAATAAATTATCAGTGCAATGAAAATTAAAACAAAAGCATTAACGAATATTCCTATGTATTCAAATTTATTTTACCTTTCAATTTATTAACACTTTACAACAAATTTGAAAAGTGTTTATGACATTCTGTCTGTCTGTCTGTCCGTTAGCACGATAACTGCCGTAAAAATGACTTTATCAAAATGAAATTTTAGTATGTTGTTCAGACGGTCTGTGGGACCTATGGAGATATAAATAAATAATATCACCCAATTAGTTTTTTTATTGCACCCGGGTTGAAAAAATGAAATACATTGAACCCTATGGGACCTAATTTTTCAAACATTTTTTAAGCAAATTTAAAATTCACAAATTGCTTCGAAATTTTTAGGAAATATTCATATTATCCCATAAAATATATAAAAAAAATTTCAATAAATTATATTAAGTAATTTTTTATTATAGGAAAAAACAAATTATATTTAATATAGGAAAAAAAAAACAAATTCAATTAAATTCTGACTTTTGGGATATCTTCCACAAAGAAAAAACAGATATTATATAATAAATATCTTTCCAATAGTTTAATCATTTTGTATATGAGAGAGACTACACATTTTAAAATAATTTTGGTAGATAACAATTTTTCAAATTTTTTTTTAATTTTATATAACTCTTCATGACATACTTATTTGATGGCATTTTTAATGCACTTTCCTACGTCCTAAAGATTTAAAATTTGGTACACAGCTTAAATTTGCTGAACATTTTATTTTACAAAAATTTGGTGGATCTTTAAATATAGATCATACATTGTTTTTCGAAATGGTTTGCAAATAATCCCCGTTCACTTCTATAAATCATTGTTGTAATATTGTTAAAAATTCTGATGTGGGCAGCACGTCTTTCCCTGCAGACTCATATTCACGTTCTCTTTATTTCTTCAATAATAATTTGAGTTTATCTGCACAAAATAACAGCCATAAGTATTTTAAATGACATTAAATTTGCTAATTAAACTTAAATTTGGTTCTCATTTGATAGCTGGGCTTATTGCCAAAGGTGGCGTAGCGAAAACACGAAAAAACTAGAATATCTCAAGAACGGCTTGTCCTAGAGTAATGGGATTAGTCTTATTCTTTTTGTTGTTAAAAATCTCGTATAAAATAGGAATTTAATTGATATAATTGAGCACACGTAGTCTTTTATTTTTATATTTATCGATTTTTGCGGGCCATTTCGCAAAAATAGCCCGTTCTTTTTTCCAAATCGTACTAGAATAACCTACAAATGATTTATATACCAAATTTTGTTAAATTTGGTATATAAATCACTTGTAAGTTATTGAAATATTATACACCAAATTTTGTTAAATTTGTTCCATTAGTTTTTAGCTAGTGTAGATAAAGGCAATTTCTGCCGGCCATTTCGCAAAGAAAGCCGATTCTTTTATTACGAATCGTATTATAATCTAATGAACATCAGGATTTCCTACAAAAAACATACCTACCAAATTTTATGAAATTCGGTCTATTAGTTTTTCAATAGAGTGGATGTAATATCCTCACAGACACACAGAAACATACACAGATACACCCTTACACACACAGACGTCTTCCTAAAAATAGTTTTTTGTGTATGAGTCCCAAAACGTTTAGATCCTTCGAAAATTCGAGTTCCGATCTTCGGCACGATTCCAATACTTTGAATACATACACACACACACATATATTTTCTGTGTATCTGTGTTTTATCTGTGTATCTAAATTCCGTGCCTATGCAATTACAATAGTTGTGATTTTAAATGATCCCTAAACTTTTATTATTTCTTCAACGAAGCCTAATTTTAACTTATGCAGAATGCAAATATCTCAAGCGATTGTAAGGTGAGTTACATAAAAATTGCTGAATTTTTTTCACACAAAATTATTTAGCTCTGTAGTTTGGAATAATAGTTAAATGAATGTAATATTCATTGATTTTGCATAGAGAATCAGATGATTTATATTTCGATACAGTTTTAAATATTTACGTATAATAAAAAACTGTAGCACTGTGGTAATGTAAAAGATATCACCACTGAATGTATCACATTTTAGAAATTTTTAAATGAAATTGCATTTCAGTTGGAAAGTGTTTCATAATCAATGCTTATGCATGATTGATCTTTCTTGTTTTATCATTACCATGAGTAAATTATTTTCAAAAATCATAACCAAATAGGCTATATAGCACGAAAGATAGAATCGGTACCGTTATCAGCAGAAATGGGTGAATAACACTTTTCTCGAATTTGAGGATTCTAATCAGGCTGTGTAGAGTTAGTGAGTTTGTCGCCAATGTTAATTTGACGCAAATGAGCGCTATTTTGTAAAAATGCTAAAATATTACATAAAATAGTTCTTCACTTCTGCTGGACTGTCAAATTGTGGACTGCAATCAGAAATAATCTTGCCATCCGCAAACCCAGCAAGCTTTCACTATAACGAAAAATTTATATATTTTAATTTTCTACAATTTCTGAACGAAATTCAAGCACAAATTAAGAATGTTTATGTTTAAGTGTGATTTTTGACAAGGGGAGGCGTGTTGGCATGCATTTAATTAGTATTCCTATTTTTCAAATGTTTGTAAAATGTATTTAAACTTCAAATGTTATTAAATTTATTTTTGCTTAAATTCTGTGCATCTACATACCGAAGGAACTCAATTACAATATATTTGAGTTTAAATGATCATCCAACTTTGATTATTTCTACAACGAAACCCAATTTTCCCTTATGGAGAATGTAAATACCAAAAGATGTAGAATAAGTTGTATAAGAATTGCTGCATTTCTTCAACGCAAAATTATTTAGCTCATGGAGTCTGCAATATAGCTGATATGAATAAAACATTCATTGATTTTGCACAGAGAACCAGACGATTTTTTCGATGAAGTTTTAAGCATAGAGTTAAATTGCTTGTACGTCCATGGTTTAAAGTTTTTAAATAAAATAAATTATTATAGTATTGTGATGAATGAAGGGAATGGAAAAATGTTTATGAATGAAATGCTGCTTTTACATAGAGGCGATTTATATCTCGATGACGTCATTTGAATAAAGTTCATTTGTTTTCGATGAAGTTTTCAAATATAATAAATTATTGTAGTATTATGATTCATTTTTGTCGATGAAGTTTTAAGTTTTCAAATATAATAAATGAATGTAATATTGTAATAATTTTAAAAATATTACCGAGGAATGTATCGCATTTTAGAGATGTTTATATAAAATTGCATTGAATTTGTAAAATGTTTCATAATGAATGCTTTATGCATAATTGATCTTTCTTGTTTATATTTAGTGTTGTATCCGTCCTAAAACCACTTTATTTTTGCTGAATTTCTGTGGATCTGTATTTTGAAACAACGCAATTAGAATATATTTGAGTTTAAATGATCATCATGCTTTGATTATTTCTACAACGGAGCTTAATTTTCACTTATGGAGAATGTAAATACATGAAGCTGCAAGAGGAGTTGTATAAGAATTGCTGAATTTCTTTAATGCAAAATTATTTAGCTCTGGAGTCTGCAATATAGCTGATATGATTGAAACATTAATTGATTTTACATAGAGACGCAGACGATTTTATTGCAGACTTTTTCAATGAAGTTTTAAGCACATAGTTAAATTACTTTTACCTCCATGGTTTTAAGTTTTTAAGTAAAATAAATTATTGTAGTATTGTGATGAAAGAAAGGAATGGAAAAAAGTATATGAATGAAATATTTACTTCATTTTCATAGAGTCAAGCGATTTACATTTCAGTGACGTCATTTGAATAAAGTTCATTTTTTTATGAAGTTTTTAAGTTTTCAAATATAATAAATTATTGTAGTATTGTGATAATTTTAAAAATAATACCGCTGAATGTATCACATTTTAGAGATGTTTAAATAAAATTGCATTGCAGTTGGAAAGTGTTTCATAGTCAATGCTTTATGTATGATTGATATTTCTTGTTAACACTTTACAACGAAGTTGAAAAGTGTTTATGACTTTGTTCATTCTGTCTGTCTGTCCGTTAGCACGATAACTGCCATAAAAATGACTTAATCAAAATTAAATTTTAGTATGTTGTTTAGACGGTCTGTAAGACCTATGGGAATATAAATGAATAATATCACCCTATTAGTTTTGGATTGAACCCGGGTTGAAAAAATGAAATACATTGAACCCTATGGGACCTAATTTTTCAAACATTTTTTAAGTGGATTTAAAATTCACAAATTGCTTCGAAAATTTTTAGGTAATATTTGAATTATTCCATAAAATATCTAAAAAAAATTCAGCAAACTATATTCAGTAGTTTTTTAAATAAAAATAAAAATAATAATTACACCTCTTAGATGAAGCGATCACGTGACAATGATATAAAAAGATCACGTGACCCACTTCAAAAGGAAATATGGCATCCATCTTGTCACAAAATCGTGATTTTTAAATTTCTTTTTAATTCATATTGAGTGTTGGCATGCTTTTAATTCATATTGAGTGTCCTAAAACCGCTTTATTTTTGCTTAAATTCTGTGCATCTACATACTGAAACAACGCAATGACAATATATTTGAGTTTAAATCATCCAAATTTGATTATTTCTACAACGATGCATATTTTTCACTTATGTAAAATGTGAACAGCAAAATATGTAGGATGAGTTGCATAAGAATTTCTGTATTTCTTTAACGCAAAAGTATTTAGTTCATGGAGTCTGCATAGCTGATATGAATGAAATATTCATTGATTTTACAAAGAGAAGGACGATTTTTTTGATGAAGTTTTAAGCATAGAGTTTAATTACTTGTAGCTCCATGGTTTTAATTTTTAAATAAAATAAATTATTATAGTATTGTGATGAATGAAATGAATGGGAAATTGTTTATGAATGAAATGCTGTTTTTATAGAGAGAGCCAGGCGTGTTATTTTTTCTATGACGTCATTTGAATGAATGTCAGTTGTTTTCGATGAAGTTTTCAAATATAAAAAATTATTGTAGTATTATGATGATTTTAAAAATATTACCGAGGAATGTATCGCATTTTAGAGATGTTTAAACCAGGCAATTTATATTTCAATGCCGTCATTTGAATGAAGTTCATTTTTTTCGATGAAAGTTTAAGTTTTCAAATATAGTAAATTAATATAGTATTGTGATAAGTTTCAAAATATTACTTAGGAATGTATTGCATTTTAGAGATGTTTAAATAAAATTGTATTGAAGTTGGATGTTTCATAATCAATGCTTTAAGCATGATTGATCTTTCTTGTTAAAGTTTGCATTGCTTATATCTCGAAAACTAGAAGTGATAACTATTATGAACTGTAACAGGTAATTTGTAGCTCTTTGAATGCACGATAAGGATATATAATTGGATTTCTGTATAGTTCCTTAGATTCTAAAATATAGTGATTAGAATTTCGATACTTTATTGTTTTGAACTGTTTTGAAAATTGTTTAAAGAAGACAAACCACCTTGAAGAAAAATGATATTCTCGCAAAACCATTTCGGCAGCGTCAGTTTTTTGGAAAGCTTCAAGATTTTTAGCTTCAAACGAAGTTTTTTTTAGTTTTATTATAATTCATATTTGAAATCATCATGCATGTACAGTTATGGATTTTACGGGAAAAATACGAATTTAGAGATCCACAACTTGCAATTTTTAGAACAGATTGAGACAATAACGGTAAACTCAGACTTTATTTTATCGAATTTTCTTATTGTAAATGCAAACACAAAATTATATTTATGCATATAATGGAATAAAGATATGATTTTGTAATGATTTTATTCTAACTATTTAACTAGCTTTACTTAAACACTTCAAAAACTACAAATATAGTTTAGTAAAAATGCAGCTTAAAATAAAAATTGAAGCACATTCTATGTTATAAAAACATATGCTAAAGCTCTTACTTTTTGCGTAAATTCGCTTCTTACTTTCATCCAATTCATCTTCTAAGCATAACAGACGATACCATCGTTTTGTGTTGATAACGGATTAGAAGACTTCGGAATCAGCTCTACTATTCCACGATCGATGGAATAAAATGGAGAAATGGATGATTTAGCTTATCTTTGATACAAAATACATCGGAATGGTAGGCATCAGGTGCACTTGATGCTTGTGTTTGGTTAATCTTATAATATGCGAAAGGACAAAAAGTATTTTCGGAAGGATTAGAGTTTTATTTAGCTTTAAACGAAGTTTTTTTTAGTTTTATTATAAATCATATTTGGAATCGTCAGGCATGTGAAGTTATGGATTTCTCTCTATATTACAAAAAAGTAGCTGCTGCTCGCCTCTGCTGTTTGACAAATTTCTCGTTTCTCGAGATTCTTTGCTTCGTACCGCGAAAACTATTACATATAAAATATGAAATTTGATACACGTCCAGAAAAAACTTTGGGGAATATCCTGAAATATACAGTTTTTTGATATATATGGTAGTTTAAGACATATTTAATGTCAAAGTCAAACACAAAGCATTTGAGTTGCGAGTTTGCGTTCTGGATAAACTAACAATATCAGTACAATGAATTTTTGCAGGCAGGTACCTATATGAGTGAATTTTTTTTAGAACGGAGCCTCTCTTTTAATTTCGATGTAGTTTTTGAGATATTTTACTTTTTATGCACTTCTGATATATTTTTTATTCGTATCTGCACGTCTGGCGATTTCTCTGTTTCGTACCATAAAAACTATAGCATACAAAAATATGAAATTTGATACATTTATAGAGAAATAATAGGGTAACACAAAACAAACCGATTATCGATTTAAACTTTATTTTAACATGAAATAGCTCATGATCAAGGCATTCAGTTTTTGGATTCCCTGGGCTAAGAGAAATAAATCCTTGCTTTTACCGCCTGCGGAAAATAAGTAGGGATAAAAAAAGAGATTTTTCAGAGTAGAATTTTTAGGAGAGATAGGTATGAAGCGAACTCTGCGAGCGCAGCGAGAAGGAGACGAAGCCTCTTGAAGGGGGTTAGCGAAGCGTAGCGAGCAGGGGGCAGAGCCCCCTAGTTACTGAAAAAGAAAACGAATTTGGAAATCTACAATATGCAATTTTTGAAAGAGATTGAGATAATAACGACAATGTCAGATTAGATTTTATTGGGTTTTCCTTTCCATATGCAAACATAAAATTATATTTGTTCTAAAAATGGAATAAAAGTATGCTTTTTTAATGATTTTATTCTTATTATTTACTAACTTCACTTAAACTACATATGTTTTTCTACTGACAGCTTAGAAATAAAAATGTAAAGATATTTTGTGTAATAAAAACATACGGTTTGCGCAAATTCACATACACTTTTTACTTTCATCGAATTCATATAAAACTTCTAAGCATAGCATACGATACCGTCATTCTATGTTGATAATGGATTAGGAGACTTCGAAATCAGTTCTACTATTCCATGATCGATGGAATAAAATAGAGAAATGGATGATATTGCTGATTTGTGACACAGATACATCGGAATGGAAGGCACCAGGTGCACTTGATGCTTGTGTTTGGTTAATCTTATAATCTGTAAAATGAAATAAAGTATTTTTTGGAAAGATTTGAGTTTTATTTTAGATTTGTATTTCTGGACAAATGCATGGGTAGATTATAAACAGCATTGTATGCGATCAGAACTTTAGTTAATAAAGATTCAAGTATTGGTTGCAAGCATATTTATTAAAGAGACATTTGTAAAAGTTGTGATACAGTGGACTTAAAAAGTGTTGCAGGTTGTCAAAAAATAGCAAAACGACAAAATGGCACAAGACTCTCAGGCAAGAAGGTACCAAATTTTATTATATGGGCGGACATTAATTTATGATCAAGGCAGTAAATGATGACATCACGGCACGTGAGGCTTGCGTACTTAGTCAACTTCGCCTGCAATATAGGAGATTCTCCAATGGAAGCCTGGACGGTCCTTCACAGCTCTGTGAGCCAATGGGCAGACAGATGCCGGAGAACCAATGGCTTATGCTCGCGGAAAATCTAACTTGACAGCAGAGAGGCATAGGGGAAAACTATAAGCTTTCGATATGGAATATAGTCCAATGTGGTTAACATAACAAGTAAAAATTTTAAATATTTTGCATAAATCAAATAGTTTTGGTCTAAATCAATCATTTTGTAAAATTGCATATCTTGTTTTAACCATATTTCAATGAAACATGTCTTTATCTCTTTATCATTTCAATAATCTACAGTGTGGTTCAACTCGACCTTCTCATACCAGAATCCACTTTTAAGTAGCTTGTGATTTATTATTAGTATTATTATTATTTATTTATTATTATTTTTTTTTTCTTTTCTTTTCAAATTTTTTGGGGAAAAAAAGTGAAAAATCTGTGTTATGGGCCCAAATGATCACAATTACAACATGTTACCCTTCATTAAGTGCTTGAAAAAATCGTTCGATTGTATACCAAGTTTGGCAATGTACCATCATCCCCGAGGGGAGCTAATGATATCATGAACATAAATATCAGATCGTGTCTAGTTTTCACAACAATGATTGAAACTGTTGAGTTTCGTGATCATTGAGCCATAAATAACCCCTTTTTTGCATATAATTATGTCGAATTTTTTCCTGTGCTGCCATGTTAAGAAAAATATATTTCAAAGTTTCTACTCGAATTTCAAAATATTTTATCAAGTTTTAGAATTTTTTGACAATAAAGCCGAATGTAAAGTTCCGATCAAAAGTTTCAACAAAGCCGAATATAAAGTTTTGATCAAAAGTTTCAACAAAGCCGAATATGAAGTTTTGATCAAAAGTTTCAAAGCCGAATATAAAGTTTTGATCAAATGTTTCAACAAAGCCGAATATAAAGTTTTGATTAAAAGTTTAAAAAAAGCCGAATAAGTACTTGATGAGCGATACATTTATACCATTTAAAAATCATAATTAATGAGCGGATGGCTTAGGGAAATATTTCATTTTGTTTTGGAGCAGTGTGTAATATTTAAAAGATCTTCTGTTAAATTATAAATATCAGTTTGCAACTATTTTATATGGCAATTTCAAAATCGGGAATGTCTTCAAAGCACGTTAGGTATATATTATTTTTAAATTCACAAAAATCTGTCTAATCGCAAGGATTTATTTCATTGTTTGAAAGAGAATGTCCCAATTTTTCCAATGATGCTAAGATGGAAAATCTGAACTGTCTTCTGTCGTTAAGGAAACTGATTTGTGTGAAAATTGCTCAAAATCGTGTTAAAGCATAAAATTACTAAAAAATTAATTCGAGTTTTTAAAAAATCTCACCAAAGTACATCGTCTCATGTCCTGAAGTACCTTTGCACCAAATTTCATGGCCGTACGAGATTTAGAAATTTTCACTACAACCCGCACAAACAGACGAAAAGATGAACGTAGTAAATATACATATTCCTCTATTATTATAGACTAGTTGCTGTGCCGGCATCCAACTGCGGCTTTAAGCAAATACCTGATTAAAAAATAATAAGTACATGCCTGACGACCGTTCACAATATAGTCGGGTTACAGCTACCGACGGACACGATAACTACTCGCATCAATCCGATAGAGCTGAAAACAGAAAAGTATACATTCCGTTAATGTCCTGGTGAATCTGATATATGCCATTTGGCTATCTGAAACGTACTGCAATGGAGAGAGACACCAAAATCGGAGAGATAATACCTTAAACGGAAAAATATATAACCCGTTACATGATGCCTGGTACATGCCCCTTGGGTGTCCGTTATGCTCTATTGTCTGGGAGAAGGAGAGATTAGGATAGACACCAGATTTTTGAAATCGGATTGATAGACCCGAAAATATAAAAATATATAACCTAGTACATGATCGTTGGTCACGTAATATCAACTCACCGATCCCGATTTGGGAGGCAAAAGGTTGACAATAGACACCAAGATTGCTGAAATCAGACTAATAGAAACGAAAATATAAAACCCGTTACATGGCCGGGTTGATCCGGTACATTCTCGATGGACGCCTGCTACATGTGTTGACACGGTGATATCGCCTGTAAAATAGCTTTAAGATAACTTTGCAGAATCCGCATCGCCATTGGATACATCGTACGGTAGCACTGGAGTATACGATATTGAGTCGGATATGGAGCCATTCTTGTAACCGGAGGCCACGGTGAATTGTAATAATATGGTGCAACAACACAGGAATCTACGACATCTAGGCAAATATCGCTAAGCGCCGTGGTACTGGGAACCACGATATATCGTGATGGTAAACATCGTACTATAGCATCGGAGTCAACGAACAATCGCCTTGGTATTAGGAAGACATGATTCCTTATAGAAGTGACGGTATATCGCGATACATCATGGAACTATATATCGGTGTTGTGATGTAGAACTGATATCGGCATTTTACGATATATCATCCACCTCTAAACAGTACTCACCTTCGAATAATGAAATTTAATATTCAGCATTAAAAAAAAGTAAATTTTTTAAAAAATGTCTTCATCATTAGAACCGTACTTTCTTTCAGTTGGGCAATAAAAATAGAATTTTTATTAAAATAGAATTTTTATAACCCACATTGTGCCTCAAGCTCTTAAATTATGTCATTTATCAGAAAATGGTTTTTGAAATAGTGCTTTTCTATACCGCAAATTAAGACCAAGACGGTTAAAAAAAGATTCTGCATCTAAAGATATTCTGAATCTTTTATCCATTCACAATTATCCACAGTGCTTCTAAGTTTTTTTTCCCAATGGCCAGGCACTAGACTTAGGTCTTCTTGCTCTATGAACGGCCGAAATCGTGAACCATTTAGCTGTCCAGGGACGTTGCCCCAGGTGCACCACAGGGGGGCGGAACACACTGCGCCCACAACATTCATGTTTACGTGGGACTCGAGCCCACAACGTGGCGGCCGATCAATCGCTGGAAACGCTCTGCTTGACCGTTCGGCCACCACGTCGACTGAAATGAGCCAACAGTACTCGGTGTTTCCAGGTGGTCACCCACCCAAATATTAACCGCGCCCGATGCTGCTCAACTTCGGTGATCTAACGAGAACCGATGTTTTCAGCGCGGTAGAGCCGTTGGCTCATGCATCCAAGTATAGTGGAGGATTTAAATGGATAATATGTATACTTTGTTTTCCAGATAACAAAACTACAGTGTGTAATATGTCGAGAACGGTTCATGTTAGCGTTCTAAAATTTATGTCAATCGTTTTCTAAAGCGTTTTCGAATCGATTTTTTCTTCGCGTTCTAAAGTTTATGCTAAGCGTTTACTAAAGAAAAATTACATAAGAAATGTCTATTTGCATAACTTTATTAAAAGTTTTGATTTTTTGAAGATTTTTTCAAA
This sequence comes from Amaurobius ferox, assembly GCA_951213105.1. Taxonomy (NCBI): domain Eukaryota; kingdom Metazoa; phylum Arthropoda; class Arachnida; order Araneae; family Amaurobiidae; genus Amaurobius; species Amaurobius ferox. The sequence continues at coordinate 51,937,586 of OX578145.1, forward strand.
ATTTCACTCGAAAATTTAGAGGGGGTTCTGAACATTCGATTGTGTTTAAAAATAATAGACTTCCAGTATTCACGGATTCTAATTTTTGTACTAAATTTCATTCAAATCGCTCCATTCGTTCGTGAGATATCGTCTCTACTGATTCACTGACACATACACACACACGTACGGATATCACCCCAAAAACGTTCGATTCGTGATCAGGGATGCTTGAAATGTGCTCTCCCGTCGAAAACTCGAATTCTTGACTCCGTCACAATACTTTCCTTATACATTATACTGTGTAGATAAGGAAAGTAAAATTAATGATGAAACACACGCAACCTGGCTTTTTGGCCTTATTACTAACAACCAACTCTACAAGAGACTGGACAGAAAGCAATTGAGATGGAAATAAAAAATCATAGATGAAAGTGGACTGGACATGTCTCAAGAATGTCTCAGCATAACACCGCTGCTGTGGCACGTTCTTGGGGACCCGAGGGGAAAATATCTCTTGGTGGACCCAAGCTAACTTGGGGGAAACGAATAAAACAAGAGAGACATCTGATGGGATGGGCGAGTTGGTCACAAGCAAGGACTGCGGCACAGGATCGGCCAAGCTGATGACCTTATGTGCCACTAGGCACGATGAGTGATGATGATAAGGATGACACGCAACATGGAATGCGGTTGACAGGGTCGAAAATAAATCACAATGACTGTAAGTGATAAAACAGTAACTAAAATAACAGCTATAGCCTCATGTATATTGTAAAAAAAAAGTAATTGGGATTTGAATCACAAATCCAGGGGGAAGGGTTTGGGGATCATACCCCCCCCCCCCCCTCAAACCGCTTGAATTTGTAAGAAATGATACATGGAGAAATGGGAAACAACATATTTGGTCACTCCTATCCCCCAGACATTTTTGGGGTGGCATTACTGTACGAATCCTCACCTAATCAATCAATCAATATTCTGTCCATTGAGATATTAGGAGAATGGTCTTTCCTTCAATATTTGAAGTGGATATACATATTATATTCTTTTAGATTTCAGATCAAATTGAAATTTCAATCACATGCGACCTCCTAATCTATCAGCTTCCTTGTTTTAATGCAATATAGCCTTCTCTTTGTCGTGATATATTCGAGAATTAAATATCGTTACCATAGATCGTAGGGTTGATGGAAAAAATTAGCTAGAAAAGCTCAAGAATAGCGGAACTTAATTATTTCTAATTTGTAGTAATTTAGTAAAAATATTCAGATTGTTATAAATAGAATGTTGAATGCAATCTTTTAGTTATGAAACATTTTTAAAGTATATTTCAAAGGGACCATAGTTGTATTTGCACTTATAATATTTTCTAGAAGAATAAAAATTAAATTTTTTTATCCGTAACTTTTGATTTGATAAATATATTTTGAATAACAGATTTGAATCAGTTTTGATAAACTAAAGTTCGCCCTAACTATTTACAATTCTGTTTAGTCTTTAACCTTTTGAGTCTTGACAACAAAAATAAATAAAACATTTCTAAACAAACACTTTATCAGTGAAAACTTTAATGCCATTAATTACTTAAAAACTATTATCGCTAGATACAATTCCTGTTTATTTAAAAGTTTCATCAATAAAAAAGGAGTTAAAATAAATTCTTCTTTTCAAATGAGATAAGCGTCTGATGTATTCGCAATGAACAGTAGTTAAAAATTTAGCTTTCTGAAAAGGCGTTAAATTTGGAAGTTAGAAAAATTGCTATTCGAAGCGAATTGTATATAATAGAAACACTTATAGTTTTTAAAATTGTTTGAAATTCACCTTTTTACTTTCCTTATATACATAATGTATAAGGAAAGTATTGTGACGGGGTCGAAAATTCGAATTCAAGTTTTCGACGGAAGAGCACGTTTCAAGCATCTCTGATCACGAATCAAACATTTTTGAAGTGATGTCTGTGTGTGTGTGTGTGTGTCAGTGAGCCTGTGGAGACGATAACTGACGAACGAATGGACCGATTCGAACGAAATTTGGTACAAAAATCACAATCCGTAAACACTGGAAGCCTATTGTTTTTAAACGTAATCGAATATTCAGAACTCCCCTAAATTTTCGAGTGAAATTTTGAAAAAATCGTCAAAAAATCAAAATCGCTAATAAAGTTACGCAAATAGACATTTCTTATGTAATTTTACATTAGAAAACGATTAACATAAATTTTAGAACGCTAAGATGAACCGTTCTCGAGATATGCACATTTTTCAAAAAAAATATCAAAAAGTCATAAAATAAAAATATATATTTCCTATTGAGAAACATGTTCACTTTTCATATGTAATACCATGCGATAAATTTGGTGACATCATTCTCGTGGATCTAGCTCGTTCCATTCATTAGAAAAGATACTTCGAGTAATACTTTTGTATTTGGACGCCAATAGTCATTTATCTGCTATAAGAATAAATTATTTCTCCATCCATAATGCTTGGCGAGATTTTTGCGAAGAATCTGGCGGAATGTCGTCAACTTGGCGACTTTTTTTCAATGTTGCCAAATTTACGAAAATTTCGCCAAATGGATAAAAATGACGCTAAATCAGTGAATATGACGACTAATTGTCGAAAATTCAATATCTTGGAAAGAATATAAGTATCTACTATAAGAAAAACCTATTTATTTTACTGTAAAAGTGGTAAATTCATTGCATTATATAAGGAAAGCCATGTGTTGCCCACATCAAATTTTTTAAACAAGCTATCATGATAGTTTTAAAGTAGTAAACATTATTTTTTGAAATATAATTTTTACATTGTTAAAATATTATCAATACAACATTTCATCCTGTCCACTCCAGTCTTTACTTTTCTGTACAAGCTAGCACCCTGTCCTCCTCTGTCTTTGCATATCTGTACAGGATAGCATCCTGTGCTTCTCCGCTTTTGCATATTTGTACATGCTAGCATTCTGTCTCACTCATTTTTTACTTTTTGTACAGGCTAGCATACTGTCCCCGTCATTCTTTATTTTTTGTAAAGGCTATCACCCTGTCCATCTCAATCTATACTTTTCTACACGGTTATGCTTGTACCACTCAATCTTTACATTTCTGCACATGCTAGCACTATGTTCCCCTCATTTTTACTTTTTGTAAAGACTAGCATCCTGTCTCATTCATTTTTTTTAACAAGTTAGCATCTTGTCCCCCTCAACCTTTACTTTTTTGCTAAGGTACTGTTCCCCTAGAATTTAATTTTCTGTACAGATTAGCATTCTGTTTCTCCGCATGTGCGTTGCTATATGGCGGGAATTACAAATCGCTGTCATAAATCGTATGTTCCATGGAAATATGGAATTTTTCAGAACTGAATACCACTTATCACTGCATTGCGCCTGCAGAGTTAAGTGCTGTTGTAATTGCGTGTATTGTTTGGGTGTGCTATTGTAAAAAACTGAATTTAACCTGGATTCGATACACATATCTTCGAAATGGATAGACGACACTTTAACCACTAATCTAATGGGAGGGTGAAATTCTAATCTCTTATAGTGGATACTACAATATTAATAATTTTACTGATTATGCACAACAATAATTTTCCTCTTATCTTGCATAAATTTTTAAAATAAAGTGTTTTATATATATAATTCCGCTTGCTTTTGTTGAAGTCAAAAATAACATTATTTCCCGAAATTAAAATCATCGTCGATCGTACAAAAATTAAGATCGGCGATCAAAAGGGATTGGCTTCTAATTTAAAACACTTCTTTTTAAAACTTTTTAAAGAAAAATAAATAATAGAGTGCCTTAAGAAAATATTCATTCTTTGCCACATCTTAGTGCATGTGAATAAATATTCATAAGTAATCCCAAAGCGGGAGTATTTCGAAAGTAACAAACTTTCATTTTCAGTTTTTATTCTGAAAAATTAAAATCCCATTAGTTTTCTAAACATAATGAAATTCGCCGATAGAAGAAAAAGATTATTTTTAACATAGTTTACTCATGATAAGCATCTCTTGTTTGGTTGGGAAAGAATGAAACTGATAACTTCCATAACCACAAAAGATAAGTGATACAATGCCACCCATGCATATATTCATGGAGAAGACATTAAGGAAATTTTGCATTGTATAAATATGTATAGTTTAGGAAAATTCTTTTATGCTTTCATCTAAAAATAGTATCAACAGTATGTGATTATGTTTACTGTTGGTTTATATTTATATACCAAAAAGTTTCTTCAATGACCAAAAGTTTATATTCCATTTTAATACCGAGTGAGAACATGAAAAGTCGAGAAGTCAGACATTTTCATGAGAGGGAATTATTTAGGCATTTAGACAAATTATTAGTAATTAACAGTATCAGAGAAACCAGCACTCTTAATTAGGTATCAACCTTTTCAAATAAATTTTCAGTTTAACAATGTCTGTCGCTTAGAATCGAAAATGGCCCTCTTAATCGAATATCCGGCTCAGTTTTCTGTTTCGTGGTTGATAACCATGATCAAACTTTTCAGCCTTCTAACTGACCGGAGGACTTCTGGAAGGTCTGAAATTTTTTTAGATCTCCTGATTTGTCCATGCTCGGGGAGAAATCCGGCTTCATTAGGTTCTGTACCTTGGTCGATACCTATTAGTGTCGAAAACCAAGACTACTTGACTGACCAAAGGGTTTACAGTAGCCGTTTGAGTGGCCGGTATACCTATTAGTGTGATACCGATTAGTATGAAAAGATTCATTCAGTCTTTTAGGTTTTTAGGGGTTTCATTAGGGGCTCCACCTTAGGGGTTTCTGAAGGATCTTCGGAACATTGAACAGGCAGAAACATTGCACCTGCTGCAGTAGGTGCAATGTTTCTGCCGGCAATTTCCAGGGACGCCAATGCCTGCAAAGAGGGATCGAACTGTTTGAGATAGGGTGTGTAAAATACCTGTCTTTTTGGGGAGGTTCTTCATTTGGGATGGACTCTGTCCCACCCGTAAGCAAACGGTTAAATGTGTAAAATAATGTTATATATTAAAAAAAATATTTTAGTCGATTTTTGCTCATTTCAACGTCCAATGTCCCCTTAAAGACAATTACACAAATTGAAGACATCAATAATATCAGAAATATTAAATACCAGAAATATATAAAAACAAATTGCACAAACCTTTGTCTCTTCCCGGTCCTCCAAACAGATACTCTAAGTTTTGGACGAGTCGGACGGCCTGGGGCTTTCACAAACCTTTGTCTGGAATTTAAATGGTGTTGCAATACAAACAATTTAGTTGTTGAGAAAAGTTCTGGACGATAAAAATGCACTTCCAGAAGATAGTAAATACTTATCAGGAAACCACACAAGTTGCATTCGAGGTCTTCCAGAAAGACCAGGCTTGGGAAAAATCAGACCACGAGCTTGTCCATACTCTAAAAGTATCCGATGGAAAAAACATATATATTTATTTAAAAATTTATCATATTATTTTTCTTACAAAAAATGTTATTGGATTTATATATTTTTTTATTCCTTTAAGTTTTATTTATTTTTATTATTACTTTTCGGTTAAAAAGAAAATTCCACACGATCAAGGTTGAAAAAAGAGGGTCAAATAGTCGACTGTGAGGGTTCTAAAAAGTTTTGAGAAGTTTCACAGAAAATTTCATTTAAATGTAACAAATAACGTCACTAGAATATATAATTTTAATCTCTCATACTTAGTATTGAAAAAGTATCGTTTTCACGAAAATTTTGGAATTCGAAATTTTGATGTATGTTTTAAGACCTCCTGAATACGTTCAGACTAATTCTGTAGTGATGTCCGTCTGTCCGTCTGATGTTTGTGGTCGATAACGGTCATAAATATTAAAGGATGTAAACGAAACCGGCTTCGAAATAAAAAAAATCTAGAATCATTGTAAATTCGAGCCAAAATTTCGAAATTTTATATTTTTTTTACATGGCAGCATAGGACACAATTGGACATAATCATGCATAAAAGGGGTTATTTATGGGTCACTGATCACGAAACTTCATAGTTTCATCATTGTTGCAAAAAATAGTTGAGATACAAATTCTTTGTTCATGACGTCATCAAATGGGAAGCATTTTACATTCACGAGCAAAATAAGAATTGTGCGAATCTTGAATTTTCGGTTAGACGAATGCAAAGATAAATTTGCCGGAAAAATGTAGTTTTGGGGGGGCATAATAACAATTATTGTCTTACGGATTTTGTTAAAATTTCGTAGAGAAGAGCGTTTTTCAATCTCTTCGATAGGGTAAAAATAGGAACTTTGTGAAAATGTGTTCAGTCGCCAAGGATCATTGTGTGGAAGTCCCTCAAAATTTCGTTTCAACATCATATAACTAAAAATCTAATTTCAATTTTAAAAATTGTGATGTGAGCAATACATGACTTTCCTTGCAGACTTAATTTTAAAATCTCTTTATTTCATTATTAACTCATTAAATTGAGTTTAATTGCACTAAATAACAAGCATAATTAATTAAAATACACCGCATTTGTACTTTGACTTTTAATTCATTTTTTTTTTGTTTTTATTTGGTAACTGAACATTTTTTCAAAACCGGCGTAGCAAAAATGCGAAAAAACTAAAATATCTCGACAACAGCTAGTCTTAGAGTAATCCAGTTGGTTTTATTCTTTTCATCGTTAAAAATTGCATATAAAACAAGCATTTAATTGATGCCTTTGAGAATACGTAGTCTAATTTAGATTTTTGACGATTTTTGAGGGCCATATAGCAAAAAAAAAAAAAATGCAGGTTTATTTTTTTCGAATCATGCCAAAATCTACTCAGCACCAGGGTAATCCATAAGTAACTTATCTACTAAATTTTGTAAAATTTGGTCAAATAGTTTTTCAGTTAGAGTGGATACAGGTAATTTTTGCGGACCATTTCTGAAAAAATGTAGGTTCTTTTTTCCAAATCATACCACAATCTAATCAGCACCAGGGTAATACACATGTGACTTATCTACCAAATTTTGTGAAATTGGGTCCATCAGTTTTTGATTTAGAGTAGATACATATATTGCACCCCCTCCCCACACAGACTTCACGCTAAAAATAGTTTTTGCTTTGTATTGTTAAAGGTCCCAAAACGTGTAGATCCGTCGAAAACCCGAGTCGCGATTTTTGACATGATTTCTATACTTTCTCTATATATTACCATGTATTGCAGGGAAAGGAAAAGTCTAATGTGGGCAGCACATGACTTTCCCTGTAGACTCAAATTCATATTTTCTTTATTTAATAATTCATTAGATTGAATTTAATTGCACAAAATAACACTAAATTTGTATATTTAATTAAATTTTTCTTTTTATTTTGGTAACTGGACATTTCGTAAAAAAGGGCAGGTTGTTCTTTTCCGTATCGTACTAAAATCTAATCAGCACCAGGGTATCTTACAAGTAACTCATCAACCAAATTTTGTGAATACGGTCAATTAATATTTTAGCTAGAGTGGATACATGAAATTTTTACTGGCCATTTCACAAAAAAAGGCGGGTTCTGTTATTAGGAATCGCATCAAAAACTAATCAGCTCCAGAGTCTCACCCAAGTGACTTACCTACAAAATTTTATAAAATTCGGTTTATTAGTTTTTGAGTTAGATTGGATATATACATTGCACAGACAGACACACAGATAAACACAGACGTCACGCTAAAAATAGTGTTTTCGTATTCTAAAGGTTGCGTAACGTGTATATCCGCCGAAACTCGTGTTATGATTTTCGGTATGATTTCAATACTTTCCCTACACATTGCCATGTATTGCAGGGACAGTAAAAATCTGATGTGGGCAGCACATAACTTTCTCTGCAGACTTATATCCACGTTCTCTTTATTTTAATTAAATTTAATTCACTTTTAATTCAATTTTCGCTCTCATTTGATGATAACTGGACTTACTTCCAAAGGTGGTGTATAGAAAATACGAAAAAACTAAAGTATCTCGAGAACGGATAGTCCTAGTGTTGGTCTTATTTATTATCTTCGTTAAAAATTACGTATAAAACAAGCATTGAATGGATACATTTAAGCACACGTTTTTATTTTAAATTTTGACGATTTTTGCGGGTCATTTCGCAAAAAAAGCAGGTCATTTTTTCCGAATCGTACCAAATTCTAATCAGCTCCAGGGTGACACACAAGGAATTTATTTACCGAATTTTATGAAATTTGGTCCATTAGTTTTTCAGCTAGAGTGGATGCAGGCAATTTTTGCGGGCCGTTTCGCAAAAACAGGCAGGTTCTTTCATCCCGAATCGTACCCAAAAATAATCAGCACCAGATTCTCCCACAAGTGACTCATCTACCAAATTTTATGAAATTCGGTCAATTAGTCTTTCAGTTAGAGTGGATTCAAAATCTGCACAGACAGACAGACAGGAACACACTTAGACGTCAGTCACCCTAAAAATAGTTTTGTCGTATTCTAGAGGTCCCGAAACGTGCAGATCCGTAGAAAACTCGAGTTGCGATTTTCGGCATGATTCCAATACTTTCCTTATACATTACCATGCATTGCAGGGTAAGTAAAAAATCTGATGTGGGCAGCACATGACTTTCCCCGCAGACTTTATACACATTATCTTTATTTTAATTAAATTTAATTCATTATTAATTCAATTTTCGTTCTCATTTGGTAACTGGACTCATTTTCAAAGGTGGCGTAGAGAAAAACGAAAAAAAGAAAATATCTCGAGAACGGCTAGTCCTAGTGTAATGAAGTTGGTTTTATTCTTTTCATCGTTAAAAATTACGTATAAAACAAGCATTTAATGGATATGTATATATTTCAGCATACGTACTTTTTTATTTTAGATTTTGCGGGCCATTTTGTAAAAAAAAGACAGGTTATTTTTTACCGAATCGTACCAAAATCTAATCAGCACCAGGGTGACCCACAAGCGACTTATCTACCAGATTTTGTGAAATTCGGTCCATTAGATTTGCAGCTAGAGTGGATGCAAGCTTTTGCGGGCCATTTCGTAAAAAAATGGGAGGTTGTTCTTTTCCGAATCGCATCAAAATTTAATCAGCAGCAGGGAGACCTACAAGTGACTTATGTACCAAATTTTGTAAAATTTGATCAATTAGTTTTTCAGTTACAGTGGATAAAGGCAATTTTTGAGGGAAAAAAAGACGGGTTGGTTTATCCGCAAAAAAGGCGGGTTTGTTTATTCCGAATAGTACCCAAAACTAATCTGCACCAGGGTCACATACAAGTGACTTACCAAATTTTATGAAATTCGGTCCATCAGTTTTTGAGTTAGAGTGGATACATACATTGCACAGACAGACAGACAAACAGACAGACAGACAGACAAACAGACAGACATACACACAGACAGACATACACACAGACAGACATACACACAGACAGACGTCACGCTAAAAATAGTTTTTCCGTATTCTAGAGGTATCGAACCGTGTAGATCCGTCGAAAACTCGAGTTGCGATTTTCGACATGATTCCAATACTTTCCCTATACATTACCATGTATCGCAGAGAAAGTAAAAATCTGATGGGAGCAGCACATGACTTTCCCTACAGAATCAAATTAATTTTCTCTTTTTCTTTAATAATTCTTTAAATTGAGCAGCTTAATTGCATAAAATAACACATATAATTATATGAAATGACACTAAATTTGCACTTTTTATTCAATTTTCGTTTGCATTTGGTAACTGGACGTGTTTTCAGAGCCGGCGTAGCAAGAATGCGAAAAATTAAAATATTTCGAGAACGGCCCTAGGATGGACAGCACATGACTTTCCCTGCAGACTCAAATTCATTTTTTCTTTATTTCTTTAATAATTCATTAGATTGAGTTTAATTGCATCAAATAACACTAAATTTGCATTTTTAATTCAATTTTTGTTTTTATTTGGTAATTGGACATTTTTCCGATAGCGGCGTAAAAAAATGCAAGAAATTTCAAATATCTTGAGAACCTTTAGTCCTAAAGTATAATGGAGTGTCTTATATTCTTTTCCTCGTCAAAAATTGCGTATAAAACGAGAATTTAATTGATACATTTCAGCAGACGTAGTCTTTCTTTTTTTTTAGATTTTGGCGATTTTTGAGGGCTATTTCGTAAAAAAAGGCAGGTTGTTCTTTTCCGAATCGTACTAAAATCTAATCAGCACCAGAGCATCCTACAAGTAATTTATCTACCAAATTTTGTGAAATTTTGTCAATTAGTATTTTATCTAGAGTGGATAAATAGAATGGTTACAAGCCATTTCGCAAGAAACCGCGGGTTCTGTTTCTACAACTCCTACCAAAAACTAATCAGCACCAGGGTCTCACTCAAGTGACTTACATACCGAATTTTATGAAATTCTGTCCATTAGTTTTTTAGTTACAGTGGATACATACATTGCACAGACAGACAGACACACACACACAGACGTCACGCTAAAAATAGTTTTTTCGTATTCTAGAGGTCTCGAAACGTGTATATCTGTCAAAAACTAGAGATGCGATTTTCGGTATGATTCCAATACTTTCCCTATACATTACTATGTATTGCAGGGAAAGTAAGAAATCTGATGTGGGCAGCATATGACTTTCCCTGCAGATTTATATTCATATTCTCTTTATTTTAATTACATTTAATTCACTTTTCGTTCTCATTTGATAACTGGACTTATTTTCAAAGGTGGCGTAGAGAAAATACGAAGAAACTAAAATATCTCTCGAACGGCTAGTCCTAGTGTAATGGGGTTGGTCTTATTCTTTTCTTCGTTAAAAATTACGTATTAAACAAGCATTTTATGGATATATTTGAGCATACGTAGTTTTTGTATTTTAGATTTTGGCAATTTTTGCAGGTCATTTTGCAAAAAAAGGCAGGTTATTTTTTTCCGAATCATACCAAAATATAATCAGCACCAGTGTGTCCCACAAATGATATACCTACCAAATTTGGTGGAATTCAGTCCGTTAGTTTTTCAGCTAGATTGGATACAGGCTTTTGGGGGCCATTTCGCAAAAAAAGGCGGGTTCTTTTATTCCGAATCGTACCCAAAACTAATCAGCACCAGATTCGCCCACAAGTGACTTACCTACCAAATTTTATGAAATTCGGTCAATTACTTTTTAGTTAGAGTGGATACAAAATCTGCACAGATAGACAGACACACAGACAAACACACACACAGACGTCACGTTAAAGTAGTTTTTTTCGTATTTTACAGGTCTAGAAATGTGTAGATCCGTCAAAAACTCGAGTTGCGATTTTCGGCATGATTCCAATACTTTTCCTATACATTACAATGTATTGCAGTGAAAGTAAAAAATCGCTTTGAGGTATCCCGGGAGTTGATAGGAATTATCACTTTACCGAATTTCGTAGTTTTGGGTCACTTGGATTTTCCGCTCAGCCTCCAAAAGATAAACAGATACACAAATATATTTATGTTTATTTGTTTATTATAGGTGCTACATAACTCAACAACTAGGGGCTCCATTCAGACATTTTATCGAAATAAATCCCTGCTTTAAAAGAAGTGTCAGTTACGAGATTTTCTAAAGGATCTAAAATGTATCCAGTAAATATATTTAACTGTTTTGAGTGATATTTGATCTTTTTACAACTTACCTTCGGACCAGAGCTTAGTAATATGGATCCCCTTTTAAAGACTGAAAATACCAGAAACTTAGCTCAAAAGAATCTAGAATGAAATTCGATGAAATAACCATTTCAAGAAAGTTTAAAATATGAATTGGGATTTTAAAAAACGCGAAAAGTCTAAAATAAGAAATAAATAATGGAGACGGAACATAATAAACATACGAGTTGAAAAGATGGACACTAGTTGTTTCCTTATTAACTTTATTTTAACTTTCTTTGTTCCTTCATTCAACATCTTTCATGGGCTCAATTTCGGCTGCCAGGTCATGTAGTGAACAGAAATTCTGCACATAATTTCATCTGTCAAAACATTTTCATCCATAAAGTGTTTATGCCATTGCGTAATGTCGTGACTTCATTTACGTTCGTCATCTTTGACGGAATTGTTTTCGAGATTTTCAACGCTACATCGTTACGTTATTACTACTACGTTACTACAAGTACATTATGTTCTAGACTTGTCATTCATTTACGTTCGAAATGTCTCCCAATTCATAGTGAAGCCCCTGAAGCCACTGAAGTTTGAGTTCTTTTAACCTGTGGCACAGAGTGCGAGGGCGCCCTGATGGGGTGCCTGAGAGTTTAGACCGAGGGCCTTTTGCCTCCAAGGGGGTATCTGATTTTTGGGGGGAGGGGGGCATACACCGGTGCCTTTCCTCTGTTCCAGGGGTTCTTCGGGCATTGCCTGAAGTTCGCCGGGTGGTCTCCATTGCAGTTAGCACACGTTGCCTTCTCCGTCCTTGGTCTTTGGCAGTCTCGTGTGAAGTGTTTGTTCTTCAGCACACTTAAGGCACTTTGGTGGCATGCTGCAATTCTCAGAGGAATGATTGAACTCCTGGCACCGGTAGCAGATTTTGAAGCCCCGTGCTCTGAAGGTCTCTACCTTCACAGCCAAGTATCCTAATCTTGTCAGTCTGTATACCCCCTGCCAGTCTTCCGTAGGCCTAATGCTGACTAAGAAGATCGACAGGGGCAATCTCGTTTTTGTGTTTCTCAGTTGAGAAACCCGGACTACATCTAATCCGTCGGATGTTAGAGTGATTTTTATTTCCTCAATGTTATAGTTTGTTGGTATCCCCTTCAAAACTACCTTTTTGGGCCTTTCCGTCTTTAAGTTTAAACTGTGGCAGGGGATTTTCTCACTAGATAAATGGCGTTGTACAACCCTATAGGCGTCAGCGTCATTTGGAATCAATTTTAGCATGTCTCCTGTGAGCTAGCCAGATTCTTTATTACTTGAGATTTCATTTAATTTTTTAAGGATAACCTGGTAATTGTCATTAAACTTGATGAAAAAACATTCCGCTTTTGGGTTTTTTTTCTCAACCTCTACACTATTTTACCTGTCACTATTTTGAACAGTTTTTGGTTTTGGTGCACTTTTGAACACTACAGGTTGCGCGACAATTTCAGCATAACTCTTAGTTTTAACATTATCATTTACACCATTATCAATTTTTTCACTACAATCCATGTTATCCTGGTCATTAGATTTTAAGTTTAATTCTCCATTCTGGTTTTTAGTAGGAGCACCCATAGTGGATTGCCCCTCTATCTTCCTCTTTTTATTTGGATTTTCAACAGTTTTAAGTTTATCTTCATCTTTAATTTCCTTAATTAAGCCTAGTTGTATCATTTTACATTTAATTACATCACTAGAATTACTTCCTCCACAGTTATAAATCTCATTTAAATTACTAGCATAAAACCTATCCAAATTCTGGACCAACAAAAAGAATTTACAGAAATAAACGAACCCAGAATCCTGGAGACTTGGTCCTCGTCCCGTCCGAGTAGTCCATTCGTCAGTAGCTCCCTGAAGTGTAGCGCCAGAGTGTAGATTGCCAGTGCACAGAAGTTCACGGCGTTTTTGACTTCTTCCTTCCAAGCGGGCATCAATCCATCCTTGGGCAGAGTATCACAATATTTAATCATGGCATCCCTGAGAGGCCGCAGTCCATCTTCGTCTAGCTCACCAGCAAGTCCGCGAGTAGCTTCCGTGTCAAATGCATCCAAATCCATGTCGTCAGCGTTGAAACGATCTAAGCAATAGCACTACCACGTGGGAAAAACACACGTGGCACTCCAAAGTTGAAAAAGCACGAATCCAAAATGGCGAGAAATCCTTACACAACAAAGCTGTAATTGCTTAGCCCGACGTGCTCTATTGTAACTAGATATAACGCGCCCAAACTTAAGCAAGGAATGTCACCAAAATCAAAAAGCAGCAGCTTCACAAAATCACAACCTCGTAGCTCGAAGTCTAGGCTCCGACACGTGTCTGAAAAAACACCTGCTTCTTCCTTTTCATATCTCGCGTCACATGTGCCTCTACGCCACGATAAATTGGTTCCCCTCTCCTCCAATCAGGGTTGGAGATATCACCACAGTCTCCGATCTTTTTGATCCTACCTTGTATTAGTTAAACTCTATTTATATTTTCACATTTATGCAATTAGAGTAGAAAATGTTAAGGAAATTAGTGATGATATAGATATTCAATATCACAAATTACTAAGTTGCAGTAAAATAAAATGGTTAACTTTGCTACCAACTTTATAAAGAATTTCGAAATTGTTTTATTCTCTTGTAATTTTTGGAACAAGAGAAATGTCCCACAATTTTTAACATTTCTTTTTCTGAAGAATGTCTATACTTTTGTTCATTGTCAAGTTAAAAATTTTCATACATACATCCTAAAATTAAGTGGAATGGGACTCAACGCGATGTTCTCATATCAGATCCATTTTTTTAATTTTAGAAGAAAATTTTTGAAAAATCTGTATCATGAGTCCAAATGATTACAATTATAGTGTATTACCCTTCATTTAAAAAGGCTTGAAAAAATATTTTGATTGATGCAATACTTGACAATGTATCCCCAGGTGGTGGGTAACTTGAGAGGATGGCTTATAATGTCTCGAACAAAGAAATTGTATCGCGGCAATTTTTCTCAACAATGATTCTCGGGATCATTGGGTCATAAATGACTCCTTTACGCATATGTCAAATTTTGTCCCATGCTGCCATGTTAAAAAAATCTGATGTGGGCAGCACATGACTTTCTCTGCAGACTCAAATTCATTTTTTCTTTATATCTTTAATAATTCATTAAATTGAGTTTAATTGCACAAAATAATACTAAATTTGCATTTTTAATTCAATTTCTGTTTTGATTTGTTAATTGGACATTTTTCCAAAATCGGCATAACTAAATGCGAAAATCTCAAATATCTCGAGAACGGTTAGTCCTAGAGTACTGGAATTGTTCTTATTCTTTTCCTCATCAAAAATTACGTATAAAACAAGCATTTAATTGATATATTTGAACATACGTAGATTTTTTTTAGCTTTTGGCGATATTTGAGGGCCATTTTGTAAAAAGAGGCAGGCTGCTCTTTCCCGAATAATACCAAAATCTAATCAGCGCCAGAGTATCCCACTCAGTGGCGCACCCACGGGGGGGGCCGAGGGGGCCCTGGCCCCCCCCTTGGGCTGACAAAGCAAAACGCGAAGGGCGCTGTCAGCACAAGGGAGAACTAGGTCTGCCTTCGAGAAAGTATAAAAAAAAAACATTTACAACCATTATTGTAATAAATAATTTTAATCATTGTGAAGAAAACAATTCCAGCATATCCTAACACTTACACTGAATGTAATTATACATATAAAGCTCTTTATCGTACTGTACAAATTATAAATTAATTCGCACTAAAGGCGCCAATTCTGGAAACCCGTTCTTCTTAAGACGTTTCTACCTGTGATTGAATTTAACTAATGGACTTGTCCAAAATTACGTGACCCAAATGCCTTCTCGCTGGAGTCGTACTATACCAGTGCTGTGTAGAGTGACGTCACAGGCGCCTCCGTGGCCCTATATAAAGAGTGAACGGCGGGGAAGCGGCTGTTCGCTCGAAAACTCGAGGATTTCGTTTACCCAGTGAGAAAATTGTGGAAGTGAATAAATAGATCGTGCCAACGCTTCGCGAATTAAGTGTTGCTGTGAGTTGAAATAAAGTGCGACGTTACGACACAAGGTGATAACAGTGAATTGGTAGTTTCGGAACGAGGGCCTGCGTGGTGAATAGCTGAATTTAATAATGGTCCTGAACTTTCAACTGATCTTACAGTGAAATGCATCTTTAACGATCAGTGTGTGTGTTTATGTGCGTATTTCGGCTATATAGCAAATTTTGTTCTTGAATAACTGAGGAGCAAGGTAAAAAAAAAAGACAATGAGTGAAAAACGAAAAGGGCTAGGCCAACAGACACTGGGAAATTATTTAAAAAAAAAAAGTAAGATTGAAAATAGTGACGTTCCCAACGACGTTTCCCTGAGCTCTTGTTACATTGATGAGGCTGCAGTCGAAGCAAGCAACAGCCGTGACCCCGGGCTGTCTTCAAACGCTTGTGAGGAGGTAAAGGTAGGACAAAACACAATACCAAACACAGTTGAAATAGAAATTCTGGCTGCAGATATTTCTAATTATGTCAAGAAATCTAACCTCACAGATGAAGATAGGATAACAGCGCTAAAAAATCTTTGGGAACCATATGCAAATTACAGTTTTCCTGCTACTGTCACTAGTGCTGTATCAAGTCAAGGAAAACCTCACCACACTCGGAAGTTCTGCTCATCTTGGCTGAGTAAGCATAACTGGCTAGCTTACTCAAAGGCAGAGGACAGTGCCTATTGCAAATTTTGTGTTCTCTTTGCACCCCATGAAGTCGGTTTAAGATCCACACAAGCTACAGGTCAACTTGTTTCAAAAGGATTTAATAATTGGAAGAAGGCCTTGGAGAAGTTCAGTCAACATGAAAATGTTTTCTATCATAAGGATTCAGTTCTCAATGCCGATGAGTTCTTAAGGGTCACGGAAGGAAAAACGGTTCCTGTGGATCAAGTAATGGACAGAGGAAAGCAAAAACAAGTTTTGCAGAATAGGGCTATTCTTAAACCTATTATCAAAACGGTGATTTTTTGTGGAAGGCAAGGGCTGGCCATGAGAGGGCATAGAGACTGTGTGGATTTGGACGTATTGTCAGAACCATGCCAAGGCGAAGGAAATTTTAGAGCCCTTTTGCGACTCCGAGTTGATGCAGGAGAAGAAATACTGAAAACTCATCTACAAGGTTGTGCAAAAAATGCAACTTACATAAGTTGGAATATACAAAATGAGATTATTTCAGCATGCAATGATTCCATTGTGAAGCACATAGCAACTGAGGTGAATGAGGCCAAATGTTTTGCGGTTTTATGTGACGAAACCACAGATATTGCAACGGTAGAGCAAATGACACTTTGCTTTCGTTATTTGAAACGGTTTGAAACAAATGATAAGTATAAAATTGAATTTAAGATAGTGGAGAACTTCCTTAAGTTTGTGCCCCTGACTGAAACTACAGGTCGAGCAATTGCAGATGCTATTCTTAAAGGCCTTGCAGACTGCAACATTGATACGTCTTTCCTCCGTGGACAAGGGTTCGATGGAGCTTCTGCAATGAGTGGAGAGTACAATGGCGCCCAAGCAATTATATATGAGCAACACCCCAAAGCCCCCTACGTTCATTGTGCATCACACTGTTTGAACTTAGCCATAACTTATTCATCTAGAGTTCCGGATATCCGAAACAGCTTTGGAATAATAGGGAAAATCTCTAGTTTTTTCAACACACCAAAACGAAACCTTGTTCTCACCAGCAAAATCAATGCAGCTAATCAGGGAGAGACAGAAATCAGTGCCAAAAAACTGAAGAAATTATGCCCTACTCGTTGGGTGGAGAGACATGATGCCGTCACAGTTATGGTTTCATTGTTTGATCAAGTAATCGAGGCTCTGGAGGAGATTACTACCTGGAATGACAAGGAGACATCAACAGAGGCTCATACCTTGATATGTTCAATGTTAACATCACAGTTTGTCAAAGCACTTGTTTCAGCTGACAGATTACTCAGCTACAGTGTTCGTCTGAGTGAAAAGCTGCAGGAAGTTAACCTTGATCTGGCAACTGCTGTGAGTGACGTAGAAGACGTTTTGAAAGCTATATCTATAATTCGAGAGAACGCAGAGAACGAGTTTCACCATCTGTTTGAACAAGCTGTTAAGAAGCTGGAACAGCATGGAGAAAACATTACTCTACCACGCCGTGCCACCAGACAAATTTATAGATCAAATTTCAACGTACAGACTCCTGAAGAATACTACAGACTTTCTATTTTCATTCCATGGATTGATAATTTCATCACTCACCTCCATGAAAAATTTCTCAAACATAAGGAATTTCTACAAAGTTTTGCATCTGTCATTCCGAATGGAAGGCAGCCGACACTGGAAGAAAACGAGAGATTTGTTGCCTTATCAAGGAAATTTGCAGATGATTTAGGGCCCAGATCAGATAATACTCTAAAAGCTGAACTACATCTGTGGTACATGAAGGTCTCTGCATTGAACAAGAAAACTAAAAGCCCAATCGAACTGCTTAACTTTTGTGACCAAAGGACTTTTCCAACTGTGTTTGAACTTTTAAAAGTGTATGCCACCCTCCCAGTATCAACAAGCAGTGCTGAGAGGTCATTCTCCACAATGAAGAGGTTGAAAACTTACTTGAGAAACAGTATGAGTGAAACCAGACTGAATGGACTGGCGTCAATGAACATTCACCGTGAAGTGGAAATGGATCCAGACCAGATAATTAATGCTCTGGCTACAAAGAAAAACAGGAGGCTGGACTTCGTTTTATGAATATGTATAGATCATAATTGAATAATATAACAATATGTAATCATGAGAGAGTGGTTGAAAACAAGTATACAGTATAAGCAGACCAGAACAAATAATTTTATCTTCATCTATTTCTTAATTTGTGTTGTTTTGTATAAATATCTACTACTACTTCTTCTAATCATTCAATTCTCTTGCACTGCACTAAAGAATTGTTAGTAATTTGATAAAAATAAATGTACAAAAAAAGACAACCGCCTTGTTAATTGATATGGCCTCTGATCATTTTTTCTCGGAAAATTTATCGAGGAGTCATCCTCCTTCATAAAAATTTTGTGCACCAATGGCTCGCCCCCCCCTTAGGAATATTCTGGGTGCGCCACTGATCCCACTAGTAACTTACCTACTGCATTTTGTGAAATTTGGTCAATTAGTAATTTAGCTAGAGTGGATAACTGAAATTTTTACGGACCATTTCGCAAAAAAAGTCGGGTTCTGTTTTTACGAATCGTACCAAAAACTAATCAGCATCAGGATCATACTCAAGTGACTTACCTACCAAATTTTATGAAATTCGGTCCATTAGTTTTTGAGTTAGAGTGGATACATACATTGCACGGACAGACACACAGGCAGGAACACAGACACACACACAGACGTCACGCTAAAAATAGTTTTTTCGTATTCTAGAGGTTTCGAAACGTGTAGATTCGTCGAAAACTAGAGTTGCGATTTTCGGCATGATTCCAATACTTTCCCTATACATTACCATGTATTGCAGGAAAAGTAAAAATATAAAATTTCGAAGTTTTCGCTTGAATTAAAAGAAAATTCTATCCAGTTCTAGATGTTTTGATAATAAAGCCGTATATAAGTTTTCGTGAAAACCCATTAATGTTTGTCGCAAGATAATTATTGAACACAAGAAATAGCCCACAGTCATACACATACAGACAGACGGACATCTCCATAAAAATATTCAAAACGTGTTCAGGAGGTCTTTTTGGCATCAAAATCTCGGATTAGAAAATTTTCACGAAAACAATACTTTCTCTATATCATATTACATAGTATGAGAAAGTAAGAATAATCTCGAAATCTTTCTATACGTGAATCTTCTTAGAATGTAAAAGAACTAAAACTAAAATCGACAGAACGTAAACACTAAATGTTCCTATCTATGAATGTTGAAAAATATTTCGGAATTTGAAAAATACAGTCACGGGATTAAATCATTTAGAAAATATGTGCAATAATTTTATGAAGTCTGCAATGAATATGCAAATAGATGAGATAACACATTTTTAGAAATGGAAGTATATCAATACATTGTTTAGCGAGAAATTACATCGTGTCCAAAAGTTGAAGAGAGGCTTGCTCTTATTTTTATCATAATAAAACTAAATATTAATAATAGTGAACTACTGGATGAAGTTTGCAATGTACAATGCTACATCACAAAAGAAACACTCGAAAAGTGGCGAATATTGGATAAGGTTTGCTTCGTACAAAGTTGCATCACTAAATAACAACGCACTGTGTTGTGAATACTGGATGAGGTTGCTACATACAAAACTATATTCTTAAAGAAAACCTCAAAGAGTAGTGAATACTGAGGTCTGCTGCGTACAAAGCTACATCACTAAAGAAAGACTCGAAGAGTGGCGAATACTGAATGAGGTTTGCTGAATACAAAGCTACATCACTAAAGAAAAACTGGAAGAATGGCGAATACTGAATGAGGTTTACTGCTTACAAAGCTACATCACTAAGGAAAATCGCGAAGATCGGGGTATACTGGATAAGTTTTGCTGCGTACAAAGCTACATCATTAAAGGATATCTTGAAGTGTGGCGAATACTGAGGTTAGCTGCGTACAAAGCTACATCCCTAGAGTAAAACGAGAAGAGTGGATTACATTTTTTTTGTTTTGCTTAACTTTTATCACACTAGTTGGGTCTACCATACTGCGTTCTTTATAGTCTTTCTTTGGTTTAGCCATTTTGCTAAAGCGGCAGATGTTCAACTTTACTTTTGTGCGCGCTGAAGAAGAATATTCAAGCATTCTGGAAACGAACCTCTTTATTCTACATTTATTTGTTGTTGTTGAAACCCAGACCGTCCGACCTACCAGAAAGGTGTAAGGTAACTGTTTGGACGGTCGGGAAGTGCCACCCAATTTAAACCGGAACCCAGTGTGGGAGGCATCCACAGGGACCGTACCCTCCTTACCCTTCCACCAACCTCTCGGAAGGACTTTCGGACCCACATGTTTAACGTGATCGTACTCCTCATGAACACGGCGGCAGTTTTGGCAGTGGCTGGAATCGAACCCAGGCCTACCGAGTGCAACTCCAGCGCGCTAACCAATGGGCTACCGCGCCCCCTACATTTATTTGTGCAGTATTTTACGCAGCGTTCTCGTTATGCATATATAGCTATTTCCTAAAACTATCGTCTTCAGCTTAAAACTGTCCTCCAAAATAATTTATTTAATTGAATGTTCTAATTTCGGTCAATATATAGTTTGAATTTTCATTTAACTGCATATTACAAATTTGAGATCATTCAAATTAATTATTTAATTTTCATTTTTGTAAAGTTATTTTCAACAATAAATAATTTTTCAGCTTTTGAATTTAATCAAATTTCATTCCAAAATGCGTAATTATTCACAAATCCAAATATTTTATTATAATATTAAAGCTTATTTTCTGAATCATGGGGCTCTTTTGAAAGGCAATCGAATCCTTTTCTAGCATCGAAAAATCAAACAGTTCAATGGTACAATTGACTCAAATGATATCGGATATTCTGTGCTTTTATTTGATCCCGAACTTCGTTATACAGCGACGCGACAGACGATAAAAGTGCTAAAAATGGAGTCCAAAAGAGCAAGGAATGAAATACCGATAATTTCCCCGTTCCATGTGGTATCAAACTATGAAATGTGATTTTAGAGTGAATATTTCAATAAGAAAAATATATAAATATTCTCTGTGAGGAAAGGTGTAAAATATTTTTATTGGGAAGGATACAGAAAATCTATTCTTGTTGGAAAATTAGCTTGGCGGGTATTATAGTAAGGTATAGGAAAAACTGTAAACTTGGATGGTTAAAGAATATTGCAAATCTAAATATTTTGTGAACGATTGATTGGTCGTAGACCCATGGTTTTAGAAAAAGAAATGCACCAATTCAGGCAAACTGTCATCCTATGCAAATATTGTTCATGTGAAATTTTTCGGTGCATAATTAAAAAATCTGATGTGGGCAGCACATGACTTTCCCTGCAGACTTATATCCGTGTTATCTCTATTTTAATTAAATTTGATTCACTTTTAATTCAATTTTCGTTCTCATTACACTCTCATTACATTTCGTTCTCAACGGACTTATTTTCAAAGGTGGCGTGGAGAAAATACGAAAAAACTAAAATATCTCGAGAACGGCTAGTCCTGGTGCAATAGGGTTGGTCTTATTCCTTTCAACTTTAAAAATTACGTTTAAAACAAGAATTTACTGGATATATTTGAGAATACATAGTTTTTATTTTAGATTTTGACGATTTTTGCGGGCCATTTCGTAAAAAATGGCTGGTTGTTCTTCTCCGAATCGTACCAAAATCTGATCAGCACCAGAATATCCTACAAGTAACTTATCTACCAAATTTTGTGAAATTTGGTCAATTAGTATTTTAGCTAGATTGGATACATGGAATTTTTACGGGTCATTTCACAAAAAACGGCGGGTTCTGTTTTTACAAATCCTACCAAAAACTAATCAGCACCAGAATCTCACCCATGTGACTTACATACCAAATTTTATGAAATTAAGTCCATTAGTTTTTTAGTTTAGAGCGGATACATACATTGCACAGACACACACACAGACGTCACGCTAAAAGTAGTTTTTTCGTATTCTAGAAGTCTCGAAACGTGTAGATCCGTCCAAAACTCAAGTTGTGATTTTCGGCATTATTCCAATACTTTCTCTGTACGTTACCATGTATTGCAGGGAAAGTAAAATATAGTATTTTATACGTTACATGTAGAAAAAAAAATTAAATATAAAAATATTTTTGCTGTCTCTTATGTAATATAATATAGAAAAAGTATTGTTTTCACGAAAATTTTCGAATTCGAGATTTTGATGCTAGTATATGTTTAAGGACCTCCTTAACACGTTTTGACTATTTTGGAATGCTGTCTGTCTGTGCACGATTTCTTGGGATCGATAGAAATTTCTGAAATTCAAGCGAAAATTTCGAAATGTTATATTTCTTTAACATGGCAGCACAGGACAAAATGTGATATAATCATGCATAAGTGGGTTATATGTGGTTAAATGTTCATGAGACATAATAGTTTCAATTATTGTTGTGAAAAATAGCCGCGATATAATTTCTGCGTTCGTAACGTCATTAGCCTGCCTTGGGACCAAGTTATCCCTCCTCCCCTTGAGGGATCTATTGTGAAGTATGGTGTCAATCCTAAGATTTTTCAAGCTCTTTAAAGTAAAGGGTAATACAATATACTTGTAATCATTCGGCCCAACACAATACTGATTAAAAAAAAGAAATCTGTAAAATTTGAAAAACAAACAAAAAAAAATTAAAAAAACAAGTTACTTAAAAATGGATTCTTCTATCAGAAAGTCGGGTGAAGCTACACTTCAGTTAATTTTAAAACTCAAATATTCAAAACAAAAAAGTTCCATTGTGACACGATCAAAATTACCTTATCATTAGTTAAAATTTTCGATAGATAATAGAGAACTTTGTAAAATTTTCTTAAACATACGCATGCACGTTTTCTGATGCAAAATTTATCCAATGCAATTCAAATTTTATAAGACCCTCGAAATTTATGTTTTCGCCTTTTCATTGGATTGGGTCAAACTGGTTTAAGTTCTAAAACCAACAATTTTTGCGTGGCGAATTTTGTATATTAAAAGACCGGAAGTTTTTTCAATACATATTTAATTGAATAAGAAACAATTTGCTAATTGGAACTTCTTCTATAGACGGCCAGTATAAAAATTTAAATATTTTAGTTTTTTTTTTCACTAAAACGTGCCATGTGACTGTCAGAGCTTGAATGTCTAAATTTGAAGCATGGATCTGTAATTACAAAATGTCATTCACGCAAAACTATTTCTGCTCCATCGATCTGGAGCTATCGCCGATTTTCTCCAATTGTTTTACTGTCGTTTTCAATCATTTTCTAATTTTGATTTTGTTTGCATGCTTTATAGCTCATTTAAATTTCCTTTGTATTTTCTGTACCATTTTAGTAGGTTTATCCACAATTCAGTTGTTTATATTCACTCTGTCCGTTTTATCTATTCAGTAGTTTCCATTATTTAGTTGTTTCTATTTCTCCTACAGCCTTAGTTTCTTTCAGTTTATTTATTTGCTGTTGTTATTCTTTTTCCTTCTTTGTTTACACCGTTCATTTTTAGAATCCTGCCTATCTTTTTCCAGCCTCCATAGTTTTACATTCTTTATTATTACTTTCCTTATATACATAATGTATAAGGAAAGTATTGTGACGGGGTCGAAAATTCGAATTCGAGTTTTCGATGGGAGAGCACGTTTCAAGCATCCCTGATCACGAATCAAACATTTTTGAAGTGATGTCTGTGTGTGTGTGTGTGTGTGTGTGTGTGTGTGTGTATGTGTGTGTGTGTGTCAGTGAGACTGTGGAGACGATAACTGACGAACGAATGGACCGATTCGAACCAAATTTGGTACAAAAATCACAATCCGTAAACACTGGAAGTCTATTGTTTTTATACGCAATCGAATGTTCAGAACCCCCCTAAATTTTCGAATGAAATTTTGAAAAAATCGTCAAAAAATTAAAACCACTAATGAAGTTACGCAAATAGACATTTCTTATGTAATTTTTCATTAAAAAACGATTGACATAAATTTTAAAACGCTAACGTGGACCGTTCTCGAGATATTGTACATTTTTAAAAAAAATTATCAAAAAGTCATATAAAATAAAAAGAAAAATATTTCCTATTGAGAAACATGTTTACTTTTCATATGTAATACCATGCGATAAATTGAGTGACATCCTTCTCGTGGATCTAGCTCGTTCCATTCTTGAAAAAAGATACTTTGAATAATACTTTTGTATTTGAACGCCAATAGTCATTTATCTGCTTTAAGAAAAACTTATTTCTTAGTGCATAACGCTTGGCGAGATTTTGGCGACGAATTTGGCGGAATGTCGCCAATTTGGCGACTTTTTTGAAATGTTGCCAAATTAACGAAAATCTCGCCAAATGGATAAAAATGACGCTAAATCAATGAAAATGACGACTAATTGTCGAAAATTCAATATCTTGGAAAGAATATTAGTATCTACTACAAGAAAATCCTATTACTTTCTTTATATACATAATGTATAAGGAAAGTATTGTGACGGGGTCGAAAATTCGAATTTTCGACGGGAGAGCACGTTTCAAGCATCCCTGATCACGAATCAAACATTTTTGAAGTGATGTCTGTGTGTGTGTGTGTGTGTGTGAAAGTATGTGTGTGTGTATGTGTGTGTGTGTGTGTGTGTGTGTGTGTCAGTGAGTCTGTGGAGACGATAACTGACGAACGAATGGATCGATTCGAACCAAATTTGGTACAAAAATCACAATCCGTAAACACTGGAAGTCTATTGTTTTTATACGTGATCGAATGTTCAGAACCCCCCTAAATTTTCGAATGAAATTTTGAAAAAATCGTTAAAAAATCAAAACCGCTAATAAAGTTACGCAAATAGACATTTCTTATGTAATTTTTCATTAGAAAACGATTGGCATAAATTTTAGAACGCTAATATGAACCGTTCTCGAGATATTGTACATTTTTCAAAAAAATTATGAAAAAGTCACATAAAAAAAAAATTCCTATTGAGAAACATGTTCACTTTTCATATGTAATACCATGCGATAAATTGAGTGACATCATTCTCGTGGATCTAGCTCGTTCCATTCATGAAAAAATATACTTTGAATAATACTTTTGTATTAGAACGCCAATAGTCATTTATCTGCTGTAAGAATAACTTTTTTCTTAGTGCATAACGCTTGGCGAGATTTTGGCGACGAATTTGGCGGAATGTCGCCAACTTGGCGACTTTTTTGAAATGCTGCGAAATTAATGAAAATCTCGCTAAATGGATAAAAATGATGCTAAATCAATGAAAATGACGACTAATTGTCGAAAATTCAATATCTTGGAAAGAATATTAGTATCTACCATAAGAAAATCCTATTACTTTCCTTATATACATAATGTATAAGGAAAGTATTGTGACGGGGTCGAAAATTCGAAATCGAGTTTTCGACGAGCACGTTTCAAGCATCCCTGATCACGAATCAAACATTTTTGAAGTGATGTCTGTGTGTATGTGTGTGAAAGTATGTGTGTGTATGTGTGTGAGAGTCTGTGAAGACGATAACTGACAAACGAATGGACCGATTCGATCCAAATTTGGTACAAAAATCCCAGTCCGTAAACTCTGGAAGCCTATTGTTTTTATACACAATCGAATGTTAAGAACACCCCTAAATTTTCAAATGAAATTTGGAAAAAATAGTCAAAAAATCAAAACCACTAATAAAGTTACGCATATAGATATTTCTTATGTAATTTTTCATTAGAAAACGATTGACATAAATTTTAGAACGCTAACATGAACCGTTCTCGATATATTGTACATTTTTCAAAAAAATTATCAGAAAGTCATATAAAATAAAAAAAAAATATTTCCTCTTGAGAGACATGTTCACTTTTCAGTAATACCATGCGATATACTGGATGACATCATTCTCGTGGATCTAGCTCGTTCCATTCATGAAAAAAGATACTTTGAGTAATACTTTTGTATTTGAAAGCCAATATTCATTTATCTGCTGTAAGAATAACTTATTTCTTTGTCCATTATGCTTGGCGAGATTTTGGCGACGAATTTTGGCGGAATGTCGCCAACTTGGCGACTTTTTGAGATGTTGACAAATTAACGAAAATCTCGCCAAATGGATAAAAATGACGCTAAATCAATGAAATGACGACTAATTGTCGAAAATTCAATATCTTGGAAAGAATATTAGTATCTATTGTAAGAAAAACCTATTTATTTTACTGTAAAAGTGGTAAATTCATTACGTTATATAAG
Source organism: Amaurobius ferox (assembly GCA_951213105.1). Lineage (NCBI taxonomy): Eukaryota > Metazoa > Arthropoda > Arachnida > Araneae > Amaurobiidae > Amaurobius > Amaurobius ferox. The sequence continues at coordinate 51,964,139 of OX578145.1, forward strand.
GAAAGTCATGTGTTGCCCACATCAGATTTTTTTTATTCTATTTCAGCAATTGGCTAAACTCAATATGTTTGAAAAATATTTTTCCAAAATAAAACAGATGACTTACTAAAAATATCAACAATTCTCTTCATCTTATAAACGGAAAACCGTAATTGATAGACTCCAGTTAAAAATGTAATTCCGATAAAGTTAATTTTTATATGTATTTCTTAATTATTTAAAACGGAAAAGATTTAATAAAAACCGTCTACTGTATAAACTCATTGGGATTAATTCCGCTATTTAGCAACATGATATCACTTTTTGTTTTAAATAAATTAGTATTTATATAATGGTATCTCTATGGGAGATTCATTTTCTATTGATATGTAAACAATCTGGATCCCAGAAACTCGAAACATGGACTCAATTTTAAGTGCTGTTATTTCACGCCAACCCACAAAATATCATCTAAGTCGGTGGTGCCGTTCTTACGTGATGACGAGACAAACACACACACACACGCATACAGACATATTTTGAATTTTATTTATATTGATTAATGCTGGATTTTGCGGTGGTATAAAGTTTCAAAGTATTTGGAAATGCCTCCTTTTTCGTAGTTATGCATGTTGTTTCAAACAGCTAATAAAATCATATTAACGAAATTGATTCATTTTAAGAGTAATTATACTATTACTTTCCTTATATACATAATGTATAAGGAAAGTATTGTGACGTGGTCGAAAATTCGAATTCGAGTTTTCGACGGGAGAGCACGTTTCAAGAATCCCTGATCACGAATCAAACATTTTTGAAGTGATGTCTGTGTGTGTGTGTGTGTGAAAGTATGTGTGTGTGAAAGTATGTGTGTGTGTTTGTCAGTGAGTCTGTGAAGACGATAACTGACGAACGAATGGACCGATTCGAACCAAATTTGGTACAAAAATCACAATCCGTAAACACTGGAAGCCTATTGTTTTTATACGTAATCGAATGTTCAGAACCCCCCTAAATTTTCGAATGAAATTTTTTGAAAAAATCGTCAAAAAATAAAAACCGCTAATAAAGTTACGCAAATAGACATTTCTTATGTAATTTTTCATTAGAAAACGATTGGCATAAATTTTAGAACGCTAACATGAACCGTTCTCGAGATATTGTACATTTTTCAAAAAAATTATGAAAAAGTCACATAAAAAGAAAAAAAATTCCTATTGGGAAACATGTTCACTTTTCATATGTAATACCATGCGATAAATTGAGTGACATCATTCTCGTGGATCTAGCTCGTTCCATTCATGAAAAAATATACTTTGAATAATACTTTTGTATTGTATTTGAACGCCAATAGTCATTTATCTGCTGTAAGAATAATTTTTTTCTTAGTGTATAACGCTTGGCGAGAATTTGGCGACGAATTTGGCGGAATGTCGCCAACTTGGCGACTTTTTTGAAATGTTGCCAAATTAATGAAAATCTCGCCAAATGGATAAAAATGATGCTAAATCAATGAAAATGACGACTAATTGTCGAAAATTCAATATCTTGGAAAGAATATTAGTATCTACTATAAGAAAATCCTATTTTTTTACTGTAAAAGTAGTAAATTCATTATATAAGGAAAGTCATGTGTTGCCCACATCAGATTTTTTTTAATGTTAAAGTAGTAAATTCATTGCATTATATAAGGAAAGTCATGTGCTGCCCACAACAGAGTTTTTTTTACAGACGGCGATGACACGTTTTCTTTTACTTTCAGCTACGTGTGCTATTCTACGGCAGTTGCATAACTTGTCTTAATAAGCGAGATTGTGCTTCGCAATGGTTCTTATTCTATGTTGTCCTGATAAAAAGGTATTTTTTTTTTGCTACCAAAACTGGTTGACCCCTCAATTTTATTGTATGATGTATTTTTACGAAGATTTTATATTAATTTAAATCAGGATTTATTTTTGTGCACGACAATGTACAGTACTATAAATTCAGATATTCTACCGAACCAATCAGCTCTTTTCTTGTTAGCTAATGCTCTTAAGGGTACTGGCTAACAAACCCTTTTATGGATTTAAATCCAAACGATTAAATATACAATAGAGTAGAGGGATATTTAATCTTCTTCGCTACTTTTATTTGGCACAGAGCTTCATTATATCGAGTCTCTTCAAAAGAACAGTGAGAACAGCTTCGAAAAGAACGTGTGATGAAATATCAATAATTTCCTCATTTCAAAAACGGAAGTGTGTATTCAAACTGTAAAATGGGATTTCTAAGTGAATATTTTGACGATGGGAAGTGATATAAATATTTGAATTTTTCCTTATTTTTATTAAGGTGATATTATTTAGATATGTAATTTTATGAAAGATTTAAGAGATATTTGTATTTGTGAACCAGCATAGGGGATATGAGTTTGTATTTAACCATCCCTTTCAAATTGCGCTAGATCAATAGAAATATGTGTTCTAAACACGACTTTTACTATTAAAGTCACATATGTAAAGTTTTTAGTGAGGCAGTCGGGGGAGGGAGAGGTAATAATAAAAATCTGATGTGGGCAGTACATGACTTTCCCTACAGACTCATAGTTGTATTTACATTCTGTAATATATTGATTTCAGTTTTATCGCACAATACACCCATATCCAAAAGTTAATCAACAAATGGAAACATTAGCATATTCGGCAAAAGAAACAACGTATAGCCACCAAATTATATACATAATGTATAAGGAAAGTATTGTGACGGGGTCGAAAATTCGAATTCGAGTTTTCGACGGGAGAGCACGTTTTGAGCATCCCTGATCAAGAATCAAACATTTTTGAAGTGATGTCTGTGTGTGTGTCAGTGACTCTGTGGAGACGAAAACTGACGAACGAATGTACCGATTCGAACAAAATTTGGTACAAAAATCACAATCCGTAAACACTAGAGGCCTATTGTTTTTATATGCATTCGAATGTTCAGAACCCCCCCCCCCCCCCTAAATTTTCGAATGAAATTTTGAAAAAATCGTCTAAAAATCAAAACTTCTAATGATGTTATGATGTTACGCAAATAGGCATTTCTTATGTAATTTTTCAATAGAAAACGATTGACAAATTCTAGAATGCTAACATGAACCGTTTTTGAGATATTGTACATTTTTCAAAAATATTATCAAAAAGTCATATAAAATTAAAAAATATATATATCCTATTGAGAAACATGTTCACTTTTCATATGTAATACCATGCGATAATTTGGGTGACATCATTCTCGTCGATCCAGCTCGTTCCATTCATGAAAAAAGATACTTTAAGTGATACTTTTGTATTTGAACACCAATAGTCATTTATCTGCTGTAGGAATAACTTATTTCTTCGTCCATAACGCTTGGCGAGATTTTGGCGACGAATTTGGCGGAATCTCGCCAACTTGGCGACTTTTTGAAATGTTGCCAAATTAACGAAAATCTCGCCAAATGGATAAAAATGACGCTATATCAATGAAAATAACGACTCATTGTCGAAAATTCATTATCTTCGAAAGAATATTAGTATCTATAATAAGGAAAACCTATTTTTTTTACTGTAAAAATAGTAAATTCATTACATTATATAAGGAGAGTCATGTGTTGCCCACATCAGATTTTTTAACAAGGAAATGTATTACGTATAAACACAGCCTGTTTTATGCAGAGCCTGTATTACCGCGTTACTGATGAGAGGTAATAGGGCGTCTCGAAGGAGGCCAGCGATAGTCAGAAGTAGCCCGAGCTCTAAATGTCAATCATTCCTTCATTTTTCGCCTGTGGAACCGGTAACAAAGTGAAAGAACAGTATCAAAGACAAGTATGTGGACGTCAGTAAGGGTCATAATCGCTCGGAATAACGGCTTTCTGTGTCTGCAAGCACGACGCCACAGGTCAATTGTTGCTCATCGGCTTGCTTCTGACCTTACAGCGTCGGCAGGAAAAGCGGCGTCTCGGCAAATTGTTTACAGACGGCTACATACAGGTCAGTTGTATGCAAAACTACCAGTGATTTGTGTCTCACTGACGCCATCTCACAGGAGCACTCTCTTAAACTGGGCTCGAAATCACCTCAACTGGACTCCACAACAATGGGGTGCTACTTTTCACGTATGAGTAATGGTTTGATGTACAGAGTGATTCTCGACGGTTATTGGTCTGGAGAACGCATGGAACACGGCAGTGGCATTCGCGAAATGCAAACATTCATTATACATATTTTCTTCAAAGTAAAGATATTCAGTGAACGCTGTGGCTATGGAGTCTTTGAATATGAATCTCATCGAGCATCAGTGGGATGCACTGGGAGACAAATTGCATTCTGTCAGTATCCGCTAAAGACCATTTTAGCTGTAAACGACGCTATTTCAGGAGTGGGCAATTTTTGCCCTCACAGCGCATGGACATGCTCATAGAAAGCATAAAAAATCGATGTGGGATATGCAGGGCTGCAAGAGATAACGGCACTTTTCAGTAATACTTATGTACCAGCGTTATTTTAGATTTTCCCACGAAAAATGAAAATCGAATTTCGAAATCTTTTTACAAAAGATGCATAATTTCTGCACAATTTTCTTTAATTTTTATTTTTTGTTGTATTACTCTACTACACTCGCATACCAAGTTTCATTTCATCCCGAGCTTTGATTCGTTAAATATTCACACAATATGTTTATATGACGGTATGGACAGCGGTTATGCTTAACTTTTAGACATTAGTGTATATGCATTTTTGATTATTTTAAATTAAAGTTCCTTACTTACGAGTAGAAGTATTAAGTAATATTTACCAGTTGTAGAACAGAGTACTGAATATATGGAGAAAAAAAGAAATTGAAAAGTAAAAAAAAAATTGAATACGTAGGAATATTTTATTTTGTTCAAGTTCTAATTCGCTTTGCACTGATAATGTTTTTCTGCAAAATTAACAGTTTAAATAAATATTATTTCATCCAATACGCGCCTTTCGCCACAAAAATACATGCAGTGCACGAGTTATTCTCACATAACAAACCCATATCCTCGGTTTAACACTTGATATCGCTGCCGTCCCTCTCCGTCTTCTTTCAAAATATCACCATTTTTTCGTCACATCCGATCCGATGACATGGCCCCCATACCAGATGCCGACAAAGGCATTATTCTACGCCAAAAATTTTGTTGATGCGTTTCTTCTCGGGAACCAAGGAACACTTGTACCATATTTCATGGCCGTACGACGCTTAGATTATCCGCTACAGGTGACACAGTTAGGCAGACACAGACATCCTCCATTATTATTATAGATTAAACTTCGAGAAGTCGAACGCACAGTAATAGTTAAAACGCACAATAAAAGTTAACAGAAATGTTATATAGACGAGATATCAACATGGATAATAAATTATTTTTGATGATATATGATATTTAATAAAATATTTAAATCCCATTAAATTTTTCGTGGTACACAACTGTAATGTAGGGGCTTCTCCAAGTCTTGTTTTGAAGGAAGAGTTGAAAAGCGTAGGTATTAGGAAGTAAATTTGACAGCGTAGCTCTGTAGATTCAATTTTGCGGTAAAATTTATATAACATTTTTCTAATGTGAAACTGTGTGTTTCCTTCTAGAACCCACGACCCTTACCCCAATGACCGTGACAACTGAATCATTGTACACATATCTATCATAGGACAGAAACTAACGGATCGGATTTTTTATTTCCTCCCGGGACGGACAAAATGTGAAGGAGCCAAAAAGTCTTTCCAGACATTTCAAAAGCGCCTTGAAACTAGAAGGCTGAAACTTTGCACACTCATAGTATCGACCTTTAATATTTTCTACGTTATCTTAATCATTTGTTCTACGTTGTTTTTTTGTTTTGTTATTTATTTCATCTATTTTTGTTCTGCATTTTGCTGTGTTTTTCTTCGACCCAGACCAGCCGACCTACCCGAAAGTGAAAGGCATCTGTTTGGACTGCCGGGAAGGGCCACCCAATTCAGTCCAGAACCCAGTGGGGGGAGTATTCACAGGGACCATATCCACCTTCCCCTACATATTTAACGTGCCCGTATTCCGCGTGAACATGGAGACAACTTGGACAGAGGCGGAATCGAACTCGGGTCATCCGAGTGCAATCCCCACGCGCTAATCACTAGGCCGTCCCAAACCTTTTGCTGTATTGTTGTATATTCTGCCGAAAGACGCTGGTATATATCAATAAGGACAATACTCTTTGTGGGAAGAATAAGAAAAATTTAAGCAATGTATAAAAGCACAAATATTGTTGTATGTATATAATTATTGTATTATTTATGCTTTTGTACGTTATAAAATTTTTCTTATTTGTCCATCTGTTTGCTGCATTGGAAAAAAAAAGATTGATCATGAGACAGAATCTAACTCAGCCGGATTTTCTATTTTCTCCCCACCACCGGGTTGGAAAAAAATGGGGGCTTTCTCGAATAGTCTTTCTAGATTCTCCAGAAGCCTCCCGGTAACCTAGAAGGCTGATACTTTGCATATTTATAGTGCAACAACAAGTCACTAACTAAGTCGAATTTTCCTATAAAATGACTGTTTCCGACTTGAAGATTTATACATTGTTAAACCAAATAAAACTTATTAAAATAAAAAAAACTTTCAACCCAATGTTTTAAAGATATTCGTTTTCTTGTCTTTGACAGACTTGAATAATAATTAAGCATAATGCTCATATAGCATTAAATTTAATGTTCATACAACATTAAATTTATAAAACCGAAGAAACCTACTGGTAAAGATAAATTATAACCATAATATATTAATTTAACATAGAAGAGAACACTTTGTTTATCATTTCCTTATTAGTGTAAAACTAATATCCACTGTCATTACAAATTACGTATGAATTTCGAAAATTTAATTAAAGCTCCTAATTGCAACAGTTTGAAATACTTTTGTCTCAGCAAACACTCAAAAGGGGGCAGATTAATAATTTTACTTCACTAAGAACGATACCCAGGAATTTGATTATTATGATATTTAAACAGAAAATAATTATGGAATTTCAATTTTAATTAATAACTGAGAATTTTAACTATTTTATCAACATATTTGATTATGTAATTTTCATGTCGAATGAATTTTGGATTTTGATTTTCGATTAAATAACTTACATTTCTTACTATTAAGAAAATGTAATACTGCATTGAAACTAGATGTTAATATGAATTTCAGTTCCACAAGGTTCCTAGGATAGTCCTCAACACTCCAACTTTGTAAGGAAAGGTATGACCGTTAGATATACAGGGTGATCCAAAAGTCCTTGACACATTTTAAAATTGAATATAAACTCAAGTAATTGCCGCACTATAGTGAGGTTTGGACTAAACTGCTTTCTACGTTGAAAAGTTTTGGTTAAGTCAATAAAACAATTTACTTCCAAACTTTGCCCATAGATGACGCTGTACCTTAAAAATACAAAAAGCATAAAAACTGAAGACGAGTAGTGAAGGCCGGCCACTTCTTTCTCGATCTAAAACGCTTCCAGTTTCTAAAAATTTGCTATGCCAATTCAAAATGTTGTTTCGAGATGGAGGTTTTTTTTTATACTTGGCACGAAACTTCCTTTGAACTGTAATGATGGATTTAATTTCAAAGTACCAACCTACGCAATGAGCTTTTCGGTGGAAATTGTCTTTTCTTAGTTCTCAGGGACAGTGCCAAAACGAATCTGAAAAAAATCGCAGATATACAAACATTTAAACAAGTAGCGCTATCTATGGGCAAAGTTCGGAACTACATATTTTATTTGCTTAACCAAAACATTTTCAACGTGAAAAGCATTTTAGTCCAAATCTCACTATCGTACGGCAATTACTTCAGTTTATATTCAATTTTAAAATGTGTCAAGGACTTTTGGATCACCCTGTATATCTATATTAAAGTGGCCAAGTATGATCCAATAAAAGTGATTGTAGCACTTGTGGCGGAGAATTAAAAAAGTTACAGCAATAAACTCGGTAAAACAAGCGAGGTGGACAATGAAAGCCAATTACAAAGTTCTAGAACATTGTCTAATTAATAGGAATCGGCATCAGGAATGTCCATAACGCGTATGTGGAAGGAAATAAACACCTGTCCTTCTTACTAATTGTTTGATTAGCACGTCATCAGATGACGCGTTTAGTACGTCTACTCAGCTATCCCGTTTATCATGTCCGTCCTTTTATTATGCAGATGGGTACTACGCATCCTTCTATTATTTTTATACGCTCGTGAATTCTTCGGTATTGTTTAACAGCATTGTGTGTCGGGGGCTGTGTATTTAGTAACTAATTCTGATTGGAATTCATTGTCTTTTGTATACGCGTTTCGTTTGTTATTGGTGTCGATTACTACTAATTAGACAATGCTTTACAAGAGGTTTGGGCCGCCGACCGCGGCTTACCAGTGTACAACCAACACATTTTAGGACGATCACTTGAAAAGTATCAATTTTATCAAATTATATTTTTTGTCAAACTCAAGTTATCATAGTTGGCAAATCAATAATTATTAGTAATAATTTTTAAACTATTACCAATTATTAGTAATAATTATTAAACTATTACCAATTATCAGAAATAATTTATTTAATTTTTATTGGCCGTGATCAGGGAAAAATAATTAACTACTTTCCGTGATTCACTGACGATCACATATAATTCTGAGTTTATATCTAAAATTATTGTGGTAAATAAGACAAGAAAGATCAATCATGCTTAAAGCATTGATTATGAAACACTTTCCAACTTCAATGCAATTTTATTTAAAAAAGTCTAAAATGCAATACATTCCTCGGTAATATTTTAAAACTTATCACAATACTACATTAATTTATTATATTTGAAAACTTAAACCTTCATTGAAAAAAATGCACTTCATTCAAATGACGGCATTGAAATACAAATTGCCTGGTTTAAATATCTCTAAAATGCGATACATTCCACGGTAATATTTTTAAAACTATCATAATACTACGATAATTTATTATATTTGAAAACTTCATCGTAAACAACTGAAATAAATTCAAATGACGTCATAGAAAAAATAACACGCCTGGATCTCTCTATAAAAGCAGGATTTCATTCATAACTTTCTCCCATTCATTTCATTCATCACAATACAATAATAATTTATTTTATTTAAAAATTAAGACCATGGAGCTACAATTCATAAACTCTATGCTTAAAACTTCATCGAAAAATATCGTCCTTCTGTTTATAAAATCAATTAATATTTCATTCATATCAGCCATGCAGACTCCATGGACTGAATTATTTTGTGTTAAAGAAATACAGTAATTCTAATACAACTCATTCTACATATTTTGCTGTTTACATTTTACATAAGTGAAAAATAGGCTTAATTGTAGAAATAATCAAATTTGAATGAGAATTTAAACTCAAATATATTGTGATTGTGTTGTTTTAGTATGTAGATGCACAGAATTTAAGCAAAAATAAAGTAGTTTTAGGACGGATTAAAAAATCACGATTTTGAAACAAGATGGATGCCATATATCATTTTGAAGTGGGTCATGTGATCGTTTCATATCATGGTCACGTGATCGTTTCATATAAGATGTGTAATCATTATTTTAATTTTTATTTAAAAAACTACTGAATATATTTCGCTGAATTTTTTTTTATATATTTTATGGAACAATTTGACTATTACCTAAAATTTTCGAAGCAATTTGTGAATTTTAAATCCGCTTAAAAATGTTTGAAAAATTAGGTCCCATAGGGCTCAATGTATTTTATTTTTTCAACCCGGGTTCAATCCAAAACTAATTGGGTGATATTATTCATTTATATTCCCATAGGTTCTACAGACCGTCTGAACAACATACTAAAATTTCATTTTGATTAAGTCATTTTTACGGCAGTTATCGTGCTAACAGACAGACAGACAGACAGAATGAACAAAGTCATAAACACTTTTCAACTTTGTTGTAAAGTGTTAAAAAGAACTTAAAATATCACGATTTCGAAACAAGATGGATGCCATATATCATTTTAAAGTGGGTCATGTGATCGTTTCATATCATGGTCACGTGATCGTTTCATATAAGAGGTGTAATTATTATTTCAATTCTTATTTAAAAAACTACTGAATATATTTCGCTGAATTTTTTTTTATATATTTTATGGAACAATTTGAATATTACCTAAAATTTTCGAAGCAATTTGTGAATTTTAAATCCGCTTAAAAAATGTGTAATCCGCTTAAATGTGTAATCCACTTAAAAATGTTATAAGTATCCGTCCTAAAGAATTAGGTCCCATAGGGCTCAATGTATTTTATGTTTTCAACCCGGGTTCAATCCAAAACTAATTGGGTGATATTATTCATTTATATTCCCATAGGTCCTACAGACCGTCCGAACAACATACTAAAATTTCATTTTGATTAGGTCATTTTTACGGCTGTTATCGTGCTAACGGACAGACAGACAGACAGAATGAACAAAGTCATAAACACTTTTCAACTTTGTTGTAAAGTGTTAATGAACAGTCATAAACATTTTTCAACTTTGTTGTAAAGTGTTAAAAATATATAAGTTCTCTTATCTACCATAAATATTTTAGAAAATAAAATTACTGTAAAATGGGATTGCCTAAATATACTTTCATTTACCCAGAAACCCCCTTATACCGAATTCATGAGCGATTGATCGTGGATTTTGGTATAAGAAGCAGTTAATTAAGAAATATACTTTAGTTTCAAATTTCAAAATGGATCCGAAATCTGAAACTAATGTTCTCACTGCATATGTTTTAACTTCGTCATAATAAATATGGTATAAGATAAATATTGTTATCTTAGAAAATTTAAAATTCGAGATTTTGCAAAACTATCGAAATCTGAAATGAAAGTCTAAGCATGTTTAAAAGAATTCATTGCTTCTTATATACATGATTTTTAACGACAAAACAAATAAGACCAACTACATTGCTCTGACGAACCGTTTTCGAGATATTACTTTCCCGAAATTTTAAGTAGATGACATTTTAAAATGTAATAAGTTACTTAATAAAAATGAAGCCGTGTTTTAACTTAAATATAATCACAAGTAAGCATCCGCGTCAATTTGAGAAATTTAACTTAATGACGTGTCAATCTAAGTCATGTGCTGTCCACGTCATGTTTTGTGCAATGGAAGCGCGATTCTAATTGAAGGCTGTACGTGATTTTTTTCTACACACAAAGACAGTATAAATATGTGAAAAATATGACTCTGAGCAAAATCAAAAATAAAGTGGATCACAACGTAAAATGGAGTAATATTTATTTGCGCGAATTTTTACGTTGTGATCCATTTTATTGCGATTTAAATATACGTTTCAATTGACTTATAAAGAATAGAAGGCGATTTTATCGAGTTGATGGAACATAAAAGAATTCTACCCCAATCCTGTTTACGAGATATCTTTGAAGTATGTGTGCCGTTTTAAAAGTGACAGATTTTTGAATTGTAAACACTGTGCACTAGAAACCTATTTATTTGAGGATGAATGCAAGCTAGAAAATATTGTACATTTGCAGTTTTACTTAGATAATATTTTTATACAGCGAATATTGCATTTAAGATAGCTTTTATGGACATACTAAAAATGTACCCGGCGTAGGAATAGTAAATGTAGCAGGAATAAATTAAATTATTCTTAAAAAATAACAAACAAAAAAATTACTCATATAAAATAAAAGGATCCAGTCCTTCGCATTCAATTAGTTTGCATCGAAATCAGGTTTCCCGTAAACGTCCAAAGAAAAAAAAATTCTTCGCGGAATTCTTTCTTTGAAAGAGAACTAACTCCCCTCTCGAGCACAACCTTTCACTTCCCTAAACAAAATGAGTCTGGTCCATTACCCCATAAGCTTCGACCTCCAGCGGGATTCACAGCCTGCTAGAATAATCTAAAAAATCAAAGACATGCTTGGGATAAAAAAAAAAATTACAATTAATCAACGGATGGGTTTATGAAATTATTTTTTATCTGGAGTATTCTGTGATATTTTAAGCAGCTGCTGAAAACAATTGACGTTGAATGGCATGTTAATTTTAATATATTGTAATATGAAAATCGGAGAGGTTTAAAACGCAAGAAAAGTATATATATATTTTAAATTCAGTCAAATTTGTCTATTTATGATATGGATTCCATTCAAAGTTTGTTTGAAAAATATTTTTTTCCAGATGGAAACTCGGTGATACTAATGTAGGTTACTATAGAATCGATTTGGGTAAATGTCTATCTAAAGCGGGTTAAAACATAAAATAACTAAAAACTAATTCGAAATTTAAAAAATAACTCCCAGGTGTACCTGTGTATATAGAGAAGTACCTTTGTACCAAATTTAATGATCGTACGATCCTTAGACTTCGCACTACAGATTGCGCGCACACACACAGACAGACAGACAGAGGAGAGGAGTGAAACCTACTAAAACGATACAATAACAGTAAAAAATTTGTAATTATTTGAAGGGTGTTGCTTTATTCAGCTTTCTCGCACCTTAACATTCTATGTGCCCATTTTGTATATATTCCATGACATGAATTTATTGCCTTTCATCTACGCTTTTATTGTGTCTCTGATATCACTTCCTGCTAATTAGTCAATGCTCAAGGGTTTTGTAATTGTTACTTTTTCCTATCTCACTCCATTTGAGAGATAAGATTTCTCATATCTTCAATTTGTCTTTAGAGGCTCTGAAATCTTTTCAATAGATAGTGCGTGGTTGCTCTTCTATGAGTAGACCCTGCTTCTGCAGTCCCAGAAAACTTCAATTGAAAGTTAAAGGGATACACGAAAACTTAAGAAGGAACCCTGTATCTTATACAGTAAAAGAATATGTCTGTATGTGTGTCATCTATAGGGTAAAAGTTAAGATTCGGACAGCCGCGAAATTTGGTACTGGGTTAGTTGAACTCCGGGTATGACAGACTCCGACGAGTGTTTAAAAATTCAAATTAGTTTTTTAATTATATTATGAAGAACAATTTTGAGCAATTTTTACATAAATTACTCTCTTAGCGATCGAAAATTTTATTACAGTGTTTCTTAACGTCATCGGAAAGGTCGAAGAACGTTTCTTCTACCGATTTCTGAACTAAATCCCTAACACAATTTCTCCATATGTATTTAATTGTTTTTAAATGCTTCTAAATATGCATGTTTTGGGTTATCTAAATTTTATTTTAAGGTATTTAAAAAAATGAGCACAATTATATAGTTTGGCAAAAATATGGGTGGATTCGAATTTTCTTTTTAATCACTCGATTTTCTGAGAATGTTTAAACAACAGAATAAAAATTGAGATTTTTGATCCCGCTACCGTAGGAATTTAATTCTTCAATTCGCCGGATGCTGTGCAAAGGGCGTTGTAACTGATATCACAACCCGTCCGTTGCTATAATAAGCAGTGACGTATCTATCATGGGAGAGTTGTGCTTATAGGCGTTCCAGACAGACGATAAAACTGATATAACAATGCGGGTTGCGACTACACCTTTTAAAAAAGTGAATGAATGAATTCAATTAATCACAGCTTTAAATACTGAGCAACGTCGGGTGCAGTTTCTAGTAAGGAAATAAATAAATATAAAATTGTTATAATAGTGATTTGATTGATTCAGTACACAATGGAAGGATTTTGTTAAAAACATTGGAACGACATTTGTGATATTACATCGGTATAGGAAAAGCCAACATCATTATTGGATTCATTCCGCAGCATATTCTTTGCAATTTTCTTTCGAAAGCTTCTGTATTCCTATAATGGAGTCACAAATACAGAATATCTTGTTTCAATTGAGGTTTTTTTTTGTGTGTGGGGGGGGGGGGAATGTCACGCTCGAAAAAGAAATTTTTGGTCCGTATATTATAATATGGCAGGAATTCCAAATTTGCTTTGTATCCTTCTTAGGCGTAAATGGATGACGGTTGTGATATATTTGATATCGTGTAATAAGTAAAGGAATATGATTAACGGCATATTTAGCCGCTCTTTCAAATTTCCTTAGATACGGAAGTTATCTTTCTACTGTTTGTTAGGTTTACTAATAATAATTGTTTTTGATTCATAGTTAATATATAAATATCGGCACTATAGAATTGGTCAGTATTAATCTTTTGGTTACGGGTGGGACAGCGTCATTCCCAAACGAAGAACCTCCTAAAAAGAAAGGTATTTGACATACCCTAACCCAAACAGTTCGATTCCCCTTTGCAGACATTGGCGTCCTCGCTGAGCGAGGACGCTCAAGACGAGATCTTTTGAAAGATCTCGTCTTGAGAATCGTTGCTGCTGCGGATAAGACCAACACTACACCAGGAGCCTGCGAGAGTGTTCGACAGCCTTTCGTTCACCGGCGTTCGACGCCCTCGGACGCCACTTTGAGCAGCTATTTTGAGTCTTTCTCTGATGCAAATGGAAATGTAAAACTCCTGAATCAGTCAAGCTTCCTGTTTTCATTGTTGACGGATCAACGTGGATATATTACTTTACACTTTTCTGACACTATGAGTGGAATGCGGTCCTAGGTTCCATTACAAATATTGTTCGTTTTGATATGTACTATCATCTTTCTTTCTTGTTGAAAGAGTTTACGATCACCCTATACATATAGTAAAATACATTATGGGATAGGAAATTAGGCCGAAAATTAATTTGTTCGGGTAGAAATCTTTAAATTTTTAATAATAATTTATAAGGTGATTTATTGCGCAATTTCTGCTTTGTTGCTGTGCAGTTTCTCTACTGTAATTAAGCAGAACACTGTTGTATAGTTAGTATAAAGATGAAAGACTCACGTTTTCTGTGTCCCTGATGTCGAGTTCTTTAAGTGATATGATTTCTTCTTTAATTCGCCGTAGAAAACTTTCTCAATTGATAGTGTTTGATCGCTTTTTCATAAGTAAAGCCTACTTCAGCAGCGATAGACGATTTAAGTTTTCAACGTGCTTTTGAACAAGTTAAAAGGATATATAAGGACTTTTTCGGAAACAGTGCATAAGGAAATAAAAAAATATAAATAGTTTGAAATAGTGATTTAATTGATTCAAACCACAATAAATGTTTTCTTATAAAATACATTTGAAAAACTTTTGCGATATTTCATGGGAATAGAAAAATCCAACATCATTATTTTATTCATTCCGCAGCGTATTCTTTTCAATCTTCCTTCGAAATCTTCTTCATTCCTTTAATGGAGTTTCAAATACAGAATATCTTGGTTCAATCGAGGTTCCTTTGGGAAAAAATGTCACGTTCAAAAGATAAATTTTAGATATTCGTGGATTATAGAATGCCACGAATTCGAATTTTCCTTTGTATCCTTCTTAATGCGTATATGGGTGACGGTTGTGATATATTTGATATCGTGTGATAAGTAAGGAAATATGATCAACCTCCTTTTCTGTAGCTCTTCTTAATTTTTTTGAATTCTGAGGTTATTCTTTCACTGTTCGCTTCTTTCACCAATACTCGTTTTGGATTCATAATAAACATCAAAATGCGTGCACTATAAAAATATGTCAGCACGATTATTTCTGTGATCCTTTCCCTGAATACTCACATATATAGTCGATTTTAGTATTAAAATGATGCTAGAATCTAGCAAAGTTTCAAGGTCAAAAATTAAGTTTTCACGGAAGAACTTTCTAAAATTTTAATTATAATTTATGAAGTTATTTATTACGCAATTTCTGCTTGCTTGCAGAGCAATTTCTGTACTGCAACTAAGTCGATACCTGTTGTACAGTTAGTAACAACATAAAATATATGCGTTTTTTGTGTCATTCATGTCAAGTGCCTTAAGTCATACGATTTCTAACTCTTTAATTCGCCGTTAGAAACGTTGAAATCTTTCTCAATTGATTTGATCGCTTTTCTGTATAGAGCCAGCTTCTGCAGTGTCAGTAAATTCCAATTTAATGTTAAAGGAAACAGTGCATAAAAAATAAATAAATATAAAATGGTTGCACTAGTGATTTAAGTGATTCAAATCACAATAAAAGTTAAGGAACTCTTGAGTAACGTATATAAGCACAAATAATAATAATGCAGCATACAGCTCTTTCGAGGATACTCTGGATTTTCTTTGTCAGTACAAGAGAACTTACAGACTCGATTCCGAAAAGTGAATGGACGCACAAGCACGTAATTGATGAAGCACCGTAAGTATGATGAAGCACCTGGCACAAGTGTGCCTTTATCTTCAGTCTTGTGAGATTCCAGGTGTTGAGGCTTTGACATTATCTGTATGAATCTAGAGATGTCGTTGGGTCTCGCCCCCAGGTGGGCGGGGCGTCCTGAGAGCTGGCTCCAATAAGAAATGGCGGAAGGTACTTGAGGTAGAAGTCCATGTGTGACTGCGGTAATGGAGGAATTAACTATTAAGAAACTTCCCTGTTGGCCGTCCAAAAATTAAATTGCAACAATTAATTTTGGGGGGACTGGAGTTTAGTGAATCCAGAAATTAATTCAAAGATATGGATGGTTTTTTTGCATGGACTTGTCTTTAGATTTAAGAATTTGCACTAGCTGTTTTAGAATAATTTGGAGATTACCGAGGTCAAAATATTTTTCTAACTCTTTAAAAAATTTTAGGAATTCCAAAAAAGCATTTGGGGTTTGAGGGGTTTCAGCTGTAGCAGGTTGTGCCTGGGCAAAGTGCTCTCCAGTAATTCCTGTTACCGCCTCGTCACTTGCCTGCACTCTCTGCACATGGGAGATGTTGTTTGTGGGGAGGGGATTTTCCTCACCAAGGCTGGGGGGGGGGGTGCTTTAGCAGGATGTTGAAGTTTTTTTAATTTCCTGGAACTTTTTACGGTTCCAGGGGTTTGGGGGGCAGTGCCTGAAATTAGCAGGGTGGGAACCTCCGCAGTTGGCGCATTTCGCCGGGGTCTCACGAGATTTTTAGCATTTTCTAGCCTGATGGCCTTCGCCACATTTAAGGCAACGAGGGGGGAGGGTACATTTATCAGAATGATGGTTGTACAACTGACAGTTGTAGCACATTTTGAAGCCTTTCGCCTTGAATGTTTACACTTTCACTTGCATGGATAGCAGAGAGTTTAGATCATGGATCCTTACCCATCCCTCCGTCGGTTCAAGGCCGACCAAGAAGATGGGAAGGGGGATCCTGTCACACCTGTTACGCAGCTGCGATATCCTGATTACATCAAATCCTTCCCCAGCCAGGGCGGATTTTATATTATCAACTTTTGAGTTGGTGGGCTAGCCCTTTATTACTACCTTTCTTGGCCTATCATTTTTAAGATTCATTGAGCTGAAAGGTATCTTCTCACGGATTAAGTGAGCCTGAACACTCCTGTAGTCCTCAACGGACCCAGGAGTGATCCTGATCACTCTCCCCATGAGGAGACTCTTGATTTTATCATTTAGAATTTTGTTTAAGTCCTCCCCAATTGCCTGAGGAGTCCACATAGAAGGACGAGACTTTTTCTTTAGGCGTGGGGGGCGATTCAGTCATTTCGACTGCCTCATCACTTAGGTTTTTAAATCTATTTTGAATCTGGGCTGCCTGCTCAGATGATTTTTGTTAGAATCTGCCGTTTTAATTCTCTTACTTCTATTTTGGGTTAAGAAACCCTCAAGTTTGCCGTACATCTCGTGCTTAAAATTTAGATAAAGCTCTTCCTCAGATTTAGATTTTCTACTACAGTACATATCATAAATTAGCTCATAAGATTTCCTATTCACAAGGATCTCAGGGTCAGGGTGCTCAGCTAACAGGTTAGAATCAAAAATAGTACCTGTGAGAATTCTTTTCAACATCTTTGCTCGCTCGAAGTCGATGCCTTCCTCTTCCAGCTCCTCCTCCAGTCTGGCGATGATGTAGTCATAACATTTGAAGTGGCTGTAAATCTTCCACTCCAAAGAGTCCTTCTTCAACTTTTCGCTCGTGTGTATCAAAGTTTCTTGATATAGAATTTCTCATATATGACTGCCGACTGCAGTTCCGCCTCAGCTTCCATAGTCTTTTTGTCATCAAGGTCCTCCATAGTCTGGGCCCCATTTTGTGCTTTTCTTTTTCTCTATCTTCTTGGCAATGGCATTATTTCTTCTAGCTTCCTCCGCTTCGATGGCTCTTTGTCTCTCAAGCTCGATGGTTCCCTGCTTTTCAATCTCGATGGCTCTCTGTCTTTCGATCTCCATCATTCTTGTTTTCTCCTCCTCCAAAGCAATAGTGCGTTGCCTCTCAGCTTTCTCTAAGTTCAGCACACGCTTTTGTTCCAAGGTTCCAAGGCTTTTCCTTTTCGGGGCACCTGTGAGAAAACTCATGTATCCCCACATCGGAAATATATGTTCTTAGAATAGTTTTCTAATTGAAATTTGATGTGAAGCATTCCTTTTCTGGGTGGATGCTTGAAAAGATTGAGAGTCATGATGGCTTAGACTGTGATCAAAAATACCTTGGAAGATGGACCACCAATGTTCAGAGGTAGACAAACTAAATTTGAAAAGGAGAGTAAACAGAGAGAAAACAGATTCTCTGAAAGAAGATGGGATCCAAGAGAATGTTGCGGGTAAATACGATAAATGTAAACAACATTATCGTATCAAGGTCAAAAACTTTGAGTTACATAGTAGTTGGCAGTACAGGCAGGCGAGGTCTTTTAGTGCACGCTTTTGTGCGCACAAGGAAGAGATAGAGCGGGTTATATACCCAAAACTTAGATTAAGATAGAGCCAATCAGAAAGCAGCACGTTTGTATGTTATCTTGCACAAACGAAGGATATCCAGCGTATCGTCGAACCAGCTGTATGCTGCATTATTGTCTTGTTTGTGTTTACACACGTTGTTCAAGTTTTCCTTGTCCTTTGCATAAAATGTATTTTACATATTGATCGCAATACAGTTTTTTGTATATAAAAAAAACACATTCAAAAAATATTTGCGATATTCCATCGGTATAGAAGAAAAACCAACATCATTATTTTATTCATTCCGCAGCGTATTATTTTCAATCTTCCTTCGAAAGCTTCTTCATTCCTTTAATAGGGTTTAACATACAGAATATCTTGGTTCAATCGAGGTTCCGCTTGGAAAAAAAATGTCACGCACGAAAGAGAAATTTTAGATATCCGTGGATTATAGAACGGCACGAATTCCAATTTTCCTTTGTATCCTTCGTATATGAGTAAATGGATGACTGTTGGGATATATTTGATATCGTGTGATAAGTAAGGAAATTATGATCAATCTCGCTGTTCTCCATTTCTTTGAATTCTGAGGTTATTCTTCCACTGTTCGCTTCTTTCACTAATACTCGTTTTGGATTAATAATAAATATCAAAATATTTGCCCTATAAAAATATGTCAGCACGATTATTTCTGCGATCTTTTCCTTGAATTCTCACATATGTAGTCGAATTTAGTATTAAAATGACGCTGGAGACCTGTAAAGTTTCAAGGTCAAAAATTAAGTTTTCTCGGAAGAATTTTCTAAATTTTTATTTATAATTTAGGAGGTTATTTATTGCGCAATTTCTGCTTAGTTGCAGTACAGTTTCTGCCCTTCAACTAAGCAGAATCATGTTGCACAGTTAGTAACAACATAAAATATACGAGTTTATTTGTGTCAATCATGTCAAGTGCTTTACGTGATAATATTTCTAATTCTTTAATTCGCCGCTAGAGACGCTAAAATCTTTCTCAATTGATTTGATCGCTTTTCTGTATAGAGCCTGCTTCTGCAGATCCAGAAGATTTCAATTTGATGTTAAAGGAATACATACGAATATTTCTGAGAACAGTGCATAAAAAAAGTAAATATAAAATAGTTGCAATAGTGATCTAAATGATTGAAACCACAATAAATGTTAAGTAACTCTTGAGTAACGTATATAAGCACAAATAACAATAATGCAGCATATAGCTGCTTCGAGGATACGCTGGATTCCCTTCATCAGTATACAAGAGAACCTACAGATTCGAATGGTGAATGTTCCAAGGTTCCAAGGCTTTTTCTTTTCGGGGCACCTGTGAGAAAACTCACGTATCCCCACATCGGAAATATAAGTTCTTAGAATTGTTTTGTAATTGAAATTGTAATTTGTAATTTTCTGGATGGATGCTTGAAAAGATTGACAGTCATGATGGCTTAGACTGTGATCAAAAATACCTTGGAAGATTAACCACCAATGTTGAGAGGTAGACAAAACTAAATTTGAAAAGGAGAGTAAACAGAGAGAAAACAGGTTCTCTGAAAGAAGATGGGATTCAAGTAAATGTCGCGGGACTCATCGTAGTTAGTTTCAATTCAGTGGTCACGAGATTAAAGGGTGAGACGATAAATGTAAACAACATTATCTTCTCAAGGTAAAAAAAAGCTTTGAGTTACATAGTAGTTGGCAGTGCAGGCAAGTCAGGCAGCCGAGCTCTTTTAGTTCTGGGCTCGTAAGTTCTTCTTGGGTCAGAGATGATCTGCCTGGGTCTGCGTTTTCTGCTAGCTGGTTTAAGATTGTAGTTGAGATCAGTATCTGCCATACAAGGTTTCTCAAAGTTTTTAATGTAGAAATTTTGGGTGATTAATCTAACATGTTCTTCAATGCCAGAGACTTTAAGATCATGATGTATGACCTCGTTTTGGATAAACCAAGGAGAATTGGTTTCACACGTAAGATTTTATTTTGGATAACTTGCAGTTTCCCAATATGTGACTTTGCAGCAGTTCCCCAAATGGGACATGCGTACAAAATCATAGGTGCAATGATTTGTTTGTAAAGGAGAAGCTTGTTCTCCAGGAAAAGGGGAGATCTCCTAAAGAGCATGATGGGATGAAGGGAAGTGATAATTTTGTTGGCAGATTGGGTTTTTAAATAAATATGGGTGCTGAATGGCATGTGAGCGTCCAGTGTGACGCCCAAGTATTTTACAGCGTGATTGAAAGGGATATTTTCATTAAAGATTTTGATTTGAAAGTTATGAGAGATTGCTCTGTAGTGAGGTTTAAAAATAACTACGTTAGACTTGGAAGCGTTAATTTTGATTTTCCATTGCACGAGCCAGTGCTCAAGGCTGTGTGTGATGTAGCTTTGTAGTGTGTTGACCGTGTTGAGAGGAGAGCCAGCGCGTGCTATGATTGCGGTGTCATCTGCAAAAATGCAGAGTTTAACCTGTGGAATATGTGGTATATCATTGATTTATAGGCTGAAAAGCCGGGGGCTGAGGTTTCCTCCCTGAGGGACGCCTGCATTGATCGGTCGGGGTGAAGAGAGGGAAGTACCAACTCGCACGCGGAAAGAACGATTATTGAGATACGAGTTGATGATAGTAAGTAACTGGGTTGATATGCCAAGCCGCACCAAATTGGTAATTAAACCCGGGATCCAGCACTTGTCAAGAAAGGTGAATGTGCGCACAAGGTCGTAGTGTCGTACAAGACAGAGCACCAGGCGCGAAGCGCCTTTAATCTCCAGTTTCAATATGTGGTTCTTATCGTCAAACTGTGACATTAATTCAGTGACCCTAATTGGAGGTTCGAGGTTTTTATTTACTACTTTTTATTATTTGTCCTAGCTCCTAGTGTGGCAGTTTGTTGCACATTTAGAGTTTAAGCAGTTTTGGGGGTTGATGCAGATCTAAGGGTTACCTAGCGCTTTGGCAGTTTAGAGTTTAGAATATATTTTTTTTTTATATAAAATAATAGTCGCGAGTTTTACTTAAAAATCAGATGTTTGAGGTGGGATCTTTTAATTCCGATTATCGATGTTTAGAACAGCGCGGGGTCTCTTACGAGATTTGGCCTTGCGATGATCATAGTCATGCAGATTGAATAACAGTTCGTTTGGAACGGATGGCAAATTTCTGTAAAATTTAAGCGCTAGCTTTTTAATTTGGGCTCTAACAGTTTTTATTTTGAAGTCATTCCTAATTACCGAGTTTCTTAAGTACCTGGGAGCTTTCCTGATAATCCGTAGGATTTTATTTTGTTTTGTCTCTAGGAGGTCTATTGTAGTTTTACAGGCATATCCCCATACGGGTGCTGCATACAGCATTCCCGGGCGGATGACCGATTTATAAATTAGGAGTTTATTTTGATAACTTAGATTTCCGTTTCCTATCATTGGGTATAAGGCTCCTGTGGTATTTAGTAGATTTTTCCGCTTTTAGGGCATGGTTGTTTATGTACAGAGGCGGCGGAGGTTTACGTTTTCTAGAGAAATAAATCCAATGACATTTATTGGGGTTTAATTTTATTCGCCATTTTTCCAGCCAAGTTTGGAGTATGTCTAAGTGTTGTTGTAGCTGTCTGTGCATTACTGAGACATAGGGGTGTTTTGCAAGTATCGCACTGTCGTCTGCATAGAGTGCCAGCTCTGTGTTTGGAGTCCTAGGGATGTCGTTCAGGTATATGTTAAAGAGTGTCGGGCCCAGGATAGAACCTTGCGGTACACTACTTTTAATGAGCTGGGGTGTAGATAAGTTACCTCCTACTCTGACTTGAAAGTGTCTGTTATTTAAGTATGAGATTAAAAGTTTGACAAGTGCGTCAGGGACTTTTAAAGTGATCAATTTGTACGCTAATCCACAGTGCCATACTTTATCAAAGGCTTTTTGTATGTCCAGAAAAATCGCAGCTGTGGGTGTCTTGTTATTGAGACCAGAAGATATGTACTCTACCACTCTCAGCAATTGATGAGTGGTGGAGTGCTTTGGCCGAAATCCAAACTGCTCCGGAATGATAATGTCATTCTCACTAAGGTGCGTGTTCAGTCTCTTAAGAATAATTTTCTCAGTAATTTTACTAAGTGTCGGTAGCAAGCTAATTGGTCTGTAGTTGGCTGGAATTGTGGCATCCTCACCAGGTTTATGGATTGCTACAATTATCGCTTCCTTCCATTCTTTGGGAAAATAGTTTAGTTTTAATATTTTATTTATTAAGATAGTCAAGTAACATATTACGTTTAAGGGTAGGTTTTTAACCGCAATATTTCTGATTTTGTCGTGCCCTGGGCTTTTACGGTTTTTGTGATTTTTAATAATTTCTACTATCTCCTGCGGGGTGGCTGGGTCAATCTCAGCCGTTACCGGGGAATGCCTGAAGTTATTTAACGTTTGACTAATCATTCTTAGGGTGTTCTGACACATTAGATCGTGGTTTGGTTGGAATTGTTTTTCATAATGGCTTGCGAGCGCCTCGGCTTTTTCCTCGTCTGTGTACGCGATTTTAGCACCATCTATTAGTGGCGGGAGCTTAATTTGAGGTTTCCTGAGTCTTTTTGCGAATTGCCAGAGCGATACGTCTTCTGGGCTAAGGGATTCGATTAGTTCTTTATACTGTTGCTGCTTTTCTGCGACAATTTTTTCCCTGACTTTGCACGTGAGTCTGTTAAGCTCCCTTTTAAGGGCGGGGTCTCTGTTAGCCTGCCATGTCTTACGTATTCTATTTCTTTGCCTGACTAATTGTTTGACATGGTGGGAAAGTGTGGGCATTTTTGGAGACTCACGATGTGTTGTGGCAGAGGCAATTGCTCTCTTGATTTCTGTTGTGAGTGTGTGCGTGGCAGAGTCAATATCCGCCGTGCTCATTATGTTAGGTACTGCTAAGTGCGGCTCGAAGAGTGCTCTTTTGAATACTTCCCAGTTGACCCTCTCTTGTCCCAAAGAGGCTGGAAGAGGTGTGTTCAGGTCGAATGTCACCAGTACCGGCAGATGATCCGAGTCGAATTCATCCAGGGTACTAATAGTGTGAGCGTAATCTATGTTTCGCGTTAGGACAAAGTCTATAAATGAGCCGTTGGCGCCTGAGAAGCAGGTTGGTGTCGACGGTACAATAATGTTAGTGTTTGTCGTGTTCAGCAGTCTGTGTATCTGTGTACCGCGTGAATTGGCTCTCCTACAGCCCCACGCTCGGTGGTGCGCGTTGAAGTCGTCTGCGAGTATCGTGTTTGGATATCGCGCGAAAAGCAGTTCCAGTTGTGCAGCTACATCTACTCTACTCATATTTTTGACATATGTTGAGGTTAGGATAAACGGGCTAGTATTATTAATTTTTATACTAGTATTTTCTATACCTTGAAGATTTATGTTGTTTAGTTCCTCGTGGGGAATATTTGTTTTAATGTATACTGCTGTTCCTCCATGGGGCGTTCTAGCATTAGTATTTGAGCTAAGATTATGATAGCATATGTAGTTGGCTATGTTTAGTTTTTTACTTTCTCTAACTTTAGTTTCCTGAATTAATAAGGCGTCTATGTCATTTTCATTTACATAGTTCCTAAGTTCATTTATTCTTGGAGATATGCCGTTCGCATTCCAAAATATTATTTTTAAGGATTCTTTTCGGGACCTAGCCATGACGGGTTTGATTCTCACTGTTACTTTTAAAGTCCGCGATTATTTTAAGGGCCTCAAAGACCATTACCATAGGATCGCTCTTTTTTTGTACTAAATCTGCGAATTGCATCAACAGATGTTTTATGTCGTCTAGATTGAACATGCTAATAAATCCTCTGATGAGGTTGAGGATATCCTCCATCTTTTCAGCATCAGATTTATCAGTCGGTTCAGTCCCAGCTTCCATTTCCTCAGCCTCAACCGCCGTTTGCACTTTTTTGTGAGTGTCCTTTAGGAACTCGATAGTTTTTTGCTTTTTTTCGCCCGTTTTATCTAACAGCTGGGTTTGCGCAATCTCTTCACCCCTGACTCGTTTATTTTGTTTCCAATCCTCAACCTTCCTGTCAAGCCTATCCTTTGCCTCCTTTGCCTGTCTGGCTTTTTCTATTTCCGATCTCTTTTTAATGGCAGCTGTAGCTGCTCTTACTTCCTCCAGGGTCAATTCTCTGGAGGTCGATGATTTGGGGGCCTGCTCTTGCACCGATCTGGTAGGTGCTGAAGGTTGGTGTCTTTTTTCCTGTTGCACTATGTGCGAGGAGTCCTGAGGGGGTGCCTGGGGGTTTAGTCCGAGGGCCTTTTGCCTCCAAGGGGGTATCTGATTTTTTGGGGGAGCGGGGCATACCCCGGTGCCTTTCCTCTGTTCCAGGGGTTCTTCGGGCATTGCCTGAAGTTCGCCGGGTGGTCTCCATTACAATTTGCACACGTTGCCTTCTCTGTCCTGGGTCTCTGGCAGTCCCGTGTGAAGTGTTCTTCAGCACACTTCAGGCACTTTGGTGGCATACTGCAGTTCTCAGAGGAGTGGTTGAACTGCTGGCACCGGTAGCAAATTTTGAAGCCCCGTGCTCTGAAGGCCTCAATGTGCGCACAAGGAAGACACAGAGGGGATTATATACCCAAAACTTAGATTAAGGCAGAGCCAATCAGAAAGCAGCACGTTTGTAGGTTATCTTGCATAAACGAAGGGGATCCAGCTTACCGTCGAACCAGCTGTATGCTGCATTATTGTCTTGTTTGTGTTTACACACGTTGCTCAAGTTTTCCTTGTCCTTTGCACAAAATATATTTTACTTATTGATCACAATACAGTTTTTTTTTATTAAAAAAATCGAAGAACATTTGTGATATTTCATCGGTATAGAAGAAAACCAACATCATTATTTTTTTCATTCCGCAGGGTATAATTTTCAATCTTCCTTCGAAATCTTCTTCATTCCTTTAATAGAGTTTCACATACAGAATATCTTGGTTCAATCGAGGTTCCGTTTGGAAAAAAAATGTCACGCTCGAAAGAGAAATTTTAGATATCCGTGGATTATACAATGGCACGAATTCCAATTTTCTTTGTATCCTTCTTAATGCGTAAATGGATGACGGTTGTGATATATTTGATATCGTGCGATAAGTAAGGAAATATGATCAACCTCCTTTTCTGTAGCTCTTCTCATATTTTTTTAATTCTGAGGTTATTCTTCCACAGTTTGCTTGATTCACCAATAATCGTTTTGGATTCATAATAAACATCAAAATACGTGCACTATAAAAATATGTCAGCACGATTATTTCTGTGATCTTTTTCCTGAATACTCACATATGTAGTCGATATTAGTATTAAAATAATGCTAGAGACCTGTAAAATTTCAGGGGCTTCTTAAAATCATACATGTCTAAGTACAGTTAAAAATAGGATGATGTTGAAAAGGAGATATTTGTTTTCGCTTTAAACTAAAGTAATCCTAGCTTCTCAAAGGATACATCTATAATAATGTAGGAATATATCTTTGTGTTTGATTGTCTACCTGTTTATGTCGTCTATAACGGAAAATATGAAAGTCGTACGGACATGAAATTTTATTCACAGGTACTTCAGAATCGCTACAATACACCTCGATGAGATTTTTTAAAAATTCACACTAGTTTGAGTTATTTTATGTATTAGCAATTTAGAGAAATTTACACACAAATTAGTTTCTTAGAGACTGAAACAATTACCGCAGATTTCCCATGTTAACACCATCCGAAAGATCGAGAAATTTTCTTCCAAACATACTTTGAACGGAATCCATACAATTAAAAGATGAATTTTCTTGAATTAAAACAAATGTAAATACTTTTCGCGTGTTTAAAATGTATTCGATTTTTATATTACGATATACAATAATTGACTGAGAATTCAATCTTCATAATTTACAAGATGTTTCTTTGAATATCACATCCTGCTCCAATCGAAAAATTATATTTCTGTTGTATTCTGCTCATTAATTATGGATTTTTTATGCAAAACCTCATAAAATTTCCAATGAATTCTAACAGAGCACTGGATGAGTGATAAAATAGATTTGCTTCCCATACTTGAATACCTGCTTGGGAAGGGTGCCAAGGGTTGGTATTTTGATGGTTCGATGAGTTACGCTATGTTATACTGCAGAGAAAGTAAAAATCGGTTATGCTTTTTCTTACTTTCTCTACATATAGTAAAAAATAGCATAACTCATTTTTAAAGAAAGCATAACTGAGTTTTATTATATACTAGCAGCATACCCGCTCTTCGTACGGAGTATATAATATAAAGAAACTTATAATTCGCAATCATGTGCAAATTCTGTTAAAATATTAAATTTATTGCTCCTAAAGAGAAGTTAAAGAATATCTGTTCTCACTATGCAAAATTATCTTCACGGGCAGATCTGAAGAATAAAACATCCTGGCTCCTTTTGTAAGCAAATTTAAAAAAAAAAAGGAATTGAATCAATATATGCAACCTCGTACTACTTATATTGTCGCAGATTAGAAAATATGCCAGTGTGTTAGTAGAAGCTTACCCGTATTGCAATATGAGTCTCAAAAATATTTGCCAAAATAAAAGAGATGACGTAAAAAATTGAAAGTATCAAAAATCCCCATAATCTTAATACCAGAAGGACGTAATTGATTCCAATATATGCCATTATATATCAAAATATATGCCAATATACCTGCACTACTTATATTCTCGTAGATTAGAAGATATACCCATGCATTTGTAGAAGATTACTCGTACAACGTACTATATATGAGTTTCAACAACTTTCGTCATAATAAAACAATTCCATAATAATTTGAAAATATCAGTAATCCCTGAATCAACAGTCCCCGAAATATCAATAATAATGATGTTTAAACCTGAAGACCGTAATTGATATTATCCAGTCAAAAATTCAATGTCAATGAAATTTATTTTATATACATATTTTTATTATTCAAATCGGAAAAGATTTAATAAAAATCGTATGCCGCATAACATATTGGATCCGTTGCTAACCGACATGATATCATTTGCTTTAAATAAATTGATGGAAATCATATAATCTGAATAATGCAATCTCCATGGAAGGTTTGGCGACATTTTCGTCGATTTAGCGATAACTTAAAAAATCGCCAAATTTATCGCTAAGTGGTACTGTAGAACTGATAGTCCCATTTTGCGACAAATTGACGAAACATCATCGCAATACTATCCCCTAACAAAACATAATTAATTTCATTTATTAAGCGCAATTTTATCAATTTCATGATATTTTTATGGATTTACAAATATTTTTATAAATTTGGTGATATTAAAAAAATTCGTTAAATGTGTTACTAAG
Organism: Amaurobius ferox; assembly: GCA_951213105.1. Lineage (NCBI taxonomy): Eukaryota > Metazoa > Arthropoda > Arachnida > Araneae > Amaurobiidae > Amaurobius > Amaurobius ferox. The sequence continues at coordinate 51,992,136 of OX578145.1, forward strand.
TAGGATGGATGGATTGAATTTATTGAGTAAACACAATGTATGAATTTATTAACTAAACACAATATATGAGCTTGAAACCTGTTTGCTTAAATAATTGAAAGTGATGTACGCAGTCCGCAATATATATAATTAAAATAACAATCAAACCGTTCATTTATAAAATATATTTTTACATCCATTTATTTATTACACAAATAGAAAAAATAATAATAAATATTACCAACACATTTAATTTCATTCCATTGCCGAACAGAACAACATGATATAAGATAGAATCTTCCTCATAAAATGTGAAATTAAATAGCCATTTTGATTTCTTTATGCTTTTCATCGTTGAGTAAAAATTTGTGAAAGATGAAGCATGGAGGTAGATTTTTCCATTTAAATCCATGTTTCAAACAATTCATGCTTTCCTATAGTGACTAATTAATGCAAAAATCCTGTACCAAACTCGGAAATAAAGTTTTATTTCATTTTGGCGTTTTAAACAAACGATTTTCATCCTTTCCGTTTGGATAAACCACGGAGTTGGAGAGTAGATCTCCTAAGAAAAAGTTCCGTTTTTCATTAATATCTCGACAACCCCTGATCTTAGGAATTCGAAACTTGGACAAAATTTATGGGGGGCTATTTCAAGGCTATCCACAAAATTTCATTAAATTCGGTTTAGCCGTTTTCCCGTGATGAAGAGACAAACGAAAATTTTGTTTTTTACTAATATCTCGAGAACCACTGGTCGTAAAAACTCAAAACACGGACTAAATTTTAAGTGGGGCTATTTCTAGGCAACCCACAAAATTTCATCAAATTCGGTTCAGATGTTCTCCCGTGATGATGGGACAAACAGACAGACAGACATACAGACAGACAGACAGATTTTCATTTTTATTTATATAGATATACGGATGAATTATGCTATATTGTAGTACAGAGAAGTAAAAATGAGTTATACTTTGTTCTAGCAACAATGAGTTATACTTTGTTCTAGCAACAATGAGTTATACTTTGTTCTAGCAACAATGAGTTATACTTTGTTCTAGCAACAATGAGTTATAACTTTGTTCTAGCAAAAATGAGTTATACTTTGTTCTAGCAAAAATGAGTTATACTTTGTTCCAGCAAAAATGAGTTATACTTTGTTCTAGCAAAAATGAGTTATACTTTGTTCTAGAAAAAATGAGTTATACTTTGTTCTAGCAAAAAAGAGTTATACTTTGTTCTAGCAAAAAAGAGTTATACTTTGTTCTAGCAAAAAAGAGTTGTACTATGTTTTAGTATATTGAAATTAGAAATGAGCACTACACATGTAGGGAAATCGCTATGTATGGGAATTACTGAGTAGGGATTTGCTTTATATGTAGAGAAAGTAAAAATAATTTATAGTAATTTTCTTTTATATAATCATGTTTAATGCACGCAGTTATTGTTTTGTTTCCAATAGCAAGGAAAAATGTTTCCTATTTTATCAAAAGAATACCGCAATCTAACCAAATGTTATTAAATATACTTAATGCATAATTTAGTAAGTGTTATTAACAATATATCTAAAATAATTTGAAATATAATCTAATGCGTAAATGCATTTAATATCGACAGTTTATTTTCTCTAAACGTATTAGTTCAGATTGAATATTTCACCCTTGATATCTGACATTCTTATTTCCGTAGAAAATTTAGTTTGCAGGTCATAAAAAATGAGAGTATTGTTTGGATTTTTCGCATGGTTGTGTAACAAGTGATGTGTGTGTAACAAGGTTATGTAACAAGTGAAATTTAGTTTGAAGAGTCAATTTGCTCGAAACAGTGTATAGTAGTAAGGAATTTATAATTATGCTACCACAATTAAATTACTGCAGCAAACAGAGTGTTACCATTTCGTGTAGTAGAATGTTGCAGTAGAGAGATGCGAAAATAGGTTATAAGACAATGAATTCATTGAGGGTTTTGCTACAGTAAAATCCACTTTTGGGTATAGGTAAAGGGAAATAAGTTGTTTAGGTTTTCATACTAGGATATAAAATGCGTATTGTTTTAATAAGAATTTTGATTCATGACTTAAACGGAAATACACACATAAGGGTTCTTCTTTTTTCCCAGATGAAATTTTCGTACTTGGTTTTCTTCTTCAACCAGAAGATAACAATCAGAATGACGCTTTTAGGTTTGCGGAGCGGTCGCTTCCCAACGAGTAAGCTCCCTGTAATTCTTTTACTTTTCATTTCCGACCCGGTAAACTATGTCGTAGAATGTTTGGTTTGATGTGTACTACCGCCACGTAAAGTTTGACACATCTTTTTTGAATCACCCTATATAAATACTAGGATTATTTTAAAATTTTAGATTTTGATAAAGTAATTTATACACAGAAAATTATCTCTATGATGAGATCGGTTGTTGACAGAAAAGTTAGAGTGAATGTTCGCACGAAGAAATGGTAGAATTACACTTTATTGTGCATAAATTAACTTTGTGTGTCAAACATATTATGTTTTCGTTACAGAATAACAAATTCCAATTTTGTGGAGATAAATATCATAAATTAATGTTTTCTCTTGTGGAATTATCAAAATTTTGTATATTAAAATTAACATATCATAAATTTCATGAAAATCGGTGCATTATTTTGAGAAATATCGAGCATTTTGTGGAAAAGTAATATTTCGAATATACAGAGAGAGTTTTGTGATAACTCCCATATATAATATTACCCGTTTATTTCTGGTTAAAAATACTTGCAAAGATGCCATATTAAATTTTGTAAAAATCAACCTGGTGGTTTTTGCTGTATTAAGGGGACGGTGGATGTTGAATTTTTTTTTATTTATTTATTGACTTAGAAACGTGAAAATTTGTATAAATATGCCTCTTAACATTACTATATACAATACCATTAAATTTTTTTTCAATTTTGTCATAATTTTGTATTTTTTTTTAATTTAATTTGTTTTAACGAACATTTGTAAATGCTCCTTGCGTGCCATTTGCTCACGTTTTTGATTCATTTTACATTACGATCACTCAAAAACATATTATGAACAATTTTGGGTATTTATTTTAAAATCCCTTAGAAAGTTAATTTTTTAAAAATATTTTTCTGCATTAAAACTTAATTTTCATCACTTAATTAGATTCTTATTCACTTTTAATTACCTTAATAAAGTCCAATTATAAAATGCATACCCAGTTTCATTAAAAAGTGTCAGAGGTGTCTTCTTTCCAAATTTCATGCATCTCAGATAAAAATTAAGACGCATGGAGCATTTTAAAAATGTAAAACCTTTGAAAATTCCGTTTCGAAAAAAATGCATTCAACCTTTTGCTTACGGGCGGGACAGCGTCCATCCCAAACGAAGAACCTCCTAAAAAGACAGGTATTTGACATACCCTATCCCAAACAGTTCGATCCCCTGCTGCAGCAGGTGCAATGTTTCTGTCGGCGATTTCCATGGACGCCAATGCCTGCAAAGGGGGTCGAACTGTTTGGGATAGGGTATGTCAAATACCTGCCTTTTTAGGAGGTTCTTCGTTTGGGATGGACGCTGTCCCATCCGTAAGCAAATGTTAGATGTGTAAAGTAATGTTATATATTAAAACTTTTTTCAGTCGATTTTTGCTCGTTTCAATGTCCACTGTCCCCTTAACATTGATAGAAAAACTAATTGAATTGCGTTTTTTTGCATTTATAGGGCACAAACACACTAAAACATGTTAAAAATTGCGTTATATAAATTAGTTTTAAAGCTTAAATTTGACGTTCTCAGAATTGATTCGTCATTACAAAACCATAGAAATGCTTTATCACAGAGTTGAAATTCTAATTTGAATGCAAGATTTATTTTACAAACCGATATAAGGACATCATTTAAATTTGCCGCTTTGCTGCCTAAGACGATTTTGAATCTTCGAATTTAAGTGACAATTTGGATTATGAAATAATCTGTAATGGGCACCCCCTAGAAATGGGGAGTTGACAATTAAGTCGGCACAATTTAATTGGACAGTAGAAATTGTGTTGGCATTCTATGCTGTATAAATTTAAGTAGCATCGATTGCAAAATGATTTTGGGTAACTGCGGGAGAAATGTCATTCGTTCTGCATTTTTGGTTGCAACTCAACGAACAGGGTCGAAACGTCATAGAGTGAAAATTCAAAATATCTGTTTCAAGAATTATAAAGAAGGCATCGAAAGAAATGAAAACGTCCGACATATAATAAAAAATCGGCGGTGACTCGAGTCCGATGGAGCCGACATAGTTGTATTTTATTTTACAAAATGTTATTCAGGCATAACTTTTGTAGCATTAAAACAAGAAATATCAATCATGCATAAAGCATTGATTATGAAACACTTTTCAACTACAATGCAATTTTATTTAAACATCTCTAAAATGCGATACATTCAGCGGTAATATTTATAAAATTATCACAATACTACAATAATGTATTACATTTGAAAATTTCATCGAAAAAAAAAATGAACTTTTTTCAAATGACGTCATTGAAATATAAATTGCTTGGCTCTCTATGAAAAAAAGCAGTAAAAATTTCATTCATAAACATTTATTCTATTCCTTTCATTCATCACAATACTGCAATAATTTATTTTACTTAAAATCTTAAAACCATGGAGGTAAAAGTAATTTAACTCTGTGCTTAGAACTTCAGCTAAAAAATCTGCTATAAAATAGTCTGTTCTTTATGTAAAATTAAATGCCTGTTTCATTCATTATCAACTACATTGCAGACTCCAGAGCTAAATATTTTTGCGTTAAAGAAATTCATGAATTCTTATACAACTCATCTTACAGCTTGATGTGTTTACAATCTCCATAAGTGAAAATTATTCTTCGTTGTAGAAATAATCAAAATTTGATGATCATTTAAACTCAAATATATTGTAAATTGCGGTGTTTCGGTATGTAGATGCATAAAATTTAAGCAAAAATAAAGTGGTTTTAGGACGGATACAACACTCAATATGAATTAAAAAGAACTTTAAAAATCACGATTTTGACACAAGATGGATGCCATATTTTAGTTTGAAGTGGGTGGGTCACGTGATTTTTTCATATAATGGTCACGTGATATCTTCATATAATGGGTGTAATTATTATTTTAATTTTTATTTAAAAAAGAACTGAATATTTTAAATATTCTGAAATTTTTTTACATATTTTATGTGATAATTTTGATATTTCTTAAAACTTTTGAAGCAATTTGTGAATTTTAAATTCCTTAAAAAATGTTTAAAAATTAGGTCCCATAGGGTTCAATGTATTTAATTTTTTCAACCCGTGTTAAATAAAAAACTAATTGGGAGATAGTATTCATTTACATTCCCATAGATTCCACAGACCGTCTGAACAATATACTAAAATTTCATTTTGATAAAGTCATTTTTACGGCAGTTATCGTGCTAACGAATAGACAGACAGACAGACAGAATGAACAAAGTCATAAACACTTTTCAACTATGTTGTAAAATGTTAAAAAGAGCTAGATTCAAAATCAAATTATACAAACTTGTAGGGCTTCAAGAGCTACAAATTCTTATTTATTGTTCAAAGCTAGCTTTTTTGAGTTTTTGAGATATAAGCATTCAAATCTTGAGAAACGGAAAGTTTCGGCATTCTTTATTATTGACAGGACGATTACTCGAGAACTATATGAGCTTTTTTTTTAATAATAAATAGATTTTAATACTAAATTTTCTAGTACACATTCCTGTCGTTTACTATTTATAACAGTGTTTTATATTTTAATATATATTTCGTGTGAAAATTAGAAGAATGAAAAAACACTCGATAGGAGAGCTACTTTTTGAAGTTTTTATATATTCAAAATATTATAATATTGAAACTATATATATTCATAATTTGAACCCTTTTCCCGACAAAACAGGAAAAATATTTACATCTTTATCTGTTAGGTTTGGAGGTGTAAACGTCCAAAATGTTAACATTTTCGTAACGTTATGTTTCTTCTGCCAGAGAAACCGCAACCATTGACGTTATTCACCCCAAAATTCTGATGTGGGCAGCACATGACATAATGCAATCGCGTTATTTCTTTCGCAGCGAATGACTTGTGTACAACATCCACACCTTGATGATTTTGTAATTGAATGAACACCCCCGTCAATTGAAATTGAACACTTTAATTATTTATAAGTCCAAACAGAATGACTTATTCAGATTCAGGTGCGAAATCGCCATCAAAAGGCAATTGACTGTAGATGGATCGCCTATGAAATAAATTACTATTGGCGAATTGTTTGGCGTCAAAATATAAAATGAGTACATATTGTTACGAAACGTATCTTCTAGAATCGTGGGCGTATACGCAGGATACAAGAACGAGTTCAAGTTTCTGGATAACTTACTTTTATTCACAAGCACAAAGTAAACAGGAACAATATACAATCAAACAGCACTTAAATACTCCACTCATTTTACAGTATAAGCGATATTATTCTCAAAATGTTAACGAAAGTAATTTCATAAAACAGCTGCTACTATTCTTAAAACATTGACAAAAATCACAGTCCAATGTAGCTCGTATCACGTTTACTCGTCAACTCCACTGCAACGGAGGGGTTAATCCTTTTCATAGTCTATCAAGAAACTTCTGAAAATCTCTATATCTCAAAGAATAATCGTTCTATCGAGAAGTTTCTGGAACATTCCCAAAGTCGCAAACTGTCTCCAGCAGTGCAAGTACTGTGCAGTACAAGAATGTGCAGTACAAGAAATCCCTGCGGCTAAATCGTTTTGTGACGTTACCAACGCCTGAAGACCATAGTATGTGTTACTATAGGTGATTGCCCACGGCAGTTTGTGAGGGTTTTATCATTCTCACGTGAAAAGGTCATTAGACACTTATGTTTTCTTGCGCTATGTCCTAGTTAGGCATAATTGTTAAAAATATTTCAACTGGACAGTAACCTTCCATGCATCGAAGAATTAGTGTAAGTTGATCTACATGGCCTTCATCAGGTGTTGAGTCAAGTGAAATTAAGAGGACTCAGGACCCTTAAAAGTGTCATAAACTGGGTGAATTTCCATGTTTCACGTTTTACAATTTCCCAGACTGTCTTTCAGTAGCGGAAGTGAAAAGCGCACTTTATTCACTTAGCTCTAACAAGGCCCCCGGAATAGACAGTATCGATATGCGAATTCTGAAAGAAGTGTTTAAAGTCATGCCAATAACGATAACAACATTGATGCAAAAATGCCTATCTCTGGGATATTTCCCAAAAGTCTGGAAAATTGGAGAAGTTATTTTCTTTCTGAAACCTAACAAGGATCCAACCCAGAAGCGTTCATATCGGCCGGTATGTCTTCTACCAACTTTGTCAAAAGTATTAGAAAAAATTATTCATAGGAGAATGGTACACTTTCTAGAACTGAATGGTCTTATGAGCAAGCATCAACATGGCTTCCGAGAGGGTCACTCTACTGAAACAGCACTGGCATATGTCCTGTCATGCATAGAAAACAATATATCCGAAAGAAACTACACTGCCTTAGTATCATTTGATATACAAAGTGCATTTGATAACATGAACTGGTCCATCTTATTAAAACAATTACAAAAGATAAATTGTCCATTTTATTTACAGAACATCATAAGTAGTTATCTGAAAGATAGGGCAATTAGACTTAATTCAGGAACAACTTGGAAAGATATTGAAGTCTACGGGGGATGTCCACAAGGCTCTTGCTTAGGACCCTTACTTTGGTCAATTATGGCTGATATCATCCTTAATAAATTCAGTATTCCAGGAACACAGCTTTTGGCGTACGCAGATGACTTTATGCTAGTATCAGGAGGCAGTTCACGTAGACTTCTGGAAGATACAACTAATGCCGGCATAGAAACATTTTCAGATCTTTGTGAGGAGCTCCAACTATCAATTTCATCAACAAAAACTTCAGCTTTAGTGATAGGAAAACCATCTCAATTAAAACGGAAGCCTATCTTCAAGATTAAAGGTGTTAGCATACCAAGACCAAACCAAATCAAGTATCTCGGAATTATAATTGATAAACATCTATCGTGGATTCCACACATAGAAAACCTGCGAACAAAGATTGGCTGTCAAATTCATAATGTCAGAAGACTAGCACCATCGAGGTGGGGCATAAATTCTAAGATCTTAAAAACATGGTATCTATCAGTGACAGAAAGGATCATGTGCTATGCTGCAAGTAGTTGGGCCCTAAACTTGAACATCCATGCAAAAAGAAAACTAGAATCAGTTCAAAGGATTGCTCTTCTACAGATTTCAAGGGCTTATCGCACAACATCTACAGTAGCGCTACAAGTGCTTACCGGTATCCCCCCTATAACGTTGACAGCGCAAAAAGAAGCCATCATAGCGCAAGTAACACGCCTGAGACAAACAGTAGAGTGGAATAATCTTTATTATGATCACAAAGATTACGAACAAAAAAAGGTTACTTGGTTAACGGACCCAGCAGCAGGTAATATCCGCTTACACTTTGCTAAGTCATCACAAGAAATATCTAATTACATAAATATTTATACAGATGGCTCTAGAACTGATTCTGGAACAGCATCAGCCTACTGTGCTTTTTACGATGGCATGTGTGTTCATAAGTGGTCAACTCGTCTGCACTATGAAAATAGCGTCTTCCAGGCAGAGCTGCTCGCAATAAAGGAAGCTGTATTTTGGGCTACCAAAAGTTTGCATAAGAATATCATTATTTACTCTGACAGTCTATCGAGCATCGAAACTCTTAAACAATATCAAATGAAGAATCCAATAGCTCATCAAATTGTAACTATCATAACCAACAGCATCCATCAAAAGTTTTTTATAGGATGGGTTAAAGGTCACTCGGGTGTTCTGGGAAATGAAGTTGCAGACTGTTTAGCTTTTGAGGCGACGTCAGATATCTCTGTTCAGAGTACAAACTTACCATATCCCTGTTCATCGCTGAGGTCACATCTGAATATTAATACCATAAAAGAGTGGCAACAGCAGTGGAATGAGAGTGAGAAAGGAAGAGAAACATTCAACTATTTTCCCAGAGTATCTCAAGAGCAACTGATTTGCAGCAGAGAATTGGTACAGTTTTTCTCAGGGCATGGCTGTTTCCCAACCTATCTTTACAAAATCCAAAAGAAAGACACCGAAAACTGTATTTGTGGTGAAATAGGATCTCCGAAACATTTTGTATTTGATTGCGAACTTACAAAGAACTATCACCTTAAAAGGCCCAGTAGACAACATATGCCAATATTTGCCGAAAACCTTCTGGGTAATAGCTGGGCTAAACAGAGAATAAAAACTATAATTCAATTCCTAGAGGAAAACGAACATATCCTGTGAATTATTACTGGTAACCACCACACATTAGCTCACTGTTTATTGCATATTTATCTATAGTACTTCTAAATCTTTTTATAATTACTGCAATCAAATTAATTTTAAATTCACATTTGGTTTAATCATTGTATGTATCAATATAGTATTGAAAGCCATGGTAATCTCTGAGATTTGTATGTAAATGTTGTATATATAGTTTTGTATGTATGTTTGCATAAATAGTTTTGTATATATGTATATATATGTATATATCTTTGAAAATTATTCGTTTGATTTTGTATATGTAATAACCAATTTTAGAAATATTTTTATATATATAGTTGCTAACCAATTTTAGAAATATTTTTATATATATAGTTGCTCCCATTTGAAACAGTTCTGCACATAAGAATTAATGGATGTGAAATATTTGTGAAATACTATCTGTATCTAGTATAGACAAGCATATTGTATATAATTGTTTATCAATTTTATCTTGGCATTAAGTTTTAATTTCTGGTTTTGGCAGATATTCCTCCACCATAGGCTGTAATTACTGCAAACTTTCGGGTCGGTGCCTATAGGTGGTTAATCTGTTAATCTGTTTTATTTTGTACCTCTTCCCCTATACATCGATGATACCTAAAATTTTCATGGCTAATATGTGAATACCTGTAGTATATATGATAAATTTTTCCATAAAGTGAATCTTATAATAATATTTTAAAAAATAGTATAATGCTCATGAATTTATTAAAATTTTATCTTGATATAGGTTGCTTGAACGCATGATTGCAACAAAACCATTGCTTCCAGAAAAAAAAATATTGCTGAGTATGATGCAAAAATATCCATTCAAGAAGAATTAGATCAACTTTAAAACATTTGAATAATTTAAGTTTTTTAAATTAAATTTAAAATTTAATTACATTTTTAATTAAAAAAGAATATTTTTTTTAAATTTTAGTTATGTAAATGTTTGATTTTGATCTAAGTCTTCTTAAATGGATACTTTTGCATCATAATTAGTAATATTTTTGTTTCTGGAAGCAATGGTTTTGTTGAAATTATGCGCGCAAGCAACCTATATCAAGATAAAATTTTAATAAATTTATGGACATTATACTATTTTTAAAAATATTATTATATGATTCACCTTATTGAAAAAAATTATCATATATTCTACATGTATTCTCTTATTAGCTACAAAATTTTTAGGTATTATTGATGTATAGGAGAAGAGATACAAAATAAAACGTGAAACATAGAAACTCGTCCTGTTTATGGCACTTTCAAGGGTCTTTGAGCCCTCGGTGTTGAGTCAAGTGAAATTAAGTAATTAATACCTTTATTGCTTGAGAGGAGAAATATTCTCATTAAAAACCTTATTATAACCATCATTCCATAACTTCATCACAAATTATTGCAAATAAATTGTTATAGAATGGACTCTATCGCGATTTGTGGTGTTTGTCATAGGATTTTTGTCAAATTCCTCGTACTCCGCAATTAATTCTAACAGATTAAGGTGGTTACCATTGTTTGGTGTTTCAAGTATCTAATTTCTGCCATTGAATGCTAAACCATGTGCATAACGATACATTTTATGAAACTTTTAATTCTTTTTATTGCATCTCTACAATATTTTACTAAATATTATGTTAATAAAAATTAAATTGAATGGGAGAAAATTTTATTTTTAATTGTGGTTAGAATATCGTTATAGAATAGTAACCAATACATACCGCCAGTACACATTCTATATTAAGTTTTAATAAATAATTAAGTAAATTAATAAGTAAATATATGAACAAATTTTCGGATGGCTGTATAATATATCTAAAACTAATTTACTGTATTATCTTCTAGTAAGATTAGTTAAAAAAAGTTATTTACGTGTTGTGAAGAAGATAAATGGCATAAAACGATCAACAATAAAATAACTCTGTGGGCAACACATGACTTTCCTTATATAATGAAATGAATTTACTACTTTTACAGTTAAAAAAATGTTATTCTTATAGTAGATACTTATATTCTTTCCAAGATATTGAATTTTCTTCAATTAGTCGTCATTTTCATTGATTTAGCGTCATTTTTATCCATTTGGCGAGATTTTCGTTAATTTGGCAACATTTAAAAATGTCGCCAAGTTGGCGACATTTAGCTAAATTCGTCGTCAAAATTTCAAAATTTTACACGAAAATTTAGGGGGTTCTGAACACTCGATTATGTTTAAAGACAATAGGCTTTCAGTATCCACGGATTGTGATTTTTGCACCAAATTTCATTCGAATACCTCCATTCCTTCGTGAGATATCGTGTCCACAGACTCACTGACATACACACACAGACATACATTCACACATACATACACACGCACGCACGCACGCACGCACACACATGCGGGCGCACACACACACACACACATCATCTCAAAAATGTTTGATTCGTGATCAGGGATGCTTGAAACGTGCTCTCCTGTCGAAAACTCGAATTCAAATTTTCGACCCCGTCACAATTCTTTCCTTATACATTATGTATATAAGGAAAGTAATAAAAATAAATAAAATTTTTAAAGAACAGATTTGATTAAATATATGTAATAAAAAATACATATAATAATTAAAATACAAATGTGATTTAATTGGCTGCCGTGGGGTGCTAAACGTGAAGGTTGCACATGAATTTCGCCAGATATTGACAGTTGATGACTTGTGGCTTAGTTTCTCAGAGTTTAAAAATATTATTTTCTTCCTGTAAAGATTTAAAGTTGAAAACTAGTTTTGATAGAACTGATGCGTTCGAATTTAACATTTCATTCTTGATATAATTTTTCTCTGAGCTGAAATCCAAATTTGTGTGCAGAATTTATTTAATATGCCGACCGCAACTGAAACTCTCAGAGCATTATTCGGATTCTCAGCTTGATTGTGTTGTAAGATTTTGAATTCTCTGGTTAAAGTGGAATTGCAGTTTATGGGATAATCTGTTCAAAACACAGCCTGAGAATTCACAATTAGTTCCACGCAATTAAATGGGAAAATCGAAATTGTGTTGTCCTTTGATGGGATAGATTAAGCACTGCAGATTCCGAATTTCTAGATTTATTAATTTCTAGACTTTTAACATAATTTATATATTAGAAATATTAGAAATAAATTTGTGTAAGTTCGTGTCATTTAATGTCTTGGTGTTTTTTTAAATCATTAGCTTTAAATTAGTTAAAGAATCCTTTAAAATTAAAATTCTTACACATGTTACTAATGAAAATATTATCTTCATATAAGAATTTTTATAAAAATTGAAAGTAAATGAATAGTAGTAAATAACTAATGGAACAGACGACAAAAGAAGAAAATTCTTCAAAGCAGTTTTCTTAAATATAATATTTTCATCTAATATGTAAACTGAGTATTTTAATTGATTCAGTACCACTTAAAAATTATTTAACACACAATTTTTATATAAAACATATGTCCCAAACTTTGAATTTGCTCATTAAACTTCTTATTTATATTTATAAATTTTGTTCAATATTGTATCAGTTTAATTTTTTTATACCACAGATTTCAAAAAATGAATTAAAAAACAACATACAAAATGGAAAATATTGCTACAATCAATCTTTAGGTGTCAAATTCAAATATTTAATTAAATGACAATGGACACCGATTTTAACGAGAATATAAAACAGGGCCTTGCATTTTTATCGTATTATTATGAGGTGGGCGGTGTGTGTGTGTGGGGGGGGGGGGGGAAGGGCTATGGCACCCTGCTCACCGTCGTTCTCCAACTCCCGAAATCAAATATTAATTTGTATTTAGAAATCTCACGATCAAGAACAACACAACAAATTATGATTATGTAAATAGAACATAAAATATGAACAAAAAATATTCTTGCTCTATTATAATATGGATTGTATTACAATTAACACCCGTTTCGAACAAAAAAAAAAAAATCCGTATTTGTATTTAGCTTTGGGCACGCAGGTAGGTCTTAGGGGCTGCGCGATAAAAATCTTTGGAGACCATACTTTGTGTGCGCCTGAATGGATTTGTGCTTGAGTTGGTTATACTCCTCAAATATATTTTCAGAGATTATATACCGGAAAATAAAATAAAAGATTATTATATTTAATTTTTTGACATCAAATGGCTATAAAATGCTAATTTAGTGCAAATAAGTACAAAAATGAATTTTTAAAATGTGCATGCTTACACTGAGTAAGTAGTAGTCTGGCCTAGAGCACCTATATACCCCTATATATTTGGGAGCTTTAGTCTGGTTCTCTTCTAGACATCTCGAGCCAGTCTCTCCAAACGAAACAGCGCGATATGGGGTGTGAAAGCCTCAGGCCGTCCGGCTCGTCCAGAGGACTTAGAGCATCAAGGTGGACGACCGGGCGATATGGGGTGTGCGATAGTACACGCACTTTCTTTTACAGTAGCATTTTCTCCGTAAAAATTATTATTTGTAACTATTTACATCGTTACTAGGATTTCGGAAAGCCAAAATCGACAATCCATCTTTATATCGGACTATAACGAATTATCTGACGTTGTCCGGTCCTTTCTTTCTTTCAGTCCAGTTCGTTCGACCTACCGGAAGGTACTGTACCGTAGTAACGCCGAAGAGCAATCAAGGAACAGCAGATTAAATTTTTATAATAAGACTTTAATGCATAAAAAAGAAATATTTACAATTATGTACAAATAGGAAATTGTAATTGCATATTCATTTAAAGTATCGGCTCTCGGCCGAACTTAGGTCCGTGAGCTGTAGAAGGAGAAGCAAGTAGGGCCGTCGAATTCTAAAATCGAACTCCTCTTTCCAGAAAGGGTTTTCTCTCCTTCCTCCGTTGGCAGGTCAGAGTTCACGGCTCTCGGGGCCGGTTCCATCAGTCCGAAAAATGAAACGCAGTCCCAAGATTCCCTTTTCCGGTGTCATGTACCACAACCTCCAGCACCACAGCTGTAAAAATCTAAACCTTCTCTTCTACATGAATTTGGTTGACACTGGGGCATGTGCATGAGAAAAATATCTTTGCCTCTCATGGCAGTTTCGTAAGCACAAGCAGTTGTTTTTGAAGTCATTCAAAATAGCTAGTAACAGTACGTTATAGTACCTGTTTGGACGACCGGGACAGTGTAACCCAATTTAGACCGTAACTCAGTGGGGGGGCGACATCCATGGGACCGTACCCTCTTTCCCCTACCGCCAACCTCTCAGAAGGACTTTTGCACTCACTGATTTAACGTTGCCCGGATCCTAAATAATACAGATAGCACCACTCAATTACAAATTGCCTATTCGAACAAAAATCCTTCCAGTTCCTCGTTTTGTTTTTTGTAAAAGAAGTGCAGAGCGCTGGGGATGACTCTATTTTATTTATTAATTTGTCCTTTTATTGTTGTTCTAGAAGGCTATAATTTTTTTAAAATGTATTAGGTTCGATGTGTATGTATTATGCGCTTTTCATTTTTATTACAACCTTTTTATTTAACTTGATCTGGTGTTCATTAGTGTGGTTCGATTTTTTAAGGCCCTGACTAATCAGGTTCTTTACCCACAGAAACATGAAATTCGGTAAGTAGTTGTCACTTGCGGTACATTTTAATTCTTTTGATTTTGAACCTTATCGGGGGCCAGTCGGACCTGATCCCGCCCTCGGAATGTTGAACTTTGGGGGAATAACTCGAGAACTTGAGTAGATGGAATGTCTAAATTTAATGTGTCGTTGTTTTTTGAAATATATTTTATTTTTATGAATTATAAGTCTCATTGGGCTAGCCCGTCTGAGGCCCACCATAGGAATGCACTCATTTTTCGAAAATAAATCGAGAACAGGACCAGTTAGGTAGTCTAAATTTAGTATGTCGTTGTCTTTTGCGGTATACATATTTTAATTCTTTAGATTATGAACCTTACCAAGCTAGCTCGTTTTGGGTCAGCCAAAATAATGTAGTTTGTTGTGGTTAATAACTCGAGAATCGGAGTAACTAGAAAGTTCAAATTCGGTATGTCGTTGCTTTTCATACATTTAAGCTCTATACATTTTAATACATATCCATGTCATACATTTAAGTTATATACAAATAATGAAATGGCTACCTTAAAAAGTCTATGTTTTTTGCTTTTTTTGTTGTATTTAGCTAATAATTAAAAAAAATAACCAACAAATGTTACAATTGACCCAAACCTCACATATGGTAAAATCAAATAAAAATGATTGAAAGAACCATTATTTGACTGAAACATTAATTTAAATACTCAAGTAGTACAAAAGTGATGTTATTTAAATTCAAGTATGATATTAATATGTGACATATATGTAATCTGCTATTCTATATGTATAACGGTTTTAACTATATGAAACTAAATACATTCAAAGTTGGTTAAAACATGCTTTTAACTAGATGAAAGGAGACACCGTGCTTGAATATCATGTCTGAATAGTCTGCATTTACATTTTAAATACTCGGAGAGGTAAGTTACAAGCTACCTAAATGTATTTTGTGGCTTCTGAGGGACAGAGCATTTACCTCGTAGTTGGCAATATTGTTTGTTGCCGCAAAAGCTTGTCAAATGAATATAATAGAGTTCCGTACAGTTGATACTATGCTCTGCATATTCACAAAACTCAGTTTGATGAGGAATTTTAACTTTGTGTTGCTTTCAAGAAAAATTCATATATAATATTTTTTACTTTCCTTATATACATAATGTATAAGGAAAGTATTGTGACGGGGTTGAAAATTCGAATTCGAGTTTTCGACGGGAGAGCACGTTTCAAGCATCCCTGATCACGAATCAAACATTTTTGAGGTGATCTCTGTGTGTGTGTGTATGTGAGATAGTCTGTGGAGACGATATCTCACGAACGGAGTGATTCGAATGAAATTTGGTACAAAAATCACAATTCGTGAATACTGGAAGCCTATTGTTTTAAAACCCAATCGAATGTCCAGAACCCCCCTAAATTTTCGAGTGAAATGTTGAAAACTCATCAAAAAGTCAAAACTTTTAATAAATTTACGTAAATAGACATTTCTTACATCATTTTTCCTTAGAAAATGATTGACATAAACGTTAGAACGCTACCAAGAACCGTTCTCTAGATATTGCCCATTTTTCAAATAAATTTATCAAAAAATCCCATAAATTAAAAAAAAATATATTAACTTTTAAGAAACATGTTCACTTTTCATATGTAATATCATGCGATGAATTGGGTGATATCATTCTCGTGGATCTAACAAGTTCCATTCACGAGAAAAGATACTTTGAGTAATACTTTTGTATTTGAACGCCAATAGTCATTTATCTGCTGTAAAAATAACTTATTTCTCCGTCCATAACGCTTGGTGAGATTTTAGCGACGAATTTAGCGGAATGGCGCCAACTTGGTGACATTTTTAAATGTTGCCAAATTAACGAAAATCTCGCCAAATGGATAAAAATGACGACTAATTGAAGAAAATTCAATATCTTGGAAAGAATATAAGTATTTACTATAAGAATAACATTTTTTTAAACTGTAAAAGTAGTAAATTCATTGCATTATATAAGGAAAGTCATATGCTGTCCACATCAGATTTTTTAAGAAGTATACTGGAGAATGAGGAGCATTTATTAGTAAGGAAAAGTCAGTAACATATTAATATAAGAAGGAGGAGCAAATGACTTTCATATTACAGATAGAGTTTCACCAAAAAAATATCAGATGTGGGCAACATATGACTTTACCTATAAAATGCAAGTACTTTGCTTCTTTCAATGCAAAATAATGATGGACAAAATCCACCGTAAAATACTATTTATAACGTTTACAAGTACACTGACATTTGGTGCTTTTCTAGATGACAACGTATAAAGTTATTTTGAAGTACCAAATTAACTTATATTTTGCTCAAATATAATTTGCCAATTAGAAATATTGATAACATCTGCTAAGCAATGCACTCTATTATATTAAAATTTGTTAATTATTAATTCATCAATTTGGAGTCATTTTTGCCAGTTTGGAGAAATTTTCGTCAATTTAGCATCATATTAAAAAAAAGTACTATGTAGGTGATATTTTGTTAAATTAGAAACCAAGGTCGCCAAATCTATCGTCAAGTTTTATATATTTGATGATATATACTAATGTTCCTTTTTATGTAATTTTGTCAGTATATTTCTTTGAAAAAACTTGCAAAATCTCGAAAAATGAGTTTCAAATAGCGTGAATTAATAATTACTGTTCTAAAATTTATGTCATTCGTTTTATAATAAAAAAATTCCATGTAAAATGATTTTTTTACCATTACTGAATGTCCCGATTTTTATAAGTTTTTTCAAAAATTCATTCGAAAATTTAGGGTCTTCTAAACTTTCGGTCATTTTTAAAATCATTGGGTTACCAGTATTTACGGATCGTAATAATCGAACCAAATGACGTACGAAATGTTTCACTCGTTAGCAAGATTTCTGTGTGTGTAAGCGCGTGTTCGTGTGTGCGTGTACCCGTCTGTGTGTGTTGGACGCTCATGGACTCTGCCTGCAAAGGAGAATCGAACTGTTTGAGATAGGTTATGTCAAAGGGAGGTTCGTCGTTTGGGATGGACGCTGTCCCACTCGTAAGCAAAAGGCTAAAATGTCACGATTATTGTAATCCAATCTGTTCACTTACTCCCTTGTGCAATATTGGTGCATAAGCACACGATATTATTTTTTGTTTAAAAAATTATGAGATTAAATGAACTTACGGATTTTAAAGATGCTTAATGATTACTGAGGTATAAACAGAACAGATTAGTTTAAGTACGTATTTATGTGTCGCCAGCCAAGTTTATAGATTAACTTGAATGTAAAATCTCGTCAGATATATTGTATATGTTTAATTTATATGCCAAAGAGCAAATTTAAAACAATTAGATATTTTGGCGCGGAGTCTATGGTTGGAGTATCCAAATGAAATCGGGGTGAAAACTAAAAGTGCTAGCTATAAACCGTTAACGAATGATTTGTAGCACTTTGAAAGCCTGTGAACAAAACAAATGAGTCAGAAAAAAAAATCGAATAAACTTAGCGAATTTTATTGGAGTTTTATTTTTATAAAATGTTATTCAAGCGAAACTATTTTAGCTCCATCAAACTGGAATCACAGCTGATTTTATTAAACTGCTTTTAAATACCGTCAATGAAATAATTACATTAATAATTTTGAACTTTTAGAAATCTGTCTATATGACATATCTAAAAGGTAAGCAATTAAAATTAAGTTAATTAGGTAATTAATACTTAAATTGTTAATATGGTCCAAGCAATCCAATTGTTAATTTCTTTTATGTAACGAAAATGTCAGTAAATTGTCCACCAAGTTCTTGTAATAAAACCCCAATAATATAAAACTTCGTCAAAATACAGCATACACTTAATTTTAGGGGTCAGCCACTTTCGAAGGCCGAAAAAATTCTTACTTTTAGAACAAGCAAGTACTGATGATTTACTCACTATTCAATTGTTTCTAATTGTTCTTCTATCCGTTTCTCTTACCGCCCTGCTTTCTTTTCGTTAATTTGCTATTTTCTGCTACTCTTTCTTTCCTCCGTTGTTTTTACCGTTCACCCGTAGTATCACGCCTCCTTGGTGTTTACTTCTCTTATTTATCCTCTCAACGATGATAATTTTTTCTTACCTTCAGCCCCGTGGGCTATTTCACCTCCGATACAGAACTTACTTGAATAAGTGAGGTTGCGCTTCTTGTTTGTCCCGAAGAAGGACACTGTTCTGCACCTTCGAAATCTGTTTACCAGTTTATATTTGTGTTTGGGATGTATTTAAGGAGTTTTTTTATTGAGTTAAAATATATTAGTTTCATAATATTAAATCTCAGTTTCTAATTATGTTAGAGCTTAGTTTTAAAGACTATACTTTCTAGCTTGAGCAGTGTATCCTGATTGCATGCTCTCCGCATGCATTCGAAAATTCGTTGTATGTTCAGGTCTAATTTTAATCAGAGGTCAAATCCTTTACAACATCGAGTATATTTTATGGTATTACGAACATGTCCCTTTTTACATGAATGTAATTAAGATAAGAGTACAAATCCGACATTGTAAGGAGACGGACGTTCTGGTTATGCCAGCCTTTTTCTGCTTAAACACATTTGAATCAAACTTTGTGTAACAATTTCTTATTTCAAATTCTGAAAGTTGTCTTATGCACTCAATTTCAAACGCATAAATAGATGATGTATCACCATTTTGTAATGGATCACCCAACCTTGTGACTGATTCGTTGGAAGTTAAAACTTTGAAGTTTAAACTGTGATTATAAAGTCTGCAAACTCATACCATGTTAAAGCGTGATTTACATGGTATGAGTTAAGTGACTTTAAGGTGATGATTAAAGATGATGCACAGGTTGAGAATGTTTTGGTTCTTAAAAGCGAAACAATCTGAGATAGAATTAAAGTTGATTACTAAAATGTCTGATATCTGCACCTCATGAAATTCACTGCTGATTAACAAATTCCAATAGTTTATAAAATAGTTAAAAATTATATTTTTCTTATAATCTGATGCCTCTAGGTAGTAGTCCAAAACATTTGCAAAATAGATGTTTGCAAAATTGTGGTAGATAAAAAGTTTTCTTATTTCCATTTAAGACATTAACTATTACATGCTGACGATCGCATAATTAGCGCGAAACCGGTCCAAGGATGCTGTTTTTGCAATGTGTGCACAATATTCACTCTGAAAAAGTCTTTATAAGTGAGTTGTGTGAGTAGGATTACAGGACAAGTTCTAAGAAACTTTTATATAAAATTTTAAGCATTTTTGATGTGAAGCATCTTAGGGAGATTGGTAGGAGTAAATCATGAAAGAAATGTGACGGGATGAAACAAAATTCTATAACGGGAGGGCTACCTTACTTATCGATATCTACACTATACGCCAATATGCGCCCATCACTATGACGACTATACGCCAATGACAACTATACCCCACTATGTGCCTATCACGTGTGACTGCACGCTCGCCAAGTAGAGTGTTTGCGGGAGTTACATGCAAACGTACCATCGTCGCTAAATTCGTTGTTTGTGTACAATTCGGATGAAATAAACTGCATTCGTGGTATGAATATCACCACTTACCTGTGGTTGTTATATCAGATTCCTGTTTGCAGTGGCGAATCCCGGTCTGAAAAGTGGGTCATGCGGTAATGGATATTACACCCCACTCCCTGAGTTATCAATTACGTCACTGTACTCAAGGGCTTTGATGGTGATACTACTAATGATAATTAATAGTTACTGCTATTGTGTTATATATTGTAACTAGGGAAGGGTTTTTGTTGAGGAATTTGGTATGTCGGCGCCAAACCAAATCATATTGCAGCATTTGCCACTGCCTGTTTGATTTCATAATCAGACATTAAACTCATTGTATTCTTGTTTCAAGGGTTGACAGAGGGCATTTTAAAAGTTATTTGGGGAGATAAAAATAGTTGGATTACCAAACATTATATCGACGCTCTCTGAGAACTGCGTACACCATCGCTAGATCCAGTAACGCCACTGATGAATATATGACATACTACTGGCCAAGAACAATATGTACTTTTCCTTCTTTCTAGCTACGCACTTTTTCAACCATATATCTAAAATTATAGCGCATGAGACTTTTAGAAAGTTCCTTCTGGACGCGACAGCCCAGTGGTTAACGCGCTGGGATTGCACTTGGACGACCCGAGTTCGATTTCTGCCTTTGCTCAAACTGTCACCGTGTTCACGCGGAGTACGACCACGTTAAACATGTGGGTCCGTAAGTCCTTCCGAGAGGTTGTTGGCAGGGGAAGGAGGGTACGGTTCCTGTGGATGCCTCCCACACTGGTTAAGGTCTAATTTGGGTGGTACTTCCCGGACTTCCAAACAGTTACCTTACACCTCCGGGTAGGTCGGACCTTCTGGATTGAAAGAAAGAAAGTTTATTTTGCCCATGTTGAGAGGGTGGTGATATCACACCTTGGTCCCAGGGCGCGGTAGCCCAGTGGTTAGCGCGCGGGAATTGCACTCAGTAGGCCCAGATTCGATTCCCTCCTCTGCCAAAACTGTCACCGTGTTCACGCGGAGTACGATCACGTTAAACATGTGGGTCCGAAAGTCCTTCCGAGAGGTTGGTGGTAAGGGAAGGATGGTATGGTCCCTGTGGATGCCTCCCCCACTGGGTTCTGGTCTAAATTGGGTGGCTCTTCCCGGCCGTCCAAACAGTTACCTTACATCTTTCTGGTAGGTCGGACGGTCTGGATCTCAACAACAACACCTTGATCCCTAGCCTCTGGTTGGTCAGTTCACTTGAGTGCTCATTGGCTTGCCCCTAGCCTATGGTTGGTCAGTTCACTCAGGTGCCCGTTGGCTTGCCCCAAGTACTGGTTGCTGATTGGATTCTGTTGGTTCCATTTCAGTTGCTCGAGGTCAAGTCCGGGTGAGTAGACAGGGGGTAAGCCCCTTGTGCTGGCAGTAAATCAGGTTATAAAAGTTGTTTGTGAGATTTGTACTACAACTTTCGCGGACTGTGTATCACCACAGTTTGTGCCGCTGTTAATCCCTCCACGAAGTATCTAGGTTCAAAATTTAATGTCACGCAATCAAAATTGTATAATTAAAAAAAATGAGAAAAACCAAACATTTTTTCATTTGAAATAAGCGATCGATTGATGTTTCATACCAATCTACAACGAGCAGAGTTACTCACTATTTATTTAAGATTTATTATACTAAATGTCCTGAATTTAGGAACAGTGAATTTTTTGAGGCTTAATATGTTTAAATATAAAGAAATGATAATGGTGTATTGCGTGGACATGATAGACTGGCCATCTCCACCCCCCACTTAACGAGCCATTAAATGTGACAGACAGATACTACACATTTAATAAAAGTTCTGAAAATCGAAATCCGTTTCAAAAGATTGAATGAAAATGGAGCACATTTTACAGTTTAGTTAACATGGAAATTATAAAATATTTCTTCTCGGACTGTTGTAAGTTGCCTCATTTTCAACGTTGACAACAGACGATTTGGTATTGGAAGCATGACGCATTTACTATAATTGCAAATGGAATCAAGAACTGCATACGAAATAGAATTATAAATAAACAAGAAAGATCAATCATGCTTAAAGCATTGATTATGAAACACTTTCCAACTTCAGTGCAATTTTATTTAAACATGTCTAAAATGCAATACATTCCTCGGTAATATTTTAAAACTTATCACAATACTACATTGATTTATTATATTTGAAAACTTAAACCTTCATCGAAAAAAATGAACTTCATTCAAATGACTGCATTGAAATATAAATTGCCTGGTTTAAACATCTCTAAAATGTGATATATTACTCGGTAATAATTTTAGAATTATCATAATACCACGATAATTTATTATATTTAAAAACTTCACCGAAAACAACTGAAATTCATTCAAATGACGTCATAGAAAAAATAACACGCCTGGCTCTCTAAAAAAACAGCATTTCATTCATAAATAATTTCCCATTCATGTCATTCATCACAATACTGTAATAATGTATTTTATTTAAAAATTAAGACCATTGAGCTACAAGTAATTTAACTCTATGCTTAAAACTTCATCGCAAAAAATCGCCCTTCTCTCGGTAAAGTCAATGAATATTTCTTTCATATCAGCTATGCAGACTCCATGAGCTAAATTCTTTTGCGTTAAAAAAATACAGCAATTCCTATACAACTCATCCTACATATTTTGCTGTTTACATTTTACATAAGTGAAAAATAGGCTTCGTTGTAGAAATAATCAAATTTGGATGAGCATTTAAACTCATATATATTGTAATTGCGTTGTTTTAGTATGTAGATGCACAGAATTTAAACCAAAATAAAGTGGTTTTAGGACGGATACAACACTCAATATGGAATAAAAAGAACTTTAAAAATCACGATTTTGAGACAAGATGGATGCCATATATAATTTTGAAGTGGATCACGTGATACTTTCATATCATGGTCACGTGATCGTTTCATTTAAGAGGTGTTATTATTATTTTAATTTTTATTTAAAAAACTACTGAATATATTTCGCTGAATTTTTTTTTATATATTTTATGGAACAATTTGAATATTACCTAAAAATTTCGAAGCAATTTGTGAATTTTAAATCCGCTTAAAAAATGCTTGAAAAATTAGGTCCCATAGGGCTCAATGTATTTCATTTTTTCAACCCGGGTTCAATCCAAAACTAATTGGGTGATATTATTCATTTATATTCCCATAGGTGCTATAGACCGTCTGAACAACATACTAAAGTTTCATTTTGATTAAATTATTTTTACGGCAGTTATCGTGCTAACGGACAGACAGACAGACAGACTGACAGACAGACAGAATGAACAAAGTCATAAACACTTTTCAACTTTGTTGTAAAGTGTTAAAAAACGAGTTTTGTGTGTTGAGATGTTTGAGTTATAGCTGGAAAAACGCTAGAAGCAAAAATTCAGAAATTTTTTAAATTTTCTAAGACAGTTACTAGATTTTGAATTTTTTTCATTGCGTATATGCCAAATTCCATGTGTATCCAAAGAAAGAGTTAAAACTCCATACTGAGAAAACGCTATTATCATTTGAGACAGTAATTTATGTGACGCTTTGATAAGACAAGCAAGCGCTCCTGCATTGTATTTATTTCTATAAGAATTTAAATATTTATTCAGCTTTGTAGAAATAAATTACTAGCGCCATGCAAATTAGAACTGAAACACGAAGGCCTATTCTTTCACATTCAAAATTATTTTACCTTTCAAATTATTTTTATCTCCTTATATTCTAAATCCTGGCCAACAACTGTGAAAAAATACCGATAAATAATAATAATTAGGGAATCTTCATTTAGAAATTATCAAAAGTGCATATACTCAATGTTATGGCTGCTCTGCTGTGTCAAATGGAAACAAAGGGCATTTTCTAACGCTAGCGACACCTAAATATAATTCTCAGAGCGTTATGGCACTTTAAAGCATTTAATCCATAAGAATTTTATCTTTTTCACTCTAATTCTATGGTTTCAGGTTTATATCTTCAGCGATTTGGGCTGATCAATTAATTCAACATTTGATCATTTCTGTCTCAGCTGTATGATATAGCTGACACGAATGAAATTAAGTATAACTTAAAAACTATTTTGTCACTGGATAATATTAATTACAGAATTTCGGGATATTATCCATATGATATGCATACCAGGGATTGTAATCCCGTAGATAATTTTCAATCCCGGGATTACGGGATCGTAAAATCTCCAATCCCGAGGGATTCAGTATTTTTTTTTATTTATTGAAGAAAATGTATTATTTCATTTTTTTATATTTGTTTAATAACAGAAATATAATCTTTGTAAAATTTATATATGTGACTTGGAATGAAAACGTTTTTGACATTCGTAAAGTAGTCCATTATCATATCTTTTATTGTCTTCGGTGATTTAGGTATATTGGCATTGACAAAACCCCTAGATTTAATAGCGTCTCGCAAATCGGGAGAAGTGATAAATACGTTGAATGGTAAGCCATCGCGTGCAGTCATTCTAGCTAATATACATTCGATGCTAGAATAGACACAGTAGCTGCTGCCGCTAAACAACTAACATTATGGTAAAAAAAATATGCTACAAATACGTTTGAAGTAGCGCCAGCTATTGACCGAAATAGATTTCAGGGTGAAAGCACCTTTCTTCAAGTCATTTACTTCTAACTAATAAGTAAGTTTTCACAAAGCGTGCTTCAATCTCAAAATGAATGTTTTCCTTTGATAAAGTCGGGTACCGTTTAATTTAGTAAGCATGAACACTGGTGTTTAGCACGTGCATGTAAATCTGATAAAAATACCGTAATTCCGGGATTCTGGCGTTACTAATCCCGGTATTACGGCATTCATTTTTCAGCCGAGATCCCGGGATTGCAATCCCTAATGCATATTAGTCAACTTAGAAAAAAATGTAATTTAATGTCTCTAAAAAAAGAAGAAAATGGTCGTCCTGCCTTATGTTTTGCTATTGATTGTCCCCTTTTAAATAATACGATTATTATAAATAATACTATTGATTGTCCCACTTGACTTTCTTGCCTGGAATTCCATATACCTCTTAGTAATATTAGAAAAAAATATTATTTCACATATTACTGTTAAACACAATTAAAAACTTTTCTATCTACAAATTTATTGATCTTCATAATACCTATTGTACTGATATTTATATTCTTAATTTGGCCCTTTCCCATTGTAAAAAAGCCTGTTTTAATGTACTTTGCATATATACTACTTCGTATTATTGTATTTTATGCTCTGTCCTTTCTATGTTTGTGTGGTTACTGTAACTGGATTTCATCTCTAGTTTCCACGTAAATTGAATATATATATATGAATATATAAGCTTTTTATAAAGCTTAAAAGATGTAAAATATATATTTTATACGTTAGACAGCGGTAGAACGCCTGAGAACATTTCAAGCTGGCAAACACAAAATCCTTAAAGCTTTTAATTAATAGCTTCTCAACAAAACATCACATTTTCTTATCAAACGAAAGAAATATTTAGTTAGGAGTTTTTATATTAACGCTAGGAGTTTTTATATTAACGTATCATGGTACAAAGTAATTAAATATTTTTCACTCATAACGAACTATAGGGAGTACACTAAGAAATATAATTTTCGTTTACACCTTAGGCTTTCGCCGCAAAGAAACATTCTAAACTTTCAACAGGTGTTTGAAATGATTTGTTTTTAAATGTATAAAAACATTGGAAGAAGTTAGAAACTTAAGATAGCATTTTTTTAACAAACGAAGCATATCGTATGAGTTTCGAAATTAAAAGCTTAGAATTTTTGTGGTTAATATTATTTGAAGTGAAAATAGAAGAGAAGTTTTTATTTGTTTAAACATTTTAATCTTTAAGTAATTGGGAAGATATATATTTGATCAGATAATGATTTTGGGAATATGATGACAGGATATTTTTTGCTGGAAACTATCACTTTTAATCGCAGTATTAGCTTTATAAGATAAATATACCAAATTCATCTCGTTAATTTAAGTTATTCCATGAATTGTTGATGCTTTAATAAAGTGATATTTTATTCTTTGTGTTCCTCTTAAAATATTTGAATATGGGTGCCCTATTCCCTTTATAATATTTGTACTTTATGATTCTATAGAAGGGGAAATATTGTGGTTGTCGTAGAATTGTGGAATTCGATATTTAGTGTGAAATTTGTGTTTTATGAGTGCATATCGCATGAGCATATTGTATGAGTTTTATGACCGCATACCGTATGAGTTCTGAAATTAAAAGTTTAGAAATTTTGTGGTTGATATTATAGTGAGATTTTATTTAAATGAAAATAGAATAGTTTTCGTTTAAACATTTTAATCTTTACGTAATTGGGAAGATATATATTTGATCAGATAATGATTTTGGGAATATGATGACAGGATATTTTTTGCTGGAAACTATCACTTTTAATGGCAGTATTAGTTTTATAAGATAAATATACCAAATTCATCTCGTTAATTTAAGTTATTCCATGAATTGTTGATGCTTTAATAAAGTGATATTTTATTCTTTGTGTTCCTCTTAAAATATTTGAATATGAAATATTTGAAATATTCTCTTTATAATATTTGTACTTTATGATTCTATAGAAGGGGAAATATTATAGTTGTCTTAGAATTGTGGAATTCGATATTTAGTGTGAAATTTGTGTTTTATGACTGCATATCGCATGAGCATATCGTACGAGCGTATCAAATGCGTTTTATGATTGCATACCGTATGAGTTCTGAAATTAAAAGTTTAGATATTTTGTGGTTGATATTATAGTGAGATTTTATTTAAATGAAAATAGAAGAATAGTTTTCGTTTCAACATTTTAATCTTTACGTAATTGGGAAGATATATATTTGATCAGATAATGATTCTGGAAATATGTTGACAGGATATTTTCCGCTCGAAGCTATCACTGTTACTGACAGTATTAGTTTTATAAGATAAATATACCAAACTCATCTCGTTAATTTAAGTTATTCCATGAATTTTTGATGATTTAATAAAGTGACATTTTATTCTTAGTGTTCCTCTTAAAATATTTGAATATGGGATATCACATTCTCTTTATTTGTACTTTATGATTCGATAGAAGAGGAAATATTATAGTTGTCTTAGAATTGTGGAATTCGATATTTATGTGAAATTTGTGTTTTATGACTGCATATCGCATGAGCATATCGTATGAGCGTATCATATGCGTTTTATGACTGCATACTGTATGAGTTCTGAAATTAAAAGTTTAAAAATTTTGTGGTTGATATTATAGTGAGGTTTTATTTAAGTGAAAATAAAAGAAAAGTTTTCGTTTAAACATTTTAATCTTTACGTTATTGGGAAGATATATATTTGATCAGATAATGATTCTGGGAATATGTTGACAGTATATTTTCCGCTTGAAGCTATCACTGTTAGTGGCAGTATTAGTTTTATAAGATAAATATACCAAACTCATATCGTTAATTTAAGTTAATCCATGAATTTTTGATGATTTAATAAAGGGACATTTTATTCTTAGTGTTCCTCTTGAAATATTTGAATATGAAGTATTTGAAATATTGTCTTTATAATATTTGTAGTTTATGATTCTATAGAATGGGAAATATTATGGTTGTCTTAGAATTGTGGAATTCGATATTTAGTGTGAAATTTCCGTTTATTGACTGATTTAATTGGAAATTTTATTTAGTGATTGAAAAGTGATAATTAAATTCACACTTAAAATATATTAACTAATTATTTACTTTTGTTCTATTTGTGTATCAAAATGTATTCATAGCTTTAGGACATTGCTTTGTGAAAAAATAACATTAAAATACCAGAACCTTTAATAATGATTTCATATATGATGATAATTATAAATAAATCACTAAATTAATGATCCTTTTATACTTAATGTTTCATTTTAAAACGAATGACACAGTTTTTAAAACGTCAGAATAAACCGTTCTCAAGAAATTGCACATCTTTTAAAGAAATTTATAAAAAAATTTCAAAAAACTAAATATGAAGTATATATTGCATATTTAAAATATAAAGTATATATGCATATATTTTGTTGAAAAGGTTGATATTTCACATGCAATATTATGGGGAAAATTTACCAACATCATTTTTGTAGATCTAGCTCGTTTTATTTCCAAATTGTCTATTTTGAATTAAAATCATTCTCGCGACACAAATGAAAATACATGAAATTGCAATTTCATGTATTCAGCAGTTCCTTCAAACCCGAAAAGCATTGCTATCTCAGAGAGAACTTTCATCGAATTTTAGTCACATTTTAGAACAATACTCATAATGATAATATAATACTAAATAAAAAAAATAGAATGACATCTTTGGAATTTGAAAATTTAGAAAACCTATAAAGTAAATACACTTCTTGCGATAATCTGTTTTTTACTCTAGACTAAATATTTGCCAAACTATTCGATCGTCTGCGAATTTGCAGTAGCGAAGAAAGAATAAATTAAATTTGACAAATTAAACACTTGGGTGTAAAATCGTAATTTTAGATTTGATACAGAGTGGCCATAATTAAAGTAGTTGCGCTTAGAGCCCGATAGTGAGAAAACTGTTGGGCCAAACTCAACCAAATTTGCAGTAAATACTATTTAGACCATGAGGTTTTGTTTATTAAAAGAAAACAATAGTTCGGATTTTTGCCACCGCGGGCCAAAGTGGCGCTGTAAGGTTCATTTTTGGAGTAAAATAGGCACAGGAAGTATAGAAAGTTAACATTTTACATGCATTTTAAAAAGGACATTATATTTACATTTTATACGTATTTAGTACATTTTATATTTACATTTGCATTTTAAATTTGCATACGTATAACATTAATTTTTATATTGGCATCATTTACATGTGTGATTCAATATATTTTCCTTGCATATGTTCCAAAAAGTGCATTCTGTGAACAGCATTCTCTAATGCAGAATGCAGCAGATCTCTATTGATTTGCTTGACGTGCAATGCTATTCGGTCCTTCAAAGTGGCTAAATTATCCACATTCCCTTGGTATACCAAGCGCTTTTCATGACCCCACAACCAAAAGTCACAAGGGATCAGATCAGGTGATCGGGCTGGCCACTTCATAGGAAATGCTTGATTAATTATTCGGTTGTTGGTAAAATGCTGTCGTAGGACTTCCTGTAGGTGCAATCCAATATGATGGGGTGTTCCATCCTGCATAAATATCGTAGATCCAAGACATCCAAGCTGTTGAAGTTGCGGAATAACAGCGTTTAGCAGCATTGTTTGATACCTCTCAGCATTAACGGAACTTTCTGTACTTCGTATGCCTCTTTCACTCCAAAAATGAACTTTACCTCGCCACTTTGGCCCGCGCGCGGCAAAAATCTGGACAATTCTTTTTTCTTTTAAAAATCAAAACCCTATAGTCTAAATAGTATTTACTGCAAATTTGGTTGAGTTTGGTTCAACAGTTTTCTCACTATCGGGCTCTGAACACCTTTACTTTAATTATGGCCGCCCTGTACATGATACATAACTTTGAAACTAATTTAATTTTAAAACGCACTGGTATGTGGCCCAACTCGACTTTTTCATACCAGAATTCATTTTTAGTAGATTTTTTTTCCAAATTTAACAATAAACTTTTTGAAAAATCGTTATTATGGGTCCAAATATTTACAATTATAGCGTATTACCCTTCACTTTAAAGAGCTTGAAAAATCTTTCGATTGATACTATACTTGGCAATGTATTCCCCGGTGAGTAAGTAACTTGTCCCTCGAGCTGGGTTAATGACGTCACAAACAAAAATATTGCATAGCGGCTAGTTTTCACATTAATGATTGAAACTATAAAGTTTCATGATGATTGCGTCATAAATAAACCCTTTTATTCATAATGATGTCAAATTTTGTTCTATGTTGTCACGTTAAAAATATAAATTTCAAATAAATTTCAAAGCTTTCGTTCGAATTAAAAAAAATTCTATCTAGTTCTAGAGTTTTTGATAACAAAGCCGGATATAAAGTTTCGTGAAAATCCATTAATATTGTGACCGCTATCGTATACGCAAAAAGTCGACAGCATGCATGCATGCATACATACATACATACATACATACATACATACAGACAGACAGACAGATTGGCAGACAGACTGATTTCACTCCAAAAATAGTCAAAACTTGTTCAGGAGGTCTTAAAACATATATTGGCCTCAAAATCTCGCGAAATCAACACTTTCTCAATAGAACATATGAGACTGTAAAGATGGCGTAGATGTGTATCTGTGTACACCGAGAAGTACCCGAGTACCAAATTTCATGGTCGTACGATATTTAGATTTCCCAGTACACACAGACCTTTATTATGTAAGATAAAACGGGCACAATTAATTACTGAATGCTAAATAAATACACATAAGGCGAAATCTTGTCAGCATATTTGATGAATCAATACAGCTTCGTAGATGGATATTAATTTCCGCACATACATAGTATAATGTATAGGGAAATTATAGTGATGGGATCAAAAATTCGAATTGCAGGTTTTGACGGAAGTGCACGTTTCAAACATTCTTGAACTCGAATCGTAATTTAGATGTGATGTCTATGTCTGTACATGTATGTCGGTTTGTATGTATAGCTTCGTAGATGGATGAACTCGAATCGTATTATAGATGTGATGTCTCTATTTGTACATGTATGTCAGTTTGTGTGTATAGCTTCGTAGATGGATATTAATTTCCGCACATACATGTATAATGTATAGGGAAATTATAGTGATGGGGTCAAAAATTCGAATTACAGGTTTTGACGGAAGTGCACGTTTCAAACATCCTTGAACTCGAATCGTAATTTAGATGTGATGCCTATGTCTGCACATGTATGTCGGTTTGTGTGTATAGCTTCGTAGATGGATGAACTCGAATCGTATTTTAGATCTGATGTCTCTATTTGTACATGTATATCAGTTTGTGTGTTGTTGAGGCCCAGGCCGTCCGACCTACCAGAGAGGTAAGGTACCTGTTTGGACGGCAGGGAAGAAGCCAGTTTGTGTGTATGTATGTTGTATGTGTGTCTCTGAGTCTGTAGACGCGATATCTTACGAACGAATGAACCCATTGATTTCAAACGCAATCGAATGTTTGGAAGTCACTGCAATGTTTAAATGAATTTTGGAAAATAAATATTAAGAATTACATAATAAATAAATAACCGCTTCAGACATATTTTTTTTTGTTAGGAAACGAATGATACGATTTTAGGTTGCTAGAATTAACCTTTCTCGAGATATTGCATTATTTTTGCATGTATTTTTGAACAAAAAATTATTTAAAAAATAAGACTCTACAATACTGTTAGATAAATAATCATTACACACAAATTTTCAATAGAAAACGAATGGAATAAGCTTCAGAACGCTTGCATGAACCGTGCTGGAAATATAGCAGACTTTTTAAATAAATTATTTAAAATTAAAAAAAGTAGCAAGCATCATCCAATAGGTTCACCATTTAATAGAAAGTATACTTTTCACAATCGCTTTGTATTTAAACACAAAAGAATTCGTAAAAGTTGCTTATTTTACGGGATGTTAATTGTGAAATGGATTTTGGACGTGAGCATTAATAAATTTCAATTTGTATGGCGCTAATTCAATGCCAAAACCATTGTGCTATTGATGTTGTACACCATTATTTTGCTGTGATAGATGTAAAGTCATTGTATTATATAAGGAAAGTAATGTGCTGAATTTTTTATTATGTTTCAGGTCATAAAACATTTTATATTTTTTTATGACACTTATACATAGACACCAGATAAACTTTTTACTCGTGAATGGAGCAGAGTGATTAACCTTGTGAATTTTTGTCTTGCATGATTTCCGACAAAGAGTTTGTTTCTAAATTCAAGAGGGAGGGGGGGGGGAGGGTGCTTAAATAACTATGCAAAATTGCTCATATTCATACTATAAAGCAGGTACAATTACTGCATACGAAATACAAATAAATAAATAAATAATAAAATAATAGAAAAACATGATAGAAAAATAGTAGAAAAGGAAAAGAAAAAAAAAATAGAAAAACATAATAGAAAAAAAAATGAAAAGAAAATGAAGTAATTTCATAAAAAGGAAAATGAAATTCATAAAAAAAGAATAGTAATAAGTATTCTTAAAAAAAAATGTAAAATTTGACAATAAAGTTGGTAACTTTGGTGACTCATGTGGTAAAATATCGCCAACTGGGTGACTTTTTTTAAAGTTGAGTCAAATTCACGAAAATGTCACCAAATTGGCCAAAATGACGTTAAAGTTACGAAAATGACACCAAATTCATGAAATTATAATTAACATATTTTAATAGAGTATATTGCTCAGCAAGTGTTTTACAATACTTCCAATCGCCAAGTTATATTTGCTGGAAATATAAGTTAATTTGGTACCTCAAAATAAATGTACATGTTGTCATCCAGAAAAAAGTCCAATGCCAGTGTACTCTTCAACGTTAAAAACAATGTGTCTTGGTTCTTGTCCATCATTGAAAAATGTATAGTACTGGAAATACATAGACAAAGCCATGTGTTGCCCACATCAGTCAAGTATGGTATCAATCGAAATATTTTTTCAAGCCCTTTAAAGTCATTGGTAATACGCTATACTTCTAATCATTTGAACGCACAATACGGATATTTCAAAAATTTTCTTGTGAAATTAAAAAAAAAAGTTAGTAAAAAATGGATTCTGGTATGAGAAAGTAGAGTTGAACCGCACTGCAGTTAATTTATATAATGTCTCCGCACATCAAATTTTCGGTGATACGTGCATCTGAGTGTGAGTTGTTGTGCATCATCATCTTACAAACATACCATAAAATACAAATAAACAGATCTCTTTCCGAAGCTGTTCAAAACATGTTTAGATGTTTTTTTTCAAAATCTCGAAATTGAAAATTTTGGAAACAATAGTACGTTTCCTCTGCGCAATTATACGAGAGAGTAAGTTTTTTAATATTTTCAATATCGTTATGTAATATTATCAGAACCCACTTATAGGAGAATTTCCCAAAATTTAGATCGTACCCTCGTTGTGAATAACAGCGTATGGACTGCCTTTGCACTTATTATATGATATGTGCATTAGCATGGGGGCACAAAGCCCATTTTTTTGTTGTCATTACTGATATCGTCAATTTCATACTTAAGAGTGCGTGAAAATGCGAAACCTGTCCTTGGATGTTATTTTCAGCGTCATTGCTGTTTTTCCAGCATTTCTATACTGGGTTCCTAAGAATTGGGATTGGCACTGTCCCACCCGTAAGCAAAAGGTTAAGCACCCCAATAAGTTGTAAAAAAATCATGTCTGTACACGCTAGGTCTATCTATAGTAAAATGATCATGCCCGAATAAATGAAAAGAATTGTAGCATCCCTTAGCAGAAAATTAAAAAAGTTAGGGTAAGGAACTCGGCAACAAGGCAAGAAAGACGAAAAAAGCCAACTACAAAAGTGAAGAGCATTATGTAAGGAGTAGGAATCAACATCAGGTATGAACGAAACACGCATATGGAAGGCAATAAATATAAATATGGAAAGACAAAAAATATCATAAATATGGAAAGACAATAAATATCATAAATATAAATTTACTGGAGTGTGGTTCATCTCGACTTTATTATAACCGAATACATTTTTAAGCTGTTTATTATTATATTTTATTATATTTCACATTATTATTACTGTTTTATTATTATTACTGTATTTTACATTATTATTATATTACTGTTTTATTATTACCGTATTTTACATTATTATTATTACATTATTATTATTGCTGTTTATTATATTTTACAAAAACAAAGTTTAAATCTGTATCGTTTTCCCAAATGATCACAATTATAGTATGTTACCCTTCATTTTAAAGGGCGTGAAAAATATTTTCGATTGATACCAAGTTTGATAATATACCCCCGGGGTGGTAAGTACCCCCTCCCGTATGTGCTTTGCAGTCGCTTTCATTCGGGAGCGCGACAGTCCAGTGGTTAGCACACTGTCGGTTAGTTACTGTCGCTGTGTTCACACGAAGTATGATCACGTTAAACATGTGGGTCCGTAAATCCTTCCGGAACGTTGGTGGTAGGGGAAGGAAGATACGGCCTCTGTGGATACCTGCTCTATTGGGTTTCGCTCTAATTTGGGTGCACTTTCCAGCCGTCCAAACATATACCTTACACTTTCGGGTAGGTCGGACGACCTGGGTCGAAGAAGAATCTCTTACATTTGATGGGGAATGGTCAATTTATTATAGATAAACCTAATGCGTACACCCATGAATATTTCCTTACAAAGTTATTAGGGTGTTTAAGGACTTGCCTAGAAACCCCGTATAAATATGTAGATAACAGTTTTTTTTTCAGAAATTAAAAAAAATATCTCATTCCACAAAGCAAGAAAAGTTAATATTAAAGCTTTCTTTGTTCGTTTGGAGTATTTATTTAAAAAAAAAATCCGTATGATTTCCCGAAACAAAATAGTTTTTCGATTAATTATGTCTAGTAAATAAATTGCTATTATTTGAAATTTAGGACGAGGTTATTCCCTTAACTGATATTCCAATTTGTTCTATTTTACTGAATGTTCAGTAATCGCATAATACAATCTCAATTCATTATTTATTCTTTCCCAGACATAGCGTAGTTACTATACTATAGAACGTTTGATTGCTATCGTATGACGCTTAAAAGGACTTAAATAACCATTTCTCCGATAAACAGGCACTTGAATGAGAGATGACTTGCATGATTTTCGACTGTGAGGAGTTTATAAAGGGAGCGTTGGTTTATGAAGGATGTAAATAGACTTATGCTCAAATCATAAAGCGAGTTCTAATACTGACTACGAAAGCAAATTGAGGAAGAAATATTGACTGAGGAATCTTCGGATTTAATGCATGTTTACAGATGGATATTGTCAAGAACCCCTCTCTGTCCATGCCAAGAAGACTGGGAAAGGTTATTCTTGGCCCGCCATCTTACTTCTCCGAGAGTTTTGCAGTTGGTCACGCAATTCGATACTGTGGACTGCGGGGGGTCAAGAGCCAGAAATTTGAGGGGAGGGGGATGGCCACCGAAGAATGAGGGACTGGCTTCCTGGACTCGGATCTGAACGGACGATGGAACTCGCGGAGTCACGAGTATCTGTATCACGAGTCACGTATCAATCTGAATGTGTGAATATGTATATGTATGTAAATAGTTCAATTAATAAATGTGTTAGTGTGAAATGAAGAAGAGTGTTTGTATAAGCTTAGCGAAACGAACCACCGAACGGGCTCAAGGCGATGAGCATTTTTAAAAAGAGCCGAGTTCGTGACAGATATGTTTGATTGAAATGCAAATATATGAAGTAATTGTATGAAATGAGAACACATAGAAATTATGTATCTATATGAAGTTTTTATGGTATTTGAAGAACAAGGTGATCGAAATTATTACTAACATAAAATTTTAAAATCATACATCTTCTGAGAACTTGAAATAGTAGTTTTTTTTCCGTTAGGGGGCTCTAATATACCCCCAATAATATATATCAGAAATTTTGTCTGCTAGACAAAACCAAGAACAAAGCGTTTTTGAAAAACGAAAGGTCTTTTATTTAACATCCCAAAAGACGTACAAAAAATTGTTAAAAACAGCCTGAGCGCTTTCGGACGTATATACGCCCTTCATCAGTGGCTACATGAGTAGTAAAAGCATGGAATGTTTATATATATAGAGAGACCATTTTAAAACAAATTTGCATAAAATATAAAATGGTAAATAAACTTACTAAAATAATACAAGGAATATACACTGAAATTACACAATAAGTTTAAACGCTTACGAATTTTAACTATTATAAGAAAAGAACTAATACAAATTTTAGAAAAACGTCAAGCATGATATTCCTGAGAATGACGTCGCAAAAAACTTTTAAGAGATTTGAATTGCATAGAGTCGAGAATGAGCCGCCAAGCATAACTTAAAATTTGAACAGGATCAAAATTACAATTTGAGTCACGGTAAATATAAATAAACAGGGATTCATAAAGAAGAATACTACGTGGATTGTTACAACGAACCAAAAGCAAAGTTTTTTCAAAAACGGGAAGAAATGTATCATTAGCCACATATTGAGCAAGAGTCGTAGATTTTGTCTATTGTATGCAGACGTGGTGCCAATATTGATTATTTTGTCTGCTGCTTTTGATACACCAAACTAGAGAGTCTCGAAAGCGTTTCAAATGAAATACCCATGCTCTAAAACCTATTTAAGAAATTATAATTTTCAAATTTAAGAATTATGAGGTTATTAAAGCTTTTTCGTAAAACTGGATGTGTTGCAGACAAAGGGAGGGCAGGCAAGTACGCCTCATGAGAAACCATTTATGGATTTAACTCAAGATACACTGCCTGAAATAGAGATCACGTTGTAGAAATTCTTCAATGAGCTCATCTGAAAGTCTTAAATTACACGCTCATAAAAATGGCTAGAAAAATATTTTTCTAAAATAAAAAAAAAATCTGTGGTGGTTCCAGTCTGATGGAGCCGAAATGGTTTTGCGTGAATAACATTTTGTAAAATAAAACTCGATTAAAGTTCAATACGTTTAATCGATTTTTTCAGACTCATTTTTTTCGTTTACAGGCTACCAAAGCGTTGCAAATGATTTGCTAACTGTTCATAGTCAAATAGCACATTTAGTTTTAGCCCCGATTTTATCTGGAAACTCAGACGTCTTTCACGTCAAAATATCAAATTATTCTATTAACTTGCTTTGTGGTATATAAATTAAACTTATACAATACATTTGACAAGATTTTACATTCAAGTTAATGTATAAACTTACCTGGCCGCACACAAATACGTACTTGTATCCATCTATTATGTTCAAACCGCAAGAATCATTAAAAGTCTTTAGAATTCAAGTTCATTTAACCTTCTAATTATTTTAAACAAAATAAAATATCTCGTGCTTGTGCACCAATATTTCAGTAAGGATTCAGTAAACAGACTGAGCTGCAATAATCGTGACATTTTAAATATTACACCTTTCCGACTCATTGGAAAAAAAATGTTAAAATATTGAAATATCGAAATTATAACCACCGTACTTCAAAAATCACCGTACTTCAAGAGCTCGATCTAAAATTCCATTATATACACTTGTGGGGCTTTCAAAGAGCTACTACATGTTCTTGCTTACTGTTCATAGCTAGCACTATTAGCATTACAAACTTGGAAAACGGAACATTTTCAATTTTCATCAACTTGACGACGATTATTCGAAAACTATAAGAGCATTAAAAGAAATAAATATATATTTAGAAACTAAATTTTCTAATACATATTCTTGTCGCTTACTATATATATATCTTTTATAGTTTCAAAGATATTTCGATTGAAAGTTAGAAAAATGAAAAAAAACCAAAAAAAAAAACATTTATTTAAATAAAAAATTTTATATATAAAAAAAATCAAACTATTGAATTTATTTTTATATATTCATATGTTGGACCCATTTTTGACAATATATATATATATATATATATATAATTTACATTTTTATCTACTGGGTTCGAAGATAAAAGCGTCTAAAATGTTTGCATTTTTCGTAACGTATCTGCCATAGAAACCTCAAGTGTTAATGTTATTCACGTAAAAGTAATCACTCTGGAAAACCAAGGCGTCACTAATGTTCTTCGATTATTAAGAAATTGTCAGAGGTAGAAAAACTAGCAGATGATATTTCTGATATATAAGAGGTTATATTAATGAGACTTAATTGAAACAAAAATTTCATCTCGATTTCGCGGTACATTATGTGTTTTTAAATTTAACGTGCGTGACTTTCCGATCGTATTATAGCTTTCCTTCTACGTTTGGAATATTTATTTCAAAAACCTGTATAATTTCACTAAACAAAATAATATCCCCATGAATTTCATTTCGTTAACAAATAGTAATTTTTTTGGGAGGGGGGGGGGGGGGGTCAGACTGTTCTATTAATCGATATTCTATTTAGTATGTTCGATTTTATTGAATTTCTAGTACTTGAATAATTCAACCTCAAAAAAACTTGTAAGAAAACTGTCTGCTTTCTTCCAAGAAATTTTGTTACAAGAAGAAGTGCTATTTATTATAATTATTACATTTATTGTTATGGCTATTGTAAGGCAACTTCAATTCATTATTTACTCTTCTCCAGAAATAGCGTAAGTATACAGTATAAAACGTTTAATAACTATCCTATGGTGCTTACAAGGAGTTCAATCACAATTCCTCTGATAAATGGAGTTTCGAATGATTATCGACTGTGATACGTTTATTTATAAATGGTACTGCGAAGTGTTCATCTATAAATGAGACTATGAAATGTTCATTTATAAATGGGACAATTAAGTGTTTATTTATAAATAGAACTGTGGTTTATGTGAATAGATTCGAATTTAAATCATACAGCGTGTTCTAATATTGACAAAGAAAGCAAATAGAGGAAGAAATATTGAGTGAGGGAATTGTGTACTTAATATATGTTTACAGATGGATAGGTTTGATTGAAATGCTGTTATATGGAACGGTCACATAATACGATAACTAATAGGAAATATGATCTATATAAAGTTCTTGTGGTATTGGAAGTATTATTGGATGTATTGATACATTTGATGTTCTATTCAGACTTCTATAACCGTACATTTAAATTGAACTCACCATAAACTGGAATTTTAAGGCTCGTCACGTACGTACGATTTGACATTCAGTTAGAAGTGATAAGCTAAATTGTGACTTGCCTGTTTGTTAGAAGTGATAAGCTAAATTGTGACTTGCCTGTTTGTCCCTATCTCAACACACGGACAGATCGGACTGTTGGTTCATCGTCTTCAGTACGACTTGGAATCAAACAGAAAGAGTTTTGTTGAGCAACGCATGTAAACTTGTAGACAGAAGATTCTGCTGTCTCCATACAACGCCAGTTCGTTCACAGCGACGGCATGGCCGGCCTGCAGAACCTTGGGAATTCCCACAATCCAACACAAGGGAGAATCAAGCGGGATAGTTTTAGTTTACTTCGTGATGTCATTGGTGCAGAACAAGGTTTTTCAATATAAGTTTGGGCACTCACTCCAGCAACCAATGAAAAAGTTGTCAGCTTGACGTAATGGGAATTAAGTTTCGTCTTTCGTGATGTTACGGATCAGAGTAAACTTTGGGAGGAGTTGCCAAAACACAAAAAATGTTTTGCATTATTGCGGTTAAAATTGCTTGTTAATTTTAAAGTGGAAATATCCAGACGTAAATAACTTGCTTAAAGATTTGTGCCCTGCACACAGGATCCAGTGACGTCGTCGGAGTAAGATGACAGTCGCAGTTAAAAAATTCCTCGCTTGACAGCCCGAGAGCAAAATGCGCGCGTTCTTAATTCCCATGTTATCACATGCGCAGAGCCAAGTAAAAATAATGAAGTCAGCCGTCCCCCTGGATGAGTACTCCCTGGGTAGAGAATGTGCACGTATTTCGCAGGTAAGCATTTTACATTTTTTGTAAACATGATTACCAGGGTTGTCACTTCCACACACATAACATAACACGTAACCGTGTTCATGCGAAGTACGATCACGTTAAACATGTGGGTCCATAAGTCCTTCCGAGAGGTTGGTGGTAGGGGAAGGAGGGTACGGTCCCTGTAGATGCCTCCCCCACTGGGTTCCGGTCTAAATTGGGGGGCACTTCCCGACCGTCCAAACAGTTACCTTACACCTTTCTGGTAGGTCGGACGGTCTGGATCTCAACAACAACAACACATAACACGTAAATAATATTAAAATAAGAATGGATGGAAGACAGATCGGCATTAGTTTCTAACAAACATAACATAATGACAATTAATCAATTGCAAATATATTTTATCTTATTAATTATGTTCTTTTATATTTAAAGTAATTTAAGAAAGAGTTCTGTAATTCGGCAAAATATTCTTCTGCCAATGACATCATACTAAAAACTTTTTGATTGGATGTTGGGATGACCTTAGATTAATAAATTTTGATCCCATAAACAGTCCAAATGATTTTCCGGCATGCCCCCACATACAAATCAGTTCAACTTTCTAAGTTTGAACTGTTCAGGTCCATAGGAAGTACGTGTACGTAGGGGGAGGTGGCTCGTCCCGGATTTGACCTCAGGTCGCCTCTGCCAGTGGAGATTAATTTGTCTTGGTTCTGATAGACTTAATTTTTTTTTACCGTCACTGCGTCCTGTGTGCCCAGTACGATTTAAAATCTCTGGGAAAGTTGTTTACGCCTGGATATTGCCATTTAAAAATGAATAATTAATATTTTAACTGTAATAATACGAAAACTTGCTGTGTTTTGGCAACGCCTCCCAAAGATCTCTATGGACCGTGACGCCATAAATGACGACATCCTGTCCCATGGCGTCAAGCTGACACATTTTTGATTTGTTGCTGGACTAACAGCCTAACTTTATATTAAAGAATCTTGGTTGGTTATCCTTTATTATGAGTGCCTTGATATACAGATATTTAGCTATTGTTTCCACTAGGATTCTGAGGTATTGTTTTCATATGCACGACACTTATGGTAGTGATTTTTTCCAGTCTCTGAGTAATTTTATGTATTGGCATTCCATGTGACTGTTTTAGATTTCATATCTTAAATGAATCAGAACGTCAGTGCTGTCGTGAGAATGCTATCATAACTAAAGGCGGTATCATAATGGTTGTATTTTCAAAGTTTATCTTTATTTTTAGCTTGCACTTTAATTACTCTTTTTACTTTTCCTTCATATATAGTATAATGCAAAGGGAAAGTATTGTGACGGAGTCGAAAATTCGAATTTGAGTTTTCAGCCGGAGAGCTCGTTTCAAGAATCCCTGAACTATAATCAAATGTTTTGAAGTGGTGTATGTGTGCATGTATCTGTGTGTGTATCCGTGAATCTGTGGATTATACGAACACATGAATCGTTTAAAAAAAATTGGTACGTTTATTACAATTAGTGAAAACTTTTAAACACAATTAAATGTTTGGTAGACCGCTCAATTTTTAAATGAATTTTTGAAAAATATCTATAAAAAATCGGAACCTTCAATAATAATAAAAAATCTGATGTGCGTAGCACCTGACTTTCTTTATATAATGCAATGAATTTGCTTCTTTCACAGTGAAAAAATGGTGAAATGATCCACGGGACAGTGTTTTTAGCTTTGAATTGTACATTTGGTGCTTTTCCGGATGCCAATATGTAATACTATTTCAAAGTATCCAATTAACTTATATTTCACACGACTCTAAATTAGCAGTTATTAATATTGATAGCATCCTCAATAAGCAATGTGGTCTATATATTAAAATATTTTAATAATTAATTCATCAATTAGGCGTCATTTTCATTAACTTTTTGCTTACGGGTGGGACGGCGGCAATAAAAAGCAATATAATCTCAAATAAAAAGCACTGGTCAGAATGATTTGAAATTTTGCGTGAACACTCGTGGAGCAATGGAATTTTGTTTGGTGAAGAAAAAAACAGTAGATCAAAAAGTCGCCGCTAGTAGAATAATTGACGCTTTAATACACTAGAATGCAATACAAAAGTAATAAACGTTGACTTCCTCATTGGCTAATGACGTAATAAATATTCAATATGCTGTATTCGAATACTGAATTAAAAATCGATCTTTCATCATATATGCATGCAAGTAATGAACAAAAAAATTCATCCATTTAAACAATGTTAAATTCTAAGCAAACGTAAGCCGTATCTTTTTTCACAAAAAGTGGATTTAACTTGTTTTGCATAATTGCTCTTCAAATGCTGCTGCAAATTTGCATAAGACAGTGACGTTGCAATAAACGTTTGCTATAAAAAAAAGAAGAACGGAACTTGTTTCTCATAACTTTGAAAAATCTCTATTGTTCTGTCGCAATGACTCTATCATTAAAAGATCGTGCTCTTTTTGTCAAATTGTTTTATGAGAATAACAGCTCTTGTTTAGTAGCTCTTAGCTACTAAACAGTTCAGAACGTTGAAAAAGTTAAAAGCTGGTCCTCTGTGTGGCAAAAGCTTGCGCAAAATGATTTAAAAATTTGAAGAGACTGGCTCTTTGGACATCAAACCTGGCAGGGGACGGAAAGCAGTCGATGGAGAGATAGTGGAAGACGTAGCTACAGCGTTAGAAGAAGAGCGCAATGCTAATACATCTATGAGTGCACGTGGAATTGCCCGATCATTATAGACGTACCTTCCAGTACGGTGCAAGAAATTTTGAAACACATTTTGAAATGTTATCCTTACAAACTGACCCATGTTCAACAGTTGCTACATGCGGACAATGTTGCACGTGAAATGTTTCACACTTCAATTTCTTGCTCGGATACAAGTGGACTATGAATGGCATTCGAACGTTTTGTGGACTGACGAAGCACACTCCATCTCCACGGAACTGTTAATACGCAAAATTGCAGAATCTGGTCAACCTTTTTGAGAGGTTCTTCGTTTGGGATTGGAGCTGCCCCACCCTTAAGCAAAAGGTTAACTTTGACGATATTTTCGTCGATCTGGAGCGAAATATCGCCAAGATGACGATATCCCGCTATATTATTAATCAAGTTCGCTAAATCTATCTCCAAGTGTTACAAATAAACGGAGAGAAGAGCATTTCTTATATTCTAGAAGGTATGCCCGTCATACTACGGAATTTAAAATTTGCAAATCATTACCTCCCATTTGGCGTCATTTTTATCAATTTGGCAACATTTACGTCCCTTTGGCAACATTTAAAAAAGTCGTCAAGTTAGCGACATCCTACCAAAGATTTCGCTTCGGACGGATGGAGAAATGGGTTATTCTTATTATCGATTATTATGTTCGTTCCAAGATATTAAACTTTCGTCAATTAGTCGTCATTTTCATTGATTCAGCGTCATTTTTACCAATTTGGCGGCGACATTTTCGTTAATTCGGCAATATTTTAAAAAGTCACCAAGTTGGCGATATTTCGCCAAATTTATCGCTAAAATTTCGTCCAGCGTTATGGATGAGAAACGGTTTATTCTTATAGTAGGTAAATGGCTACTAGCGTCCAAATAAAATACTATTACCCAAAGTATCTTCTATCGTAAATGAAATGTGGTAGATCCACGAGAATGATGTTAACAAATGTATCGCATAATATTACATATGAAAAGTGAACA
Source organism: Amaurobius ferox (assembly GCA_951213105.1). Lineage (NCBI taxonomy): Eukaryota > Metazoa > Arthropoda > Arachnida > Araneae > Amaurobiidae > Amaurobius > Amaurobius ferox. The sequence goes on from OX578145.1 coordinate 52,035,838, forward strand.
AATTTTGCAACAGTATTTTGTTTAATTTTAAGTGATATTTTGATAAACTTATTTGAAAAATGTGTATTAGCTAGAGAACGGTTCGTACTAGTGTTCTAATTTTTATGTCAATCGTTTTCATATTGAAAAATTAAGTAAAAAATAATTGTTTACGTAACTTTATTGAAGATTTTAATTTTTTGACGATTTTTTCAAAATTTCATTCGAAAATTTAAGGGTGTTCTGAACATGCGATTGCGTTTAAAAACAACAGGGTTCCAGGGTTCACAGATTTTAAGTTTTGTACCGAATTTCATCCGAATCTCGGCATTCGTTTGTAAGATATCGTCTGCACACATACTCACATACATCACTTCTACGTGCGATTCGTGTTCAGGGAAGCTTGAAACGTGCTCTCCCGTCGAAAACTCGAATTCGAGCTTTTACGCCGATAATACTTTCCTTCCTAGATTATACTATGTACATAAGGAAAGTAATAAATAATCATTTCATGATTAATTTTTTTATTACATAATGAATTATACTATTTTAAGAACGCAAACATAAATCATTCTCGAGATATTGTTCTTTTTCAAATAAACTTATCAGAAAATTACAGAAAATAGGTTGATATTTCATGTGCAATATATGTATATATTTAATGGCCAGGCAGTCTAATCATTCGCCTATTCCATATACAATATTACGGGACAAATTTCTAACATTATTCTTGTGGATCTAGCTGGTTCCATTCAGGAGAGAAGATATTTTTTAATTAGAACTCTAAGCATCAGTTAATATTATATATAAGAAAAATCCTTCTCCTCGTCTGTCTGTCTATATGTAATGCTTGGTGACAAATTTAGCGACAATTTGGCGATACATTGCATGAAATATCGCCAAATTGGTGACTTTTGAAAATGTCGGCAATAGTGAAAATGCCGAAATAACGACAATGGCGCCAAACTGATAAACATTCAATATCTTGGAGATTAAAGTTCAATATCTTCGACAATCCTTATCGCTTTGAGAGAATTAATATTTTTAACGTAAAGAAAGTCATGTGCTGCCTAGATAGGATTTTTTCTATAGGTAAGATAAAGTTGTTTTTCCTCAATCTATTCTATTTGTTAGCCTGAGTTCAACCTGTTTTGATTCCCCCATTATTCAGTTGTTTGAGGCGGTAGTGCAGTATTACGATTTCAACGTGATTTAACGTGATTCAACGTGATTTAACGTAAGATTAGTGTTGGATCCCTAGCACTTCTAAAGTGTGTACTTTCAACTAACATTTCCTGGTATGGGATAACCCAGTGGTTCACGCATGGGGCTTGCACTCGGACGATCGGTTCTCCACGCGGTATACGGTTACATTAAATATGTGGGTCCCGTACTTCTCAGAGGTTTGTGGTAGGGGAACGAAGGTACGGTTTCGCAACTAAACATACATTTATGTGATACAACTTTTTCTTAGTTGACTTATTGTTTCATAGATGCTCTGTCAATGCATGTTTTAGTAATTACCTATAAAATAATGTGGGTTAAGTTTATCATTACATATTTCAATTTCACGTTTTTACGATGTAATAAAACTCATTTAAAATGGAAATTATATATTGCAACGAAATGTTTCATTAAGAGGGGTACTGATTTACCTAGAAGTGTTTAAATAAGTACTATAAAATCTGTCTTAACTACCATTCTCTTTAGTGATCATGTCCGTATGGATTTTGAATTGTATAGATATACTGCTAAGTGACGGCAAAAATGTTGCCATACGTTTTGGGGAATTTTTCTTTGAAACATCTATTTCTCAGAATCTGCTATAGATAGAGCTAAGATGATGACTGATTTGGGTTCAACATCAAATTTTTTAAGAGAATGCGATATTATCTAAGGATTTTCATTTCCTGTTTTTTCCCCATGTCCGGGGTAAAAATTTTCATTTTACATGAAACATCTATTTTTCAAGCTTAACTATATAGTTTAAATTATAACAGATATGGATTCAGCATCAAATTTTAGAGAAAGTAGAGTGATTCACTAAGAAATAATTTTCGTCTTCTTTTCCACTTCCGATTCAAAACATTTTCTGGAAACATATATTTCCTGAAATTGGTTATAACTATAGCTTAAAGGATGACTGATATGGATTCAGAATAGAATTCCAGAGCAAGTGGAAGATGAGGATTATTAATTATTTCAATTTGAGATGTCACCTTTTTACTTTCATTATATACATAATGTATTTGGAAAGTATTGTGAAGGGGTCGAAAATTGGAATTCGAGTTTTCGACAAGAGAGCACGTTTCAAGCATCCCTGATCACGAATCGAACATTTATGAAGTGATGTGTGTGTGTGTGAAAGTATGTGTGTGTGTGTGTGTGAGTGAAAGTATGCGTATGTGTGTGTGTGTGTGTGTGTCAGTAAGCCTGTGGAGACGATATCTCACGAACGAAAGGAGCGATTCGAATGACATTTGGTTCAAAAATCCCAATCCGTGAATACTGGAAACATATTGTTTTAAAACACAATCGAATGTTCAGAACCCTCCTAAATTTTCTAGTGAAATTTTGAAAAAATCATCAAAAAATCAAAACCTTTAATAAAGTCACGAAAATAGACATTTCTTGTGTAATTTTTCCTCAGAAAGCGATTGACACGATTGAACTTTAGAACGCTAGCATGAACCGTTTTCGAGATATTGCACATTTTTCAAATAAATTTATCAAAAAATACCATAAATTAAAAAAAAATATTAACTGTTAAAAAAAATGTTCACTTTTCATATGTAATACCTTGCGATAATTTGGGTGACATCATTCTCGTCGATCCAGCTCGTTCCATTCATGAAAAAAGATACTTTAAGTGATACTTTTGTATTTGAACACCAATAGTCATTTATCTGCTGTAAGAATAACTTATTTCTCCGTCCATAACGCTTGGCGAGATTTTGTCGATCAATTTGGCGGAATGTCGTCAACTTGGCGACTTTTTTAAATGTTGCCAAATTAACGAAAATCTCGCCAAATGGATAAAAATGACGCTAAATCAATGAAAATGGCGACTGATTGAAGAAAATTCAATATCTTGGAAAGAATATAAGTATCTACTATAAGAATAGTATTTTTTTTAACTGTAAAAGTAGTAAATTGATTGCATTATATAAGGAAAGTCATGTGCTGCTCACATCAGATTTTTTAATTCGTGTGACTGCACGAAATAAGAGAAATAAAGAGGGAACAGTTGCATCAAAAATGAAGCGTGTGTACACATCATTTGCCACCCTATGAAGACGACTCCATATGTTTCATGTTCAATTTTATTGAAGCTGCATTACACGTAACAACTTTCCCATGTGTTTTCTGACGTGGATGATCCACCTTATGGAGATCCACTTTGTAAAGACCGTATTATAAGCATATGAAGCCTTCTTCATTTGTTGTATATGAAGGCTGTATAAGCGCATGAACGCTAGTTCAGAAATTTCTTGTTTACAGTTGAAACCGAAAGTTTAGTACAATCCATTAAATTTCGAATTAAATATTTACCTGGTTACTAATACAGCTCATATTCGGATTCTGACATTATTACAAAATACCACCAAGGCGAAAATAATATATAGGAAGGAAAATCGACAACTCTTTAGAGCCAACGGTAGGCCATCAGAAAAAGCGTGAAGATCTAGCTCCTGGAGCAGAGGTAGAGCCCCTAATACAATAAAATCTATAATTAACATATACGTTTTCGGGAGCGAAAATTATATTTTCAATCTTTAACCGCTGTTTTGAAATATGCATGCTGATCTATTTTAAATTCATGAAACTATACTGTGCTTTTAACTCGGCACAGTCTCTTATTAACCACGCCATTTAACACTGTGAACATGTAAATAAATCTGATGGACGCCTCTTTATGCACCGTGGCTCAATTTATTACGCCGATGATGTGTATAATGGAAAGATGAAAGCTTTCTACTTTTCCCATTAAAGCAACTAACAATCTAAAAGCACTTTTGCCTTTAAAGTTATTTTAGTGTGGATGTTTGAGTGGAACTTCCTAAAAATATAAACAATTTAAAGTACTTTAGTTTCAGAAAAAAAAGCGGTGGTTGTTCATTTAAAAATCAATCTATTATTTTTATGTTACTACAAATTTTCTATTCAAAAGAGGGTTGTGCAAAACCTAACAGTTTCTATTAATGAGTATGCAAATAAGATCAAATCTTAAAAAATATGCTTTAGCAAGGTATCGAGTTATATATACTCAAGTTTTATTTACCAAATCTTATTTTACTCTCCCTTTAATGCATGGTCATGTATAGGGAAAGTATTGGAATGGTGTCAAAAATGGCAACCGCAGATTTTGACGGATCTATATGTTTCGAACATTTTAGAATCCGAAAAAACGACGTCTAGCGGGATGTATGTGTGTCTGGCTGTCTGAGCAATGTGTTTATCTATACTCACTGAAAAACCAATGGACCAAATTTCGCAAAATCTGGTATATATGACACTTGTGGATTATCCTGGTGTTGATTAAATTTTGGCACCATTTGGAAAATAAGAATCTGTCATTTTTGTGCGAAATGGGTCGTGAAAGATGTTGAAATCTAAAATTAAAGAATGCGCGTGCTTGAACGTATGAATTAAGGGGGCATGGTACCCAAATTGCTGAAATCTGCAATTTTGAAGTTATAGTTGTAAATTTTTGTATTCAGGTAGATTTTAAGTATTGTAAAGAAAATGTAATATTCAAAATTTCAAAAATGAAAAAAATATATTTTTTAAAAATTAAAATTTTAAAAAATTGACAAGTTTTCCTTTATATAAGTAGAAAAATAATTTTTCTAAAATTTTAATTTGAATATTTTTTAACATAAAAATATGTAAGAAATAAATTGTCTTCACAGTTTTGGCAAATATGAATTAGAAAAATTTTACTAAACAATAATGTCAAAAAACGTAATTTTACACCACAAATATTGTTTTCGAAAATCATAATAAAAAACAAACACATTTCAGCAACTGCTGAAGACAAATTAAAGAAAAGTATATATATATATATAACAATTATTCCAAATTTCATTTATATCCGTGCAGTAAAATTATACTTACATTAATTTAAATTTATAAAACTGTCGAAAATCACGTCTTTGAGGAAAAAGGCATTAAAATTTAACATGGCTGGTGACAACTTCAGTAGTTCAATTTTTAACATTGCAATATAACCGGTTCTATTTAACGTAGCAAGATGAATTTGGTGTCATCGGAATCAGAAAATTATGAATTTCTTTTAAACAATAAAAACAAATTCAGACTTTTCGGGATTTTTTGGGTACCATACCCTCTTAAAAACTTATTTTATACGTAATATGTAATTTTGACCACGAAAAGAATGAGACCAACCCCATAATTCTAGGACTAACGAATCTCCAGATATTTATTTCAGTGTTGTCGCCTTTGAAAATGTTTCCAGTTGCTAAATGAGAACGAAAATTGAATTACAGCTACAAACTCTGTAATTTTGAATATTTATCTGCGTTATTTTGGGAAATTAGACTCCATTTAATGAACTACAAAAGAAAGAAAGATGAAGAATATGAGTCTGTAGGAAAAATCCTGTTCTGCCCACATCATATTTTTAAAACACAGATCGTATGCAAAATGAACATACAAATTTTAAAATGTTTTTAAGGAGCATCTTTTTAAAATATAAATCGTACGGTTTTAGAGAGCTCTACAGGGGCGCAGCCAGAAGCAAAATAATCTGTATTACACGGCCGATAAGTGGGTTGTAACTAACCTACACATGTTATAGTCGGCACGTAAGCTTTTTACTTATAATACATATTATAATGCATAAAGTGTCGTGACGGAGTTGAAAATTCGAAGTCTTGTTTTCGACGGCAGAGCTCGTTTCAAACATCCCCGAACTCGAATCGAACATTTTTGAGGTAATGTATGCGTGTGTGTATACATGTGTGTGTATGCATGTGTGTATGCATGTGTGTATGTATGTATGTGTACGTAAGTGTATTCAGCATGTGTATGCATGAGTGTGTGTACGCATGTGTATGCATGCGTGTGTGTATGTATTCATATATGCATGTGTGTGTGCATGCATGTGTGTGTTTGTGCATGCATGTGTGTGTGTGCATGTGTGTGCATGCATTTATGTGCGTGTGTGTATGCATTTTCGACACGATTCCAATATTTTCTCTATACATTACCAAGTAATTTAGGGAAAGTAATAACTGCCAAGTACAGCACATTAATTTTAGTTTACTTTTTTAACTAAGCGCGTACGCACTACTTAAACTTAATCGAGTGTTTGTAGAAATATAAGAAGCGTTGAGTGCTCTGTCAATATTATTGTGAAGTGGTTAATGGGGAAATTCGAAAATTATATTTCAAAACAGACGTATCCACATAAAATCATTGACGGAACAAGCAGGAAAGCCCAAATCGATAAAAAATTAAAAAAATTATGTGTGAAGCATCATAATGTGTAAGCTCTAAATAGACTATTTTATTAATTTTTAAAGAAAATAATTCCCTGGAGTGAGTGTGTCTACTCAACTTTATCAAACATTTGTTTTACTTTTCCTACAATAAATGATAATGCTTAGGGAAAGTATTGGAATCGTGTCGAACATCGGAACTCGCGTTTTTGACTGATCTACACGTTTGAGCACTCTAGAACATTGATGTACTATTTTCTGAATGACGTCTGTGTATGTATATGTGTGTTTGTCTGTGTTATGTGTAATGTATGTATCCACTCTACCTCTAAAACTATTTCATAAAATTTCACAAAATTTGGTGAGCAAGTCACTTATAGGTTATCATGGAACAGCTTAGATTTTGGTAGAATTAAGAATTCTTTTTTAAGAAATGGCTCTTTCAAAATTGTCAAAATCCGAAATGAAACGAACTAATTATGCTAAATTGCATTAATAAACTGATTGTTTTAGAATTAATTTTTGATGGCGAATAAAATAAGACCAACCTCACGACTGTAGGGCAAACTGTGATCGAGATATTCCAGTTTGACATTTTCGCTACTCTGACTTTGAAAATATGTCCTGTCACCAAATGCAAACGATAATTGAAATAAAACTGCAAATTCAATATCATTTTAAGTAAGCATCCGTGTCATTTTGTGGATTTAGGCTCCATTTAATGTCTTATGAAAGTCGAAATTGAATCGAAATTGAATCTGTTGGAAAAATCGAATTTGAATCTGTTGGGAAGGTCATGTGCTGTCCACATGTCTGACTTTTAAAATATAGATAGCGTAAAAATAAACATTCAAATTAAAAAATGTTTTTTGGGAGAGACTTTTTAAATATGAATTGTGCGGTTTTAGAGGGCTCTACAGGGTACAGTGAGAAGTAATCTGTTACACGACTGATAAGTGGGTTGTACAGTAGTGGCAAAAATTGTGGAAACCTTTTGGGAAAAGTGTAATTTTGAGGTTTGATGGCATCTAACATAACTTTTTTGTGTACCAATACCATAAAATTATATATCAATGGAAAGATAATTAAGATTGTAATGCATTTATGAATTATTTTTTAATAGAACAGCATTCATATAGAAGAAAGTGAAATCCAAAAATAATGAGATATACAGAAATTCTCACCATGTCAGTTAATACTTAGTTGGGTAACCTGTAGCCTTAATTACGGCCTTACAGCGCTTTCCCATGGAGTGAACTAAGTTTTTTAGTTCTGCAGCAGTTATAATATGAAACCAAGATTGAATTATTGCTTCTTATTAATTGGGTTTTATTGCTGGATTGCTTCAAACTAACAAGTTTCTTTAGTCGGCTCCATAGATTTTCGATGGAGTTAAAGTCTGGGCCATTCCCAGGCCATTCCAGCAGTTGAATATGATGATCTTGAAGCCATTTTTTGCACACACGAGCAACATGATATGGAGCTGAATTCTATAATTGACCTACACACATTATAGAGTGCACGTAATCTGTACTTGGTCTTACCGAAACTATTTCAAAATTTTTTCAAAAAGCGATCGAGTGGGTCGCCAAAGGCTGCAAGTAACAAATGAATAATGAATTCAAATCATTTTAAAATTTGATATTGTTGTTTAAATAAAATTATTTGATATTGCTATTTAAATGATAAAAATCTGATGTGGACAACTCTGTGCTACTTATGAAGAGCGCGTTAAGAACGATGATGGCGGAAAATAGTCAATTGCCCCGCCGCCCACAGCGCCTTCAAGCGCTAAAATGTGACGTCTGTTGATATACATTCATTAACAAGACATGTTCGTTTCAGCGTTCTTCGTCTGCCATTCAATTTTCACAAAGTTTCAAATCACAAATCACACACTATATGGTTTGTATAAACTTGTATCAGAATAGCAATTATTTTTTTCTATCAGTTTTCGTTAGCCAATTAATGCTTTAAAATGCTGCAAAAATTCTAAAAAAAAATTATCATATTTTTCCATATGAAAAACTATTTACCGAGTGACCGGGGACAGGAAGCGAAACCCTGAGCTCACGAAGCGAGCTCCTGGGATTGGTGAGCGTTAGCAAGCAGAGGGCGAAGCCCTCGCGTTTAAATGAAAACATGTAATTGCTATTTAAATGCTAAAAAATAGAAAATGCATATTTAATTTATGTAATGAATATAGTCCATTCAAAAATATTATTTCGAAGTGATATATGAAATTTGAAGATTGCGCAATAGATGATCTATCTGATTATTTCTAATGACATCTAATTATCGCCTTTATGTATTTAAAAGTGCTTTTCGCACAAACGTAATTCCAAAAGTTTCTTATCAATATTTGCCAATACTTTAGTGCTTGAATATTTCTTTAGAGAGACGCACTTAAAACTAATTAAAAAGTTTCAATTGGTTTTATTCTCCACGAAACAAAATATTGGCAATGAAGTAATTGAAATGAAAAATATATAAAATATCACACGTTTGTAAAATTATCAGATGTTTTCCATTAGTTGTTATCAATGATTATATTAAAATTTATTTGAAAAGTTTTTATGCATGTAATTAATTTGGATTTGGATTGTTGTGTAATTTTTTTTAGAATTCAGCGACTAGTAATTACACTAGAGGGGCTTATTCGATATTGGTTTCACTAATTATCATTCCATTTTAATTACTTGAGAAAACATTTTGAGTGTTTTAGTCTTCATTATATTAACTTTAATTTCTTTTATAATTTTTTATCACGAAGATTATGATTGTCGAATTTAGATCAAACAAGACATCCCATAGAAGAAAGGTAAAGAATCGGATAAAGGTATATAGGTCAACGGGTAAGTATTTGTTAAGTTACTGTTATGGGATAAGTCTTGTAGTCACTTTACTTTTAAGAAAATCCCCACCTCCTCCATGGGAACGACCATTTTGGCCTTTTTATTACTCCGGTTTGGGTACTATGTAGCTGCAAGACGTGAAAACACAGAAAACGGACTCTATGTTTTTAAAAATCCAAATAGGCTATCAGCGAGTGATGGCTCGTGACTTCAAAAATTGGTGAAGCAGATTTTAGTGGCGGGATTCTCCCTCTTCGTCGATAACGAACATCATCAAAACACATCACACTACTGGCACAAGTGTCATCTAATATTATCTAAAAATAGCAAACAAGTTTAAAAAATTCGTCAAATAATAATAATAACCCATTCAGCCGATAACTTTAAGTGAAGCAGCGCTTATCCTGCGTCACCTGCTTCACTTCATGAGCCACCACTGCTATCGGCCTGTTCTAAAATTACATTACTGGAGAAACGCCACAGTTTACTTATTTGTAGCTCAATGGTCTTAATTTTTAAATAAAATAAATTATTATAGTATTGTGATGAATGACATGAATGGGGGAATTATTTATGAATGAAATGTTGCTTTTATAGAGAGAGCCAGGCGTGTTATTTTTTTATGACGTCATTTGAATGGATTTCAGTTGTTTTCGATGAAGTTTTCAAATATAATAAATTATCGTAGTATTATGATGATTCTAAAATTATTACCGAGGAATGTATAACATTTAAGAGATGTTTAAACCAGGCAATTTATACTTTAATGCCGTCATTTGAATGAAGTTAATTTTTTTCGATGAAGGTTTAAGGTTTCAAATATAATAAATTAATGTAGTATTGTGATAAGTTTTAAAATATTACCGAGGAATGTATTGCATTTTAGACATGTTTAAATAAAATTGCATTGAAGTTGGAAAGTGTTTCATAATCAATGCTTTAAGCATGATTGATCTTTCTTGTTTACTTTCCCTGCAATACATGGTAATGTATAGGGAAAGTATTGGAATCATGTCGAAAATCGCAACTCGAGTTTTCGACGGATCTACACGTTTCGAGACCTCTAGAATACGAAAAAAACTATTTTTTGCGTGACGTCTGTGTGTGTGTCTGTGTGTCTGTCTGTCTGTCTGTGCAGATTTTGTATCCACTCTAACTAAAAAACTAATGGACCGAATTTCATAAAATTTGGTAGGTAAGTCACTTGTGAACGAATCTGGTGCTGATTAGTTTTGGGTATGACTCGGGTTAAAAGAACCCGCCTTTTTTTTTGCGAAATGGCCCGCAAAAGCTTGTATCCACTCTAACTGAAAAACTAATGGACCGAATTTCACAAAATTGGGTAGATAAGTCGCTTGTAGGCCACCCTGGTGCTAATTAGATTTTAGTATAATTCGAAAAAAAATAACCTGCCTTTTTTTGCAAAATGGCCCGCAAAAATCATTAAAATCTAAACTTAAGAACTACGTATGCTCAAATATAGCCATTAAATGCTTGTTTAATACGTAATTTTTAGCGAAGAAAATAATAAGACCAACCCCATTACACTAGGACTAGCCGTTCTCGAGATATTTTAGTTTTTCGTATTTTTCCTACACCATTTTTGAAAATGAGTCCAGTTTTCAAATGAGAACGAAAATTGAATTAAAAATTAATTAAATTTAATTTAAATAAATTGAACGTGAATATAAGTCTGCAGGGAAAGTCATGTGCTGCCCACATCAGATTTTTACTTTCCCTGCAATACATGGTAATGTATAGGGAAAGTATTGGAATCATGCCGAAAATCACAACTCGAGTTTTCGATGGATCTACACGTTTCGAGACCTCTAGAATACGAAAAAAACATTTTTAGCGTGACGTCTGTGTGTGTGTCTGTGTGTCTGTCTGTGTGTCTGTGTGTCTGTCTGCCTGTCTGTCTGTGTGTCTGTATGTCTGTCTGTGCAGATTTTGTATCCACTTTGACTAAAAAACTAGTGGACCGAATTTCACAAAATTTGGTAGGTAAGTCACTTGTAGGCGAGTCTGGTGCTGATTAGTTTTGGGTACGATTCGGGATAAAAGAACTCGCCTATTTTGGCGAAATGGCCCGCAAAAGCTTGTATCCACTCTAACTGAAAAACTGATGGACCGAATTTCACAAAATTCGGCAGATGAGTCATTTGTGGGTCAACCTGGTGCTGATTAGATTTTGATATCCTTTGGAAAAAAATAACCTGCTTTTTTTGCAAAATGGCTCGCAAAAATCGTCAAAATCTAAACTAAAGAACTATGTATGCTCAAATATATCCATTAAATGCTTGTTAAACACGTAATTTTTAGAGAAGAAAAGAAGAAGACCAACCCCATTACACTAGGACTAGCCGTTCTCGAGATATTTTAGTTTTTCGTATTTTCTCTGCGCTACCTTTGAAAATAAGTCCAGTTACCGAATGAGAACGAAAATTGAATTAAAAGGGAAATAAATTTAATTAAAATAAAGAGAACGTATATATAAGTCTGCAGGGAAAGTCATGTGCTGCCCACATCAGATTTTTCTTTCATAATTCATTAAATTGAGTTTAACTGTACAAACTAACACGGATAATTATTTGAAGTGACACAGAATTTGCAGTTTTAATTCAGTTTTCGTTTTCATTTAGAGACTCAACTTAATTTCAAATGTGGTGTTTCAAAAATGTGGAAAAACTTAAATATGTAATAACGAGAGTGAATAATGATAATAACTAAAATAGCGAGAACGGTTAGTATTAAGTTTTGGGGCTGATCTCATTAATTTCGTCTTTAAAAATCAATAATATGCATGTAATAAAATAAGCATGTAATTGATACATGTGAGCATATGTAATCTTTTATTTTAAATGTTGACGAATTTTTGTGGACGATTTTCGCAAAAAAAAGGTAGGTTTTTTCCTGCATCGTAACCGTATTAAATAATAATTAGCACCAGTCATCCACAAGTGACTTATATCTACCGAATTTTTTGAATTTGGTGAATTATTATTTTCACATAGAGTGGATACATACAATATTTGAGGGCCATTTTGCCAAAAACGGTAGGTGTTTTTCTCCAAATTGTACCACCATCCTATCAGCACTAGTGTATTGCATAAATAACTTTTGTACAAAATTCTGTGAAATTTTACATGCATTGCATAGACAGACAGACTCATAGCAAGATAGGCACACATACAGATGTCGCGCTAAAATAGTTGTTTCAAGTTCTAGAGTGCTCGAAACTTGTAGATTTGTCGAAAACTCGAGTTGCGATTTTTGACACGATTCCAATATTTTCTCTATATATTACCATATATTGTAGGGAAAGTAAAAGACAAACTCGAAGAGGCTTGTCGTATCGAGAGTTTAGCGAGCTCTGTACCGAATTTAGCGGCTGTGCGAAGTTTCGATTTTTCGCTACAGACGATGTACACACACTCACCATTTATTATGTAAGATGGGAAAGTATAGCCTCTTATAAATCTTAATATCACTTGAAATATTATTTTAAATATCCTAATCTCCATAATATTTTCAGAAGTACAGGAGTAAAGGAAGGTGTTTCCTCAGCATCGCGAGCATCACATCCATTTTTGATGACTACGGATATCCGATAGAAAAGGAAATATCAGCAAGAATCTGGCAAGGTATCCCAGCAACGAACGAGAATTCTCTTTCAACGATCTACAAAGCCTGTGAAGTTGTTCCACAAGAATTTCCTGGCACAAGAATAAATGTAAATCATCTATGCGTTGGCCAAATGAAGAGCAAGATTTGCTTTGTAGTTTAGAGATAAATTATGATTCAGTGCTTGATATGGTATGCGGTGATATATTTTTTCTGCTATTCAAATGTGATTCTGGATGTTTAGAATTCAATTATGTTATCCCAAATAATCACAATTACAGAATACTACCTTTCATTTTTAAGGACTTGAAAAAAAAATCTTTCGATTGATACCAAATTTGATGGTGTATCCCCGGAGAGGTGACTTGCTCTCCCGGGGGGGGTTAATGACGTCATGAACATAAACACTGTATCGCAGCTATTTTTCACTACACTTGTGGAAACTATTAAGCTTGTGACCATTGAGCACTATATAACGCCCTTTTATGCATGATTACGTTAAATTTTGTTCCAAGCTGCGATGTTAAGAAAATATAAAATTTCGAATAAATTTCGAAGTTTTTGCTCGAATTAAAAAAAAAATTCTATCTACCGAACCTTCGCATAAAGTACCTTATTTCGTGAATGGAAAGAGATAGATGCACGAGAATGATTTTAACAGATTTTCTGCATAATGTTGCATTTGAAAAGTGAACATACTGGATATTAATTACTACTTTTTAATTTTACGTAGTACGTAATTATTTTACACATTTGTTTGAAATACGTGTAATACTTTAAGAACGCTTCATGATAGCGTTTTACAGTTTAAGTCATTCAATTTTTAATGAAAATTACGTATGAAATCATTATTTTTTTAACAGTTTTAAAACACCTATTTTTTATTGATTTTCAAAATTTCCTTCGAAAATCATTTAATATTTAGAACATTTTTTCAAGTTAACATTCTAAAGTTTGCATCATTCGTATTCGAATTAAAAATTTGGTATGAAAGGAATATTTAATTATTTATTAAATATCCTGATATTTTTTTTAACACTTCATTAGAAAAGTGGGGAGGGGTCTTTCGAACATTCGATTGCGTTAAAAATTGACGGGGTTACCGTATTCACTGGTTGTAAAAAATGCGCCAAATCATTTTCCTAATGGGATATCACATCTATACACTAACATAAACATACATACGCTAACACACAAACACACACTTATACAGATGTCACCTCAAAACGTTCGATTCGAATTCTGGGATGCTTGAAACGTGTTCTTCCACACAAATCTCATTTGAATTTTTGGTTCCATCATGATACTCTCCTTATGCATTATACTATGTATATAAGGAAAGTAAAAATATAACTTGTTTTAGTTTTACTATAAAATCATAATTTATTATTACTGTAATACCTTAATAACTTACTATAATACTAAGGCGATTTCTGTATTTTTGTAAACTTCTTATAATTTGAAAATAAATTGAATTATTGTAAAAGTGTCATACTTTATTAAATTAGAAGGAAAATGAAATGTTTAGCTTTAATTTCAAAAGATGGAAAAATTCTCATCCACCCTTGATCACCCGAGATAATCCATGGAAAAAAATATATGAAGACAGGCTAAAAAATCTGTTAGGGTATCCTAGCAACGGACAATCACTTGCTTCTTAACTTCATCATTTGGTATTTCCATAATTCGTAAAATGCCCAAGACCTTACTGCTGCGATTATCAATGAAAATTATCTGACTGCAGGTGAAAAGAAGACATATTTTAGATTCAATTATCAATTCGGATTTTGTTATTTTAAGTTATATCTAAGTTTTATTATTAGTGCGTTCAATGATAATATGCAGAATTTACTTTCAGTAAAAGAGATAGTAATTTCGCCTTTAGTAGCTTAATAGCTTTAGAGTCGTCTGGACAGTTTGGCGATTTGTTGTTCGAATCCCGTTTGGAACTTGAGTTCCTTGCAATGGTGTTCGAACAACTTAATCTAAATCTTAGATACAGTATATCATCGAGGTCGACAAGACCAAATTTCTACTTTTCTCAAGGAGTATGATTATTGGGATGGGACAGTCCAGTGGTTATCGCACTAGAATTGCGCTGGGACGGTCCGAGTTCGAATCCTGACTCTGTCTAAACTATCTCCGTGTTCATGTGGAGTACGGACCCGTTAAACATGTGGGTCCTTAAGTTCTTCCGATAGGTTGGTGGTAGGGGAAGGAGGGTACAGTCCCTGTGGATGCTGCTCCTCCTCCACTGGGTTCCGATCTGTGAAATTACTGCTGTTTGTCATTAAATTCTGTTCGAATTTGATTATTTAAAACGGTAATTTTTGTAAATATTTTGAATTTTAAAATAAATATACTGGGGGTGCTGGTGCGTCGCTGTTATGTGGTGGCTCGGATTGTTTGGCTAGTCCTGTTGCGGGCGGATCCTTGGCCTGCGGTTTGGGTCGAAGAAGATTTCAGACAATTACTTTCTATTCACAAACTGTTATTGACGTCAAAATAATTAAAATATTGAAAAACATTTTATTGGCTTGTACTGTATAAGGACAGATGGTTACAAGTATTTGCAATCATTTTACAGCTTATTGAATGCTTCAATATGCATGGACAGCAAAATCGAAATATTTTCTAAAAAAATTTTGCAACGTGCAAAAAGTGTCTTGTCTTACAGATTTTCTTATTTTTCTCTTTCTCACATCAAAACCTTCTCGTTATAAGTGCACTGAATTTTTAATCAAGACGCTTTTTAAGTGGAAGTTTTGTTTTACAAGTTTACTGCTTGTTTAAAAAAAAAGAAAAGAAACCACCTTTCAAACACTTGTTAGAGATGTTTGTTGCTTCTGAAACTAACCAGTAAGCGATAAAGAATATTTTTTCCATATTGCATGCTGAGGAACAAAAAATAAAAATGCAGTTTACTGTGATGTAATTGAAGGAAAAAACATCTTATATGATTATATGATGCCTTGACGGCTACGGTTTAGTGTCTAATAACGTAACAAAATATTTAATAACGAAACGGAACAAAGTGTATTAGTTTTCACTCCATTCTAGTAAAAATTTATTTTTAGTTTCGTGTTACGTCTTAGTTGGAAATTAATTTAGTTTCAAAACACTTCCAGATCTTATAAAAATGTAGACTTTTTAAAGGAAGTTAAGCAAAAAAAGGAATTATACCGTATTATAAATTATGTATTATAAATATATAGTGTATTATAAATTATGTAAATTTTAGTATTTATATATTTATATCATAGTGTACGTAATTTACGTAATAAAAGAAGATGTTTATATGCATTTCTGCTTATATAAGAAAGACCACACTTTACAGTATTTCTTACTAGTGTGGTCTTTCTTATATTGGTCAAGCTAAACGTGCTTTAAAATTTTGTATTAAGGAACATGAAAACTATGTCAAAAAGCAGGATTCAATTGCTCAACATCGCTATCATTTTAATTACCGTTTAGACTTCTCTTCAGCAAGGATCATGCAAAAATGCACGTTCATTTATGATCTTGACTTCTTTGAAGTCTTCCATATCCATACAAATTCTAGTAATTTAGTTCATGACTTATCCAGTACTCCACTTTTGTCCGCGGCCTGGTAGAACGTCCTGTAACCCGCCCCCCCCTATCTCCGTTCTATTCCTTTGGGGTTATTATGCGTCGTTTTGAACATTGTTTTTCGTCTTGTTGGGTCTTATTTATTCTTGTTATGACTTGACTCGTCTTGTCGAGTAGATCGTCTAGTAGATGTCGAGTAGTAGACTCGTCTTGTCTCGTCTTGTAGATATTCCTGTTGTGTTTTGGTGCACACCAATTTTCTGTGTTACTTATCGTTTCGGATTGGCTGGACTGTTCGTCATGCTGATTTCTGATTGGCTCTCTCTGAATCCAGGTTTTGGGTTTATATAGTCTCCCTGACTCTACCTTTCGTTATTACTAGTTTAACGAAAACGGAATGGATGATTAAGTTTAATGAAAACTACCAGGCGCTCCTCAAAAAACTGAATGAGATTACGGAAAATAAAGTATCTGGCAAACTTACAGGAGAGATGTTAAAGTTGATACCAAAGGACGCTGACGCCTATAGGGCTGTTCAGCGCCACTTAACCAGCGAGAAAATCCCCTTTCACAGCTAAAATCTTAAAACGGAAAGGCCAAAAAGGTAGTATTGTAGGGGCTACCAACCAGTTATGACATTGAGGCTCTAAAAGTTACTCTAACAACCGAGGGGTTAGATGTAGTCCGGGTTTCTCAATTGAGAAACACTAAAACTAGATTGCCGCTGCTGATCTTCCTACTCAGCCTTAGGCCCACGGATAACTGGCAGAGGGTATACTCAATAACAATATTAGGTTACATGGCTGTGAAGGTAGAGGCCTTTAGAGCACGGGGCTTTAAGATCTGCTACCGGTGCCAACAGTTCAACCACTTTTCTGACAATTGTTCGATGCCACCTAAGTGTCTTAAGTGTGTAGAGAACCACTTGACAAGATACTGCCAGAGACCTAGGACAGAGAAGGCAACCTGTGAAAACTGCAAAGGTGACCACCCGGCAAACTTCCAGCTCTGCCCGAAGAACCCTTGGAATAGAGGAAAGGCACCGGCGCATGCCCTCCCTCCCTCCCAAAATGAGATACCCCCTTGGAGGCGAAACGCCCTTGGTCTAAACACCCAGGCACCCCGTCAGGATTCCTCGCACACTGTGCCACAGATAACCAGAATTCAACCTTCAGCACCTACCAGATCGTTGCAAGAGCAGGTCCCCAAACCATCGACTTCCAGAGAATTGACTGCTTAAGAAATAAAGCTGGCTACTATAGCCATTAAAAGGAGAAATGAAGCGGAAAAAGCCAGACAGGCAAAACTAGCTCAGGAATCTAAAGAAGTAAATCTAAAAACTAAATCAGCTAAAGAAATCAAAACGCGGGAAGCGAAAATCAAACGCGTCAGGGAAGAAGAGCTCGCGCAAACCCAGCTGTTAGAAAAAACGGTTGAAAAAAGACAAAAGATTACCGAGATACAAAAGGATACTCAAAACCAAGTTCAAACCGTGGTTGAGGCTGAGGATATGGAAGCTGAGACTGAACCGACTGTTAAATCCGATGATGAAAAGATGGATGAAATCCTGAACCTCATCAGAGGATTTATCAGTATGTTCAATTTAGACGACTTAAAACATCTGTTGATGCAGTTCGCAGAGTTAATACAAAAAAAGGGCGATCCAATGTCAATGGTTTTTGAGGCCTTCAAACTAATCGCGGATTTTAAAAATAACAGTGAGAATCAAACCCGCCATGGATAGGTCCCAAAAGGAATCCTTTAAAATAGTATTTTGGAATGCGAATGGCATATCTTCAAGAATAAATGAACTTAGGAACTATGTAAACGAAAATGACGTAGACGCCTTGTTAATTCAGGAAACTAAAGTTAGAGAAAATAAAAAAATTAATATAGCCAACTATAATAGCTATCATAACTTTAGCCCAAATACAACTGCTAGACGGCCCCATGGAGGACCATCAATATACATTAAAAGAAATATTCCCCACGAGGAAGTAAATAACATAAATCTTCAAGGAGTAGAAAATACCAGTATAAAAATAAAAATAAATAATACAAACCCGTTTATCCTAACTTCGATATATCTCAAACATACGAGTGGAATAAATGTAAAAACATGAGTGGAGTAAATGTAGCTGCGCAACTGGAACTGCTTTTCTCGCGATATCCAAACACGATACTCGCAGGCGACTTCAACGCACATCACCGAGCGTGGGGCTGTAGGAGAGCCAATTCACGCGGTACACAGATACACAGACTGCTGAACACGACAAACACCAACATTATTGCACCGTCGACACCAACCTGCTTCTCAGGCGCCAACGGCTCATTCATAGACTTTGTCCTAACGAGAAACATAGATCACGCTCACACTATTAGTACCCTGGATGATTTCGACTCGGATCATCTACCGGTACTGGTGACATTCGACCTCAACACACCTCTTCCAGCCTCTCTGGGACAAGAGAGGGTGAACTGGGAAGTATTCAAAAGAGCACTCTTCGAGCCGCACTTAGCAGTACCTGACATAATGAGCACGGCGGATATTGACTCTGCCACGCACACACTCACAACAGAAGTCAAGAGAGCAATTGCCTCTGCCACAACACATCGTGAGTCTCCAAAAATGCCCACACTTTCCCACCATGTCAAACAATTAGTCAGGCAAAGAAATAGAATACGTAAGACATGGCAGACTAACAGAGACCCCGCCCTTAAAAGGAAGCTTAACAGACTCACGTGCAAAGTCAGGGAAAAAATTGTCGCAGAAAAGCAGCAACAGTATAAAGAACTAATCGAATCCCTTAGCCCAGAAGACGTATCGCTCTGGCAATTTGCAAAAAGACTCAGGAAACCTCAAATTAAGCTCCCGCCACTAATAGATGGCGCTAAAATCGCGTACTCAGATGAGGAAAAAGCCGAGGCGCTCGCAAGCCATTATAAAAAACAATTCCAACCAAACCACGATCTAATATGTCAGGACACCCTAAGAATAGTTAGACAAACTTTAAATAACTTTAGGAATTTCCCGGTAACGGCTGAGATTAACCCAGCCACCCCGCAGGAGATAGTAGAAATTATCAAAAACCGTAAAAGCCCAGGGCACGACAAAATCAGAAATATTGCGGTTAAAAACCTATCCCTAAACGTAATATGTTACTTGACTATCTTAATAAATAAAATATTAAAACTAAACTATTTCCCCAAAGAATGGAAGGAAGCGATAATTATAGCGATCCATAAGCCGGGTGAGGATGCCACAATTCCAGCCAACTACAGACCAATTGGCTTGCTACCGACACTTAGCAAAATTACTGAGAAAATAATTCTTAAGAGACTGAACACGAACCTTAGTGAGAATGACATTATCATTCCGGAGCAGTTTGGATTTCGGCCAAAGCACTCCACCACTCATCAATTGCTGAGACTGGTAGAGTACATATCTTCTGGTCTCAATAACAAGACACCCACAGCTGCGATTTTTCTGGACATATACAAAGCCTTTGATAAAGTGTGACACTGTGGACTAGCGTACAAATTGATCACTTTAAAAGTACCTGATGCTCTTGTCAAACTTTTAATTTCATACTTAAATAACAGACACTTTCAAGTCAGAGTAGGAGGTAACTTATCTACACCCAAGCTCATTAAAAGTAGTGTACCGTAAGGTACTATCCTGGGCCCGACACTCTTTAACATATACCTGAACGACATCCCCAGGACTCCAAACACAGAGCTGGCACTCTATGCAGACGACAGCGCGATACTTGCAAAACACCCTTACGTCTCAGTAATGCACAGACAGCTACAACAACACTTAGACATACTCCAAACATGGCTGGAAAAATGGCGAATAAAATTAAACCCCAATAAATGTCATTGGATTTATTTCTCTAGGAAACATAAACCTCCGCCGCCACTGTACATAAACAACCATGCACTACGTGCGGAAAAATCAACCAAATACCTAGGTGTAACGATAGACTCCAACCTAACCTGGAAATTGCACGTAGCAGATATAATCAAAAAAGCGCATATGGCTACCGGAACCCTATACCCAATGATAGGAAACGGAAATCTTAGTTGTCAAAATAAGCTACTAATCTACAAATCGGTCATCCGCCCGGGAATGCTGTATGCAGCATCCGTATGGGGATATGCCTGTAAAACTACCATAGACTCCTTAGAAATCAGACAAAATAAAGTCCTTAGGTGCATCAGGAAAGCCCCTAGATATTTCAGAAACTCAGTGATTAGAAACGACTTCAAAATAAAAACCGTGAGAGCCCAAATTAAAAAGCTAGCGCTTAAATTCTACAATAATTTGCCATCTGTTCCAAATGAACTATTATTCAATCTGCATGACTATGATCTTCGCAAGGCCAAATCTCGTAAGAGACCCCGCGCTGTTCTAAACATCGATAATCGGAATTAACCTACGGCCTACTGCCAACTTAGTAAAATTACTGAGAAAATAATTCTTAAGAGACTGAACACGCACCTTAGTGAGAATGACATTATCATTCCGGAGCAGTTTGGATTTCGGCCAAAACACTCCACCACTCATCAACTGCTGAGAGTGGTAGAGTACATATCTTCTGGACTAAATACCAAGACACTCACAGCTGCAATTTTCCTGGATATACAAAAAGCCTTTGATAAAGTGTGGCACTGTGGTTTAGCATACAAATTGATGACCCTAAAAGTCCCTGACGCACTAGTCAAACTTTTAATTTCATACTTAAATAACAGACACTTTCAAGTCAGAGTTAAAGATAGTTTATCTACACCCAAGCTCATAAAAAGTAGTGTACCGTAAGGATCCATCCTGGGCCCGATACTTTTTAACATATACCTGAATGACATCCCCAGGACTCCAAACACTGAGCTGGCACTCTATACAGACGACAGTGCGATACTTGCAAACCACACTTATCTCACAGTAATGCACAGACAGCTACAACAACACTTAGACATACTCCAAACATGGCTGGAAAAATGGCGAATAAAATTAAACCCCAATAAATGTCATTGGATTTACTTCTCTAGGAAGCATAAAACCCCGCCGCCTCTGTATATAAACAACCAAGCACTACGCGCGGAAAAATCAACTAAATACCTGGGTGTAACGATAGACTCCCACCTAACTTGGAAATTGCACGTAACAAACATAATCAAAAAAGCGTATAATGCCACAGGAGCTTTATACCCAATGATAGGAAACGGAAATCCTAATTATCAAAACAAACTTCTAATATACAAATCGGTCATCCGCCCGGGAATGCTGTATGCAGCACCCGTATGGGGATATGCCTGTAAAACTACCATATACTTCTTAGAAACAAGACAAAATAAAATCCTAAGGTGTATCAGGAAAGCCCCTAGATATTTAAGGAACTCGGTGATTAGAAAAGACTTTAAAATAAAAACCGTGAGAGTCCAAATTAAAAAGCTAGCGCTAAAATTCTACGACAACCTGCCTTCAGTTCCAAATGAACTTCTATTCAGTCTACCTGACTATGATCATCGCAAGGCCAAATCTCGTAAGAGACCCCGTGCAGTACTTAACCTTGAATAACCGGATTTAGGTAAACCTCTTGACTAGCAACTGAAATTAATTAAATATCGCGATCAATATTTTTCAAATTTAAAAAATATTCTTAATCCTTAAATTGCCAAATTGTTAGGTAACCCTCAGATCTGCATCAACCCCCCAAACTGACTAATTCCAAATGTGGAATAAACTGCCACACAAGGAGCCAAGTCAAAAATAAAATAGTAAATAAAAAAAAATTCGAGCCTCCATATCATGGGTCAATGAAATAATGTCACAGCATGAAGATACGAACCATATATTGAGATTGGAGATTAAAGGCGCTCTGTCCTGAACGGAACTTCTTCGTTGTCCTTTCGTCATTATTCATTATTATTATTATTATTATTATTCGTCACTATTATTTTATTATTATTATTAATTATTTTTATTATTATTATTAGTCACTGTTGTGTATTATTATTGAAATTAGCTTTATGATGTGTTAGGAATAAAGGAATTGGAAGTTTATTGAAACAAATTATACTTTTGTATCAAAGTCAATGAGATATTTCCTTTTATCCATTCTGTAGTATATGGGTTTCGAAAGTCAAAATGTCTGTTGATACTCGTATATATAAAAAATATTTTTCTCAACAGAAGAAACAAAATCTGAGTGATGAGGATTTAAACATCACGATATTTATTCGGTTAGTGAAAAGTAAAACATGTTTGTTCACTATCAAAGTTACATGAAAATATGTTAAATGGGGCTTTTTTGATAAATAACTGGACAGTAATGTGTTGCACAGTGATATAAAATGTTTTCAGAAAAAGTCCTTATGGATCCGAATAATTTTGTAAGGAAATGTGAATGTGTGTACAGGTTAAGTAAAACTATAGTAAAGTGACTACGTACGATAAAAGTGATTGCATATCGCTTCTAACGAAGAAATTAAAAAATCAGGAAATCGAACTCTGCAATAAAACGAAACGAGGCAAATTACAAAGTTTTAGAGCATTGTCTAATTAGTAGAAATAGGTACCAGAAACGAACAAAATGTGTATACGAACGGTAATATACAGGGTGAGTCGGAATTGTTTTTACAAAAGCAGAGGGGGATAGTACCCCACCAGACGAGCAATAATTACCATGGAACATAGGGTCGCATTGCACTCAGAGAGGCAGAAAAGAGTAAAATTAGAATACGAACCTGCACATACACCAGTGTTGGGAAAGCGAATGACGATACCAAACGTTGCACAAACAGATTTATTGTGCAGCGACAAACTCACAGCACGAGCTCAAAGTGGCGACCACGCGTGTCGTTGCACCGTTCACACCGGCGAAGGAATGACTGACGCATCCTCTCGAAGATTCCGGGTGTTGTGTTAATGTGGTCTGCGGCAACAACGATGCGCGCGACGAGATCTTCCGCCGAGTCCACAGGCGTCTCGTACACTAAAGATTTCATGTGGCCCCAGAAGAAAAAGTCCAGTGGGTTGAGATCTGGTGAGCGAGGAGGCCACGCCACAGGTCCTCCACGTCCGATCCAGCGTGCGGGATATGTGGCATTCAAGAAGTTCCGAACCGTGATGGAAAAGTGTGCCGGGGCTCCATCGTGCATAAACCACATGTCGCTCTGGATGGGGAACGGAACGGCCTGCAATAAACTGGGCAGAACGTGTTCCAAAAAGATACGGTATGTTGCGCCAGACAAACGGTCTGACAGGATGTACGGGCCGACCAGGTAATCACCAGGGATACCTGTCCAGATGTTCACGGTAAATCGGTGCTGGTGTTCGTGTCTGGCGTAGGAGATACTACGTAGGTACACAATGACGTCCGAGGCACTGACTGCGTCATGCTCGACGCGGTTCGACGCGCCTCTTCTGCATCTCAGAGTGCAATGCGACCCTATGTTCCATGGAAATTATTGCTCGGCTGGTGGTATACTATCACCCCTCTGCTTTTGTAAATTCAATTCCGACTCACCCTGTATACTAGCCATACTCAATCGGTGGACATATGCCCAGTTTCGCCGCAATACTGCTAAACGTTGCCAAACGATTTATAAGCATATGGAAATAACGCAAATGAAGTAGGACGACTTTTCAAGCAACCATATATAAGATTATTATTTACTAGCAATCTGAATAAGGACGCAAATTAATCAGAACTCACTATTGAGACTTGGCAATGGTGAGAAATAGAAATATATTGGCCAAATGATTTCCTAATAGCTAATTTCAAAATAATACCCGATACGCTCAGTAACACAGGCTTGAAATTTTAACTTTCCCTGTAATATATGGTAATGTATAGGGAAAGTATTGGAATCATGTCGAAAATCGCAAGTCGAGTTTTCGACGGATCTATACGTTTCGAGACCTCTAGCAGACGATAACTCTATTTTTAGCGTGACGTCCGTGCGTCTGGGTCCGTCCATGCAACGGATGTATCTAATCTAACTCAAAAAGTAATTGATCAAATTTCATAAAATTTTATAGTTACTTGTGGGTGACCCTTGGTCAAATTAGGGTACGATTCTGAATAAAAGAACATGCTTTTTACTGACATGGCCCACAAAAATCGCATGTATCCACTCCTGCTAAAAAGGTAATGGATCGAATGTCACAAAATTTGATAGATAAGTCACACGTAGGTCACAATGGTGCTGATTAGATTTTGCTATGATTCAGAATATAAGAACCTGCCTTTTCTTGTGAAATGACCAGTAAAAATCGTCAAAAATAAAAGACTACGTATACTCAAATGTATCCATTAAATGCTTGTTTTATACTTACTGTGAGACCAGGAGACATTTAGGCAGTGTTAATGTACGAAGATTTACGATCTATAACAAGTAGGACAAAAGCGCAGACTCGTCGGCAGCAGTTTACGACAGTCATGACCCGGAAGGTTATGAAAGCAATAAATAAAGGCATTTAAATTACAGGTGTGCTCGGGTTAGAAAGTCTACTGGAGGGTAGAGCTGAAACCATGCAGATTGGTTAACAAATTAGCCAATGAGGAAGTGCTGCCGCATCACCCTGAGGACAACCAATGCGATACGGAGTGCATATCTGAATCTCAGACGAAACGATGTGGCAACAAATGGAGAAAATTCAACAGATAAGTGTTGGTATTGATATATTCAGACATGGCACAAGAGTCTTTATTGAGAGATGGGTATAAGAGTCCTCTTTAAGATTTGAGAGGCGATGTGTGCCAAGCAGGTGGTTTAACAGTCATTATTCAGATAGAGAAGATGTGACGCTGATGCAGATATTCAAAAATGGTGTAGTAGTCAATATATTCAGTCTATAGTCAATACTGAGAGATGGTGTAACGATGCATGGCCGACATTCAGTTCAATGTCCAAAGCCAACAACAGAGGTATGTACTAATCAACATTCAATTTAGGTTTAGATGATTTTAGGCAAATATATGCCTGGTCTCACAGCACACCCAATTTCTCCTCCATATATATATATATATATATAAGCAAGGTCTTAATTGCATATGCGTAATAAATATTATTTTTTTTAGTTTAAAATGGTGGAAGTTAATTTTGTAGTACGTTAATATACTAATATTTTAGGAACTGGCACAAAGAAACTATGGTGGGTTATAATGCGGCAACGATATTATGTACGGCTATAAGATTTACGGGCAATATAGAATTGATAATTTAAGTCAACCCAAATTCACTCTTTAATATTAAAAAAGAAACTAACTGGATGTTTAATCATTTTTGTGCACTTACTTTTTGACGATGAACAGAATAAGAACAATCTCATTATTGTAGGACTGGCCGTTCTCGAGGTATTCTAGTTTCTTTGCATATTTGCTACACCGGTTTTAAAAACATGTTCAACTACGAAATGAAAACGAAAATTGAAATAAATGTGCAAATTCGGTGTCATTTTAAGTAATTATGAGTGTTATTTTGTGTAATTAATCTCACTTTAATAAATTATTACAGAAATGAAGAGAAAATGAATTTGAATCTGTAGGGAAAATCATGTGCTGCCCACATCAGATTTTTAAATTTATAATGAGACTATAAATTTGTAATGCGTATTTTGCAAGATAAAATGGATTATGGGTAAAAATAACATCATGTGCTATGCTTAAGAATTTTCGCATTCAAATTTTTGAATAAATTGGAATAGAAATATATTGAAAACTGGTTAATATTCCTTCAAAAGTGACTAATAACATTCAATGTAGCATTGATTTATTGGAACGAGCTTTCATGATTATGATGAAGTATAAAAGATTCGGAAGTTTATTGAAACAAATTATCCTTCTGTGTCAAAGGCAATGAGATGTTTGGTACCGAAGTTATGTAGTTCCTTTCATTCACTCTGTAGGATATGGCTTTTGAACGTCAAAATGCACAATGATTAAAAGAGATTTCTCTCATTTGAATGAACAAATACCGAGTGATGAGAATTTAAACAACACGATATTTATTCGGATTGTGCAAAGTGAAACCAGTTTGTTTACAGTGCAAAATTACATGTTAATTACTATATTAAATCGTGTTTTTATTAATAACAAGACAAGGCATTGCATAGTAATTATATGGTAATTTTTTGGGGCTCGAACACCAGATCTTCTCCATGACCATTGACGCTTTATGTATTTCACTCAGAGTAAAATAAAGGAATCCCGTGTTCAAAAGCCCATATACAGTGAGATGCATAAAATCTGTCAGCTAACTCAAACTTTTATTTTATGCAATTATTATAACTGTGATGATATTTAAAATATACATATTCAACCTAAACCTCAAATAATGTATACTGTAACTCTATATAGCCCATACTCGGAAACCCAATTGTACACATCAGAATCTCAAATCCGACATTCAACAAATTCTATACTGATAAAACTCGGACACATATCAGGCCACGAAAAGCATCTCAAACTTTCTCCTACCTGAATTTCTCTTGATGCGGTTCTTACCAGAAAAATACAGATCCGATATCCAAAATTGTCGATATGCACTTTAAGTTTTAGCTGACTTTTCATGCTCAACAATGGCGTTCAACCGCACAAATTTTTTTTTTCTAGCTCCGAACTGTTTCTTGTATTCAATGACATCACACAAACAGCTGTCAGCCTGACGACAACGAGTTTAGGATTTCGTCATTCGCGACTCCACGGAGAAGGGGGGACCATGAAAGTCGTTATCAAAGCACAGCAAGTTTTCATATTAATACAATTAAAAATTGTTAATTTTGAAGTGGAAATATCCGTACGTAAACAACTTGCGTAGAGTTTTTTAATTGTGTTGTGCATATCTTCTTTAGTGACGTCCAAGTGACGAAATTAATAAATTCGGTTTCTTCAAAGATCCCGAGAACAGAATACGTGGGTTTGCTATTCCCGTGACATCAGATGCACAGAGCCATATAAAAAAAAGTAAGTCAGTCATGCCCGAGATAAGCCCTCCCCCTTGCATCATATTAAGCTTTATGCCCAACTTATCCTGGATTGATATTGCATTGGATTACCAACCGGTTACTAGCTTGTTATATTATTGCGTATTTGTATAGTGCAACATATCTAGTGGAATAGTTCCCAAGCGAAAACAAATAGCTATTAACGTAATAATTTATTAACAAGTAATTGCAACTGAAATATAATGCAACTTAATTTACATCGAAGAAATGCATGCGTGGCTTTAAGCCCACCTACTATTACCCGAGCCTACTACTGCCGATGCAGTGCAGCTGATCAGCATTTGAATATACGCATAACGAGCTCGTATTAGAAGTTCTATTGAAACTTGAAATTTAAAACCAAGGTTTTTTAATATTTGACACTGAGCTTGGCAACCAATTAAAAAGTTGTCAGCTTGTCTTCATTGGAATTAAGTTTTGTCATTTGTGATGTCACGGCCTAGAGTAAACTTTGAAAGAGTAAACTTTTAAGTAGTAGAGTAAACTTTTAAAACACAACCTAGAGTAAACTTTTAAAACACAACCAGCTTTCGCATTATTGCAGTTAAAAATTGTTTGTTAATTTTGAAGTGGCAATATCCAGGTGTAAGCAACTTGCGCAAAGATTTTAAATTGTTCTGTGCACACAGTCCAGTGACTTCCAAGGAAATTTAGTGACGTCTGTGGAGTAAGATGACACTTACAGTTAACAAGTTTGGTCTCTCTTGAGAGCCTGAGAAAAAATGCGCGCGTTCTTAATCTCCATGTCGTCATATGAGCAGAGTCAAACAAAAATAATTTAGTCATGCTCGAGATGAGCAGCCTCTGCTTGAAACTCTTGGTAATTGCAGGTCATTAAATTCTTTGCCACACACATGCGCATTAATTGAAATGACTGGTCAAGCCGGTAAACTGCGTTCTTACGCAGTAAAATCTGCACCATAAAAGCGTTAAGTTAAATGTGGAATTAGAACAAACGTGCTATAGAAAGCGACTGAATGTAAAAGAAATATATAATTTTAGAAAGTATTTAAAATTATTTTTATAATAAACTATTGTGTTAAATTAAAAAAGGCATATTTCTAGAGATAATTGTTACATTGTCAAAGCAAATTTTGAAATATACTCTATAACAAAAAAAAATCGACGCACCAAGAAGGAGTTGTCCGATCGCAATGAAATTTCGTATGCAAAGACATTTTGAGCGAACATAGAAATGAATAAAATTTGGTGTCCAATGAATAAATAGTGGGAGCTCCAGCGCATCGGAACTACGCATTCAGCAGGTGTATATCTGGGCAGGTGTATATTTGCAGGTGGGTATGGGCTGTGGCTCCTTTGATATCCGGACCCTTTTAGTAGTCATTTCTGACTCAGTGACCGCACAGCGGTACGTAGGCAACATTCTGCGATCGGTTCTGTTACCGTTCCTTTTGCGACACCCCGGATTTACTTTTCAACAAGATAATGCCCGGCCGCACACGGCAGGTGTTGCTATGAATTGTCTTCAAGTTTGCCTAACACTTCCTTGGCCAGTTAGGTCTCCTGATCTCTCTCCCACAGAGCACATTTAAGACGTTATGGGAAGGCGATTGCAACCATCCTGGAATGTTGACGATTTAGCCCGACAGTTGGAGACAATTTGGCAAGAACTTCCGCAGGACACCATCCGTGAACTTTATCAGTCTATGCCACGCCGGGTGACATCTTGCATCCAGGCCAGAGGTGGCCCAACGCCTTATTGACTTCTTTTTATACGGTCAAACTTTAAATCATTAAATTGTTCTGAAACTTTAATCGGTTCTTTTTCTATGTATGTTCTTCACATCCACCAATTTTTATCACAATCGGACAATTCCTTCCTGGTGAGTCGATTTTTTGTTATAGAGTGTATGTTTTATTCAAATCTTTATTTGTATTGATGTTTATGATATCTTGAAATTCTGCTCTTTGTAAGAGATTATTAGTTTTCGTACAGATTGTAAAGAACTCATATCTCAACCGTTGACGCTCTATTCAATGAACTACTGGAACGATAGTCTTTTGTGCTACATTGTCAGTGGATTATACATTTTCCTTCTTCAGCTTATGCATATGCTTTCAATTGAATATAGATGAGTGGATATTACTTTCTCTACATACATAGTATAATGTATAGGAAATGTGTTGTGACGGGTCAAAAATTCAAATTCGAATTTTTAATGGAAGAGCACGTTTTAAGCATCCCATCCCTGAACTCCAATCGAATGGTTTTTAGGTACGCATGCTAGTGTGTGTGTATGTATGTTAGTGTGAGTGTATGTATGCTTATATGTCAGTGAGTGTATTCGTGTATGCATCTGTGAGACTGTGAACGTGATGTCTTACGAACGAATGAAGCGCTTCACAAATAATTTGATACGATTATTACAATCAGCCAACACTAGAAACTTATTGATTTTAAACGCAATTGATTGTTCGCAAGAATATTTCACCAATTTTTGATTGAATTTTTGAAAACATTTTTATAAGATCAGGACTTTCAATACAGATAAATAAATAAATATTTTATGCGTAATTTTTCATTATAAAAGGAATAATACAAACTTTAGAACGCTATCATGAATCTTTCTCGATATATTGTATGTTTTTCAAATGAATTTATCAAAAAAATTACATAAAGTAAAATGCGGTATTTATCGTTAAATATAGGTTTACATTTTATATGTAATAATTCGCGACAAATCTGTTAATATCCTTTTCATAGACCTACTTTGTTCCATTCGTGAGAGAAGAAAATTTTATTGTGATAGTTTTATATTTTTAAGTTCAAGAAACCCCAATAGTCATTTATTTCAAGGGATATGTATTAAGAATTATTTCATTTTGCATTTGAAAATGAATAAGATATTCCTTTTGGAAGAATAAGTTGCCCAAAACGTCCATTTACAATTTGCTTGATGTTTATTCAATTACAAATCATTGTTCTGAGGATTTGTTTCGCTGTGACAGAAGTAAAGAAATTCTGTTGTGAAAGAAGTAACTAAGTTTAGTTGTGAAAGTAGTAGTTTCGTTATGAAGTAAAGACGTTTAGCTGTGAAAGAAATAAAGAAATTTTCTTGTGAAAGAAGTAAAGAAGTTTTGCTGTGAAAGAAGTAAAGAAGTTTAGTTTAGAAAGAAATGAAGAAATTTCGTTGTGAAAGACGTGCAATACTTTCCCTATACATTACCATGCATTGAAGGGAAAGTAAAAAGTAGTTAGTATTATCAAATATGTTCACTTTTGATATGTAATATTATACAAAAAACCTGCTAACGTAATTTTTGCGGATCTAGTTCGTTCCATTCCCGAGAGCAGTTACTCTTTGTGTTTTGACGCTTGAGAATTTGTTACTCGTTAATTATTTCACGAGATATTAATGTCGATTGAATTTTGCATGTGAGTATGAATAACTTATTCTGTTTGGAAAAATAAGAAGCCAAAAGTGCTCAATTTAAATTTAAGTGGCATTAATTCAATATCCAAAACATTGTGCCGTGGATTTTGTGCATCATTATTTAGCTGTGAAAGAAGAAAAGTCATTGCATTATGTAAGGAAAGGCATATGCTGTCCAGATCGGATTTATTTTGTTATACGTCACTAAAGCAAGAACATAATCCGATTTTTTATATGCCACTATCGTGTAACCCTGACTTCTAAAATACAAGGGGCTACCGACACAGTAGCTAGTAGTAAAATTGCATTGAATTTGCAATTTTAAAATAATATTCTTTTTATTTGACGTTCCGCATGTTTTCAGATGATAAACTTGCTAATCTTTTTTGATGAAATCAATTTGAATGAAATAAAACTAAAGTTTATTTGCCGCATTTGTTATTCTTGCTCAGATTTTATATTTTTTAATCTTTTCGACAAAAATGAATAAAACGTTCTCGACCAAACACTTTATCAGTGGAAACTTTTGACGCTATTAATTATTTACAAACTAATTTCGTCAAATGCAATTCCTGTTTATTTAAAAACTTTCACTATTGATAAAGGAGTTAAAATAAATTATTATTTACCAAACTAGATAAGAGTATGAAACGTTCTCAATGAACAGTAGTTTAAACATTTTTTTTAATAGAAAAGCTGCTAAATGTGGAATTAGAAAAATTTCTATAAAAAGGGACTGAATATAATAGAAATAGTTTTCGAAAGTGTTTAAATTTTTTTTTATAAAAAAACTATTTCAGAAGTTTAAAAAATATATTTTAGGAGATAACTGTTATATTGCAGAAACACTGTAAAAGCAATTTTTAACACTTTACAACAAAGTTGAAAACAAGTTGAAGTGTTTATGACTTTGTTCATTCTGTCTGTCTGTCTGTCTGTCCGTTAGCACGATAACTAACGTAAAAATGACTTAATCAAAATGAAATTTTAGTATGTTGTTCAGACGGTCTGTAGGACCTATGGGAATATAAATGAATAAGATCACCCAATTAGTTTTGGATTGAACCCGGGTTGAATAAATGAAATACATTGAGCACTATGGGACCTAATTTTTCGAACATTTTTTAAGCGGATTTAAAATTCACAAATTGCTTCGAAAACTTTAGGTAATATTTAAATTGTTCCATAAAATATATAAAAAAAAATTCAGCGAAATATATTCAGTAGCTTTTTAAATAAAAATTAAAATAATTACACCTCCTATATGAAACGATCACATGACCCACTTCAAAATGATATATGGCATCCATCTTGTTTCAAACTAGTGATTTTTTTAAGTTCTTTTTAATTCATATTGAGTGTTGTATCGGTCCTAAAACTACTTTATTTTTGCTTAAATTCTGTGCATCTACATATTTAAACAACGCAAATACAATATATTTCAGTTTAAATGATTATCCAAATTTGATTATTTCTAAAACGAAGCCTATTTTTCACTTATGTAAAATGTAAACAGCAAAATATGTAGAATGAGTTGTATTGGAATTGCTGTATTTCTTTAAAACAAAATAATTTAGTCCATGGAGTCTGCATGGCTGATATGAATGAAATATTAATTGATTTTATAAACAGAAGGACGATTTTTTTCGATGAAGTTTTAAGCATAGAGTTTTATTACTTGTAGCTCCATGGTCTTAATTTTTAAATAAAAGAAATTATTATAGTATTGTGATGAATGAAATGAATGGGAGAAAGTTATGAATGAAATCCTGTTTTTACAGAGATACCAGGAGTGTTATTTTTTCTAAGACGTCATTTGAATTAATTTCAGTTGTTTTCGATGAAGTTTTCAAATATAATAAATTATCGTAGTATTATGATAGTTTTGAAAATATTACCGTGGAATGTATCACATTTTAGAGATATTTAAACCAGGCAATTTATATTTCAATGCCGTCATTTGAATGAAGTTCATTTTTTTCAATGAAGGTTTAAGTTTTCAAATATAATAAATTAATGTAGTATTGTGATAAGTTTTAAAATATTACCGAGGAATGTATAGCATTTTCGACTTTTTTAAATAAAATTGCATTTAAGTTGGAAAGTGTTTCATAATCAATGCTTTAAGCATGATTGATCTTTCTTGTTAAAACATATTTTATTTAAACCTTTATTTGAAAATATGTTTATATTATATTGAAATTTGCTCTTTGCCATAAATTATTTGTTTTCGTACAGCTTGTAAATAACTCATCAAACCAGGATTCGAGCCGCGGATTGTCACGTGACCAGTTAACGCTTTATCCAATAAACTACTGATACAATTGTCTTTTCTTTACATTGGAAGTGGACTATACATTTTGCTCCTTCAGATTATATATATTTTTTCAACTGGATATAGATAAGTTGAAATATATAACTTTAATGTGAAACATCTTAAAGCAACATATACGGAGTAAATCTTGAAGAAAATGTGACAGGGATGAAACAGATGTATGTAGAAGAAGTGGCATCAATTTGTTACGATTACATAATAGAAAACTACTGTTATAATGTGAAATTTCGGGTAGTTAGATTTTGAAAGAGATGACAGGGGTGAAACAGATGTATGTAGAAGAAGTGACATCAATTTGTTACGATTAAATAAGAAAAAACTACTGTTATAATTTGAAATTTCGGGTAGTTAGATTTTGAGAGAAATGACAGGGATGAAACAGATGTATGTAGTAGAAGTGACATCAATTTGTTACGATTACATAAGAGAAAACTACTGTTATAATTTGAAATTTCGAGTACTTTGGTTTAAGGAGAAATATTACCGACTTGGTGACATTTGAGGAGGTCCTGAAACTTCTCGAATTTTGTAGATTGTTAAAAAACTTTATGAGTTACTTGCTTTTTCCAGAATTTTCCATAGAGAGTATGTTGTTGTTGTTGAAACCCAGATCGCCCGACCTATCAGAAAGGTGTAAGGTAACTGTTTGGACGGTCGGGAAGTGCCACCCAATTTAGACCGGAACCCAGTGGGGGAGGCATCCACAGGGACCGTACCCTCCTTCCCCTACCACCAACCTCTCGGAAGGACTTTCGGACCCACATGTTTATCGTGATCGTACTCCGCATGAACACGGCGGCAGTTTTGGCAGTGGCTGGAATCGAACCCGGGCCTACCGAGGGCAACTCCAGCGCGCTAACCAATGGGCTACCGCGCCCCATAGAGAGTATGTTGAAGGCCCAGACCACACGACCAACCCAGGGGGTTTATGGTATCAAGTTGTGTGGCCGGCCATAGAGAGTATGTGAAGCTCGTCATAGTTCAGTTTAGTTGTTGACATGATATGAGCAAAAGTATCTGCCGAACTCAATACAGAACCCAAGATGTAAAATTCTTTTTTATTATATATACTTTTTAAGCTGCATTGTAAAAAAATTCTAGTAATAAAGTGTAAGAAATTTTAATTTTACATCTGCGACACCTGGGCACCGACATCTGACATATACGTTAGTATGCGCTCATCGCTTGGTTAGTCACACAGTGGAGTGAGTGACTACAAAAGATACATTCAAAAGTTTCATAGTTGAAAATTAAGTTCATTGTCAGATTCGACGAAATAAACTGCATTCTTCAACCTATGGAAACTGCACAATTTTTAAAATTAATAAATAAAATACAAGAAATAAAAATAAAATTATATTTTTTTTTCAAGAACTTAAATTTTTAATCTTTTCCCTCTGTGTCGTACAATCCGTAACGTTGCCAAGGGATTAGGGCGTTTGTGGGGTCATAACCCCTTCCTTATTTATGCATTATAAATGGCCAGGTACTTAATACATTCCATCATTCACCTATATATATCCGTCAGCGTCGTGAACCATTTAGCCGTCACACGACGTTGCGCTTGAGCACCAGTGGGGATGGAATACACTGTGCCCAACAACACAACATCAATGGCCGCAGAAGGGACTCGAACCCACAACCGGATAACCGAGCGAGTACGAGGAAATGCTTGCCTTGACCGCTCAGTCACCGCGTCAGCCCCATGAGAAATGGGAAACAAATACCCTCCCTCCTTTCCCGAAAAAAAATTCTGCGTCAATCATTACACATAACACAATCTTTTCGGGTTCGAAATATGAGAAAGAAGTGATATTTCACATTAATCTATAACGAGTAGCAGAGTTGCACGCTGTTATTTTATGGAGTTTTTTCATTTAGTGTGTAAAGGAAAGTCATGTGTTGTTCAAATTAGAATTTCAAAATCTTCCGATTTAAAATATAGGAGCGTACATAAATTTATTTGCAATATAACGACATCGATGAAATCGTTACTTAAGTCTTTTTGGAAAGTTTCTTAAAAGTATAGATTTTCTGATGCTTTTGAAATCGTAAGAAATCTTGACTCAGCACTTTTAAAGTTCCCTTGAAGAAAATCTGTTCCAATCGAAAGAATTTTAATGATGCTAATATTTTTTATATAATCCTAACGGCAAAATCTATCGTATGGGTGGGTCTTTGCTATTTTTCTTGTATGAAACTCTTATCGGTAATTACTCCTAGATACGAAGTTATAATAATACTGTATCTTTTTGATAATTTATCCAAGTTTTAGTGTATTAAGTTTGATTCACAAAGTAAAAAAAAAAAATACTCCCATTTAGCGAGGAAGTATTTGTGTAGAAATGTATGGTAACTAAGTGTAGTGTAGCATGTATGGTAAGGATGTGTAGTGTAGCATGTATGGTAAGGATGTGTAGTGTAGCATGTATGGTAAGGATGTGTAGTGTAGGTAAGTATGTTGTAGTATGTATAATGTAGTGTAGTATGTATGTATGTTAAGTATATGTAGTATAGTATGTACGGTATGTGTAGTATAGTTTGTATAATATAGTTTGTGTAGTATAGTATGCATAATGTAGTTTGTGTAGTGTAATATGTATGGTAGTATGTATGTATGTATGCATGGTGCAGTATATATGATAAGTATGTGTAGTATAGTATGTGTAATGTAGTTTGTGCAGAGTAATATGTATGTATGCATAGTGCAGTATATATAGTAAGTATGTGTAGTATATTATGCATAATGTAATTTGTGTATACTGTAATAAGTATGGTGGTATATATGTATGCATAGTGCAGTAAGTATGGTAAGTATGTGTAGTATAGCATGTATAATGTAGTTTGTGTAGTGTAACATGTGTGGTAGTATGTATGTATGCATGCGTAGTGTAGTATGTATAGCAAGTATGTGTAATGTAGTATATATAGTGTAGTATATATAGCAAGTAAGTACAATGTAGTATGTATAGTGTAGAATGTATAGTGTCATTTGCGTAGTGTAGTTTTTGTAGTGTATAATGTATAGCATTTTCCCTTTCTAAAAATAGAAAAAGCACTGAAACGTTTGAAAAGTAAAATGACAGAAAAGCATGTTTTGCGATGAGATAGAGACTTAAAATTTGGTGTACGGGTAAATCATTCGAAAGTCTGCAGTTTCAGAATTCCAATATTTGCTACTTTAGGCGGTCCTGCACACCAAATTGTAAATATTTACCTGTGATATTTGGAGGATTGGGGAAGAACTTTATGAAGTATGCCCGATTTACTGCCCCGTACTTATAGTCCATCTAATAAATGTAAATGAGGCCTTGTGCTTGACTTTTGTATAAAGGAGCCCAGGTAAGGATTACGACGGCACTGCGCCGTAAAATTAAGTAAAGTCCTGACATTTAAGTTAAATTATAGAAAATAAGCATTATTTAGAAAATATCTACAAGATTTAATGGTGAATATACGGGACATGTATAAATTCTTTATGTGGCCACGCCCACATTCGGACACACCCATTTTTCAGCATTCGGAGTATTCTCGAGGCATTGAAATAGTGTTTATTTGAAATAAATATGAAAGGGAAGGGGGGGGGGGAGTTAATAACTTTATAAGCAGGTAATCTCATTCAAAATCCCTTATTTCTTCAGGTTCTAAAATGATAAAAAAAATTCGAAAATTGAAATAACTTTTCGGTTTAGATTGAATATTCGGGGTTTAATTCATATTTCCTTTTATTTCGTTAATAGCCCGACAGATCATAGGTAAATTTTTTCGACGTTAGCCATTTGGAAAGCGCTGTGTTAGCCACAAAATGGATAACATTATCCATTATCTTCCCAATGAGGAAGGAGATTGCGAAAAATTAAGAGTAAAATATTTTTTTAATATTTTATATATCTATCAATAATATTTCTAAGTAATAGTGTTTATTAAAAAGTAATTTCATATAAATGTAGTCAATAGTTATGGTCTCTAATCTATACAATCCAGTAAAACTGCGCCGAATCAGGCCGCAGTTAATTCGAAAAGGCAGAACAAATGACAGCGGACTACTCTTCTGACAACGTTTATTGGTTATATGAAAATGTGTTAACTTTTGTTGCGCGGCATATAAATCTAGAGTGCAGACTTGTTAAAAATGTTGGTAATGTTAATTTTGGGCAATTGGCCGCTATTTCATTATTTTAAAAATTAAGTAATAGTGGGGAAGCAATCGGCTCGAGCATACTGGCGTATATCGCACATGTTAATGCACAGATCACAAATTTTTATTTTACACTTTTTGACCTGAAATGTTGTGTAATACAGCCTAATAGTATATAGAATCAGAAGAATAATTACATATTGGGTTCTGTATTGAGTTTGGCAGATACTTTTACTACTCGTATTATGTCAACAACCAAACTAAGCGATGATCAACTTATATACCCTTTCTGAAAAAACACGTAACCCCTGAAGTTCTTCTTCGACCCAGACCGTTCGACTTACCCGAACGTGTTGTTGTTGGTGTTGCTGTTATTGTTGAGACCCAGACCGTCCGACGTACCAGAAAGGTGTAAGGCAACTGCTTGGACGGCCGGGAAGTGCCACCCAATTTAGACCGGAATCCAGTGGGGGCGGCATCCACAGGGACCGTACCCTCCTACCCCTACCACCAACCTCTCGGAAGGACTTACGGACCCACATGTTTAACGTGATCGTACTTCGCATGAACACGGCGGCAGTTGTGGCAGCGTGCAAATCCAGCGCGCAAACCGCGCCCGAAATGTACCGACAGCACGCGGTGTTCCCAGGTGGTCACCCACCCAAGTACTAACCGCGCCCGATGCTGCTTGACTTCGGTGATCTAACGAGAACCGGTGTTATCAGCACGGTAAGGCCGTTGGCTTTACCCGAAGGTGTGAGGTATCTGCTTGGACAGCCGGGAAATACCACACAATTTAGAAAGGCGCCCAGTGGGGGCGTTATTCGCAGGGACCGTATCCTCTTTTCCCTACCACCAACATTTTGGAAGGACTTAGGGACCCACATATTTAAGGTGCTCGTACTCCTCGTAAACATTGTGACAGTTTAGGTAGAGCCTGAAATCGAACTCGGGTTGTCCGAGTGCAATGCCTGAGCGTTAACCACTGGCCTGCCCCACCTCTGAATGAAGTTCTTAGATAATCTGAAAAATTTGAAGAGTTTTCTGAACAAGTCAAACGTCACCTTGTTGGCAATATTTCCATACTCCTCACCAATTTTGCCTGTTTTATCGACAAGGTCATGCGACCCGGACATTGAAATTGTGACAATGGCTTCCTTGTTAGGTATTCGTAGCAATGTGATATCACTTCTGCTACATACTTGCGTTTCATCCTCGACACACTTCTTTCATGATTTACTCCATACTCCGTGTCCTCGAATGTTTAGCATCAAAAATTAAAATGTAGTCCATTGAATTCCAGATGTAAGGCAAGTCATGAGACAGTAGCAAACCGTCAAACAAATTTTATTCTGAAACTGGAAAGAATTACTGGGCGTTGGTTGGGCTCCAAATAAGCGCCTTCTACTTAAATAATACATTTACAGAATTGCCTCTTTAAATCGCCTGAATATCTAAATTATTTCCTTCGTTATTTACAAAGCAAATCCCCAAGAATGCGTTCCGCAACCATAGAAAAACAAAGAAAATAATAATAATAATAACAATAATAATGATAATAATAATAATAAAAGAAACTAAACGGATTCTTACTCATGAAGGGAAGCGTGGCTTAAACAGCACAGTGAGTTCCAAGGCATGTTTTAAAGGTCATGCGTAGCCCGCAGGGAGAGCACTCGATCGTACTTCATCAACTACAATTTAAATTTTTATGCGTTTTTTATGCGTTAAATTTTTATGCGTTAAATCACAAAAAATAAAATAATATAGTAGTTAAAATTTTTTCTGGTACGAGATACACACAAAAATACGAGATACACACACAAATATTTGCTAAACTATAAAATAGTGCTAATATTTTCTTTTTCGAATGCGGCGAAATAAGTATCAGATAACGTAAAAAAATTAAATTTCAATGTGTTGAAGACCCAGACCGTCCGACAGAATGAAACTCTGTGAATTTAGTCGATAAGGCACCGATTTGCGTGAAAATCGCCCGAAACTCTGCTGAAACATAAAGTAACTAAAAAACTGATTCGAATTTTAAAAAAAATTCGTCGAGTCATATTTCACAGAGTCCTGAAGAACCTCTGTACAAGATGTCCGACGCTTAGATTTCTCGCACCATACGACGCAGACAAGCAAATAAAAAACTCTGATGTGGGCAGCACATGACTTTCCTTATATAATGCAACGAATTTACTCCTTTTGCAGTCAAAAAATAATATATAAGATCCATGTACTTTTTTTAACGTTGAATTGTACATTTGGCGATTTTTCGTATGACAACATGCAAAACTATTTCAAAGTACCCAATTAACTTATATTTCGCGTAACACTAAATAAACAATTATCTATATTGGTAGCAAGTTTAATAAGCGATATAGTCATTATAGTATTACAATATTTTAATAATTAATTCATCAATTAGGCTTTAGTTTTATTAATTTAGCGTCATTTTTGCAATTTCGACGATATTTTCGTCAAACTGCGGCGAAATATCGCCAAGTTAGCAATACTTCGCTAGATTATATGCTAAGTTCGCCAAATGCATCACCGAGTGTTACAGACAAACGGAAAGAAGAGCATTTTTTATATATTAGAAGCTTTGCCCGTCATATGACGAAAATCAGAATTTGCGAAACATTACTTCCCATTTGGCACAATTTTTATCAATTTGGCGCTCTTTTTGCCACTTTTGTTACTTTTGTCATTTAAAAAAGTCGCCAAGGTGGCGACGTCCAGCTAAATTTCTTGCCAACTGTTATGGACAGCAGGACGGAGAAATTGGTTATTCTTATGTTCGTTCCAAGATATTGAACTTTCATCAATTCGCCGAAATCACACCAAGCGTTATGGACAGAGAAATAATTTACTTTTATAATATATAAATGACTATTGGCGTCTTCAGTTCATTGATTTCGTATCAGTTTAATCAATTTGGTGAATTTTATCAATTGGATGACATTTTCGTCAATTTGAGAACATTTAAAAAGTCACCAAGTTGGAGATATTCCAACAAATTTGTCCCTAAAATTTTGAACGTTTCGAACGAAAAATAGGTTATTGTTATAGTAGATTATTATATTCTTTCCAAGATATTGAATTTTCGTCAAGTAGTCGTCATTTTTATCAATTTGGAGACATTTTCATTAATTTGACAACATTTAAAAAAGTCTCCAAGTTGGCGACATTCCGCCAAATTCGTCGCCGAAATCACACCAAGCGTTATGGACAGAGAAATAATTTACTTTTATAATATATAAATGACTATTGGCGTCTAAATACAAAGGTATTACACAAAGTATCTTTCCCTTCCCGGTCGTCCAAATTGTTACTCAAGTCCTCTGGACGAGTCAGACGGCCTGGGGTTTCCACAAAGTATCTTTCCCTCCCGGTCGTCCAAACAGTTACCTTACACCTTTCTGGTAGGTCGGACGGTCTGGGTCTCAACAACAACAAAGTATCTTTCCTCTTGAATGGAAAAGCTACATCCACCAAAATGACGTCACCAAATTTATCGCATAATAATACATACGAAAAGTGAACATATTTCACAATAATTAATAATTTTTTTTTATTTTATGTGATTTTTTGATAAATTTATTTGAACATGCTAGCTTTCTAAAGTTTGTGTCAATCGTTTTCTAATGAAAAATTACATGCGAAATGACTATTTGCGTAATTTTAGTAAAGGTTTTCATTTTTTGATGAATTTTAAAAAATTCTCTCGAAAAATTAAAGTGTTCTTTACATTCGATTGCGTTCAAAAACAATAGGATTCAAGAATTCCGGTTCGATTCGATCGTGAGATATCGTTTCCATAAACTTTCTGACACACACACACGTCATCACCTCAAAAACATTTGATTCGTGTTCACGGATGACTGAAACGTGCTCTCCCGTCAAAAACACGAATTCGAATTTTCTACCCCGTCACAATACTTTCCTTATACATTATGTATATAAGGGAAGTAATAATACTATAATAAAATAATATAATATAATGAAATAATATTATAACTAATAAAATGATATAATAATAATAATAATAATATATGCCATAAATTCTTCGCGTAAAAAGAAAAGTAAGATGATATTTTTCGCTTAGAATCACATTTAATAAGGACGTTTCAGATGAAGTTTCAAAACACTAAAGTATTTGCTCATTTTGCAAAGGTGAAGAAATTTAAATGATAACACTTAATGTAAAAATAACTTACTTAAGCCCACGACACAGTAATTAATTCTTAAATTCTCTCACATATTTAAAAAAATGAGCACGTGCATTTAGTTATTGAAGCATGCCAATTTCCTAGGACAGCCCTTAAGCATCCCAATAGTTTTGTAAGGAAAGGACCATGCGTGCACACATCAGGTCTATCTATAGTAAAGTGGCCATGCTAGATCAGAGAAAATTGATTTCAGTGACCTTAGCGAAAAAAGTTAGGATAACGACTTCGCCAACAGCGAGGTCGACACACACACACACACACACACACACACACACACACACACACACACACACACACACACACACATATATATATATATATATATATATATATATATATATATATATATATATATATATATATATATATATATATATATATATATATATCGTTGTAAAGCATACTTTAATCATCTAGATAATGCTCTGCAACGCCTTTTTAATACTTTACAACAAAGTTGAAAAGTGTTTATGACTTTGATGACTCTGTCTGTCTGTCTGTTAGCACGTTAACTGTTGTAAAAATGACTTTATCAAAATGAAATTTTAGTATGTGGTTCGGACTGTCTGTGGAACCTATGGGAATACTGTATAAATGAATAGTATCACTCAATTAGTTTTAGATTGAACCCGGGTCAAAAAAATCAAATACATTGAACCCTATGGGACCTAATTTTTTAAACATATTTTAATAAGATTTAAAATTCACAAATTGACACACAGACACACAGACAGACAGACACACAGACAGACAGACACACAGACACACACACACAGACATCACGCTAAAAATAGTTTTTTCGTATTCTAGAGGTCTCGAAACGTGTAGATCCCTCGAAAAGTCGAGTTGCGATTTTCGGCATGATTCCAATACTTTCCCTATACATTACCATGTATTGCAGGGAAAGTAA
This sequence comes from Amaurobius ferox, assembly GCA_951213105.1. Lineage (NCBI taxonomy): Eukaryota > Metazoa > Arthropoda > Arachnida > Araneae > Amaurobiidae > Amaurobius > Amaurobius ferox. Next base: position 52,078,357 of record OX578145.1, read on the forward strand.
AAATGAATTTGAGTCTATGGGGACAGTCATGCGCTGCCCCCATCAGATTTTTCGTTTGTAATACTACTCTTGTTAGTGCTGATTTCTAGAAAATGAAGAGTTTTTATTTTTATCATCAGTTACAGTCACCCGGCTCGATGGGTCCTGTTAAATGTGAAAGGATGTCGGTGAGACTAAAAAGTTTGAGAACCGTTGGCCGAATAAGTATGAATCGATAATAAAACAGTTAAAGAAGGCATTTATTTGACACAATAGAGTTATAGACGAATTGTCAGGAACAGGGCCATATTAAAGCAGGGGCCCCTTTTATAAAATGGGTTCTCAAAATTGATTTATGTAAAAAAAGCAAATATATAGGAGTATGTATCGAAAATGGAGCAATTGTGTGCAATCTAAATAGCATTTAACAGGTGAGAATTTCAAAATTTATGAAGAGTGCAAATTTATCTACAATTGACAACAATATTAAAAGTGTCAGTTTTACTAATTAAAATATACATTGATATAAATTGAAATTTTTGAGAATTTCCCGATATTAAAATTTTCTTTGATTTGGGTGGGGGAAGTGTCATTAATGTTTAGTCCTCTACTATGAGTAGGGGGCCCTCCGAACGTTCGCTTGGGCCCAGGTCCCCAGGAAAGCTTAGTCTGACCCTGGTCCGGGATGGTACAATAAATATAACACATAAAATTAGAAATCTAATAAAGAGCTTACTCAAAACGTCCTATCTCAGTAGCAATGTATGTTTGAATACGAAAAAGAATACGTACTACGTACTTTCACAAAAACTGCAGGTGCTATCATGTTACTGACCCTGATGGTATAACTTTGTGAAAGTATTTCTATATACGTGTTTTATTTTTTTTCCCTGTCTACTAATTATACAATGATCCTCAACTTTGTAATTGGCTTTTCCGTATATCTTGTTTTGTTTCCGAGTCCATTAGCTTTACTTCTTAAATTATCCAATAGATTTGTTGCAGTTTCATCGGACATAGTCACTTTACTATTCAATAGTGTATAGTCAATTTACTGTAGATAGATCTAATGTGCAAACTCATGGATATTTCCTTACAAAGTTATTGGGGTGCTGAATGACTTTCTTAAAAACGCCTGTATTTTAATATTCTTCCTCTTCTACGATTAAATGAGTTAATTTAAATCCGTTCTATAAAATCTTGCCGTCTATCGGCATTTGTATCTCAAAAATGCGTTTACAAAGAAAACTCCAAATAAGAATTCTCTAGAACTAATTGGAATTCAGGTCTGAATTTTAAGTCCATTGATCAAATAACATCGTTCTTTACTTTATTAGTGTACATTAAAATATTTTCCTCATCTGGATTCTATGTCCACGTAAGGACAAAACTGCCTTGAATTCCAGATGCATTTGCAAAAGTAAGTTAAAAGTAAAAAAAATAATACAACTTACTTTAATTCTACTTTTCAAAGTTGGCAAATTCTTAGCTGAAACAAATTTGTAAAGTACAACTTAAAGTAGAGTATCTTTATTTTATAATTGCATTGAATGTTTTGTTTCTGAAGATTGACGTATTTTCAGGGGGAGGGGTTTCTACATTCCTTATTATACAAAGTTTAAGTAAAGGGAAAGTATTGTGATGCATTCAAAAATCTGATCCACGGATTTACATGTAGCTGCCATTTTTGAAAATATTTATATTTAAAGATTTTTAAACATTTAAAAATATAAATAAAAGTTTTATACACATTTATGCAATTATTTTTATTCGCAATTAACGTAATTTTATTATACATAATTTTATACATAAATATATAATTAAGTATAAATATAATTGTGAATAAAATTAATTATGTATGAATAAAATTATAGATAACAAGAAAGATTAATCATGCAAAAAGCATTGATTATGAAACACTTTCCAACTACAATACAATTTTATTTAAACATCTCTAAAATGCAATACATTCAGCGGTAATATGTTTAAATTTATCACAATACTACAATAATTTATTATATTTGAAACCGTTATCGAAAAAAATTGACTTTATTCAAATGACGTCAATGAAATATACATTGCCTGGCTCTATGAAAAAGCAGTAAAAATTTCATTCATAAACATTTATTCTATTCCTTTCATTCATCACAATACTACAATAATTTATTTTACTTAAAACCATGCAGGTAAAAGTAATTTAACCCTGTGTTTAAAACTTCACCTAAAAAGTCTGCTATAAAATCGTTTGTTCTCTATATCAAAACAATAACTGTTTCATTCATATCAACTATATTGCAAAGTCCAGGGCTTTCGTTAAAGGCAAATTTTTCGTTAAAGAAATTCAGGGATTCTTATACAAACCATATTACAGCATGATGTGTTTACAATCTCCATAAGTGAAAATTAGGCTTCGTTGTAGAAATAATCAAAGCTTGATGATCATTTAAACTCAAATATATTGTAATTGTGTTGTTTCAGAATGTAGGTACACGAAATTTAAGCAAAAGTAAAGCGGTTTTAGGACGGATATAACACTAAATATAAATTAAAAAGAACTTTAAAAATCAGATTTTTGACACAAGATGGATGACATATTTTATTTTGAAGTGGGTCACGTGATTTCTTCATATAATGGTCACGTAATCTATTCACATAATGGGTGTAATTATTATTTTAATTTTTATTTAAAAACTACTGAATATATTTTTCTGAATTTTTTTTTATATATCTTATGTGACAATTTGAATATTTCCTAAAACCTTCGAAGCAATTTGTGAATTTTAAACTCGCTGAAAAAATGATTGAAATATTAGGTCCCATAGGATTCAATGTATTCTATTTCTTCAATCTGGGTTCAATCCAAACCTAATTGGGTGATATTATTCATTTATATTCTCATAGGTTCCACAAACTAAAGTCATTTTTACGGCAGTTATCGTGCGAACGGACAGACAGACAGACAGACAGAATGAACAAAGTCTTAAACACTTTTCAACTATGTTGTAAAGTGTTAAAAATGTTAGGAAAATATACTTTTAATATATAGATTTTATTCAGAAACAAATGACTTTATTTGCAGAATGAAAATACGAGCTATTTTGGATATATTTCATGTTTTTGATCTCAAATGAAATCATAAAAATAACAATTCTCACTATTATCAAATTAGTGTAGTGTAAAAATTTTATAGCCCATGTTATTTACAATAACAACGGCTATAAAACTATTTTTTGCTTGCTCACATAAGCCCATTGTTATATAGCTGACCCCGATATCAAAAGTCGTTTGAATCTTTATCGGGATCACATTAATAATATATATGTAATGCATGGTGACCAAAATAATATTATTATAAATAGATGGAAAACATATATATTTTTACTTTTTCATACAAAGTATAAAGTATTGTTTTCACGAGAAATTCCGATTTCGAGATTTTGATGCCAATATATGTTTCGAGAGTGTTCTGCTTGTTCGTCTGCGGTCGAGTTCTGGGGTACATTATAGTTACTACAAATATCAACGAATTTTTACGAAACTGTAGATTCGCTTTGTTATCGAGAAATCTAGAACAAGATAAGAATTTTTGAAACTCGAGTGATAACCTTGAAATTGATTCGAAATTTTATATTTCCTCAACAGGGCAGCATAGGACAAAATGTGACACAATCATTCTTAAAAGAGGTTATTTACGACTCAATCAATCATCACGAAAATTAATAGTTTCTCACTGTGCAGTGAGAAATATCGGTGATACAATTTTTGTGTTCGGAACGTTATTTCCCTTCCTCCTCCGAGGAGGGGGGGGTATCTCCCGGACAGGGCAAATATTGTAAAATTTGCAATTGTCTTGTAAAATTTGCAAATAATCAAATAAAATAATATTAATATTAATAATAATAACCACAAGTTGCTTAAAAATGGATTCTGTGATAAGAAAGTCGAGCAAGGCTACATTCTAGTTAATTACTAGTTAAAATAACTAGTTAATAATCTAGTTAATTACTCGTCAATTACTAGTTTTATACTTTCAGCCTTTATGACTTATATACATATTTACAATTATGCATATTTATATAGGTAACAGTTAGAGAAAACAATAAGACTGAGTTCAGACAAGTTGTTGATCCAACTGTCTAGTAGTCCATAAATAAAGAAACTTTGATATACCACTATTGAATAAGTTCAAAAAATAAGTTTAAAAGGTGCACTTTTATCCTTTGAAAATTCTCAATTTCATTATATCCTAAGTCATCACGATTCATGATTCGTTCCTTCTACTGGCAGAAAATAACCAAATCACAATAACAATTCTCATTTTTTAAGAAACTTTCTAAAACTAAACGCAATAGGAGATGAAAATATAATTCATAACATAAAGAAATGACGTATTAACATTCCTTCTTCCTTTAATTATGCATTCGAACACGAAATTTGAATCTACCCGGCGATAATGAACATCATCAAGACCGAGTCGGCGCCTCTCCCGCCACCGTTGATTGCAATTACATGAACGATAAAACAGAAACCCACGAGGATTACTGTTCTAAAGAAATGAAGAAACAAAAATGAAATCTCCTTAATAATAAATACCATCAAAGAAATGATAACATTAAATTATAAATTCGAATATATTGGAATAATAATTAGATTATGGTGATCCTTTCGTTTGAACTTGCATCGTCTTCAAAGGGATTTTTTTAAATTTATGATGACGCGTGGAATTATTGGAATTTTAAATCAATTGAATTGTGTTTTTAATGGGGACGGTGAATGAATAAATTTTCTGCCTTTATAAATTTCTCCCGCGTGTTTGTTCTTGAAACATTTGCGGCCGAATTTTATGCCTCTTTTTTTTAAACGAAAAGTTATGGCCTGCAGATTTTGATTGCAGCCAGAAATTACTCCCAATCTCTAATATATTTTCGTAAATATATAACGTAAATTTATTTTAAACTTACCTGCATTTTATTAAAGCAAATCTGATGTGGACTGTGAATGACTGTTCACAGCAGTCGCATATTCATTTTTTGCATATATTCCGTAATATATTATAGTGGTTTTCTAAAGTTTATTTAAGTTTACCTTTTTTATGCTTTATTGCACAAAATCGATATAATAATTATCTAATGCATCTAATGCAGTTTCCTCAGATCTTCCAGAAGCGCCCTAGTCATGCAGAAGACTGAATCGCTGCACGCCGATTATAGCCAAAACAGGACGGACCTTACATAGATTGGAACCTAACATTACTAGGAAAAAGGCAAAAGGAAGAACTTCAGAAACTTATAAAGGCACAAATATTATAATAATACAGTATACAGTTGTTTCGAGGATACGCTGGATCCCCTTCGTCAGTGCAGGAGAGCCAACAAACCCGAAGTCCAAAACCTGAATAGGCGCAAATAGAAGAAACAGGAGAGGGTTATATATATAATACCTGGACAAAGAGGTTGCTTGAGAGATCCAATCAGAAAGCAGACTGAAGAACAGTCCAGCTAATCCGAAACGAGAAGTAACCCACAAGATCGGAGTGTGCTAAAACACAACAGGTATATCTTCAAGTCCGAAGAAGAATAAATAAGACCCAACATTCTTGTTCAGACTTGAATCTTCTTGTCGAAATATTCATCTTGCGTGTTACTTCTCATTTCGGATTGGTTGGATTATTCTTCAATTCGCTTTCTGATTGGTTCACTCAAGCAAACTCTTAATACAGGTATTAGGCATATAACCCTCCCATGTTTCTTCTATTTCAAAGCCAGCTGTTAGAAAAAACGGTTGAAAAAAGGCAAAAGATTACCGAGATCCATAAGGATACTCACAAAAAAGTTCAAACCGCGGTTGAGGCTGAGGATATGGAAGCTGAGACTGAACCGAATGTTAAATCCAGTGCTGAAAAGATTGAGGAAATCATCAACCTCATCAGAGGATTTATCAGTATGTTCAATTTAGACGACTTAAAACATCTGTTGATGCAGTTCGCAGAGTTGATACAAAAAAAGAGCGATCCAATGGCAATGGTTTTTGAGGCCTTTAAAATAATCACGGATTTTAAAAACAAAAGTGAGAAGCAAACCCGTCATGGCTAGGTCCCAAAAAGAATCCTTTAAAATAATATTCTGGAATGCGAACGGCATATCTCCAAGAATAAATGAAGTTAGAGCTATGTAAACGAAAATGAAGTAGACGCCTTGTTAATTCAGGAAACTAAAGTTAGAAAAAGTAAAAAGCTAAATATAGTCAACTATAATAGCTATCACAATTTTAGATCAAATACTACTGCTAGGCCCCATGGAGGAGCAGCAATATATTTTAAAAGAAATATTATCCACGAGGAACTAAATAACATAAATCTTCAAGGAATAGACAATACTAGCATAAAAATTAAGATAAATAATGCAAACTCTTTATCTTAGCTTCAACGTATGTCAAAATTATGAGTGGAATAAATACAGCTGCGCAACTGGAACTCCTTTTCTCGCGATATCCAAACACGATACTTGCTGGCGACTTCAACGCACACCATCGAGCGTGGGGCTGTAGGAGAACCAACACACGCTGCACACAGATGCACAGATTGCTGAGCACAAAAAACACCAACATTATTGCACCATTGAGACCAACCTGCTTCTCAGGCGGCAACAGCTCATTCATAGACTTTGTCCTAACGAGAAACATAGAATACGCTCACACTATTAATACCCTGGATGAATTCGACTCGGATCATCTACCGATACTGGTGACATTCGATCTGAACACTCCTCTTCCAGTCTGTCTGGGACAAGAGAGGGTGAACTGGAACGCATTCAAAAGAGCACTATTCGAGCCGCACTTAGCAGTATCCGACATATTGAGCACGGCGGATATTGACACTGCCACGCACACACTCAGAACAGAAATCAAGAGAGCACTTGCCTCTGCGACAACACATAGTGAGTCACCAAAAATGCCCACATTTTCCCACCATGTCAAACAATTAGTTAGACAGAGAAATAGAATGCGTAAGACATGGCAGGCTAACAGAGACCCCATCCTTAAAAGGAAGCTTAACAGATTCACGTGTAAAGTCAGGGAAACATTGTCGCAGAAAAGCAGCAACAGTATAAAGAATGAATCGAATCCCTTAGCCCCGAAGACGTATCGCTCTGGCAATTCGCAGAAAGACTCAGAAATCCCCAAATTAAACTCCCGCCACTAATAGATGGCGTTAATATCGCGTACTCCGACGAAAAAAACCGAGGCGCTTGCAAGGCATTATGAAAACAATTCGAACCAAACCATGATCTAATGTGTCAGGACACCCTAAGAATGGTTAGACAAACTCTAAATAATTTCAGGAATTTCCCGGTCACGGCTGAGATTAACCCAGCCATCCCGTAAGGAATAGTAGAAATTATCAAAAACCTTAAAAACCGTAAAAGCACAGGGCACGACAAAATCAGAAATATCGCGGTAAAAAATCTCTCTTAAATGTAATATTTTACTTGACTATCTTACTAAATAAAATATTAAAACTAAACTATTTCCCCAAAGAATGAAAGGATGCGATAATTATAGCGATCCATAAGCCGGGTGAGGATGCCACAATTCCAGCCAACTACAGACCAATTGGCTTGCTACCGACACTTAGCAAAATTACTGAGAAAATAATTCTTAAGAGACTGAACACGAACCTTAGTGAGAATGACATTATCATTCCGGAGCAGTTTGGATTTCGGCCAAAACCCTCCACCACTCATCAATTTCTGAGAGTGGTCGAGCACATATCTTCTGGTTTTAATAACAAGACACCCACAGCTGCGATTTTTCTGGACATACAAAAAGCCTTTGATAAAGTGTGGAACTGTGGATTAGCGTACAAATTGATCACATTAAAAGTCCCTGACGCACTTGTCAAACTTTTAATCTCATACTTAAATAACAGACACTTTCAAGTCGGAGTAAAAGATAACTTATCTACACCCAAGCTTATTAAATGTAGTGTACCGCAAGGTTCCACCCTGGAACCGACACTTTTTAACATATACCTGAACGACATCCACAGGACTCCAAACACAGAGCTGGCACTCTATGCAGATGACAGTGCGATACCTGAAAACACACATATCTCTCAGTAATGCACAGACAGCTACAACACCACTTAGACATTCTCCAAACATGGTTGGAAAAATGGCGAATAAAATTAAACCCCAATAAATGTCATTGGATTTATTTCTCGAGGAAACATAAACCTCCGCCGCCTCTATACATAAACAACCATGCCATACGCGCGGAAAAATCTACTAAATACCTAGGTGTAACGATAGATTCACACCTAATCTGGAAACTGCACGTAACGAACTTAATACAAAAAGCGCATTCAACAGCAGGAGTCTTATACCCAATGATAGGAAACGGAATTCTCAGTTACCAAAATAAACTCCTAATTTATAAATCGATCATCCGCTCGAGAATACTGTATGCAGCACTCGTATGGGGATATGCCTGTAAAACTACCATAGACTTCTTAGAGACAAAACAAAATAAAATCCTAAGCATAATCAGGAAAGCCCCAAGATACTTAAGAAACTCGGTAATTAGGAATGACTTCAAAATAAAAACCGTTAGAGCCCAAATTAAAAAGCTTGCGCTTATATTCTACAAAAATTTGCCAAACGAACTTTTACTCAATCTGCATGACTATGATCTTCGCAAGGCCAAATCTCGTAAGAGACCCCGCGCTTTACTAAACATTGATAATCGGAACTATGTACGTCGCACCTCAAGCAGATGAAATTAAATAAAAATCGCGAACAATGTTTTTTTACAAAAATGTTCTTAAACTGTAAACTGCTAAAATGCTAGTTAGCACTCAGATCTGCATCAACCCCTCCAAATTGCTTAAACTCTAAATATGCAACAAACTGCCACACTAGGAGCTAGGTCAAATAATTAAATAAGTAGTAAATAAAATCCTCGAACCTCCAATCACGGGTCAATGAAATAATGTCACCAATAACCAATATAATAAGAACCAATATATTGAGATTGGAACCAATATATTGAGATTGGAACCAATATATTGAGATTGGAACCAATATATTGAGAGCTTCGCGCCTGGTGCTCTGTCCTGTCCGAAAACCCGAACTTTATTTTCCTCCATTCAGCTTTTGGACTTCGGGTTTGTTAGTTCTCTTGCATTGAAGAAAGGAATCCATCTTTATCCTCGAAACCACTATATGATGCATTATTATGTTATTTGTGCTTATATATGTTGATCCTTATCTTTTGCATAAAGTTTATTTTACTTATTCACTAACCTGGATTATCAATTCTTCCTTAACCATGGTACTGAACTGGATTTTCGATTTTTTCCCGATCATACTCCTTTTAAATTGTTTGTAACCCCCCCCCCCCCCCAAAAAAAAAAAAAAAAAAAAAAAAAAATTAGTAATTAGGTTTAGCAATGCGTGATTAGATGGCACTATCAATCAAAATTGGCCTCTTTTGGAATTGGGCCGAATTTATTTAAATTTTTTTCTTTTGAACTAATTCGAAATTATAAAAATCTGGGTGAGGCGTTTTCTTCGGGAGTTTAAGTACATTTGTACTAAGTTTAATGGCTGTGAGCCGCTTAGATTTTTTCCTACAGACGACACAGTTAGATAGTCAGACTTCTTCTATTATTATTATAGATAGATTTTGTCGACATTTGTAAGTCTTTTAAAACAAGGGCCGATTCTGTTTTAATAAATCATACAAAATCTAGGCACAGCATAGCAATTTGACCACAGTAAAACCAAGTGTACAGAAAATATATATAAATATTACGATACTCCTAGAATCTGTGAGGTTTCGTAAGTATGAACTTGGCTGTTGCAGCCTCGTCTAACCTGAGCTCAATTTTGATATTTGAATCCGGCTGTATTGTAGTACTAAATTTGTTGGTTGTCTTAGAGGAAAATGGCTAATTTTCGTGCTGTCATTACAGACATCGATTATCCATCCTGATGAGTCCATAATACGCACGAAAACAGTCCGTGAATACTGTTATATCTGTAATTGGTGTGCAATTGCACATCATATTATTATTAAGTCATGATGGGGCAATTTCTGCCAGTTGAACTATCGTCAGCTGACTTCATCCCTGTGAGGTAAAATAAATATATTGAGCTGTGTTGTTCATATGATTAGAACGCAATACATTGCGATATAAATTTTTTTGTGAGCTCTGTATATACCTTTCTTTAGTTTTATATAACACTAGCAGATATATTCAGCGCTTTTCGGGGTTCAAAACATCTACAATTTTCAGTCGTATTCTAAATGTAGTTCTTCAGAAAACTTTATTATAATAATAAGTTAATTCCTCTAAAAATTAATATATTCACTTTTCTCGATATACAAAATTACCAGCACAGGTAGGTCGGAAGAATACAACATTCTATTCCCGTTTTTAAACAAATTTGTTAAAAACACGAAATTTGCTTAATATGCGACAAAATGAAGCTACTAAAAGGGTAGGTACTTGTACCATTTTTAACCTTCTTCAACAATCGGTTAAACACAATAGAAAATGTATGAGCTTGAAAAATACTTACCAAAATAAAATACATTACCTTATTGTTAGATGTATAAATAATTTCCGTAATCTTGTATCATAAGGCAATAATTAATATAATACAAACAAAAATATAATACTAAAATTTATAAAATTCATTTTATATTAATTCTTTTGTTATTTGAATAGTATAATTTAAATAAAAATCGTCTGACTTAAGTCCATTTGAATTTATTCCTTTGCTAAGTAACATGATATAATTTTCTTCAAATAAACTTTTGTAAAAATAAACTAAAAGTGTCTGCATAAGTATAGTTCTGTTTCAGATTTTATTTTGCATTTTTGTATTAATATATTGATGTCCTAAAAACTTGAAATTTGGAAGGGCAATCCGCAGTAAAGTACCAAAATCATACTAAATTTGAAAAACAAAAACAAAAAAAGCCGTTAAAAACTGTGAATTTGTATACGGAACAGATAAACAATCAGACTTTTAAATTTGTATATACAGATTTTCAATTTATGGCGTTCCATTGTATCATAAGTTTTAAGTATGTATTGTAGTTATCAAGCGAGATGCATTTCTTTCCCCAAAGTCGAGAGATATATTCTTTTGAAAACGAAATGCATTTTATTGTCTTCATTAACAAAAAAAAAAAAAAAAAGATATTGTGGCAATAAAATTCCAGACCATAATAATACCTGAAAGGTGAACTCCGGATTTAAGGAAACTATGATGTCATAGTTTTATCAGTTTGTTTCAGTTGTTGACCATGAAAAGAGGGTTTTAAAAGTAACTTTTAGCAAAAGGTAATCTTCTTAAATTATTTTATAACGAGACAGAGGGCGGATGGGTTACGCTTAATGTATTTATTTCCTTTCGAAGGAATATACAAGCTGATATACTGGTTGAGAAAAAGGTTACCTTGCAGCTTTTTTAGATGTTTATAATTAAATTAAATAAATAAACATGTTATTATACTTTTTTAAGGCACAATTTGTAAACTCAAAGGAAAAGTACTATAAACATGTTAGGTTCGTATATTAATATGTATGTCATTCAACAGATTTAAAACGTGAATTCCTGGTGTAGATTAATCGCAAGTTTGTCTTAAATGGTACATACAGTATTTAAGATGTACTTAATGCGCTTAAAAATAATAATAGATTTCTAATTATTTACAAAATATCGTTGCAAAGCCGAAATTTTCGCTACGTTTCAAATTTTTGTAACATTTCGCGAATTACGAACGTACGACGGTCAAAATCGCGAGCAAAGTATTTGGAAATTGGCGGTCAAAATCGCGAGCAAAGTATTTGGAATTTTGGATAACACTAGCCTGCGATGATTTTGTGAAAATGAAACAAATTTGTTACTTTCCTTATATACATAATGTATAAGGAAAGTATTGTGTCGGGGTCGAAAATTCGAATTCGAGTTTTCGACGGGAGAGCACGTTTCAAGCATCCCTGATCACGAATCAAACATTTTTGAAGTGATGTCTGTGTGTGTGTGTGTGTGTGTGAAAGTATGTGTCGAAAGCCCAGACCACTCGGCTCGTCCAGGGACTTAGAGCAGCAAGATGAGTGGCCGGGTGAAAGTATGTGTGTGTATGTGAAAGTATGTGTGTATGTGTGTGTCTGTGAAAGTATGTGTGTGTATCGGTGAGTCTGTAGAGACGATAACTGACGAACGAATCGACCCTTTCGAACGAAATTTGGTACAAAAATCACAATCCGTAAACACGGGAAGTCTATTGTTTTTAAACGTAATCGAATGTCCAGAACCCCTAAATTTTCGAGTGAAATTTTGAAAAAATCGTCAAAAAATCAAAACCGTTAATAAAGTTACGCAAATAGACATTTCTTATGTAATTTTTTATTAAAAAACGATTGACATAAATTTTAGAACGCTAACTTGAACCGTTCTCGAGATATTGCACATTTTTCATAAAAATTTTCAAAAAGTTATATAAAATAAAAAGAAATATTTCCTATTGAGAAACATGTTCACTTTTCATATGTAATACCATGCGATAAATTGGGTGACATCATTCTCGTGGATCTAGCTCGCTCCATTCATGAAAAAATATACTTCGAGTAATACTTTTGTATTTGAACGCCAATAGTCATTTATCTGCTATAAGAATAACTTATTTCTCCGTCTGTAAAACTTGGTGAGATTTTGGCGACGAATTTGGCGGAATTTCGCCAACTTGGCGACTTTTTGAAATGCTGTCAAATTATCGAAAATCTCGCCAAATGGATTAAAATGACGCTAAATCAATGAAAATGACGACTCATTGTTGAAAATTCAATATCTTGGAAAGAATATAAGTATCTACTATAAGAAAAACCTATTTTTTTACTGTAAAAAGTAGTGAATTCATTGCATTATATAAGGAAAGTCATGTGTTGCCCACATCAGATTTTTTATTTATGTTATTGGATGTGCCGAATTTGAACTTGGTATCCGTTTTTCCACAGACCACACATTAAGCAGCTATATGCCTTCGGGTTAGTCGTGTGGTCTGGGTCTTCTAGAACCCTTACAGTTATTCCCGGCCACTCAAACTGCTGCTCGTGCCCTAGGGCGAGTCGGGTGGTCTGGGTTTTCGACACCCCTTTCCGTTTTCGCACATTTCGAGATTTTATGTATTTTTGACATTTATCAGTTTTCTAAACTGAGCATTTCATATCGATTTTGATAGAAATTTATAAATGGATGATTCCATAAAGTCATTTCTAATGTTTTATTTTAAAAAAGAAACGGCCTTAGGGCAGAACTAACCGCATTCGGATTTTCGATCCCTTCCCCTGGGGCTCAGATAATGGTACTTTTAATGAACACTCAATCAGCCTTTCATTAGATTAAGGCTGAATATTTGCTCATGTATAACATGGATTACTGGATCGACCATCGAACTTTCGTGTTTCTTTCAGTGTGAACAAAATGGGGGCAGGGGGGCGGAGAGAAGGGGTAGGGCTTTTGTTTTTCAGATCCCTCTCGAAGCCCCTAAGGCTGAAATTTGACAACCGGGCAGAGCCTAACTGGACCAGATTTCATTTGAGCTAACTGTCTTTGACGCTAAGCACTATACCATGTAAAGCGAAATAAAACTTATCAAAAATAGTTGCAGCTCACCTCTTTTTTTTAATGTTAGTTTCCCTGTTTTTAACGACTTGCATACTAGACATATATAATAAAAAAAATGCTCATCTGGCTGTGTGTCTGCACCTGCCTGTCATCTGTAGCAGAACATCAAAGAGTTGGACAGCGGTGAAATGTACAGCAAAGGTACTTCAGGTCTCCGGACGATGACTATCGACGAAATTTTTTTGAAATTCGAATTTGTTTTTTATTCACTTTATGTTGAAGCACGATTTTGAGCAATTTTTACAGAAATCGGTTCCTTAGCGATCGAAAATATTATCACTGAGTTTCTATCTTGCCATCATCGAAGAACGTTTTTTCTAACGGTATTCAAATCGAATCCGTACAGCAATTCCTACCCACACCCATATTTATTTATTTATTTTTAAATACATCGAATGATGCATGGTTTAGGTAAACTGATTTATATTTCACTGCATCCGAAAACGTAAGATTATCACAATTCTATATTTTGATAAAAAATTGGGTGTATATCTTCATTCTAATAAACAAAATTCTTTTGAATTGTTCTATTTTCTGATTTTTTGTAAATTTTCAAACAAAACCATAAAAATTATGATTTTCGATTCCGCTGGAGAAGAGGGGCATTCTCCGGTTGCTAGTTGCTATGCACTGTGTGGTGTGACACTCATCATAACTTTTAAATCCCGGAAAACGCCTGATACAGCTTTTAGTATTTATATAAAAATTTACACAAACTAAACTATTTGGCAATAAAATATTTGGCTAAGAAAATGATAAGACGTTTATTAAAAATCTCAACCAGTTACAAAGTCAAATACGGCATCTTTCTTTTGAAAATTGAGTTACAGCAGCAGTGTTAGCAAAAGCAACATAATTTTATGAGCCTTGTTTTTTCTAAAGTGCTTGCTCTGTCTATGCTGAAAACGGAGTTTAGTTTCTGTTTTTGAAACTGGTTGATATTTTAATCAACTTTTTACGCTGTTATTAAAGAAGTATTTTTATTAAGATATATTTATGTTTAATAATATATTCGAATCTGTTTGAATAAAATAAACAGAAACTTATCGACGTCTTTTGTTTAACTTTTAAATTTTGATAAGAGCCCCAAAAAAAATAAACATCTCTAAAACAATCACTTTATCAGTGAAATTTTTTTACTCTATTCATAATTTAAAAGTTTAGCCAAAACACAATCCCTGTTTATTTAAAAGCTTTTATCAATGGAAAAGAATTTGAGATGAATCATTATTTCCAAATTAGGTGAGAGTTTGGAAATTCTCAAAGGATTGCAGTTGAAACATTTTTTTTAAAAGATATTTGAGTTAAAGAATTCGAAACAATTTGAATGTATAGTGTTCCAATAAAGTTTTGGAACTCTATTATGCAAATATTTTGTATTGGAAGTTAAGCATTTTTTTAAGAGTTAAAAATAGATAGTTTTAAAGAGAAAATTTTCCATTGTAAAAATATTAGTGATGCAAATTTTTAACCATACATGCTACATAAAACATGTTTATTTGACTCAATGTGTATAGTCCTTTTTGTGTAACTACCTTTTTTCGGAATTTATTTTTTACAGAAACTATACATATTCTAAACATTTAATCTTAAATTTGTCTGCTTTCTTTGGTTTAAAGATTTTATCCTTTTGGATAAAAGCTTTGGATATCAGCAAACAAAATAAATCAATCTTATCCGAATTAGGGGTATGCCATTAAAATTAATGTCTGAAAAGCGGTATACATACAAGTTTAATGCCTGAAAACGGTATGCACTAAAGATTAATGTGCAAAAGGGTTATTCTGATACGATTAATGTCTTAAAAGGGGGTCTAATTAATGTCTTCTAATTCATTTAAAGAAATGTTTTGTAGTCAGTTTTATCTGTGTTAAAAGTCTTTTAGTACAAATAAAAATTATTAAAGTACGGGTGTAAACCTTTTCACTTTTGAATTAGAGTCTTAATTTGGAGTAGCCTTACTATGAAACTTTGTTTGGAGTATTTTCATGTCGAGTATTTGAGTAAGTTTTACATGCCAAGTTAGGTGTCATTGCAAATTAGCGCCCTCTTTTTACAATGAGGTAATTTCACTTGTACCACAATTCCTCTAGTATTTGACATCTAAGAGTTTTTTAAAAAAATATACTATTTTTTTATTCAAAACTTGGGAATAAAATGAGGATTTTAAATGATTAAATACGGCTATATTTTCTCTTTTTTTAAAAAAATTATACATGGTTGCGTGTTCACTGTTGTTACAAGTAAAACTTATCATTACAGTGGTTTTATAGCTGTAGTTAACAGTTGATTTTATATCAGTTTCATTATGAAAGAAATTAACCTTATGAAAACTTAAAAATAAACATTGCGGACTAATATTTTATATTGCTACAATCGTACATGTATAAAAATACTTTACATTGCTACAATTATAGCGGTCTTAATTATTAGAGTGCACATTATGTGGCAGTTTGGGAACATGGGAATAACTTCATTCTTATGGCTTGAGAACCGAAAATTATTACACAAATCGTGTGAAAATAAAATAAGTTAATTCAGGGTGGTTCAACATGGGGCTAGCGATATAATTATTGTTGCCTGCGAACCAGGATATGCTGAAAAATAATAATTAGTTCACATTAAAATTATATAAATTTTATTAAAAGTGAATGAATTTTGGCATATAACTCTAATGAAAACCGAGCTCAAATAAAATATGACGCATAAAACTAACAGATATTAATTGTCATGTTATTTTAAATTATTTTCAATAGGGATATACTAGTTTGAGTAGAATTTTAACAGAAAATTAGCGCAGTATTTTGCGGACGTTCAACTGCAATACGCTTCTTGAAATCGTTGTCCTGGGTCCATTAGAAATAAAATTTCAATCCATTAAGTATAATATGCGCCTACTAATTTGTTTCTAAATATTTCCCGTCTAATAGTTGATGGCTAAGTAATGGGAATATTATGATTCACGTTTAAAATGGTTAAATTATAAAAGTAAAGGGTTTAAGGCTTCATATTCGAAAAATGCCAAAATCGTTTAACCTTTTGCTTACGGGTGGGACTGCGTCCATTCCAAACGAAGAGCCTCTAAAAAAGACAGGTATCTGACACACCCTATCCCAAACAGTTCGATCCCCCTTTGCAGACATTGGCGTCCAAGGACGCCAATGTCATGATGTCCTTGGACGCCAAGCATTGCGTCCAAGGACGCCAATGCTTCGTTTGGAATGGACTATGTCCCATCCGTGAGCAAAAGGTTAAGACAACAATTTAGGTGGCGCTGAAGTAAGATTAGTCCCACTGCAAAATATGTATTTATATGGTATAAGACTCGTATTGAATTGAAAAAATAGATATTTTTTAAACTGTTAATTTTGTAAGGAAAAATTAATTATAAATTATAACTCAAATAGTAACAAGAAAGATCACTCGTGCATGAAACATGGATTGTGAAACACTCTCCAACTGAAATGCAATTTTATTTACATTTTAGGCTGCTTCAAAACTTACCATCGACAAAATTAATCTTGGAATTTCATGTAAAAAACAATGCTAGTTATACAAAATGAACTTCATTCAAATGACGTCATCGAAAGTAATAATTTACGAAGTGTTTGCGCTAATTTTGCAGTTAATAGTACTTCACAATTATAATATTTTATTAATATAGAAACTATATTGCTTGCTTATGTCATGTTAAATTAGTTCTTCGAAATTGTTGTAACCAACTATAACATACCATGTCGTTTTATAAATCGTCTGCTTTTCTATGTAAAATCAATGCAAATTTCATTCATATCACTTATATTCCAGACTCCAGAGCTAAATAATTTGGCGTGTAAAAAATTCAAACCATTTTATTTTATAAATCGTCTACCTCTCTATGTGAAATCAATGAATATTTGATTCAATATCTCTTATATTCCAGACTCCAGAGCTAAATAATTTTGCATGAAAATATTCAAACCATTTCATTTTATAAATCGTCTGCCTCTCTATGTAAAATCCATGAATATTTGATTCAATATCAATTATATTCCAGACTCCAGAGCTAAACCATTTTGCGTTAAAAAATTCAGCAATTCTTGTACAACTCATCTTACAATCGCTTGATTCGTTTGCATTCTGCATGCTATAGTTTAGCATTAAAATTAGGCTTCGTTCCAGGAATAAAAAAAGTTTAAAGATCATTTAAAATAAAAAATATGGCAATTGAGTTAGCACAGAATTTAGATATAACTGGTAATAAGAAAAAGTAAAACATTTTTTTTGACGGATTCAACACTAAATATAAATGATCTTTAAACATCGATCCAAAATCGTTTGAGACAATAATTTAGGTGGCGCTGGTGAAATATTAGTCTACTGCATTGTATGTACGAGTATTTCTATGGCAAGGCGTGTATTGAATTAAGAAAAAATATATTTATTTCAATTGTTAGATTTGCAAGAAAAAATTTGCAGTGCACTATAAATTAGAACTCAAATAATAAAATATATTCTTACGTTATTCATATTTATTTTTCTTTTCAATTTACTTTTGTCTTCATATATTATGTATCATGTTCAGCAACTAGGGAAACATACCTACTACTTGTACGCATAATTAGCGAACTTTAATTAATAATATAAACACCTTGATTTATCTGTCTGTTTATCTATCTATTTCTAACGTTATTACAAAATGTTGTCAAATGTATTTCAATAAACATTTAAAATTAGATAGTAACAAAGATCATTAGCATTTTCATAACCCTCCACGTGAACACTTAATTTTTCCGATCACCCCTTGATTTTCCACTTTCCCTGCTGCTTAAATTCAGCGGTCATATTAAAAACCGGATCGTTCTTCTTAGCTAATTAAATTTATGCTTGAACGAGGTTCGTTATTTTTCTTATTTTCCCCTTGAGTGGTATTAGCAGATTCAAATTTATATTTAAAAGACTGAAAAGGAAAACACTTTTTGACATTCAAAACAAATTTTATTTCATAAACGTGGTGGCCAAAGGAAAATGAAGAGGATAGAAAAGAAAAGAAACGCCGATTAAGCAGAAAAAGAGTGAGGAGAGGGCGAGCATGTCAAAGTCAAAGATCTTGAGAAAAAATTTGAAAGGAAAAAGCCGAAGCTTATAGGCTGCAAATTGAGCAGGAAACGTTACAGCAATCTCAAATCCATCGCCAAATTGATAAAAATGGTGCCAAATGGCACGGTAATGATTTGCAGATTTTGAATTCCGTCGTATAACGGGCATACCTTCTAGTTTATAAATAATCAAACATACATGTAATAAACATTACTCCTTTTGTTGTAACGAATGAGAGCAGATGGGATTTTACAGCGATGCGACAACTAGCGGCACCTAGATATAATTCTAACACGAGCGGTACCTAGTTATAATTCTTAAATCATTATAGTATTTTTTATCCATGAGTTTTATATCCTTCACTCTAACTCCATGGTTTCAATATAAAAAACACTAAAAAACGTTTAAACTACGTGCAAACCAACATTTAAAATTTCAATGTTTCTTTTGCATATGTATTTCATATAGTCACACGAATTTTCAGAAAAAGCGGAAGTTACATATCCAGAACTAAAACTGAAAATCTTTAGTGACCCCCCCCCCCCCCCACACACACACCTGGAATTCTATGCTGAATTCATATCCGTTATCGATCTAACTTCTATCTGTAGCCAATGTTGAGAAATAGATGTTTCAAGACAGATGTTTCAATTTTGAATCGAAAGTGGAAATTCTCGAAGATCCCCACCCCCTGATTCTTCTCCGGAATTTGATGCTGAATTCATCATCTAACAAGCGATTCTCAAACTGCGGGTTGTAACGATAGTAAAACGATAATTCTCATATTCTCATTAATACGTTATTGGTTTTAGTTTGATTTCTTAGCATTTTTGTAAGATTAAATGCTTCTTTATTATAATATATGAAAACTGTATGTACATTTAAATCTGTTTTATTTACCTATAGGCGATAAAATTTTTAATGAGTTACGAAGGAAATGTATAAAAATAATTGGGTTACAAAAATGTTTGGGAAACGTTGATAGGCTAATCTAATGAATATACGAGTATATAGCAGATCTTAAAAAATAGATGTTTCAAGAGAAACGTGAATTTTTGAATACGAAGTTACAACTCTTGAACTGCAAGTAGAAATCCTTAGTGAGTCCTTTTACCTCCTTCTAGAATTTAATGCTAAATCCATATAAGCCATTACCTAAGCCTCATCGATAACCAGTCTTAAGTTAGATGTCTCAAACAAAATTTTTGAACCGGAAATGGAAAAGTAATTGTCAGAAAAAATTCTTAGTGATCCACAATATCTTCTCCAGAACTTGATGCTTATCATCTGAGATGCTTATCATCTGATGTTCATCATCTGTCAGTTATCATCTGATGTTCATCATCTGTCAGTTATCATCTGAGCTCTCTATTTAGTCAAGCATGAGAAATATGTTTTAAATCAAATGGATATTTTTGAATCGGAAATGGAAAAATAACTGGAAGTGAAAATCTTTAGGAGAAACAAACCCCTTTCTTCTTCGGAATTTGATTTTAAAATCATCCAGTCATCTGAGCTCTGTCAATCACCATCATTGTCAATCATCTGAGCTCTGTCTATAGCAGAATCTGAGAAGCATATTTCAAGAAGAAATTTCTCGTAAAATCTATAATATGGTAAAATTTTTAACCAACAAAATATTTAAAGAAATTAATTTTTGAAAATTAATCAAAGTTATTCGGAAATGAAAGTATGTCCAACTTTGTTTATCCGTATTTTAAAATTTTGAAAGTATGTGTAACATTTTAAAACCTAAATGTTTTAACTATTGAAAATTAAATAAAGGTACTTTATAATTTCAATTGAAAAAAGTTATTTTAAATTTAAATTTGCTAAAAGTAAATATTTTACATAAAATTCTAGATTTAAGCCTGTAAATGCTGTATTATGCAAATGATAATGCTACAAATTCCTACGTACTGCTTTGGAAAAATTTGAATTTTAAATTTATTTTTAAGTACATTAAATATTACATTATTTTAGAAAATTTAATAAATCTCTCACTTTGAGTTAAGATGTGATTCTTATCTGTAGATTAATTAAGACGCAAATCTTATCTAAATATTATTTTATCTTAAATAATGTAATAATTTCTCACTCAAAATTAAGATGTGGTTCTTTATCTACGATCATCAAGCATTTTGGGATCATCGACGCTGCTCACAACTGAAATCGCAACACCATGGAAAAATTGATGTATCCTTATGAAATTTTCAGAATATAATTGCAACATGGAGATGCGTAAATGATGAAAAACATCATGCCTAAAAAATGAAAGCATGGAAATTTATTGACATTTGATCAATATGGAATAGGTCCTCTGCGAGCGGCTATGGAGGATTGAATTCGATGAGGCAACCCGTCTTTGAGATGGTCAATGGTGTGCTGAGGGATGACCTTCCACACATCATGCAATTGAGCTTGTAATTGAACTTGGTTTGCTGGAATTGGGAGTTCTATTAATCAGCGATCCTTGATGCCCCAGATATGCTCAATTGGCGACAAATACTGAGAATATATAGGCCAAGACAGTATATCAAAATCTTGTGAACTATTCATAGTTACCCGTGCAGTATGTGCCCTGGTATTATCCTGCTGAAAAAGCAGTCCAGGCCTAGTTGACAGATATAACTGTGCTCACAATGTCAGAGATGTATCGTTGTGCCAGAAACCAAAGGCGTTCGTTCACCAAATGTTATCCTACTCCAAACCATGGTACCACTTAGGGGGGGGGGGGGAGAGCTGCGTGGCAACTGATAGAAAAAGCTTCCTGGTATGGTTGCTGAAAGCGCCGCCATACGCGAGCCACGACCATCTGGCATGCCAAAATAGAATCGTGACTCATCCGTGAACAGAATGTTTCACCATTCTGTCGACCAATTGCGTCTCATTGGACACCACTGGAGGCGACGTAACCAGTGAAGACGTTGAAATGGTAGGTGTCGAAAAGGTCGTCTACCTCGGAGTCCTGCGTCATGTAAACGGTTCCGAATTGTTTGCGCGAAACCACGTTACCTGTAGTGTGCGATAAATGTCGTTGTAACACGGTTGCTGTGGTGATCTATTCCCGCGCAACGCTTCTCGGAAACATACGGTTTTCACTTGGTGTGGTACACCTGGAAGCTCCCCTATCTGATCTTCGTGTCGTTTCGTTGTCTCTCACGAACCGTAACACACACCGTTGAACTGTGCTCACATTACGACCCAATAGTTCAGCGATCTTTCGAAGGTTCATTCCACTCTCAAGTAAAACAGTGATTTGTTGCCGTTCCGTTGACGACAACTGAACGTACGCGGTACGTCGACGTACTCTTGGCATACTGTGATGATTTTTACAACCTGAAACCAATGACGTTACAATTTAGCTCTGATGTCGCTACTCGCTGACATGACGCTTTTATGCTGCTCGGCAAGGTATTACGTCACTATGCGTAACGAAGCTGTGATCATTTGCATTTCTCGCCTTGCTGTTTCCATTGCCTGATTTACATAACGCTACTCCTACAACTTTATGGTGTTGCGATTTCAGTTGTGAACAGTGTAGGATATTTTAGCACTGTTTCTTTTCTAGAATTAATTTGAAAATCTTTCTGATTGTCAGCATATGCTTCTCATGAATACACATGGAACACCATAAATAAGAATTCCTTGGAACTAATTTAAATTCACCTCTGAATTTGAAGTTTGCTAATCAAATAAAAACATTCTTTATTTGACTGGTGAACATTAGAAACATTTTTCTTATCCTGATTCTATGTCCACGTAACGAGAAAACTGCCCTGAATTACAGATGTTCTTTCAATAAACTAAATTATGGGTAAGAAGAATACAACTTCAATTTATTCCACTTTTAAAAGACGGTAAACCTATTAATGAAAATAACTTTTAAGGAACTTCGTTAATTAAAGCATCCTTGTTAATAAAATGTTATGATATTTGCGGTTATGATGATTGATGCGTTTTCACGCAATGTTAAGTATATTAAACTAACCATTTCCTATGATTAAAGCACAATATATTGAGATATAATATTTTAGGACTGCGTATACTGGGTTCCTAGGAAAGTCTTTAAGTATCCCAGTAACTTTGTGATGTTCGTATACCCCTGTATATATAGTATATATATTGTAAGATACTTAATTACTTGTGACTTATCTCTTATTGAAAGTTGTATGAAGAGCACATGTGAAAATAAAAATAACAATGAAAATAAAAATAAAATTGGCTTGTGAATTATTCCTTTATAAATAAAACAGGTACTAACTACCCTTCATACCCTGTTCCATATATAAGGTAAATATCTGAAATCTGGATATCATGTTGAGAAATCCTTGATATAAGTTAAGCCTGTAATTACACCCAATAATGATATTAATATATAATTAGATTTTGGATCGATCTCTTTTGTGTAGAAAAACCTATGACCGTTTGAATGAGCTTTTTTTCATTTTTTTCTTATCTTCACTCGAAATATCTTCGAAACTATAAAATATAGATATAAATAGAGAGCGACAAAATATTTATTTAGGAAATTTAGTTTCTGCATAAATATTTATTTTATAAAAGTTCTTATGGTTTTCGAGTAATTTGTTTTGTCAAGTTGAAGACTGAAAAATTTCGATTTTTCAAGTTTGTAAAGCTTATATCTAAAAATCAATATATAATATCAGGCGTTCTCTTGTTTTCTCTCTTGTCTCATACAATAATAAATATATCATTTTTTCAATCAAAACTAAGATATCTTTGCTTTTGCTACTGCATTAACTTAGTGCATAGCATAACGCCGTGTGATATCAGAAGACAATTCTTATTAAGCATTTTTTACCAACGTTCTGTAAATTCTACAATGGCATTTCTTATTACATGGATTTCCTAAAAGCAGTATACAGGGTGTCTCACAAAAAGTGGACAGCGGGAGATTATTTTTTTTTTGACATGTTGGTTGTGGATACATAGTTATAATTGCAAAAATACTTTAAATAAGATAGGAAGTTATGAAACATCAACTTAAACGATGTGTAATATTTTTGTGAAAAAATAGAAATATTAGCTTTTTAAACAGCCCATCCTCTAGCGAAAAAGTCAAATTACAAAAATGTTGTCAATACTTCATTTAGTCAAGGCAAGCAACATTTGGATTTCAAAAAGTTCAAATTTAGGACGACATAAAGTGTCAAACTTTCCGACTTACACCACTGACGTTTTTCAATACTCTTGTACTCACCAAATTCATGAATCCAGGGTAGTTCACGATTTAAATTGATTCACAGAAATCATTTAGTAGTGTTTTAAAACAATTTTTTCCCATGGCTTGTCTTTGAAACTATTAAAGACAGACAGACGATTCTGTGGTTAAAAGTTATTTTAACCATCTATTTTCTAAAAACAACTATGGCCATCTAAAACCACTGTTTTCAGTTGACTAAGTTCCTAACACATTTTTATAACTACACCTTTTCCACCAGAATAAGAGCCCTTGTAGAAAACAAATCGGTAAGGAATATTGCATTCGGTGTAGCAGAGTTCTGAAAGACACATGCCGGCGTTGTTCAATACTCACGCCAGCACACTTGAATGTAGATGGCATGAGAAATAGTTTAAAACATCTATTTAATTTTCCGTTAGTATTTGTTGTCTTCTTGACCCGTATCAATGATTAAATGAACCTTCTTTCTTCGACCCAGACCGTCCGACCTACCTGAAAGTGTAAGGTAGCTGTTTGAACGGCCACATGGAAGTGCCACATAATTCGGAAGTGCCGTATAATTTGACGGAACCCAGTGGGGGAAACATCCACAGGGACAGTATCTTCCTTTCCCTACTACCAAACTCTCGGAAGGACTTACAGACCCACATATTCAACGTGCCAGTACTCCGCGTGAACACTACGATAGTTTGGGCAGATGCAGGAATCAAACTCGGTACTATGTATATGAAGATATACGATAAAAGACGCCAATTCAAGATCAATATACATTACATAATAAATTGGAATTCTAATGTGATTCACATGATTTTTCGTAATATTGTATTGAATCATTTGATACGTAATGCACGTATGCATACCTATACTGCGGATCGTATCAAAAGTGATACTGTTTTTATCAAGGAGGCTATAGTACAGCTCTATCCTTTTGAATTCCTCCGCCATTGTTACAATACTCTGTATAATAAATTAGACAATGCTTTTAAAAGGGATTTTGGCAACATCTTCGATTCAAGTTATAATTGGCAACGTTACAGATAACTGAATTTTCATTTCATACGAATCATTTATTGAGCGGTGTTGTAAGAGGTGTGACGAAAAGGAATCGGTGAGTTTTTTCAAAAAGGTCATCTTTTCGATTTCGAATATTTTATATTTTTAATATTATATCTCTAACGGTTCTCTGTTCTTGTTGTGTGTTCGTCTTCTGTTTTGACGTTGTTTTGAAATAGGACCTCAGGTAATATATGGTTCCGGGAGTGTTACCATTGGTGTAAAAGTCGACTATTAACCGGGAACTGGGGTCACCATCCCCCTAGGCCTTTTATGTATTCCCAGTTGGTCCTTTTTCCTCACCTTTCTGATTATTGTCTCGTAGCTTTTGCTTAGCTATATATATATATATATATATATATATATATGAGATAGAGGGGCTGTATACAAAGTTAATTTTCTTGACTTACAAAAATATAGTGCAACATATTAATTATTATTTCATAACTTCCTACTTTATTTAAAGCATTTTTGCAATTGGGACCATGGGTTTACAACCAGCCGTTCAAAAAAAAAATCTTCTGCTAACTTTTTGTGAGACAACCTGTATAAAATTGTTTTAGAAATATATTATTTGCAAAACTTGAACTTATACAAATGGTCTCTTTTGTTATAAAAGAAGAATTTCCAAAAGTTAATTGATGGCTCAAAACATCGGGTAAAAAATCAGGCGCCAGGTGGCATGTGGCCCGCGTGTTATTGACCACTGGCCTAGGTGGATGCACAGAGAGGATTGCTTTATATAGCACTTTAGATAGGACATCTTAAAGCATCTGGAAATTTAGATATCCGTTGAAGTTATAGAGCTAGACACATTTTTTTTTCTCCCCCTGAGTCATGAAATATATTTTCGAAAAACACATAAATACATTTTATTGCTTTCATTTACCACCCCCCTTTCCCCCGAAAAAAAAAACTATTGCTAGACTAAGCTTCTGGATTTAAAGAATACGAAAGTGTTCTTTCTCTAGAGTTTTATCAGTTTGTTTCAGATGTTTACTATAAAATAATCTTTTAAAAGAAGCAGCAAAAGGTAATTTTCTTAGATGATTTTATAACAAGATCAAGGGAGCTCACATGCTTAATGTATTTATTTCTTTGTGAAAAAGCTCGCTCAAACAAACGAACAATGATTGACAAAAGAAATTAGCTGCAGTGCTTTGAAAAGTTCAGAATTGCAACAAATAAGTAAATTAATGTTTTATTAAAGTTTTTAACACATAAATTGCAAGTCCAGAGGAAGAAATGCTATATAATATACACGCCACGTTAATGTGTGTTTGTTCGTATATATGTAATTCTAGCGATTTAAAATACGTTTGCTTGGAATAGATTATCGCAATTTTTTTTAAACGACCGGGGGGGGATTCAGTTCTTCAGAAGTCCATAATGTGTATGGGGATTTAATAAATAATTGATTTTTTACTATTTAAAAAACTCGCCCTAAAATCCAAAATTTCGATAAAGTTTCGAACTGTTTGTAAAGTTTTATGAATTCTATATATAGAAAGCCGCGGGTATTTTTAATTAGGAAAAAATATCCGGAACTGTGGTTAATTCACCTGAGAAATAAATAAATAATATTATTTTAATTATTTGCTGTTATCCGCAGGAATACCATTTGTTTTAAAATCTGGATTCTTTTGGCCCATTCATCGAAAATAATATGATCTACAAAATGAGAAAGTACACGTTTACGTCGAGAAATTTACAAGCGAAGATGCACCAACTTTTGGCCCTTATGGAATAAAATAGATGTTTTCGGCAATCAGACCGGCGCTTTTTTAAGGCATGTTTAACTTGTTATAACTTTCTTGCAGTAGCTGTTGAACGTGTAGCATACAGGAGTTCACGCGGCTTCACTATGATCACTGCGCAGGCGGTACGCGGCTTCCATTATCTCAAGCTAAAAACATTTTGTTTTTAAAGCCAAGTTCTAGTACAATTCGTTTACGACCGCTGCTCACGTATTACTCCTCAAATAATAGCCTTTGATCACACGAGCTTTCGATTAAGCTCTAAATGCATTTGCGTAGATGATACACAAAATAAACCCAATATGATTATTACTTTTTCTTCTAAGATTCTTAAATAGAACTCACGACCTCTTTAAAATAGAACAAATATCAGAAAAATACCCTAAATTTTTAATTCTAAATAAAATAAAATGGTAGACAAGCACAGGAACTGTACTCTTCTTCCTTTATCACGAACCACTCGGTAGAATTTTCAGTCTTGTAGATTTCATTAACCTGTACTCCGCGTAGATGCGGTATTTAGGAAAGAGTTTGTTTCCCAGAGTTTGGGCAGCGCCGGAATCCGAACTCGGGTCCTTCAAGTTACAATCGCCGTGCCTTGATCACGGAATTGCAACTCGGAGCAATCTGCTCAAGTCAGTCAGTTAGTCTCTAAGATATAGATTGAATTCTGTACAATATATGACCTTTATGGTAACATGATTGTAACAATTTTTGGATATCCATATCGCTTGTGTTGCAATGGGTGAGAAAAGTTTACGCAGGGCACACAGCAGAAAACGAGAGGGGTTTTGTATCAGACAAATAGACTATACAACTGACATCCGGATGGCTCAAAAGGGTGAAATTATGTAGAGATCGTTCGCCGGACGTCCGAAAGATGGATGAAAAGATTAAAAAATATTTTCTATAATCAGCACCTTCGAAAAATTATAAATTTTCAATTTAGACTAAAAGTGTTTTCGACTTATAAATAACACGTTCCTGAAGTGAAAGAAGTAAAATATAGATATAATTTCCGAAAGAAGTGAATATTTATTTGAAACACACACTTTATATTTTATAATATCAGATAGGACATAGTAGAATAAAATTGCAGACTATAGAAACAAAATTCTCTTGAGACGAACTAGAAACTTGAGTACAAATTTATCTTTCCCCAGAGTTTTCTCAGTCTGTTTGTGATGTGGATTTTAAATGGAATTCTTATAGGAATTTCTCAACAAAAGATCTTGTCAAATGATTTTATAATGAGATTAGGGAGCTCTATTTCTCAATGTGTTTAGTTTGCAAACTAAAAGCATAAACAAACTCATACAATGACAGAGAAATTTTACCTCCGACTATTTTCATATGTTTATTGTTTTGAAGTAAATAAATTCTAATATGGCTTTTAAGACGAAATTCACATTTGTAGGTAGAGAATTTAAAGTACAAAAAGTTATGAATATATGTATATATTTTTTTATTCTTAATTAAATTTTACATTTATTTTCTCATCAGCCATTTTTGGCGACTAAACCGGTCGTTTCTTTTAAAGCTCTTAACTTGAAATAGCCTACATGTAGTCTTTGTTGCTCTTCGCACTTTAAAATCCTCTACTGAACGTTATACACCTTAAATAAGTATGCGGGCGCATATAATATGCGTAGCGGGTTCACAAAATAAACCGCCTATTATATTATTCATTATTTAAAGTATTAGTTCAAATAAAACTAATAAATTTAAATATTTGTGTCCTGTCACTGTGTTTGATGAAGGGCATTATTGGATAATTATTAAAAAGTGTAAATGTGTTGGCTAGCAAGTTAACAACACTTTTTAAAGTAATGGCTATTTAAATTTGTAATAGAGGCTCCACGGTGTCATAGGCTCTAAGATAAATGCGTTGGGAACTCAACGTTGAAATGATCGAGTGAAGCTTTTCGGAACTGAACGGGTTATGCCCGTGATTGCGTAGGAAATAAATCCCGCATACCCAGTATAAAAGGTGATAAGTAAATGTAGACCACATATTGTTTTATTCTGTAGAAGTGTTATGAAATGCACACCTGCTTATTTAATTAATTTCTTTCTAAATTTAATATTCTGTAAATTTTATTTTTCATTTCGATTCTAAAACTTGTTCTTAAATATTTATTCCAAATTGATAAAGCGCCAATTGTGTATTTCGGCTTCTTGAAGTTTTTCCGCCTGTTTCGATAACCCTTGGCGTAATGTTACATTCCCGGGCTTTTGTACATTTACCCGGATTCACATTTCGTATTGAAATGTATTGGAACTCTTTTCTGTTCCGTCATGAGCACGCGCATTAACACTAACATGAAGGAAATTTATAAAGTTTGGAAATGTATTAAATGTTAAATATCTTGTTCCCAAATTGTTATTGGAACGTTTTCGATTCTGAAGTAAAGAATCTAAGAAGTTTGTACAGTGACCGCCGGTTATAAGATTCAGTGGTTATAAGAAACAGCCGTTTATAAGACCCAAAACGACAGAAACAAATACAAACTTCATTTTAACATTAAAATTGTGTCGCTTATAAGAAACACGATTCCGCTTATAAGAAACAGTTTTCTATAGAAAATTTGTTGATTTCCTTGCGACGCGGGTGTAAAAAAGAAAAAAATCCATTTGTTTAAGGTTAACTGAAGGACGAGTTGTTATCTCTTGTCTCTGGGCGTACGGGGAGGGGGTGGGAGTTTGCTATGTAACAAAGGATGACAGAGAATTTCTCCGTAGAAAGGCTTAGGGGGAACAACCCCAAACCAGTAAGAAACGAGTTTTAATCTTTTGGCAGTTAAGGAAACATACTGATAAGGAAAGGCATCTCTGCTTATGCACTCAAATAAGATTCGTACAGCTTTAGTTAGTCATTTTATGTTTTGCTAGTGGAAGCATGTCGCAAAAGAGAAAAACCCTTACTTTGCTTGAAAAGCAAAGTTTACTTAAAAAGTATGATTCTCTACCTCTGTGTAGTCAAAGAGAAGCTGCTTCTGCATTAGAAATTCCGCACTCAACATTATGTAAAATCCTGAAAGGCAGAAATGAAATTTTGACGCCAAATTGTAATCTTCAAAGAAAACGGAAACGATAAGGAAAGGCAGCTGCTATAGAGGAAGCACTCTTACAATAGTTTTCTAACGCCAGATTAAAGAACGCTCCTATCAGTAGGGCAATTTTACTGAAAAAAGCAGAAAATTTTGCGGAAAAATTAGGAGAAAAAGAGTTCCGTGCGACTGATGGTTGGTTAAGCCGCTGGAAAGAACGAAATAACATTGTGTAAAAAAAAAATTATGGAGAGAAGCAGGACGCGGACTCCGAGTCGGCATCTTCATGGATTACGCAAAGCTTACCACCTCTATTAGAAAAATACGCTCCTCATCAAATTTTTAACACTGACGAGACTGGGCTCTATTTTAGAGCGATGCCCGAGTATACAATGATGTTCAAAAATGATCTATCCTCCGTTGGAAAAAAACAAAAAGATCGAGTTACAGTTCTGTTAACAACAAATATGACGGGAACTGTAAAAAAGAGCCCTTTAGTTATTGGCAAAAACAAACGTCCGCGCTGTTTAAGTGGAATAAAAAAATTGCCAGTGATCTACGAAAATTCAAAGAATGCCTGGATGACAAGTAGAATTTTTGAAGACTTTTTGTTAAAGTGGGACAGGGAACTGATGGGAAGAGAAAAAATTCTTTTAATCCTTGACAACTGTTCGGCTCATCCTGTAGTACAGCTGACAAACATTGAACTTTGTTTTTTGCCACCCAATACAACTTCCATCATACAGCCTCTTGACCAAGGAATTATTAAAGCATTTAAAACCCTGTATCGGTCAAATTTGCGACAGAAAATAGTAGATGCAATTGATGAAGAGAAAGGATCGGCTTGCGAAATAAGCAAGAAAATAACCTTGCTTGATGCTATCCATATGATCGCAGGCGCATGGAAAAATGTTTCTGACATATGCATTTTTAATTGCTTCCGTAAAGCAGGATTTTTGAAAAATAATGTTGACATACCAGCAGAAGATGTAGAAGAATTAGAAGCACATTTCGAAGAATGGATTCACATCGATGAAAATTTACAAACATCTGAAGAAAAAAGTGATGATGACATAGTGGCGGAAATTCAGAATGTTTGCAATGAAGAAGAAAATGAAGACGACGTTCCACAAGAAGAAAATTTTCCTACAGCCAAACAGTCGCGAGAAGCCCTAACTATAATTAGAAAAACTCTTGAACATAGAGGGGCATCAGAAAAAGTTTATGGACTATTTTATGATTTAGAAATGGATGTACGTAAACTAATCACAGACTCATTAGCACAAACAACACTGGATAAATTTTTTGCTGTTCCTCAGTAATAGATTACGGTATGTATGAAAATGTATACTATGCTCTTATACATAAATGAACGACCTATGAGTTTTACCTTTTATTCTTATTTAATTACATACTAGTATATGCATACATATAGATAATATTTTAAGTTGTAAGGCTTAATTCGTAAAATAAGAAATATTTTTGAATGCAAAACTCAATTTACAAATGTATTATGTATGTACTAATATTTTACTTATATACATTTATCTTTTAAATTCTGTAAAATTGTGTTCAATAGTTAGTATTTACAATGGAAGAACGATATTTAAAAAATTTCCGGATTTAAGAAACAACTGCTTATAAGAAACAAAACGAGCGAAACGAACGTGTTTCTTATAAGCGGCGGTCACTGTATTATTATTGAATTTAATTATATGACCTGATTGTAATATCCAAAGCGCGAATCTACTATAATTGAAGGAAGTTAAATTTTAACTGATGTCTTCATTTCATCGAAGTGGATTAACTTTCTCATGCGTAAGAATCATCTTCGCCAGCCAACCGGAATAATGTACATATTATTCGTATCCCGTCATCTCAATGCGAGTCAACTATTTACAAGATTCCTGTGAAGAACCGTATCTTCAACTCACGGCATATCATCTCCGATCAATGATGATCCTTTGATATGACCCATCACATACCCGACATCGATCGTCCGCCAAAGCCGTTCGTTCCTACCATACAGCCGATGTCATCGTATCGTTTCAACTTCGTTGCTGTTTCCCACATTACTTCCATCGTTCGTCTACACTCCTGAATTTCCGAAATCCACTATACGTATTTATGGTCGTGTTGTGATACCTCGACTTGTGGTATCACTACAGAAGAATACAGGCGTACATATCCAATCGACGATATGATATCAGGTACAGAGCATGAGAATGGATCATTTCCTTTCCCGATCCAAGTAGAATGAAAAGTTGTATATTTCCCGTAAATACTTGATCCAGAACAATAAAAACGGATGGAGGACCTCTAGTAACTCTTTTTGCAACTAATATTTATTACTTTGATCATTTACGATATAGTTTCTGAGTCATTGATTCCGATTTCGGACTGCAAGGCTTATGCGATTTTTAACCTCGACATATTTATCGCTAACTGACTTACATAGATGATATACACCGAATTCTCAATTTCATAGCGCCCATTCCACCACCGGAAAATAGTTCCCATGTAAAAGAATACAAACATTTTAAAGTTGTTCGGATTATTCTAAATGTACCAGACAGCAGGATTGCCACCCGAAATGTGCCAACTGTCAAGATCTTGACAAATCTCCAAACGTCGTTTGGAATCTAATATACCGGAGCTCCAATTTTAGCGAGGCTTCATAAGCAAATCAATATTTAATAGTAGGAATTTGACTTGAAACTGAAATTGGATGGGTCATTGATATTTTAATGTTGTATATTTGATAACATGAATTTGGAATGACAAAATAGAACCGGAGATGGGGAGGGAGAGAATGGAAACTTTTTCATGGGAACACAATTTAAAGCCGTACATCTCCACCGTCTTTAGAAAGCTAGGTATTTGCTTTGCCCTGGTTTGCTAACAATTAGACTGTTTTCCGTGCAGGCCACTAGACTTCTAACAATGGAAAGAAGGAGATAAAACTCCTATGGATGGAACGGTTTGAAACGCCATAATTCTTTGAGAATTAAATCTTGGTGTCGCTAGTGTTAGTAAAGTAGCTGCTATTGTTAGTTGATACAAAAGAAAGGCGTAGTATTTAGTATATGTATTTTTGACTATTTTTAAATTAAGGATTTTCTAATTATGAGTATAATTAACTAGTATCTTTACATAGTTGTAGGATAGAGTACAGAATATATGGAGATGAAAATAAATTGAAAGGTAAAATCACTTTGAATACGTAGGGATATTATTTATTGTTTCAGTTCTACTTTACATTGCGCTAATAATTTTTGTTTACAAAATTGACAGTTTAAATAAATATTTTAGGCCTTTTAGCCATAGAAATACATGCAATGCAGGACTACTTATTTCAGTGCCACCTGAATTTTTGTCGCAAACGATATTGTCGTTTTCTTAACATACAGTTTTAATTTTTTACTTTTACCTCCATTCCTCTAACAAATAATAGGTCCGACATTTTGGAATCTAACATTTATTCTATACAACAAAATGAAGCTAGACGCTTAATTTAGAGCTGCCATAAAAATTTACAAAAGTGGGTCATAAAAGTGGCATTATAAGGACAATTATTTACAAAACATAAGCGACCGGTGTTAAGATTTAAGTGGTATACATTGCAGCAAGATAATACCTCCAAAACAAGGGAGAGAAAATGCAGGAATAATTTCTGTGCAACATTTAAAATAAACTCCTTTTTTGACCAATGAAGAACAGAGAAAAGACGTACCATCTATTTCTCACACAAAGGCAAATACGAATCAGCGGAGGAGGAGACCTCACACTGCATGACCGAGATAACGTCTCTACGCAACTCGCGAGGGCCATAAATAAAAAAATTGAGAGACTTGTATTTTTGCCAGCTAGCCAGCAGGTTACCTTCCCCGAGCGAGGACTTTCTACATGTCCATTTCTTCTTCCCTTTTATAGGCATAAACCCCTTGGTAGTCCAGGAGCTCGAATTTAACCTCGATTTGAACTGTCCCTCTCTCACGGGTTAACATTATGAAATTCGTAATTCCATTCTATATCGGATCCTATGCTGATCAGTGGAGTGAGAATTTAGAGAGTTTGTTGCGAGAGCTGCTAGCAGATTACCGAAGATAGATCACTACTAGATTACTACTAGATTACTGCAATAGATTACTACTAGATTACTGCACTAGAGATACCTGAACTCTTCTCTATATTGCTATCACAAGCGTGATAAGCAGGTGTGTCCAGGCTACATTCATCACCAAGTTTTCTAATATCCTTTATGTACCCCTTTTCATGAAAATTCACAGAAAATACGAAATAGAGTAAATAAATATTTTTCATTAGAATGTGAAGATATACACCCATATTTTTGCCAAACTACAGAATTGTGCCTAAACCATGCATATTCCGCTGTAATAAAAATAACTAAATAAATGTAAAATAATTAAACTACATATTCGATTCAAATATCGTTAGAAAGAACTTTTTCAAACTATCCGATGACGTCAAAATGTAAAGTTATAATATTTTCGATCGCTAAGGGACCGATTTGTGTGAAAATCGCCTAAAAGCGTGCTTCAACATAAAATAATTAAAATATTAATTCGAATTTAAAAAAAAATTGAAGCCCTTTCTCCCAGGACCTCAAAAAACATCTGTACCGAATGTTATCGCAGTTCATAGCTTCGGTTTTACATTGCAGATGACGCAGACAGACACACACGCACACACACGGGTGCTTGCTATTATGTAAGATATCACTTCATTTTAACTACTTTTATACAAAATATAAATACTTTTTATAGGCATATATACGACTTATTCCGTATCGTGCAGTGCCGTGTATTGGTGGAAAATCTGAATCATGTCTGAAATGAATTTATGTTTTCAGCATCTAAAAAAACAAGTGTATTATTTACAATATGGCATTTTTGTATATGTACATCACTTTCTTTGCAATACGAAATATGTATTGGACAAATGTCGTTAGTTGGGTCAAAAAATCGAAATCGAGTATATTTTAGATTTATAATTTGCTAATTTAGAGGACAAATAAAATATTTTTATGCGGACATATGTGTGTGTGTTTGCGTGGAGTCTTGTGTTTGCTTACAGATGGATGTAAATATATGAAATACGGATGTATGATAAAATCAAGTGAAGACTTATACACCAGATATTTAGTTTTATATTTTTACTGCAACGAATACCCAGCGTTGCCCAAGATATAAGATGCAAATTTATGATTAAAATTACACTGGGATTCACAGAGTATCATTGAAACCAAAGAACGCTTGAACAACACGCCCGTTTAGAAAAATAAATAAATAATCCCCTTTGCACACTTTACGTGAAACCCGTAATAAGCCATAACAACATACACACCTTTATTTGGGATGTCATCATCGAGGGAGAACTTCATTCGGGTGAGTTGGAGCAAACTGTCGAACGTAAAATCGAAACTTTTATAGACCCACTTAAAAGTTTATAGGGAAAACAGAATCGGAGTAATTACTTTCTTTTATTAAAATGCGAAGATATCACTTCAGATTAATGTCAGGAATAAAAATTGGGGAATCGCCAATGTGCCAAATTTAAAATGAAATTGCATAAATTACGCATATTTCGATAAGTTTTCAATTTCTTTTAAATAGGAAAAAATTGTCCGTGGATTACGTTCACACTCCTGGTAAGGAGCTTGTCTGGATTATAACGGATAGTAAAAGCTCAATTTACACTGCTCACAGCTGAAATCGCAACACCATAAAGTTGTAGGTGTAGCTTTATGTAAATCAGGCAATGGAATCAGCAAGGTGAGAAATGCAAATGATCACAGTTTCGTTACGCATAGTGACGTAATACCTTGCCGAGCAGCATATAAGCGGCAAGTCAACGAGGAGCGATATGAGAGCTAAATTGTAACGTCATTGGTTTCAGGTTGTAAAAATCATCACATTATGCCAAGAGTACGTCGATGTACCGCATACGTTCAGTTGTCGTCGACGGAACGGCAACAAATCATTGTTTTACGTGAGGGTGGAATGAGACTTCGAAGGATCGCTAAACTATTGGGTCTTGATGTGAGCACAGTTCAACGGTGTATGTTACGGTTCGTGAGAGACAACGAAACGACACGAAGATCAAGTAGTGGAGTTTTCAGGTGTACCACACCAAGTGAAGATCGTATTCTTCCGAGAAGCGTTGCGCGGGATCAGTTTACCACAGCAGCCGTGTTACAACGACATGTATCCCACACTACAGATAACATGTTTTCGACGCAAACAATTCAAAACCATTTGCATGACGCAAGACTGCGAGGTAGATAAACCTTTTCGACACCTACTGTTTCAACGTCTTCACCGGTTACGTCGACTCCAGTGGTGTCAAATGAGACGCAATTGGTCGGCAGAATGGCGAAACATTCTGTCCACGGATGAATCACGATTCTGTTTTACCATGCCAGATAGCCGTACTCGTGTATGTTAACGCTTTAACAACGCCATCAGGAAGCTTTTTCTATCAGTCGCTACACAACCCCCCCCTAATTAGTACCATGGTTTGGAGTAGCATAACATTTGGTGGATGAACACCTTTGGTTCACGTTTCTGCAGTACCACGGCACAACGATACGTCTCTGACATTGTGAGACCTGTGGTACAGCCATATCTGTCAACCAGGCCCAGGACTACTTTTTCAGCATGCTAATGCCAGGCCACATACTGCACGAGTAACTATGACTAGTCTACAAGGTTTTGATATCCTGCGTTGGCCAGCATATTCTCAGGATTTGCCACCAATTGAGCATATCTGGGACATCATGGGTCGCAGATTAAGAGAACTGCCAATTCCAGCAAACAATATCCAGTTACAAGGCCAATTGCAAACTGCGTGGAATGCCATCCCTCAGCACACCATTGTCCATCTCATTGACGGGATGCCTCGTTGTATTCAATCCTGCATAACCGCTGGCGGTGGACCTATTCCATATTGATCTAATGCCAATAAAGTTTCATGCTTTCATTTTCCAGGTATGATTTTTTGATCATTTGCTCATCTCCATGTTACAATTATATTCTGTATATTTCATAACGATACATAAATTTCTTCATGGTGTTGCGATTTCCGTTGTGAGCAGTGTAGTATTTTAAATTCTGGTGTAATAACAAAACTGGTCAATATATTATCACTCAGTTACCCATTATGGAGCATACTGGTTTCTTGTGGCTCTAAAGGATGCAAACTCTTGCTGGTTTGTATGACGAGATGTCTGGTGTGTATGACGAGATGTCTGATCTACTCATAAAAGTGGTTTGTGAGTAAACTATTCCAACAGATAACAATCTTACTTCTACGGAAATATATTCCTTGTTTAAATGTTTAAATCAAAAGAAGAACAAACTTGGATTGTACCTCCAATTCATACTTGGTACCCAACTAAACGCCCTGGTATAAACTTATAGTTTAAGAACCCTAAAATGCTTCCGTTCGTTTTGACAGGACTTAGGAGTGAACATACTGAACCCATGAAATACGTTGACGAAGATTTTGCTGTCTTCTATTTCTGTGAATACTCCTCATGTTCTTGATTCTTCGTTGTGTATGTCCACACGGTTGATGAAGCATCTAGCACAAAATGATTTATCTCCGAGGTGATCGAATTCATGTTTTTGATTGTATTGCTGCGTCGGTAAAGTGAATCTCAGACAATTAAGATGTGATTGTTGACCTCCTTTTGTGACTTGGTCTTTTGAACTTGGTTTAGGTGGTTCCTTTCTATGGAAATTCACAAATACAACAGTAGAAATTATACTACCAATTCCGTTAAAAGTTCATTGGAAAGATTGTTCTTTGATCTTTGCGGTGTCAAGATGAAAACTCTGAGGCAATATTTTCGATTACTAAAGAACTAATTTATTCAGAAGTCTTTCAAAATTGCGTTTTAATAGAAAATAACTACAACAAGTCGAATTAAAAATAAATAGTTCCAAGGTGTCTTATGACCTGACCTGAACTATCACTGTAAATAATTTATTCCTTAGCTGTGTGTGGCTTGCATTTTCTGCTGCGAACAAACGGACAGACGAACACATAAACGAACAAACAGACACATATTTTTATTAAGTTAATAAATGTCTAACTTAATTTGAATCTGAATCAAATTTTGTTCCTGTAAAAACGATATGATATCCATGGGTTAAATAAATTTTCTTCTAAATCCTGATCCATCTATTTCTCTGAAAATAATTCAGTTAGTTTTTCTTAATACTTTTCAGTGCATCCAGTTATCGGAAGAATATCGGTTATTAACCTTAACTGCTTTCTTCTATTAAAAACAGCACAATGGAAATTCATTTTAATATAAGACATTGGTAACGTTAAAAGGAAATCAATTTATTATTAAAATCACGGGACTACACTTATAGTCTGCTAAGAAAAAAATAGTGAGTAACTATGTTATTCGTCAGTCGTTATACAGGGTGTTTCATTATTCACAATTCAGGGTTTTATCTCTCCAGCGGTTACTCACAGACCCATACTTCTAATTAGGAAAATCTTCAAAAAGGATATTAGCATGCATTATGCCGTGGCATTTTGCTGCAAGGGGGTGGCATTAGTAAAACAAAAGAAGGAAAAATAAGGGATCTAAAGTTTTATATGGTCCTTATCGTAAGAAAAAGTTACGTCTTGAATTCTTAATAACGAAAGTTCTATGTCCGTGCAATATGTAGCTAAAAATGCAAGTCTTGTAGGCCCATGAAATTTGATACACAGGTATTTCAGGTACATAGGTGCACCTCGGCGTCAGATTTTAAAATTCAAATTAGTTTTTTAATTATTTTGTTTTAGTCAAATTTTCGCACAAATCGTTCCCCTAGCTACCGAAAATATTACCATAAAGTTTTTATCTTGACACTATAAAAAAAAAACTAAAAAATTATTTTTCAAATCAGCGTCGAACGGAATCCATGCGATTAATAAATGAATTTTCGTGAAATTCCAAATATATATACACTCTAAGACAGAAAATTTGACGCACCCCACAAAATAATCCGATAGAAATGAAACTTTACATGCAAACACCTTTCAACCGAATGTGCAAATGATCAAAAATTCACAGCCATGAATGAATAGCCGGAACTACAGCGCATTGAATCTGAGCACCGTGGTGGTGTATATAAGGAGCGAACCTCGCTTTCAGGAACAAAACGTGAAAAGGATTTCGATTGCATTTACGTACCTTGATTGTAACAATGCCTTGGTATTTGGGTAGGAGCGATGCAGCAATTAGAGGATGTTGGCAGGAATAGGTCCGGAATGGCAGTTTTCAGCGGATGGCCTAGAGCGACGACAGAACGGAAAGATATCGGGATTGTCAGAACAGCTGTGATAGCACGAGTGGGAACGAATAGTCTTCAGTGATGAGTACCTTTTCTAACTGAGTCCTGACGACCAGCCAAGACGTGTCTGGAGATAGCCCGAACATCGTCAGTATCCTGCTCTTACTGTCACACGCCACACGGCCCGACAACAGGGAGTTATGGTCTGGGGTGACATTTCGTTTGACAGCCGGACCCCTTTGATAGTCCTCTGTGGCATCATCACAGCACAGCGGTACGTTGCCGACATTCTACGATCCGTTGTATTGCCATTTCTTTCGCTACACTTCGGGCTAACTTTTCAGCAAACTAATGCCAGGTCACACACGCCACGCCTCTCTGTTAATTTTCTGCGTGCTTACGACACACATTCTTGGCCAGCCAGATCTACAGACCTCTCGCCTATTGAGCACATTTGGACTGAGATGGAGCGTCGCCTGCGACCATACCAGAATGTAGAAGAATTAGCTCGTCAATTGGATGCCATTTGGAACGACATCCCTCAGAACACTATCCGGCAAATTTATGCATCAATGCCAAGTCGGGTAACAGCTTGTATCAAAGCCAGAGGTGGACCAACGCCATATTGACGTGGTCACTTTGTGTAGATCTTTCAGTGCAATAAGTCATCCAATTGTTCTGAAATTCTTATCATTTATTTTTCTGTACATCCATATTACACGTGCTAAATTTTGTCTCATTTTAATAATTCTTTCTTAGTGCGTCGATGTTTTTGTCTTAGAGTGTATATACTTTTCGTGTTTTTAAAACGTTCTTGATTTTAAAATTCCGATATTAAGAAATTGCCTGGTAATCCAAGGATTAAACTTTAATAGCAGTTCCTTTAAATATTGCACATTGCTTTAGAACAACAACAACAAAATAAATCCTGAAATCTTCCGTTCATTAATTGTAATTTTTGTAAGGTATAATTCTTTGCTAATTTTTGCATTTCCTTAAAAGCGGTGGAAATCAGATCCATTAGCGCATGCGCATAATTGATGTGTTTTTTAAATTAGGCATGAATCCTGAGGGTAATATCTACGTATTTGATCGAGGGGAAATAAAAGGGGGATCAATCCATTTTTTTCCTTTCGCGGTTTCATGAGCAGTCAAAATGGAGTATTGGAAATATAAAATTACTATGGAATATATGGCCAATGCATAAATTGATCTAATTGTGCTGAGATTGTTGAAAATGGGCAGTTCTGAGTTTGTTTTAAGATTGTTGAAAATGTGTTTTAAATTGTGTCCGTTGGTAGATTTTTAAGTAGAGTCTCAGGAAGTGCTGGATTTCGGTTTTGTGATTTGGAGGGGGGGGGGGGGGCATATCACGTCCGTTACGCTGATGTACATGGATTGCATGACATTTTCACTGTTGTTTATACAAAAAATAAATTTTTTATTTTGTTATTTTATTGAATTCCCTGCTTTAACTCCCGTGCAACGCCTTTTCTAGTAAATACACTGCTTACAACTCAAATCGCAACACCATAAAGTTGTAGGTGCAGCTTTATGTAAATCAGGTAATAGAAACAGCAAGGTGATATATGCAAATGATCACAGTTTTCGTTACGCATAGTGACGTAACACCTTGCCGAGCAGCATAAAAGCTTCAAGTCAAGGAGGAGCGATATCACAGCTAAATTGTAGCGTCATTGGTTTTAGGTTGTAAAAATCATCACAGTATGCCAAGAGTACGTCAACGTACCGCATACGTTCAGTTGTCGTCAACGGAACGGCAACAAATCATTGTTTTACGTGAGGGTGGAATAAGCTTTCGAAGGATCGCTGAGCTATTGGGTCGTGGTGTGAGCACAGTTTAAAGGTGTGTGTTACGTTTCATGAGACACAACAAAAAGACACGAAGATAAGGTAGTGGAACTTCCAGGTGTACCACACCACGTGAAGATCGTATGCTTCTGAGAAGCGTTGTGCGGGAGCCGTTTACCACAGCAACTGTGTCACAACGACATTTATCCCACACTACAGATAACGTGTTTTCGAGGCAAACAATTCAAAACCGTTTGCATGACTCAGGACTCCGAAATAGACGAACATTTCAACACATACCGTTTCAACGTCTTCACCGCTTATGTCGCCTTCAGTGGTGTCAAATGAGACGCAAGTGTGCGACAGCATGGTGAAACATTCTATTCACAGATGAATCACGATCCTGTTTTGGCATGCTAGATGGCCGTACTTGCGTATGGCTGGAACAAGGCCACTAGGGAGCTTTTTCTATCAGTCACGACACAGCACCTCTAAGTGGCACCATGGTTTGGAGATGGTATAACATTTGGTGGACGAACACCTTTGGTCCACGTTTCTGGCAGTATCACGGCACAACGATACGTCTCTGACATTGTGAGACCTGTGGTACAGCCATATCTGTCAACCAGTCCTGGACTGCTTTTCAGTAGGATAATACCAGGCCACATACTGCATGGCTAACTGGGAATAGTTAACAAGGTTTTGATATCCTGCTTTGCTAGCATATTCTTAGGATTTGTTGCGAATTGAGCATATCTGGGACATCATGGATCGCCGATTAATAGATCTCCCAATTCCAGCAAACCATGTTCAGTTAGAAGCTCAATTGCATGCAACCC
Source organism: Amaurobius ferox (assembly GCA_951213105.1). Taxonomy (NCBI): domain Eukaryota; kingdom Metazoa; phylum Arthropoda; class Arachnida; order Araneae; family Amaurobiidae; genus Amaurobius; species Amaurobius ferox. The sequence goes on from OX578145.1 coordinate 52,120,152, forward strand.
AGACCATTCGACTCACCCTGAGACACGAGCAGCAGTTTGAGTGGTCGAAATAAGTCCAGTTTCCAAATGAGAACGAAAATTGAATTAAAAGTAAATTAAATTTAATTAAAATAAAGAGAACGTGGATATAAGTTTGCAGAGAATGTCATGAGCTGTCCACATCAGATTTTGACTTTCTCTGCAATACGTGGTAATGTATAAGGAAAGTATTGGAATCATGTTGAAAATTGCAACACGAGTTTTCGACGGATTTACACGTTTCTGGACCTCTAGAACAGGAAAACACTGTTTTTAGCGTGACGTCTGGGGATGTGTCTGTTTGTCTGTGTGTCTGTCTGTGCAATGTATGTATCCACCCTAACTCAAAAAACTAATGGACCAAATTTCATAAAATTTGACAGGTAAGTCACTTGTATGTGACCCTGGTGCTGATTAGTTTTGGGTACGATTCGGAATAAAAAAACCCGCCTTTTTTTGCGAAATGGTCAGCAAAAATTATCTGTATCCACGCTAGCAGAAAAACCAATTGATCAAATTTCACCAAATTTGGTAAATAACTTAATTGTGTGCTACTTTGGTAGTGATTACATTTTGGTACGATTCGGAGAAAATAACTTGCCTGTTTTTTGCGAAATGGCCTACAAAAATCGTCAAAATTTAAATTAAAAGTCTATGTGGGCTCAAATATATCAATTAAATGCTTGTTTGATACGTAATTTTTATCGATGAAAAGAGTAAGACCAACCCCATTACATTAGAACTAGCCGTTCTCGAGATATTTTAGTTTTTTCGCATTTTCGCTTCGTCACCTTTGAAAATAAGTCTAGTTACCAAATGAATGCGAAAACTGAATTAAAAGCGCAAGTTTAAAGTAAATTAAAATAATCATGGGTGTAATTTTATCAATTAAACTCAATTTAATGAATTATTGAAGAAATAAATGAACATGAATATGAGTCGGCAGGGACAGTCGAGTCCTGCCTACATCAGACAAATTTTTACTTTCCCTGCAATACATGGAAATGTATAGAGAAAGTATTGGAATCATGCCGAAAATTACAGCTGATGTTTTCGACGAATCTACACGTTTTGGATCTCACCTCTAGAATACGAAAATACTATTTTTAGCGTGATGTTTGTGTGTGAGTCTGTCTGTTTGTCAAAAACTAATGGATCGAATTTCATAAAATTTGGTCGGTAGGTCACTTGGATGTGATTTTGGTGTTGATTAGTTTTTGATACGATTTGGAAAAAAATAACTCGCTTTTTTGGAAAATGGCCCACAAAAATATCATATATCCCCTCCAGCTGAAATACTGATTGACCAAACTTTACAAAATTTGGTAAATAAGTTACTTGTAGGATACTCTGGTGCTGATTAGATTTTGGTATGATTCGGAAAAGAACAATCTGTCTTTTTTTACAAAATGACCCGCAAAAATCGCCAAAATCTAAAAAAAGACTACATATGTTCAAATGTATCAATTAAATGCTTGTTTTATAGCTAATATCTGACGAGAAAAAGAATAATAACATCGGTATTACTCTAGGACTAACCGTTCTCCCGAAATTTGAGATTTTTCGCATTTTTCTTATGCCGCCTTTGGAAAAATGTCCAATTCCTAAATAAAAAGAGATTGAATTAAAAATGCAAATTTGGTGTTATTTTGTGCAATTAAACTCTGTTTAATGAATCATAAAAGAAATAAAGAAAAAATGAATTTGAGGCTGCTGTGAAAGCCATGTGCTGCCCACATCAGATTTTTTATTTTGTAATTGGACTTTTTGTCTATGCGGGTTTCTGAAGTTCCGTATTTCGTCGCTAGGGGCATTGCAATTACGTTCAATCGACTGCGCATGGTCACGTTTCTGTAGGGATACGTTATTTGTGTGGCGTTACAATGCGTGTCTGGAAGTTATAGGAGGTATATGGACTTTTTAAGAACGCTGGATTTTTCACCGTTGAGCAAAAGCTTGAAGAAAATGATCAATAATTATTGAACAAAAGCTTGATTCAAATAGTCAGTAAGTATTTGAGATATAACGTTTGATAAGTTTTTAAACCATGCAGATAGAGTTTTCTTTTACCTTCACGATTTAAAAAATATAATTAAGGCTAAACTCATTGTTATTCCGCAAAATGTAATTAGGTCTTTTTTACGGTCAAAAGGTGAATTCTGTTTTGGCATTTGATGGACTTCTTGGTGGGTTTGTTGGTTTTTTCCAGACTAAAATAGAAAATAGATCCAACGTATCTTCGTAATACTTGTATGTTAGTTACATTGTAACTTTGTTGCGATTTATTATGTTGCTTAATGTCCCTGATGCTTGTTCATACCGGTTTGGAACACACTTTGAGTTGCAGAGTTTGGTTAAAGTAGTTTTTGCATGCAAGAATAATGTAATACGGAAATAAACCAATCCAAATTAATTTGAGATCTGCAGCAATCGAATAATGTTTTTCTTTATTTAACTAGAAAATTTGCTTCTCCTTACGTAGTAGCTAGATTTCTTCATTCTACTAGGCAGATGGATGTATATTTCTTACAGAGAATTTTTAGACATACTTCTATACACAGACATACTTCTACTTTATATGACATACTTCTTTTGCAAAAACAATCACAAGATATATGGGGATATAAACAAGAAATAAGTGTAGTTGATGTGAACGAGAGAAATGATGAATCATAAAATACAGTAGGGAGGATGAGAAGAAAGACAAACGAGAATATACGGCATATGATGTGAATGAAAAGAAATGAAAAGGGGATAGTATGGCAGATAATGAGAATGAGGGAACTTAAAATGAGAAAATGCGGCAGATGATATGAATATGAAAAATGATAAATGACAAAATACGGCAGGTGATGTGAATGAGAATTAACTGGAATGTGACCCAATTCGACCTTCTCAAACTAGAATTCATTTGTAATAGCTTGTTTTCTTTTGCTTTTTGCAAATTTTAACTAAAAAAATTTGAAATATCTGTATCTTGGGTCCAAATGATTACAATTATAAAGCGTAGTAACCCTCACTTTAAAGGGTTTGAAAAAATCTTTCGATTGATACTATACTTAATACTATACCCGGAGGCAAGTTTAACATCGGATTTAACTTGCCCCCGACGGGGTTAAAGACGTCACAAACAAAAAAAAAGTATCGCAGCTATTTTTTACAACAATGGTTGAAACAATTAATTCTTGTAATTATTGAGCCATAAATAAACCATTTTATGCATGATTTTGTCAAATATTGTTCAACGCTGCCATGAAAAAATACAATATTTCGTAAATAAAAGTAAGAAAATCAGATGTGGGCAGCACATGACTTTCCTTATATAAATGCAATGAATTTACTACTTTTATAGTAAAAATAAATAGATTATTTTTATAGTTGATATTTATATTCTTTCCAAGATATTGAATTTTCCTCAATTAGTCGTTATTTTCATTGATTTAGCGTCATTTTTATCCATTTGGCGAGTTTTTCGTTAATTTAGCAACATTTAAAAAAGTCGCCAAGTTTGCGACATTCCACAAAATTCGTCGCCAAAATCTCGCCAAGCGTTATTGACGGAGAAATAAGTTATTCTTACAGCAGATAAATGACTATTGGCGTTCAAATACAAAAATATTACTCAAAGTATCTTTTTTCATGAATGGGACAAGCTAGATCCACGAGAATGATGCCACCAAATTTATCGTATGGTATTACATATGAAAAGTGAACAGGTTTCTCAATAGAGAATATTTTTTTTTATTTTATATGACTTTTTGATAATTTTTTTGAAAAATGTGCAATATCTCGAGAACGGTCATGTTAGCGTTCTAAAATTTATGTCAATTGTTTTCTAATAAAAAATTACATAAATATCTATTTGCGTAACTTTGTTAGAGGTTTTGATTTTTTGACGATTTTTTCAAAATTTCACTCGACAGTTTAGGGGGGTAGTGAACATTCGATTGCGTATTAAAACAATAAGCTTCCAGTGGTTACGGATTGTAATTTTTGTGCCAAATTTCATTCGAATCGGTCTATTCGTTCGTCAGTTATCTTCTCCAGAGGCTCATTGACACCCCCCCCACACACACATACTTTCACACACACACACACACACACACACACACACACACACACACACACACACAGCCAGACATCACTTCAAAAATGTTCGATTCGTGATCAGGGATGCTTGAAACGTGCTCTCCCGTCGAAAACTCGAATTCGAATTTTCGACCCCGTCCCCATATTTTTCTTATACATTATGTATATAAGGAATGTAAAAATTACTAGCAATTAAAAAAAAATTCTATCTCTTCCTAGATTTTTGATAACGAAGTGGTATATAAAATATTATGTAAATTCTTAATATTTGTAGTCGATATCTGGTATATGAGAAATCGCCATACATCCCGACAGGCGGAAACCACTCCAAAAATAGTTAAAACGTGTTCGGGAGGTCTTGAAACATATATTGACATCAAACTCTCGAATTCAAAAATTTTCAGCACAATATTTTCTTTATATTATATTACATAGTATGGACAAGTAAAAATATTAATGGGAGCATGACAAATTCCTATGCTTCATTACATTTATTTAAAACATAATTTTGCTTAACAGAATTTTACGGTGCGTTTTCAGTACGTTTACACTATCTTTGTTATTTGGAATGATTGCTATATGGAAATTTCATCTGCTTTCCTGTGTTCTGCCGAATTTGGTTTGTTTTCAAATTATTTCCTTTGTGACCAGCATGGTATATATAATAAACTTGGTTTGGGTTTATGTTTGCTTCTTTGCATGTAGCTCTCATAAAGCTACTAAAAATTCGAAGCCTTTATTTACTCATGAGTGATCAATTTAGCATTAAAGGGTGAAATAGAAATGTCAATTACAAACATAATTATTAAATATTAAACTCTACTTTCGCAATATTACGTGTTGAAATACTTACTGTTCACACGTCGATTAAGTATAAATTATCTGAATTGTCGACAAACTATTTAAATTAAACCATTTTAATAAAGTTCGTATTTCGAATTTCACCATTTTCGCTCTAATATACTTTAAATTCTAATCATTCTGCTTTAAAGAACAAAACAAGAAAGTAGTGCGCCACATTTCTACGTCCATGAAAGTTTGAATTTAAACCATTTTAAAAGTTTCTTAAAAGCAGATTCTATTTTTTTTTTATCGAAGTAGGATAAGACCGGCTCAGTTCTTTCAAATTTTCCTTGAAGAAAATCTGTTCCAATGAAAAGCACTTTAAAGAGGCTAATATATTTTTTTTTTGTAATCTTTTCTCAAAAAAAAAAAATATATATATAAGATTAATTATTTTTACGACGAAATTCCTAATGGTATAATTGTTCCTAGATACAAAGTTTATTTTTAATAAGTGTAGACTGCATATTAAAGTTAATTCTTTAGCGTGTGGGTTTCAAAAATTATATTTGTAAACTAGAACGATAAGTACAGGATTATGGCTCGTAAAAATTCAAGAATCAGATGTGGGCAGCATATGACACTCCCTACGCTCAGCAATACATTTACTTCTTTCAATGGTAACAAATCATCGACAATATCTTCGTGAACTACAGCATTAGAACACCAGCTCTGATATTAATGAAATGGTATCATATGTGGTGTGGTTATTAACATATTATTTTCCCACCAATGCATGGCAATATATAGCTAAGTATTAGAATCGTAAGATTCTAAAACTTAGAATCGTAAGAATATTGTAGCGTAAGTATTAGAATCATGTCGATAATTGGAACTTGAGTTTTCGACGGATCAATATATTTCGTGCATTTTAGAACACGAAAAACTTATTTTTAACGTGACCTCTGTTTGTGTGTGTGTGTGTGTGTGTCTGTAATGCTTTTCCAGGACTTCTGGCCGGGGGTGGGGGAGTTTGTTTTCTATTTGTCCTATATAAATATATCTAAGTGCTGTCGCATAAATTGAATCTAGATTAACATAAAACGCCTTGAGGAGGGGAAAATAACTGCCTCCGGCGGTCTTCGCCCCCCTGGATGTATGACTGAAAGAAACATTGTGTGTGTGTGTATCTGTCTGTGTCTGTGTAATGTATGTATCCACTCTAACTTAACTATTCAACGAAATGTTACAAAATTTAGTAGTTAAATCTAATGCGGATTACCCTAGTGTTGATTAGATATTGAAACGATTCGAAAACAATATGGAACCTGGCTTTCTTTTGCAAAATGGCCTTAAAACTCACCAAATTATGAAATAAATAACCAAATACGCTTAAACATATTGATTAAATGTTGTTTTTATGCCTTATTTTTTGCGAAGAAAAGAGTAAGACCAGTCCAATCACTTGATTTACCGTTTTCGAGATATATAATTTTTTTTCATTTTTGCAGCGCTGTTGAAATACGGTTAGTCGCTATATGAAAACAATTATTGGATAAAACTGCAAATTCTGCGCAATTTTGAAAATAGTTTCCATATAATTACGTGCATTTAAACACATTGCATTATGAAAGAAAGATAAGTTTGGTTAGATTCTGTAGGGGAAGTCATGTGCTGCCTACATCAGATACTTTGTATAGGGATAGTAATTGGAATCAGAGTTAAACATTCTGATTAGAGTTAAGAAATCTGAAAAGTGGTAAGTTTACATTGTATATATAATTTCTGAGTTAATTCATTATTTGAAATCGGACACTTTTGTTAGCGATTTCAAGCTAAATTATTGAAACATGTTCAAATGATCTTATATTTTGGGAAAATTAACCAAAATAAGGAAGAATAGCGATCCTATTAGAATTATTTACGCATTTAACGCTATTAGCTGGGGTGCTCGCAGGCAACAGCCATTTTTCAGCAATCAAGATAAATGATAGAACCAAAAGTTTCTCTACCTATCCCCTCTCAAAAGTCTAGAAATATTAAATGTCAAAACAATCAACGTTGAATATTATTTTCACTTCGAATTTCACGATGTTCCAATCTGCAGCATATAACAATAATACTGAAAGTGTTAGACATTTGATTATATAATCTCAGGACGTCGTTTACCAAAAAAATGTATCTCAGCCACACGAGACTTTAGATTTCGATAATTTTTTTTTTTTTTGCAAATTATAGAAATAATCAACTAGTTTTTATTACTAGCAAATTAACTTTTATCCTAAAAACCATATTTTCCAATAAAAATTAACCTATAGTTTCTCTACTCGTACAATCGTTTTAAAAACCTGAACTGACAAACAATCAGATAGTTGGATGCTTTCAAAAAGCGGGAATTAATATCACTTAACAAAGGAAGATGTGTCTATGAGTGTGTGTTAGAGTTATTTTCGAGCTGTATTTGTGTGTGTGCAGTCTGTGGCGGGGTATACAGGATGCCCCAAAACGATTGAAACTCGCTTTAATTCTTTACCTGTTGGAGATAAGTGGGCAATGTAAATTGCAAAAATGTTGAAAATAAGGTAGGAAATAAGACTACGTTAATGAAACAGTCCTCCCATTAATTTTCAACAAGAAAGATCAATCACGCTTAAAGCATTGATTATGAGACACTTTCCAACTTCAATGTAATTTTATTTAAACATGTCTAAAATGCAATACATTACTCGGTAATATTTTAAAACTTATCACAATACTACATTAATTTATTACATTTGAAAACTTAAGTCTTCATAAAAAAAAATTAACTTCATTCAAATGGCGGCATTGAAATATAGATTGCCTGTTTTAAACATCGCTAAAATATAATACATTCCTCGGTAATAATTTTAGAATTATCATAATACTACGATAATTTATTACATTTGAAAATTTCATCGAAAACAACTGAAATTCATTCAAATGGCGTCATAGAAAAAATAACAAGCCTGACTCTCTCAATAAAAGCAGCATTTCATTCAGAAATAATTTCCCATTCATGTCATTAATCACAATACTACAATAATTTATTTTAGTTAAAAATTAAGACCATGGAGCTACAAGTAATTAAACTCTATGCTTAAAACTTCATCGAATAATATCGTCCTTCTCTTTATAAAATCAATGAATATTTCATTCATATCAGCTATGCAGACTCCATGAACTAAATGATTTTGTGTTAAAGAAATACAGCAATTCTAGTACAACTCATTCTACATATTTTGCTGTTTACATTTTACATAGGTGAAAAATAGGCTTCGTTGTAGAAATAATCAAATTTGGATGAGCTTTTAAACTCAAATATATTGTAATTGCGTTGTTTCAGTATGTACATGCACAGAATTTAAGCAAAAATAAAGTGTTTTTAGAACGGATACAACACTCAATATGAATTAAAAAGAACTTTAAAAATCACGATGTTGGGACAAGATGGATGCCATATATCATTTTGAAGTGGGTCACGTGATCTTTTCATATCATGGTCACGTGATCGCTTCATATAAGAAGTATTATTGTTATTTTAATTTTTATTTAAAAAATACTGAATATATTTCGCCGAAATTTTTTTTATATATTTTATGGAACAATTTGAATATTACCTAAAATTTTCGAAGCAATTTGTGAATTTTAAATCCGCTTAAAAAATGTTTGAAAAATTACGTCCCATAGGGCTCAATGTATTTCATTTTTTAAACCCGGGTTCAATCCAAAAGTAATTGGGTGATATTATTCATTTATATTCCCATAGGTCCTACATACCGTCTGAACAACATACTAAAATTTCATTTTGATTAAGTCATTTTTACGGCAGTTATCGTACTAACGGACAGACAGACAGACAGACAGACAGAATGAACAAAGTCATAAACATTTTTCAACTTTGTTGTAAAGTGTTAATAAGTTACACTTCTTAAGTTTTTATACAACCCCTTTAGACAAATTTGGCCAATCAGAAAATTTTTATTTTTAATGCAACAATATCATTAAAAATCCTCATATCTGTATCTTTAAAATTGAGTGAGTTATATTTAATTGAAAATTGAGCTTTGTAAATGGGGACCATATATCGAATTAGAAATGTAAATTTGTGATATATCACAATGAAGATAAAACTGAATGATAATACATAGGATACTCAACCGCGTAGTTGGTACCACTGCTTTACATGATATCTGTCTGTGTAATGCTTTATTTAGATGCATTTGTGAAACTGGGAAGTAAAACTGGATGATAATATATAGGAGACAGTGTATTTGTACATTGTGCATTGTATTTAGACATTGTAGTTAGACATTTAGACATTGTACATTGTATTTTTGGTATTTGTAACGAAATTTGTTCCTTTATATAAGTGGTCTTCTATTCATGTATGCATATTTTAATTATGTGCCCCAACCGCATAGTGAGTACCACTGCTTTATAGGATCTCTGTCTGTGTAATGCTTTATTTAGATGCATTTGTGATAAAAAATTTTGACACATATTAACGTATTTTGATCTAAACAATTTCCATCGTCAATTTGATTATGGTCCCTATTTTCACTGATGAAACAGCCTTTCACATAGTACGGAAAAGTGGCATAAGTCAGATTTTTCTTTTATCGTAATTCAGTTGATTTTAAAGATACAGATATGCGTTTATTTAATGATCTTGTTGTATTAAAAATAAAAATTTTCTGATTGACCAAATTTTTTTAAGGGGGCCGTATAAAAATTTAAAAAATGTAACTTTTTGAAAATCAATGGGAGGACTATTTCATTAACGCAGTCTTATTTCCTAACATACTATCAACATTTTTGCAATTTACATTGCCTACTTATCTCCAACAGGTAAGAAATTAAAGTTCGTTTCAATCTTTTTGGGACACCCTGTATAAGCATTGTATGGTCATGAAACTTGGTAAAAAGGTACTTTAGGACCCAGGAAGGTGCACTTTGGCGTTACGTTTTAAGAGTTCAAATTAGTTTTTTAATTATATTATGCATTTTCAAGCAAATATACTTCTTAGAGACCGAAAATATTATCACAGAATTTCCATCTTGACACCATCGGAAATATTGAATGAAAAACGTTATTTCTTATACACAGCCAGTTCACACGTTCAATTTTGAATAATATATAAATAGCCAGTCGGCGTTAAATAAATCCATTACTAAGTGAAGAAGCATAAATAAATAAATATATTATATGAAAATCAAATGTAAATATAGAAAGTAAAATGTATAAAAAGCGAGATTAGCAAAACGTTGAATATTTAGGTAAGTTAGGTACGTTTAGGAGAGTAATTTAACCTCTATGAAATCCAGGATAAGCCGTCAGGACAAAACTAAGTTTTTGAACTGGGTGAAATTTCTAATGGAATTTCGATAGCGATAAATAAAAATATCTATTAATAAATAAATTGGTGTTTGAAATAGATTGAGTTCCAAGCAACTGATTCCTAAAATTAAAATATTTTATTTAATATATATTGTCCACATGCAGCCGGCAGTTAGAGAAGCAATGAAGTGTAGACATACAATACATACCATTTTAAAAGTATCTAAAAAAACCTTGATATTATCGAAATTTTTAGCAAACACATATTGGAGAATTTTAGGCCAAAGCGCACATTTTGCCCCCATAGCTAGCCAGAGTTGTCTGCAGAGGATAGTCCCAGGCAACTTTTCATATCTATATTTATTTACTGTGTTCTTATTTGTCACAGATTTCCGGAAGGAACATTTTACCTACAAAATAATTACATAAAAAATAATTTCTTATATAAAATGTACTTTTAAATTATTATCGGAATATACATACTGTACTCATAAATATTTAATTTGTCGCTATCTCATATACTCTGTGATGACATAAAATAATATTTTGAGTTTAACAAAAGCTTCTACAAGTTCTTGCCTGTAAAAAAGCACAATTGCTTCTTGCCTGCTGAGTTGTTAATGCAATAAAATGTAAATTTGGACTTGAAATGATTGAATTAGTACGAATACGAAATCAACAATGAAACATGGTTTCAATTTTTTAACACTTTACAACAAAGTTGAAAAGTGTTTATGACTTTGTTCATTCTGTCTGTCTGTCTGTCTGTCCGTTAGCACGATAACTGCCGCAAAAATGACTTAATCAAAATGAAATTTTAGTATGTTGTTCAGACGGTCTGTAGAGCCTATGGGAATATAAATGAATAATATCACCCAATTTGTTTTGGATTGAACCCGGGTCGAAAAAATGAAATACATTGAGCCCTATGGGACCTAATTTTTCAAACATTTTTTAAGCGGATTTAAAATTCACAAATTGCTTCGAAAATTATAGGTAATATTCAAATTGTTCCATAAAATATATAAAAAAAGAATTCAGCGAAATATATTCAGTAGCTTTTTAAATAAAAATTAAAATAATAATTACATCTCTTATATGAAACGATCACGTGACCATGATATGAAACGATCACATGACCCATTTCAAAATGATATATGGCATCCATCTTGTTTCAAAATCGTGATTTTTTTAAGTTCTTTTTAATTCATATTGAGTGTTGTATCCGTCCTAAAACTACTTTATTTTTGCTTAAATTCTGTGCATCTACATACTGAAAAAACGCAATGACAATATATTTGAATTTAAATGATCATCCAAATTTGATTATTTCTACAACGAAGCCTACTTTTCAATTATGGAAAATGTAAACAGCAAAACATGTAGAATGAGTTGTATAACAATTCCTGCATTTCTTCAACGCAAAATTATTTAGCTCATGGAGCCTGCAATATAGCTGATATGAATGAAATAGTCATTGATTTTACAGAGAGAAGGACGATTTGTTCGATGAAGTTTCAAGCATAGAGTTTAATTACTTGTAACTCTATGGTCTTAATTTTTTAAATAAAATGAATTATTATAGTATTGTGACGAATGAAATGAATGGGAGAAAGTTATGAATGAAATCCTGTTTTTATAGAGAGATCCAGGCGTGTTATTGTTTCTATGACGTCATTTGAATTAATTTCAGTTGTTTTCGATGAAGTTTTCAAATATAATAAATTATCGTAGTATTATGATAATTCTAAAACTATTACCGAGGAATGTATAACATTTTAGAGATGTTTAAACCAGGCAATTTATATTTCAATGCCGTCATTTGAATGAAGTTCATTTTTTTCGATGAAGGTTTAAGTTTTCAAATATGATAAATTAATGTAGTATTGTGATAAGTTTCAAAATATTACCGAGGAATGTATTGCATTTTAGCCTTGTTTAAATAAAATTGCATTGAAGTTGGAAAATGTTTCATAATCAATGCTTTAAGCATGATTGATCTTTCTTGCTTTATTTTTCCTTGGCCATTTTAGCAGCTGAGGAAAAAGTGATTTGGAATGAAACCATATGTTCCAAAATGTCTTTACCATGCTTTTTCCCATATTTATTGAAAATAAATACTATTCCAATGTCGCATGAGAACTCAAAATGTAGAAAATGGGAGTGATCATAGGAGGACTTGTCCATATTCATTTTTGATGCCTTTTTCGGCTGTTAACAATAATATCTTGTCGATATTTTCTAAATAACGCTTATTTTCCATAATTCTATTTAATTGTCAGAATTTTCAAATTGTTTAATTTCTTATAGGAGGCAGGGTGCTGAAGATCTTACCTGGGCTCCTACACAAAAGCAAAGTGCAAGGTTTCTTTACTGGGAAGGGTGCAGGGAAAACTTAACAGAGTCCAAAAAATGTGAAAATCCATATTATTCTCATAGTTAATTTAAATATGATAAGCCATAAAGGGGAACACCTTACTCACTGAGAAGTTATTAAAGTTAAAAAAACACATCAGATTCTAATTGAAGCAAACTACAATTTAACAATTCATTGTGCAAGTATTTAAAAAGTTAATGATATTGTAGGTTTAGAGGAAAACATAGTGTTTCAAAGCTAATTTTCTTCCTCCTGGGAAATTCAATCTTTTGGACTTTGCTTGTGTTTCTTCTGCAATATTCAATTGTTAGAAGAGATACATAATAACTAGATTTTCTAATACGAATGCACTCACATTTTAAAATTATTTTTTTAAATCTGATGATAAACAGTTACGTGTATAGTGAGTTGTACGTAAGGTATGGGACAACCGCTCAAGCGACTTCTTCGCAAGGCGTTTAAGTAGGTTTCTATTCCTAAAAGTGATATATGGATCATTTTCTGTAAATGGGACTTTAACATGTCCCAGGTGTTTTAATAAAAGTGTGCATGACTTGGGATTGATTTTGATCAGTTTTACTATATTGTAGTTCATATTTGTTACCCATTAGCTAAAAAAGCAATTTATATTTTTAATATTTAAAAATTTAATTTTTTTATTAAATGTCATTCCCCTGTGTGTCCTGACGGCGAAATAATAATATCACAACTTCCTTTACAAGTTTTCATTTCTAGTTTCCTTTTAATTTGATGTTTTATATTAAATTAGAAAATTTAAAATACGAACAGTAATACAAAAAATCCACTATTCATTAGAGAAATGCTTTAAATTAATTTTTACAACTGTCCCTTATCCTTTTTGTTATTCACCTGTCTTTAAATTTTAACACATCATTCTGTACACAGATGACAAGACAATATAGTTAAAATATTATTCTTTTTTACTCAAGTCCATATTCACCATTTCGAGAGATAGACTATGTTCTAGCTATCATTCTGTGTAGGGAAATAGTATAAAACTGAACAAATTTGAGTAAGTATTTTTATTCATTGTCATTCACCTGTCTTTAATTATTCTCAGAATAAAAAAAACATACTTGTTTTTAACATATATGTGTGCCTAGTTAGTGTAGCAAACTGAATATCAAGTTAGGCTTAAATGCAAATAAAACTCATATGTTCAATAAAATCACATGATTTTTCATTCCCCAGTCGTCAATTACCTGTCTTCTCGGTACACAAGAGAATTACATTAGAACATGTAAATTACATTTAAAATATATTTTCTTTTTAAGATAAAACAAATAAGAAGTTAGTTCTAAATATAAGATTGCAATTAAAGCAAAAAATTTTTTCATTTTCGTAATGCTATATATATACTAACAAAGCAGTTGCCTATAATAAATGTCTCTCCCATGTCATATGTCATGCAGTCATTTAGTTGTTTTGAAAATAAAATTTGCATTTTTTATTTAATTTTCCTAAAATGTTCGCTGCTACTGTTTTTTTTTTGTTTAAACCACTCATGTTAAAATATAATGCAGAAAATAGGTTGAAAAATAGAAAAAATATATTGTAACAAGAAAGATGAAAAGCCCGTTTAGAGAAAATGAACAATATATCGATTAAGGATAACTGGAACATAACTTGAATTACTTGAATTACTTGGATAACTTGAATTACTTTTTTTAACCTGATAATAAGTAGTTACGCATAAGGTATACGGGCAGCCGCGCGAGAGACTTCTTTGCATAGCTGGGAAGTTAGATATGACAGGGAAGTTAGATAGTTAGTTACTTGAAATGTATATGAACTGAATACATTATACATAAGAGAGGCGTATAAACAGGTTTTCAGATTTCTATCCCTAAAAGTGATATATATCCATTAAGGATAACTTGAACAACGTATATAAGCACAAATAACACAATAACGCAGCATACAGCTATTTTGAGGATACGTTGGATCTTCGAAATAGTTGTATGCTGCATTACTGTGTTATTTGTGCTACGTCGATCAAGTTTTCCTTATCCTGTGCACAAAGTGTAATTCATTTATTACTTTCCTTATATACATAATATAATGTATAAGGAAAGTATTGTGACGGGGTTGAAATTTCGAATTCCAGTTTTCGACGGGAGAGCACGTTTCAAGTAACCCTGAATACGAATCAAACGTTTTGAGTTGATGTCTGTGTGTGCGTGTGTGTGTCAGTGAGTCTGGGGAGACGATATCTCACGAACGAATGGAGTGATTCGAATGAAATTTGGTACAAATATTAAAATACGGGAATACTGGAAGCCTACTGTTTTTAATCGCAATTGAATGTTCAGAACACTCCTAAATTTTGGAGTTAAATTTTGAAAAAATCATTAAAAAATCAAAACCTTTAATAAAGTTTTTAAAAAAGTTTTAAAGTCCTTTCTTGTGAAATTTTTCCTTAAAAAACGATTGACATAAACTTTAGAACGCTAGCATAGACCGTTCTCCAGATATTGCGCATTTTTCAAATAAATGCATCAAAAATCACATAAAATAAAAATAAAATATTTACTATTGTGAAATATGTTCACTTTTCATATGCAAACTGCGATAAATTTGGTGCTATCATTCTCGTGGATCTAGCACGCTCTTTTCATGAGAAAATATACTTTGGGTAACACTTTGGTATTTGACCGCCAATAGCCATTTATATCAGGCATATCGCCTATTTTCCTCCTTCGCAGCTCCTTGCCCCACTGTTACACATTTACTTATAAGTAGAAATTGTATATTGTGTGGTAAAATAAAGTATATTATTATTATTAATATTATTATATTTGCTATAAGAATAACCTTTTTCTCCGTCTGTAATGCTTTAAGAGACTTTGCGACGAATTTGGCGAAACGTCGCCAACTTAGCGACTTTTTAAAATATTGCCAAATTAACGAAAATGTCGTCAAATTGATAAAACTAATTCAATGGAAATTATGACTAATTGACGAAAATTCAATATCTTAGAAAGAATAGAAGTATTTACTATAAAAAGAACCTATTTTTTCGTCCGTAACGTTTGGCAAAATTTTAGTAACGAGTTTGTCGGTATATCTCCAGCTTGCTGACCTTGTAAATGTTGTCAAATTTACGAAAATATCACCCAATTGATAAAAATTCGCTAAATTGATGAAACCGACGTTTAATTAATGAAATGACGATTAATCAAATTCAATATCTTGGAAAGAACATAAGAGTAGATTATAAGAATAAGCCATTTCTCCGGCTATCCTTAACGCTTGACTGGAAATTTAGCGGTATTTCGCCAACTTGGCGACTATTTTAAAAGTTGCTAAAGTGACAAAAATGTTGCCAAATTAAAAACGTTTAATTTAAAACAAATTAAAAACGTAACGTTTGACAAAATTTTAATGACGATTTTGTGGGTATATCTTCATCTTGGTGAATTTTTAAATGTTGCTAAATTAACGAAAATATCACCCAATTAATAAAAATTCGCCGAATTGATGAAACCGACGCTAAATCAATTAAATTACGATTAATTGAGTTTAATATCTTGGAAAGAACATAAGAGTAGATTATAAGAATAAGCCATTTCTCCGTCAGTGCGTAACGCTAGGTGGAAAATTTAACGGGATTTCGCCAACTTTGCGACTATTTTAAATGTTGCCAAAGTGACAAAATGTCTCCAAATTAAAGAAAATGACGCCAAATGGGAAGTGATAATTCGCAAATTCTGATTTCCGTCATATGACGGGCATACCTTCTAGTATATAAGAAATGCTTTTTTCTTAGCTTGGCTGTAACACTTGCTGATGTATTTGGCGAACTGGGCGAATAATGAAGTGACGCATCGCCAATTTGGCGATATTTCACCACAGATTGACGAAAATATCCTCACAATTGCAAACATGACGCCTAATGTTACCAAAGTGACAAAAATGTCCCCAAATTGAAAAGAAGACACCCAATGGGAAGCAATGTTTCGCAAATTCTGATTTCTGTCATGTGACGGGCATACTTTCAAGAATATAAAAAATGCTTTCCTCTCCGTTTTCCTGTAACACTTGCTGATGCATTTGGCGAATTTGGCGAATAATCTAGCAACCCCAGATTGACGAAAATATCGTCAAAATTGCAAAAATGACGCCTAATTGAGGAATGAATTATTAAAATATTTTAATATATGAACAATGTCGCTTATTGAGGATGCTATTAATATCGATAAATGTTTATTTTGATTTTCGCGAAATATAAGTTAGCTGGGTACTTTGACATACATTTACCGGAAAATCGCCAAATGCACAATTAAACGTTAAAAACACAGTACCGTTGATCTTATACATGATTTTTTGACTGCAAAAGGAGTAAATTTATTGCATTATATAAGGAAAGTTATGTGCTGCCCACATCAGATTTTTGATTATATATCCACTGCCTTCAGCACTTGATGTTACAGATACGTGTTACCAGTTTCTATATTGGGTATGTATTACAACTTCCTTTGAGAGTTCTATTCAGAAAGATGCAGATTTGACTTCTGCTGTGTGAAACTTTAAAATAATCTTAAAAAATCTTCAAATGACGCTAGATAAACATGTTTTAACTTTGCGCCTTCATCATCTTAAAATTTAATAATCGGACGATTGGTTATACTGGAATATAATTTTTGTGCTTATTTTGGTAGAAGGAGATGGTTTAGAATTTGTTAAAAATTAAGAAAACGTGTTACATATTACGATCAAACATTATTGAAAGAGCGTTTTATGGACGTTATAATGATGATGCGAATGAAACACTGTGATAATTATTTGACCGCTACGAGTTTAGTGGAATGATTATTGTGCAAAATATCACATTGATATAAAATAAATGAAAAATGATATGAAAAATTGACATTAAAAAAATGATATTAAGAATTGACATTAAAAAAATGGTATTAAGAATTGTTCTGATGCGTTCCTAATCTTATTGGGAAGAATATATGCGGCAAATTTGGTAGATGAGAGTTACTCCCTCTTTTCGCGACAACTGAATTGATTCAATTTATTAGTGTCCAACAAATTATAGAAAATCGATAGAGGGTCTAAAAAGCCAATTATATTGCTTTTGGGTCAGGGGGTTACGCCCCAGAAACCAATGATAGGGTTTTCAGCGTTTCAGAGACGTGGTTTAACATCTTGGAGAGAGAGAGAGCTAGTTTTAAAAATTGAGAAAAAGGAAATTGAGTTGACTCTTGGACACGAGGGAGTAAACATCTCTTTTACGGCCGGCTCTTTAGGGAATATATCTTCAAATGACGCTAGATAAATATATCTTAAGAGAGGGCGTGGGGGATAATTTTGCGCTTTCATGTTCGTAAAATTTCATAATCGGACGATCGGTTATGTTAGAATAATCTTTTTGCTTATTTTGATAGAAAAGGGATGGTTTAGAATTTGTTAAAAATCGAGAAAACGTGTTACATATTCCGATCAAAAATATTTGAAGGAGCGTTTTTTGAATGTCACAATGATGATGAGATTGAAGCTGTGATAATTTTTTCGACCGCTGCGATTTTAGTGGAATGATTATTGTGCAGCATTTCACATTAGTATAAAATAAATGAAAAATGCCATGAAAAAATGCCATTAAAAATGATATTAAAAATTTATTCTGATGCGTTCCTAATCTCTAATCTTGTTGAGAAGAATCTGTGCGGCAAATTTCGTAAATGAGAGTTACTCGATCTTTTCGCGACGAACTGAATTGATTCAATTTATTGGTGTGCAATAAATTATAGGATATCGATCAAGTCCTAATTTCGGATGAAACATTACAGAGAAAATTATTGAAAGTCGCATCATCATCAAAGGGATCAATAGGATTAAGAATCTCCGCTATAATAGAATGTAATAATAATATATATATTAATATTCCAGTTGAATTTGACGAAAACTATTGTACTTTGAGCAGAACTTTCCACCTTGTCACGATGTCTGTGTTTTCATTCCTCTCCAATTCACCATTGTCAAAAGTTTGCTGAGACCCAGGTCTCCCAGGCTCTAGTTTCCCCAATACTAGGATTACAAATCATAATTATATCCATGTGATATCTGTATATAATATCCATATCTATATAATATGCACTGGACTGATTAAGTGAGTCAGAAGATACTGTATCAAAATTATAAAGCAATTCCACTATAGATAAGAACTGGGTTTTATTATCATTTGATCCGTCATTCTACACAAAGGAAAAAATACAAAATTTTAAATATTCAAATTAGTAGTACCGTGCAAAGAAATAATAAAAAACAAACTCAAAATTATGTCGCTTAATTATCGGGCATTTCACGCTGGCTAAAATCTTGTTCTTGGACTCATTCGATCCATTTAATCTTTTTCTAAAAAAATTGCAATATTTTTAAAGTTTGAGTTAGGAGAAGGATGCAGAGGAATAATTAAAAAGAATCAAACCACTTTTTAAAATGACCGAGGACTTCTACTCGATTCAAATTTTCGGTTTTGATATCATTCGACCCTTCTTACCTTTAAAAATTTCGAAAATTTGAATCAGGGTAACGATACAGAGGGATTAAAAAAAAAAAGTTCTGAACTTTGTCTCTTAAAAGTGTGAGTCATTTCAATGTTATGTTAAAATTTGAAAGAGATTTTGATGCTTAGAACTTTTATTACGTGTGCTATATTGGGGTTATCACATTGAGTGAGGAGGATGTGATATTGAGTGGTCACTAGCCATTGAGAGTATGCAAAGTTTGGGTGAAGTGGCTTGCCGTACACTGAACTGAATCTTTGAGGTGCCTCTCAGAAGAATCATTAGAACACAGTGAATGAAATTAGGTGCGATGTTTTGAATTTATATAGGTCAAATGCTTATTGATTTTAGAGGAGCTCAAAAAGGAAAATGCCCTGCATTTCCAAAAGTTGTTTTTTCGAAAATCGAAAAAAAATAATGATAAAATTGTTTCAGAAATAGTCATGTTATACGCAATTTTTTCTTTAAAAGCACATATGCCATAATTTCAATGTTCTCCATATATAGCAAACCTGTAATCTTAAATGGAAACAAAAATTCTTAAAACAAAAATTTAAGAAGGAGCTTTAATATGGTTGCACGTGGTGTGTATACTTCATTTTCAACGGAAATATTAAATTTTTTATACTCTTTTGTACATTTAATTCCTACAGTTATGAAAATTTTTGGAAAAGCCCGAAGTGACATCTTTAGAAATGGAAAAAGAGATATTTAGTGAATTCTCTTCTATGGTGAATCCATATTAGTCTTCATCTAAATTCTGTCTATAGCCAGTCCTTATAAATAGATACTGAAAGAAAGTTGTAAATTTGTTCATCCAAACTAACATTTCTTAGAAACCGGGAATGTAAATCTTTAATGAGACAGCTACTCCCACTTGCTGTATCCACATCAGTCATCATCTAAGTTCTATATATAACCAATCATGATAAAAATATGTTGAAAGAAAATGATAAATTATTTCATCGGAACTGATATATCTAACAGGAAGTGGTAGTCCTTAATAAAATTCCTACTCCAGTTAAAATTTAATGCTGTATCCATATCAGTCATCATCTAAGCTCCATATATAGCCAATCCTGATACATATGCGTTGAAACAAAATTGAAAATATTTTCATCAGAACTGACAACTCTTTGGAACTGGGATTGGGAATTCTTAATGAGATTCATACTACCACTAAATTTTAATGCTGTATCCATATCAGTGATCATCAAAGCTCTGTTTCAGATTCGAAAAAAAAATATATTTCGAGGAAAATATTTGAACCTGAAGTAGAAAAGAGCCGAAAGGTGAGGTCCTTAGTGAATCCTTTTATTTTCATTAAAATGCGATGCTGAATTTATATCAGTCATAATTTAGGTCCTGATAAACAGAGACTCACTACTAAAATAATACCTGATAAATTGACGTTCCAAAAACTTTTAGTAAAAACATAGATTCCAAATGCACTTGCCAACAACAATTAATATGCCCCCTATTATAGTAAGTGAATGCCTTTGTAAGTTCTGAAAATCTTATGTAATAAAACACGATTGCCTGTGTTTTTATGTATAGAGTTTGTAGTGGAAAATCAATGAGTAGGATAGCGGCAAAATTTGCTACAAATCTGATTCACGTTTCGTCCCATGCACCACGGCGAATATAAAATTCGTATTGGTTTAAAAGTGACAAATATTTAAAGCTAAAAATTCACTGTAATTTTGACTTCAAATGATATTTAATCCGTTCAAATGATAAAAGATAAAGTGTCGTTGGTGATCTGCGAACGATGTCTCAGAAGATGACTTTGAGTGCTGTCTGATTTGTTGTGTTCTGAATTCTCAAATTTAAAAGAAAAATTTTCATGGTTTGGAATATACAATTATTTTAACTTGTGTTTTCCAAAAATTTGCAAGGTATCTGTTTGGACGAGCGAGAAGTGGAAACCAATTTATGACGGAACGCAGTGGGAGCGGCATCCACAGGGATGGCACCCTCCTTTCCCTACCACCATCCTCTCGAAAGGACTTATGGACCCAGATATTTAATGTTCACATACACCACGTGAATACGGGGGATAGTTTTAGTAGAGGCGAGAATTGCACTTGGGTCGTACGAGTGTAATTCGCGTGCGCTAATCTTTGGGCTGTCCCACCCCTCAAGCCCAACGATCCTTGTTGTATGGGATCTAAAATTATTATAAACGCATTCAACATGCATTGTCCTTCTATTTTCATTTTTCGAATTAATTGAACATTCATCATGCGCCGAGCAGTGGGTGTCACTGTTGTAAGTCCTGACAGTTTAAAACTTATCTGGTAAAAAAGCCATAGCTGTAAAAGTGCTCTCTAGCTGTGAGCATCACGTTTAGCAAATGTAATACAAGTTTTAAACAAAGATTATAAGAAAATTTAGTAATTCCTAATTATAGCGGCTCCCGAGGCTGAATTGCCAAGCGACCGAGATGCATCGCCAAGGTAAGTTAACATAAAAGCAATATGACGATAATATAAACATGTCTTGTTTCTTTCGGACTGGAAACGTTTGGCGAGATCTTGGCGTAATTGTAATTGCTGGGGCCGCTATAATAAGAAAGTATCGAAAATTTAAATAATAGTTAGAGTTTGTTTAAATCCACAAATATTTTGGGCATAAGAATTACAATAAAAAATTCGAAAACACACCCGTATTAGTCACGTTTTCAAAGTTAAAAAAATTCTAACAATTGACTTTTTTTAAATGTTTTATTTAAAATTATGCTGTATTTGCATGTTGCAAAATTATTTTACTGTCCACATGTGACCCTCAGTTAGATAGCCCTGCAGAAGACATATAATACATACCGTTTCAAAGCCTAAAAAACTTTATTATCAAAAATTTTTACAAACACATATAGGTGTCATGTCGCCATTTTGTGCGCCATGAACTTTTTGTTTTTTCCGAGAGAGAAACTCTCTTTTCTCGTCTGTGCCTGTACTTGAAGTTTGCTAGGCCATGTTCGGATTGCCGCACGAAGAGATTTCGTGTTTTGTCCGGAACTGTTGGCTCGGAGCAGGATTTCTGTCTCTGCCGGAGAGTGACGTCGCTTCGCCTGTTACTGGGCGCTCGCTTTTCTTGCCAATCAGGAAGCGGCTTTGTGGAGAAGTTTTCGCTTTTCGCGCTGTCTCTGGGGCTCTTCTGGCTTGGACTTGGTGATGAGAAGAAGCATTGAATTTTTGTCTTAAACTTTAAGACAAAGGCTTTGGCCGAAATGGCTAAAATTCGATGGCCGTACCGTTGCTTCTGTTAAGAAACCTTTCTGATGATCCTGGACGAAGAAACGGAGGATCCTGATGGATTGCATTTTTCTTTTATCAAATTCTAAATTCTTTTTTTTAGTTTAGGAATTCTTTGGAGATGACTCCTTCATCACGCGGACATTTTTCCTGGGTTAGAGACGTGCCTTTCTGATTGATTTTTAATGGAGCAAGTCTTGAATCTTTTGGATCCTTTTCTGGATAAATTTTGCGAAGCTAATAGTGAACTTTATTTGGATTAATTAAAGAAACACCTTTAAGTGCTACTTCCCGGTTTAAGGTAACCCGTTGAAATTATTCCGGAACTGAGAGTTCCAAAGTTGGCAAAGTTCAATGATTTAAGGCAGGCACAAAAATGGTTGAATTGTTTATGATAATATCTAATTTGAAGTGTGTGATTTATTAATAATATTTAATGTCGAGAATATACAGGGTTGTTATAATTAAAGTTCGCCTATTCAGAGGGCTCTAGAGCCGGTTCTATGGCTTCAAACGAAACAACATTTAACTAGTATGTAGTACAAGTGATGCGCTCTGCGAAAATCGAAAAAAAAATTAGTTGCAACTGCCGTCAGTAGATGGCGCTGTGCCAATGGCTAAGGCGATTGTTGCAATTTGTCTGTAAAATAAATAAAGGAAAATGTATTGCATAGTTGGTATAATAACAATTCGCTAATGCAGAAAGCTCTAGAGGCAGATCTATGGCTCCAAACAATACAGAAAAAAGGAGATAATTTCATGTGATGCAATCTGAGTCCAGAAAAATAAAACATGTCGTTCGCCAGCGACGAATAACAGCATTACGCTTGCTCAATGAACCCTCCATTATTTGCAATCACGCATTCCATTCTCCGAACTGTATTTTCTACTGCAGAGCGTAAAGTGTCCTATGGGATTGACCCGATGTGACGCCTAATACTGTTCTTCAGATCAGATATCGTCAGACATCTGTCTTTAGACACACAGTTGAAGCGTATTTCAGCGTGATTTGAAGCGTATTTCATCTTCATAGAGTTTCGTCCAGAACAGAGCACCAGGCGCGAAGCGCCTTTAATCTCCAATCTCTAGGTGTGGTTCTTATCTTCATACTGTGACATTATTTCATTGGTCCATAGTTGGAGGTTCGAGGTTTTTGATTTACTGTTTTTATTATTTGTCCTAGCTCCTAGTGTGGCAGTTTGTTGCACATTAAGAGTTTAAGCAGTTTGGGGGGTTGATGCAGATCTGAGGGTAACCTAGCATTTTAGCAGTTTAGGATTTTAAACATTTTGTAGAAAACCAAAGATCGCGAGTTTTCTTTAATATCAACTGATTAAGGTGGGACGTTCCTAGTACCGAATATCAAAGTTAAGTACCGAGCGGGGTCTCTTACGAGATTTAGCCGACGATGATCATAGTCATGCAGATTAAATAATAGTTCATTTGGGACAGATGGCAGATTTTTGTAGAATTTAAGCGCTAGCTTTTTGATTTGGGCTCTAACAGTTTTTATTTTGAAGTCTTTCCTAATTACCGAGTTTCTTAAGTATCTAGGGGCTTTCCTTATAATCCTTAGGGTTTTGTTTTGTCTTGTCTCTAATAAGTCTATGGTAGTTTTACAGGCATATCCCCATACGGGTGCTGCATACAGCATTCCCGGGCAGATGACCGATTTATAAATTAGGAGTTTATTTTGATAACTTAGATTTCCGTTTCCTATCATTGGGTATAAGGCTCCTATGGTTATATACGCTTTTTTGATTATGTTCGTTACGTGCAGTTTCCAAGTTAGGTGGGAGTCTATCGTTACACCTAGGTATTTAGTAGATTTTTCCGCTTTTAGGGCATGGTTGTTTATGTACAGAGAAGGCGGAGGTTTACGTTTTCTTGAGAAATAAATCCAATGACATTTATTGGGATTTAATTTTATTCGCCATTTTTCCAGCCATGTTTGGAGTATGTCTAAGTGTTGTTGTAGCTGTCTGTGCATTACTGAGACGTAAGGGTGTTTTGCAAGTATCGCGCTGTCGTCTGCATAGAGTGCCAGCTCCGTGTCTGGGGTCCTGGGAATGTCATTTAGATATATGTTAAAGAGTGTCGGGCCCAGGATGGATCCTTGCGGTACACTACTTTTAATGAGCTTGGGTGTAGATAAGTTATTTTTTACTCTGACTTGAAAGTGCCTGTTATTTAGGTATGAAATTAAAAGTTTGACAAGTGCGTCAGGGACTTTTAGAGTGATCAATTTGTAAGCTAATCCACAGTGCCACACTTTATCAAAGGCTTTTTGGATGTCAAGAAAAATCGCAGCTGTGGGTGTCTTATTATTAAAACCAGAAGAAATGTACTCTACCACTCTCAGCAATTGATGAGTGGTGGAGTGTTTTGGCCGAAATCCAAACTGCTCCGGAAGGATAATGTCATTCTCACTAAGGTGCGTGTTCAGTCTCTTAAGAATTATTTTCTCAGTAATTTTACTAAGTGTCGGCAACAAACTGATTGGTCTGTAGTTGGCTGGAATTGAGGCATCCTCACCAGGTTTATGGATCGCTATAATTATCGCTTCCTTCCATTCTTTGGGGAAATAATTTAGTTCTAGTATTTTATTTATTAAGATGGTCAAGTAAAATATTATATTTAAGGGTAGGTTTTTTACCGCGATATTCCTGATTTTGTCGTGCCCTGGGCTTTTACGGTTTTTGATAATCTCTACTATTTCTTGCGGGGTGGCTGGGTTAATCTCAGCCGTGACCGGGGAGTTCCTGAAATTGTTTAGAGTCTGTCTAACCATTCTTAGGGTGTCCTGACACATTAGATCGTGGTTTGGTTCAAATTGCTTTTCGTAATGCCTAGCAAGCGCCTCTGCCTTTTCTTCATCTGAGTACGCAATATTAGCGCCATCTATTAGTGGCGGGAGTTTAATTTGAGGTTTTCTGAGTCTTTTAGCGAATTGCTAGAGCGATACGTCTTCCTGGCTAAGGGATTCGATTAATTCTTTATACTGTTGCTGCTTTTCTGCGACAATTTTTTCACTGACTTTACACATGAGTCTATTAAGCTCCCTTTTAAGGGTAGGGTCTCTGTTAGCCTGCCATGTCTTACGCATTCTATTTCTCTGTTTAATTAACTGTTTGACACGGTGGGAAAGTGTTGGCATTTTTGATGACTCACGATGTGTTGTGGCAGATGCAATAGCTCTCCTGATTTCTGTTGTGAGTGTGTGCGTGGCAGAGTCAATATCCGCCGTGCTCATAATGTTGGGTACTGCTAAATGCGGCTCGAAAAGTGCTCTTTTGAAAACGTTCCAGTTCACCCTCTCTTGTCCCAGAGAGGCTGGAAGGGGAGTGTTCAAATCGAATGTCACCAGTACCGGTAGATGATCCGAGTCGAATTCATCCAGGGTATCAATTGTGTGAGCGTATTCTATGTTTCTCGTTAGGACAAAGTCTATGAATGAGCCATTGGCACCTGAGAAGCAGGTTGGTCTCGACGGTGCAATGATGTCAGTGTTTGTTGTGTTTAGCAATCTATGTATCTGTGTACCGCGTGTGTTGGCTCTCCTGCTGCCCCACGCTCGGTGGTGTGCATTGAAGTCGCCCGCGAGTATTGTGTTTGGATATCGCGAGAAAAGCAGTTCCAGCTGCGCAGCTACATTTATACCACTCATGTTTTTGACATATATTGAAGTTAGGATAAATGTGTTTACATTATTTATTTTAATTTTTATACTAGTATTTTCTATACCTTGAAGATTTATGTTGTTTATTTCCTCGTGGGGAATATTACTTTTAATATATATTGCTGTTCCTCCATGGGGATTTCTAGCAGTTATATTTGAGCTAAGGGTATGATAGCTATTATAGTTTGCTATATTTAGTTTTTTGTTTTCTCTAACTTTAGTTTCCTGGATTAGCAGGGCATCTACATCATTTTCATTTACGTAGCTCCTAAGTTCATTTATTCTTGGAGATATGCCGTTCGCATTCCAAAATATTATTTTAAAACTTTCTTTTTGGGACCTATTCATGGCGGGTTTGTTTCTCACTGTTTTTATTAAATTCCGCGATTAATTTAAAAGCCTCAAAGACCATTTGCATTGGATCGCTCTTTTTTTGAATTAACTCAGCGAGCTGCATCAACAGATGTTTTATATCGTCTAGGTTGAACATACTGATAAATCCTCTGACGAGGTTGAGGATTTCATCCATCTTTTCATCATTGGATTTATCAGCAAGTTCAGTCTCAGCTTCCATTTCCTCAGTCTCAGCTACAATTTCCTCAGCCTCAACCGCGGTTTGATCTGTTTTGTGAGTATCCTTTTGGACCTCGGTAGTCTTTTGTTTTTTTCAGCCGATTTGTCTAACTGCTGTGTTTGCGCGAGCTCTTCTCGGGCGCGTTTAGTTTTCTGCCATTCCTGAACCTTTTTTTCTAATCTTTGTTTTGCTTCTCTTGCCTCTTTGGCGGCTTTATCAATTGCTATCCTCTGATTTATGTCTTCATGAGCTATTCTCACTTCCTCCACAGTCATTTCTCTGGAGGTCGACGGTTTAGGGGCCTGCTCTTGCACCGATCTGGTAGGTGCTGAAGTTTGAGTTCTTTTAACCTGTGGCACAGAGTGCGAGGAGTCCTGATGGGGTGTCTGAGGGTTTAGACCGAGGGCCTTTTGCCTCCAAGGGGGTATCTGATTTTTGGGGGGAGGGGGGGCATACCCCGGTGCCTTTCCTCTGTTCCAGGGGTTCTTCGGGCATTGCCTGAAGTTCGCCGGGTGATCTCCATTGCAGTTAGCACACGTTGCCTTCTCTGTCCTTGGTCTTTGGCAGTCACGTGTGAAGTGTTCTTCAGCACACTTAAGGCACTTTGGTGGCATGCTGCAATTCTCAGAGGAATGATTGAATTGCTGGCACCGGTAGCAGATTTTGAAGCCCCGTGCTCTGAAGGCCTCTACCTTCACAGCCAAGTATCCTAATCTTGTCAGTCGGTATACCCTCTGCCAGTCTTCCGTAGGCCTAATGCTGACTAAGAAGATCGGCAGAGGCAATCTCGTTTTTGTGTTTCTCAGTTGAGAAACCCGGACTACATCTAATCCTTCGGATGTTAGAGTGATTTTTATTTCCTCAATGTTATAGTTTGTTGGTAGCCCCTTCAAAACTACCTTTTTGGGCCTTTCCGTCTTTAAGTTTAAACTGTGGAAGGGGATTTTCTCACTAGATAAATGGCGTTGTACAACCCTATAGGCGTCAGCGTCATTTGGAATCAATTTTAGCATGTCTCCTGTGAGCTTGCCAGATACTTTATTACCTGAGATTCCATTTAATTTTTTAAGGAGAGCCTGGTAATTGTCATTAAACTTGATGAAAAAACATTCCGCTTTTGGGTCTTTTCTCTCAACCACTACACTATTTTGCCTGTCACTATTTTGAACCGTTTTTGGCTTTGGTGCACTTTTGAACACTATAGGTTGCGCGACAATTTCAGCATAACTCTTAGTTTTAACATTATCATTTACATCTTTATCAATTTTTTCATTACAATCCATGTTATCCTTGTCATTAGATTTTAAGTTTAATTCTCCATTCTGGTTTTTAGTAGGAGCATCCATAGTAGATTGCCCCTCTATCCTCATTTTTTTATTTGGATTTTCAACAGGTTTAAGTTTATCTTCATCTTTAATTTCTTTAATTAAGCCTAGTTCTATCATTTTACATTTAATTACATCACTAGAATTACTTCCTTCACAGTTATAAATCTCATTTAAATTACTAGCATAAAACCTATCCAAATTCTGGACCAACAAAAAAGAATTTACAGAAAGAAACGAACCCAGAATCTTGGAGACTTGGTCCTCGTCCCGTCCGAGTAGTCCATTCGTCAGTAGCTCCCTGATGTGTAGCGTCAGAGTGTAGATTGCCAGTGCACAAAAGTTCACGGCATTTTTGACTTCTTCCTTCCAAGCGGGCATCAATCCATCCTTGGGCAGAGTATCACAATATTCAATCATGGCATCCCTGAGAGGCCGCAGTCCATCTTCGTCTAGCTCACCAGCAAGTCCGCGAGTAGCTTCCGTATCGAATGCATCCAAATCCATGTCGTCAGCGTAGAAACGATCAAAGCAATAGCACTACCACGTGGGAAAAACACACGTGGCACTCCAAAGTTGAAAAAGCACGAATCCAAAATGGCGAGAAATCCGTACACAACAAAGCTGTAATTGCTTAGCCCGACGTGTTCTATCGTAACTAGATATAACACGCCAAACTTAAGCAAAGAAAGTCACCACAATCAAAAAGCAGCAGCTTCACAAAATCACAACCTCGTAGCTCGGAGTCTGAGCTCCGAATCGAGTATTTCATCGTGATTTGAAGTGTATTTCAGCGTTTCGAAATTGTGACATCACTGCTGTATCGTCGAAGATTTGAATAAAAAGGGATCTTCTTCAAGCGTTTGTTGAAATTTTGTACACTTTTGTGTGTTTCGTCTGGATTGACCGAAATTGATAGAATGAATCTGCACAATTTTACTTTTACCAACTGTGACATAAATTTTCCTTTATTTTTTTTTTACAACGAAACTTGCGAAAATCACCTTAGATATTGCAGAAGCGCCACCTACTGACGACAATTGTAACTATTTTTTTTTTCGATTTTCGCAGAGCGCATCACTTGTACTACATACCAGTTAAATGTTGTTTCGTTTGGAGCCATAGAACCGGCTCTAGAGCCTTCTGAATAGGCGAACTTTAATTATAACAACCCTGTATATTATGTGTTAATTTTGGTTTTTGAAAAGGAAATGCTCTTAATGAAAAGATTAAATACTTAATGAATGTGGAAATTAAAAGTAATGATAAATAAGTGAATAAAATAGATTTGTTTAAATTGATAAATGTGTATTTTATCTTGTATGCCTTCATTTTGTTTGCTCACTGTTTACCATCTAGAATACAATTCTTCTAGACTGGGAAAACTTCACTTTAATAATAATTCCTGGGTTGACAAAAATGACACTAACCACTATAATTACTCTGTTGTTCTTTGCTGTGATGTTTACGATCTTGGCTTTTGTGTGTAGCGGAATCTGTTCCCACAATTTGGTTCTGAAACCGCTACCACATAGGAGAATTTTAGGCCAAAGCGCGCAACATTTTGTTCCCATAGCCAGCTAGAATCACAGAATACTACATTAGTCTGTGAGTCCCAGGAAATTTTTCATATACATATTGATTTGCTGTGTCTTTATACGTCACAGTTTTCTGGATGTTACAAATAGCAACGTGATACTTAATTAAAGGAAATAATTTTTTATATAAAATATTCTCTTAAAATATTATCGATACATAAAGACGGTAATCGGAAATATTTAATTTCTAATTTTTCGCAATTTCATACTCTCTGATGACATAGAATAATATTTTAGGTTTAACAAAAAATTTGGACTTGAATTGATAGAATTAGTACTAATATGAAATGCAAAATGAAAATTGTTTCGATTTTTGTATTTTTCGTTGGACACTTTAGCATCTGCAGAAATAGGGATTTGGAATGAAACCATATGCTCCAAAATTTCTTTACCACGCCGATTTCAAATTTAGATTATAAATAAAAAATATTTCAATGTCCCAAGAGAACCCAATTTTTGAAAATTGGGAGTGGTTAAATGAGGGTGTGGCCATATTCATTATTAATGCATTTTCGGGCTATTAACAATTGAATCATGCCGACATTTTATAAATAACGTTAATTTTCTGAAATTCAATGCAATTGTCAGAATTTTCAATTTGTTTAACATCTTACGGAGGGCAGGGTCGCTGAAGCTCTTAACTGGGCTTCTATACAAAAGCAAAGTACACGGTTTCTTTTACTGGGAAGAGAGCATGGAAAACACAGGAGTTCAAAAATCTGAAAATTAGATTATTTTTATGGTTAATTTAAATATGACAAGTCGTAAAGGAGAACACCTTACTCAGCGAGAAGTTATTACAAAAAAAAAAAAAAAAAAAAAAAAAAAACCATCAAACCCCAATTGAATTAAAGTACAATTTAATAATGTATGGCGAAATTATTTTAAATGTTAATGATATTGTAGTTTTAGGGAAAGACATAGTTATGCTAATTTTCTTTACCAAACACCATGTAACGTCCCAGGTACATAAGCTAATTTTTTTTAATTTTCTTCTGGGAAATTTCCTTCAGGACTCTTCTTGTGTTTCCTCTGCAATATTCAATTTTTAGAAGGAATAAATATAATATCTAGATATATAAATATAATATCTAAATCATAATTATATCCATGCGTTATCCATATAATATCCAGATCTATAGAACATGCACTGAACTGACTGAGTGAGTCTGTGATGTATAGCTAGAATCTCGATACTCGACACTATAGCTTGAATCTCAATTTTGATGTCATTCGATAATTCTTGGCTTCAAGACAAAGGAAAACATCTAAAATTTCAAAATTTCGAATTAAGGGTGGCAAAAGAATAGTAATAATGAATAAGAAAATCAAAACCACTTTGCTCAATTATCGAGCATTTTCGTGTTAGCTAGAATCTTGGTTATGGACTCATAGGATCCATCTTAGCTCCTATGTCAAGAAACAGAAAATGCATAATTTTTGTAATTCGAATTAGGGGTGAGGATGCAGAGGAGTAATTAAGACACAAATTCAAGACCACTTTTTAAAATGGCCGAGTACTTCTACTCGATCCAAATTTTCGCTTTAGATCTCATTCGATCAGTCTTCCAAATCAACGACAAAATAGTAAATTTCGAATTAGGAATTAAGGGTGCTGATACAGAGGGATTAAAAAAACGTTCACAACTTCGTTTCTCAAATCTGTGCCGCATCACTATTTTATGCTTAAATTTGAACTAGTTTTTGATGCTCAGAACTTTTGTTAAGTGTGCGGGTGTCACAGTGAGCGACCACTAGCCATTGAGAATATGCAAATATCGAGTTAAATGGCTAGTCTATGCACTGAACTGTATCTCTGGGGCATCTCTTGAAAGAATCTTTGGAACACATTGAGAAAATCGAATGAAATTAGGTACAATGCTTTCAATTTATGAACGTTAAATACTTAATGATTTTAGAGGAGCTCGTAAAAGGAATTATCTTGCGTTCTAAACGATTTTCTTTTTTTGAAAATCGGAAAGAAATAATATGAAAATTGTTATAAAAAAAAGTCATGCTGTACGCATTTTTTTATTTTAAAGTAAAATGACATAATTTAGCTACTCTCTTGATATAGCTTAAATGGAAAAAAATCTTAAAACAAGAAATATATGGAGGTTTCATATGGTTGCAAGTGTTGTATATATTTCATTTTCGACGGATCTGTTAAAATTTTATATCCTTTGTGCACTTAATTCCGACAGTTATGAGAATTTTTGGAGAAACAGGAAGTGACATCTCCAGAACAGTAAATGGAAATAATTAAAAAACTAATCTACTCTCTCCGAAATTCGATGGTGAATCCATATTTGTGGTCATTTAAGCTCTCTATAGCCAATCCTGATAAATATATATTGAAAAAAAGTTGTAAATATCTTCATCAGAACTGACATCTCTTTGGAATCGGAATTGGGAATCCTTAATGAAACCCCTACTCCCACTAAAATTGAATGCAGTATCCATATCAGTTATCATCTAAACTCTATCCGTAGCCAATCCTGATAAATTGATATTGTAAAAAATTCCAAATTATTTCATCGAAACTGACATTTCTTTGGAACCAGGAGAGAGACCCCTATTCATACTAAAATTTAATACTGGATATCAGTGATCTTCTAAGCTCTATCTATAGCCGATCTTGAAAAATATACATATTTCGAGGAAATTGAACTGCAAGTAGAAATCAACCGAAAGTTGAAATCCTCAGTGAATCCTTCCATCTTCTTTAAAATTCCATGCTGAATTCATTTCAGTCATAATTTAGATCCTGAAATATACACTCACTACTAAAATAATACTAGATGAAGACACCCACCAATTAGCTACTGATCACTAGATCCTGATAAATAGATGCTTCAAAAATGTTTTGGTAAAAACATACTAGATACTAAATGCACTTGCCAGCAATATTTAATAAGTGATCTATTATATTAAGTGAAGTCCTTGTAAGTTCTGAAAATCTTACATAATAAAAGACGATTGTTTGTCTGTCTGTCTTTTGCCCTATATCGTTTGTAGTCGAATAGCGGCAAAATTGGCTATAGTAATTTGTGATTTACGTTCAGCCTGATACACTACACCGCACATAAAATTCGAATTGGTTTAAAAGTGATGAACATTTAAAGCTGAAAATCCGCCGAAATTTTGACTTCACAACTGTTTTTATTCCGTTCAGACGATAAAAGATAAAATGGCGCATGTGGTCTGCGAATGATATTTCAGGAGACGACTATGAGTGCTATCTGATTTGCTATTTTCTAAATTTACACATTTAAAAGATAAATTTTTATGGTTTGGAATATACAATTATTTCAAATTATGTTTTCCAAAAATTTGACTTTTTCAATCTAATGAAAACGTACTGAGATAGCAATTATTATTTTTAATTTTAGGTTTGGAATATCAGAACCTTTTTTTAACTTTAACTGTTTTTATTTATATGCATTTATGTCTTACGAATCCAAAAGAAAGAAACAAGTTATTCCTTCCTGTCAGAAATAAATGATTATCATTTATCAGGAGTTTTCTGAAATCGTTCTCGAATCATGGAAAAGTTGATATTTTATGGAGATCGACATCTAGCAAAATTCAGATAATAAATTTGAATATGCTTATTTTCACCACCACTAACAACTGACCTATTATATTAATCAGTAATAGTCAGATATTATAGTCATATCACAGTCCAGAATATAATGTGGGTCTCATATTCCCATCCTTTCCTCTGAACAATTCGGTATTCATTACGGTTTCTAAACGATAAGCACGTACTCACTATCAGCATGATTAAACATGGAGGTTTCGTGCTGATTAGCGGTATCTTTACACATCTTTCCAAGAGTGAGAAATGTGAAATGATGGAACAAATGATGCATTGAATGCATAACGAAGGGATATTTGTGGCCTGCATTATTTAACCGGTTTTTTCACAGGTTTAATGATAATGCATATTGATAACCACGTAGAAGGTGAAATAAATTGAATAGTGCTCAAGAGTTACATTATTGAATATATTATAACTAGATGTTAAACCAGTTATGTGAAGGTTGTACATAAAACCGAATAAAATATTCCCCCAATATAAGTTGACATGTATAACTTGATTTTGGGTCGAAATAGCGGGTATGGAAAATGAGGGGGTATGGAAATCCGTGCTGATTAGCGGTATCTTTACACATTTTTCCAAGAGTGAGAAAAGTGAAATGATGGAACAAATGATGCATTGAATGCATAACGAAGGGATATTTCTGGCCTGCATTATTTAACCGGTTTTTTCACAGGTTTAATGATAATGCATATTGATAACCACGTAGATGGTGTAATAAATTGAATAGTGCTCAAGAGTTACATTATTGAATATATTATAACTAGATGTTAAACCAGTTATGTGAGGGTTGTACATAAAACCGAATAAAATATTCCCCCAATATAAGTTGACATGTATAACTTGATTTGGGTAGAAATAGCGGGTATGGAAAATGAGGGGGTATGGAAATCCGTGCTGATTTGCGGTATCTTTACAGATTTTTCCAAGAGTGAGAAATGTGAAATGATGGAACAAATGATGCATTGAATGCATAACGAAGGGATATTTCTGGCCTGCATTATTTAACCGGTTTTTTCACAGGTTTAATGATAATGCATATTGATAACCACGTAGATGGTGTAATAAATTGAACAGTGCTCAAGAGTTACATTATTGAATATATTATAACTAGATGTTAAACCAATTATGTGAGGGTTGTACATAAAACCGTGTAAAATATTCCTCCAATATAAGTTGACATGTATAACTTCCATTCTTATACTTGGGCATATGCGGACTGCGTACTTCTCAAGATTAATAAATTATGTACCATACGGGGGGGATACTTTAATAAAACAAAATTACTAATGCCAGGACATTTGCATTTATTGGTCTTTTTTCTCTTTTGGACACTTTAATACTTATTGATTAATTTGTAGGCATATTTTAAGTTAAGGTTTGTTAAGTAACAACTTCTCTTTATTCTATCATTGTATATGCATATTACATTTTTATTATATATATATATATATATATGAATATAAAAAGTATAAAAATAATTTTAAAAATTGAAAAAAGAGAAGGAAGGCTTAGCGAGAAGCTTACTCAATGGCGGTAAGGGGTTGTGACCTTACACCCCAGTTGTCAATAAGCTTGTCATAAATGCCGCGGTATTGCACTCCTGTACGCCAGCCCTGGCTGAAGCCAACCTCCGGATTGACAATAACAATTATCACTAAACCGTTGAAAAAGAAAAGTCCAATGATAAGGTGAAGACCATTACTGGATGGCCAACTAGTCCTTCAGACTACAATGACCTGTATATATCTGCGTGTTATCGTTCTGCGGTCCTGTTATTCATAGTATGCGAACCTTCATCTACTAAATTGATATAAAATTGATTTTAACTTTGAACAATATGCATTATTGTTACTATATAAATTATCAATATAATGTAGCATAAAAGGAATGGGGTATTGCTGTAGATATGCTTGTTGTAGAAATGTCCCATCAAAATCAATGCGGATGTCTTCATTGTTGATAATTCTTTGTATTCTAGCCAATACCCCCAAGAATACACTCCTAAATATATTCAAGTGAAGATTGGAATTCCAATTGATCAGACCGTTGATAGGTATATTAAAACTTTTTCTTTTATCATAGATAGTAAAATTTACGGGTATTTTACTGAAATCGATACTTAAATCCAAAAATTCCACTACATTTTTAAGTGTAGCTGGATTTTCTTTCAAAATTAAGTTTGGTGGGTAGAAATCAAAATTCATTCTATAATTCTCATCTTCACATCCGAC
The DNA here is from genome assembly GCA_951213105.1 of Amaurobius ferox. Taxonomy (NCBI): domain Eukaryota; kingdom Metazoa; phylum Arthropoda; class Arachnida; order Araneae; family Amaurobiidae; genus Amaurobius; species Amaurobius ferox. The sequence continues at coordinate 52,155,582 of OX578145.1, forward strand.
TATCAAATCATCCACATAACGTAGGTATATGATTTCATTATTAAGGTGTGATTGGCTTTCATAAAAATTGAGGTACAGATCTGCAAGTATAGATGAACACCCCCCTCCCATGGGGATGCCTTTAATTTGCTAATAGAAAGAAATTCCATTAAAAAGGTAGTTTTCTTTGATGACAATATTAATTAAAGTCTTATATTTAATGAATTCTATAGTTTTCTTCAAGTCATATTCTTCATATAAAAGGTTTAGGATATGCGATAGGTCTTCAAGATCAATATTGTTGAAGAGTTCCTGAAAGTCATAGGTTTTAAAGTATAATGGATTTTTGTGATATTTTAAAGACTTTATAACTTCTTGACTGTTCTTGATGATGTAACTACCTTTATTATTAATTTGATGCAACAGACGTTTTAAAAGTTTAAGTAGAATTGAATTAGCTTTTGTAAGATAAATATTATAACCGACTGTAACAGGTCTGAAACTAGTAGGGCACTTATGCAATTTAGAAATATTAATTAAGTATGGGTACTTAATTATGCTAGTGTATTTAATACCTGTTTTTTGATATAAGGCTTTAATCCTACATATATATATATATATATATATATATATATATATATATATATAAATATATATATATATATATATATATATATATATACATATATACACTCTAAGGCAAAAAAAATCGACGCACCAAGAAAGAATTATTCAAACGAGACAAAATTTGGTACGTGTTATTTGGATGCACAGAAAAAGAAATTATTAGTATTTCAGAACAATTGGATGATTTTTCGCACTGAAAGATCTACACTAAGTGAGTATATCAATATGGTGTTGGTCCACCTCTGACCTTGATGCAAGCTGTTACCCGATGTGGTATTGATGCATAAATTTTCAGGACGGTCTTCTGAGGGATGTTGTTCCAAATGGCTCCAATTAATGAGCTAATTCGTATGCATTCTGGGATGGTGTCAGACAACGTCTCATCTCAGCCCAAATGCGCGCTCAATAGGTGAGAGATCTGGGAATTTGGCTGGCCAGGGAAGTGTGTCGTAAGTGCGCAGGTAATAGAGAGGTGTGCCGTGTGTGGTCTGGCATTATATTGCTGAAAAGTTAGCCCGGGATGTCGCGAAAGGATCGGCAATACAACGAGTCATAGAATTTCGGTAACGTATCGCTGTGCTGTGATGGTGCCACGGGGGACTATCAAAGGGGTCCGACTGTCAAATGAAACGGCAATCCAGACCATAACTCTCTGTTGTCGGGCCGTGTAGCGCGTGACATTAAGAGCAGGATTCTGACTATGTCCGGGCAGTCTCCAGGCACATCTGTGCTGGTCGTCGGGACTCAGTTCGAAACGGGACTGATCACTGAAGTTTCCAATTCGACCAATTCTACGTTGATCGTAACCGACACTATTGCAATCGTTGTTGCCTGTGCATATTGATCAGTGGTAGGTGGCGTAATGGGCGCCGCGAGTATAGATGCAGCTCCCGTAGTCTTCTATTAATGGTTCACTTCCGTGTTTGTCACACGTTGGATGGTTGATAACGACGAATCTCGTGTTGCCACAGCTGCTCTAACAATCGCTCTAATCTATTTCCGTTCTGTCGTCGGTCTAGGCCGTCCGCTGCCAGCTTGCCTCTGAAATCAGCCATTCTGGAACCATTCCTGCTAACACCGTCTAATTAGTGCATCGCTCCTACCCAAATGTCGAGCGATACGTCGGTTTGTCCATCCAGTCTCATGCAGTCCTACCGCATGGGCTCTTTCAAACTCTTTCATATGCACGTAGACGCCGCTGATTCACCGCAAGGCATTATTATAATCAAGGTACGTACACGCAATAGAAATCCACTGCAGGTTTTGTTCCTGAAAGCGAGGTTCGCTCCTTATATACACCACTATGGTGTTCAGTTTCAATGTGCTGTAGTTCCTGCTATTCATTCATTGGTTACGAATTTTTGATCATTTGCATAATCGGTCGTAAGGTGTTTGTATTTAAAGTTTCATTACTATGGTTTATTTTGTGGGGTGCGTCGATTTTTTGTCTTAGAGTGTATTTGGTTTAGACCAATTTCGCTTTTTTTGTCATTTATTGTAATAAAAAGATGGGCTTTTCATAAGAATTATGCTTTCAAGTTGTAACACTTAAAACCAGGATTGCCAGAGGGACCAATCAGAAAACTTTCAAAAGTTTTCTATCTGACAAGTCAGTTCTTGACTCTGTGTATTGCTATCCAATTTTTGGGAAAGATAATCCAACACATTGTCCAAAAAAAGGACTGTGTGTTGTGAAAAAACTTCAAATATGGAGCTTCTTATTACTGCTGCTGAATTGGGGTCACCAAGAGGGGATTGGAGGTAATTACCCTCCTTCAGGAACCCATTGGAATTCACTGAAGTTCGGGGAAATGATATTTGGACAAATTAAAGAAATACACATGTTTGATTACAATAAAAGAAAATAGAAAAGAACCTGGTCGACGCTACTGGTAACTGACATTCCATACTCTTCATGTACTTCCTGATAGTACAGATTACAATTTTTTCTGAGTAGAAGGGAGCAATCTTTCTCCTGAAAGATCAGGTACTTCTGGAAAATATCATTCTACAGTGTAATTCTGATGCACTTTTAAGTATTTAAATTACATATCAGAAAAATTTAATTTATAACAGGTATGTATTTGCTATTTTCATTTCTTCTGAGATTTTAAAGCGTATTTTTAACCTTTTCACGACTAGCGCCGGTTATATCCGCCATCCCATGTCGCATTGGCTAGCGGCTGCTATATCCGGTATTCACTAAATGCTTCACTAAGGCTAGTGCCGGCTATATCCAACATCCGATAAATGCGTCGCATTGGCTAGCGATATTTGCAGTAACATCAATCATGGAGACATCAAGCATTTAAGTAACACACAAGGACATCAAGTATTTATGTAACACACAAGGACATCAAGCATTATGTAACACAGAAGGGCATCAACCATTTAAGTAACACACAGGAAAAAGTACTTGACACGAGTAAAGTGTATTTTTTTCTACCTTTTGTGGAGTATCATAGTCAAAAGTAAAGTAATTAACGTATACGGTGTGCACTAATGGCACCATGACTCATTCATTGGTGGCGTACTGATGGCTAGTTACGTCGTCGCGAAAGGGTTAAAGTAAAGATAAAATTGATAAAATTTTGTTCTATGAATTCTCTGTGATTGAAGTTGTTTAACATATAACGTTTTGTAAAAAAAAAGTAATTCAACCTGCTTTTAGAGGGATTTCTCCTTAAACTTTTAAGGGTCATTTATTCGATTTTTATAAATATTTTTTCATTTTTTTTTAAATGCAGCTTATTTTGAATGTTTTTAGTCATTAACACCCAGTACCTTATTATCTCTATAAGATTCCGCAATGTAACTACATAATTTTACGAACTTTGAAATTTCCTTATTAAAACGCAATTATTTTATGATGTCCTCGACATCCCCAACAAAGTGCAAATTCTATACATCAACCTAAGAGAAGGTATTAGCTACGCGAACAGTGTAACTGTGGAGATAATTTGGCTAATTAAGAAACACCATATGTAGTTAAATAAATATTTTAAATAGATTAAGAGCGGGGATGAACTATAAATTACGTGAATCAGAAATATTAAAATTCCGAAAATCAACAAATTTTTCGTTAATATTCCTTAAGCATTACGTTGAATTACCCACCCATTTGACTGCTGCATACAAAATACACACCTTGCTGTATATAAAGTAAAATTCATTAAAGGTGAGTTAAAAGTTTCTTGATTTTAAATAGTTTAGCACAATTAATACTTACAGCGTTACTGCAATAGAAAAAGGAGTATAACAATTTTCAAAAGCTTCTGCAATCCTAATGTGGCGGTCAAGGTCATTACACGATTTAATGGATTTCTTAACTTTAAATATTCAAGCTCACAATGTAATTGCGCGGGAAGAGGTATCTGTTACATACAGTCCCTTGTCACTGGTCACTGTGTCGCCGATTGACGATTCGCTCTTTATTTGATTCTACCCAGACCATCTGACTTACCTGAAAGGGAAAAGTATTTGTTTGCGCGGACGGAGCAGTGCCACCTGATTTAGACCAGAACCCATTGGTGCGATATCTATAGGGACCTGATCCGCTTTTCCCTAACACCAATCTCTCGAAAAGACTTTCAAACCTACGGATTTAACGTGTCCGTATTCCCCGTGGAGTTTTCCGTGGGAATCGAACTCGGTTCCTTCGAGTGCAATCCCCGTGCATTACGCACTAGGCTATCTCGTCCTTACTTTCCAAGAACTGCAATTTGTTACTATGCAGGAATGGAAATTACTGCTTCCTGCTTCCCGGAAACACTTGATTGACAGGATTAATCGTCTGTGAAAAATCTGTATCCGAATAGGAATCGGAAGGGGTTGAGGGCATATTCCATATTACGTGTAATTTGGCCCCTCTATACATCATTCAGAATGAAAGTTTATTATCATTATGTTGTAGCAATTTGGGGTAAATAAACCCCCTAGATGCACATGTTTTGTCTCATTGAAGTTTGCATGACTAAGGAAGTCACTAGAGTATTTTCATATTAAATTTGGAGTCGATGGGTATAGAATATACGCCATGAATTATGTTCGATTTGATGTTTTGTTCTTAACTTTTAAAGGATAGTGGATGTGTATCCTTTAATAATTATAAAGGAAGCCTTGACTTTACTTTTGCACAGGAACCCACGCAAGAGCTACGGTAGTCCTGCCTTCTTATAAGCAATTAAGCAAATTAAAAATTCCGAAAATTTTGCTCAATTTTAGAAAATATCACCAAGATCTAACTGTGGATAGCCGGACCATGTATCACTCATATTTATTCACTCCCATTTTTAGCGGTGTTTTCATGGTGCATTGAAATTGTGTTATTTACAATAAATATGAAAGGGTGGGGTGGGGTGTACGTTTCAAAGCAGATGATCTCCTTCGAAATCACTGTTTCCACAGATGCATTCTCACAAATGATCAAAGAAAATACTGAAATTAAAATAACTTCGAGGTGGGGATTTCATATTAGCCCTAATTCTGCCATTTCAAGTATAAACAAATTTATTTTTATTTTTTATAGCCCGACATGTTATAGGTTAAGTTTTTAGATGGCAGTCATTTAGACAGACTTTAGTTAAGCCTAAAACACATTATATTACTCTATCTACCCAATCAATCTGTTATTGGCAAAAATTGGAAGTGGATTTTTCAGTTTTATATATAACTACTGGTTATATTATAAAATTATATACTAAATAAATTATATGAAATGTATTTCTCTTATAAGTTATTCATATGCTTAAGTGCATTATATCATGAAAGCTGTGCTGAATAAGGTAGCAGCTGATGAAAATAGACCGAACATATTGACGTGCATTACAAAGTTCCTAGGCAACGTTAGAATTTACCTATACAATAAACTTATATATTTTACGGGATTTTACTCTTTCTGTATGACGAAATGGTTCAAGTTTTGGTGGTAGGATGTGCGTATAGCCGTTGGTTTTAAATACAGTGAACCTGAATATCCGGGGAATATATTTTATTAAGAAATAAATTGTGAAATAAAAAAGTCAAGTTTTTCAATGTTTTTCCGTACACAACAATAGCACATGCAGTAGAAAATAAATTTTAATCAAATACGAAATTTAACCAAATTGGTATACGTTTTAAAAAATATAATTAAGGCTAAGCTCATTGCCATTCGGCAAAATGTAATTAGGTCTTTTTTACGGTCAAAAGATGAATTCTGTTTTGACATTTGTTGGACTTTTTAGTGGGTTTGCTGGTGTTTTCCAGACTAAAATAGAAAATAGTTCCAACGTATCTTCTTAATATCTGTATGTTAGTTACATTGGAACTTTGTTGGGATTTATTACGTTGTTTAAGGTTCCTGATGTTTGTGCATACCGGTTTGCAGTACACTTTGAGTTCTAGATTTTGGCTAAAGTAGATTTAGCATGCATGAATAATGTAGCACTGAAAGAAACCAATCCAAATTAATTTGAGATCTGCAAGCAACGATCGAATAAAGGTTTTTTTATTTTTCTAGAAAATTTGCTTCTCCTTACGTGGTAGCTGGATTTCTTCATTCTACAAGACAGCTGGATGTATATTTCTTACAGAGTATTTTTGAGTTTACATTAAATATAACATACTTCTTTTTCAAAAACAATCACAAGATATATGGGGTTATAAACAAGAAATACTTGTAGTTGACGTGAACGATAATGAATTATATTATGAATTATAACGAATGATGAATTATAAAACACAGTACTTGATGCGGATGAGAAGAAAGACAAACGAGAAGTTACGGCATATGAAGTGAATGAAAAGAAATGAAAATGAGAAAGTATGGCAGATAATGAGAATGACAGAACTTAAAATGATGAAACACGGCAGATGATATGAATATGAAAAATGATAAATGACAAAATACGGCAGGTGATGTGAATGAGAATTAACTGGAATGTGACCCAATTCGACCTTCTCAAACCAGAATTCATTTGTAATAGCTTGTTTTCTTTTGCTTTTTGCAAATTTTAACTGAAAAAATTTGAAAAATCTGTATCTTGGGTTCAAATGATTACAATTATAGCGTATTATCTATCCCCTACTGTAAAGGGCTTGAAAAAATCTTTAGATTCATACTATACTTGATACTATACACGGAGGCAAGTTTAACACCGGGGTTAACTTGCCCCCGAGGGGACTAATGACGTCCCAAACAAAAAAAATGTACAGCGGCTATTTTTTATAACAATGGTTGAAACTATCAAGTCTTGTAATTATTGAGCCATAAATAAACCATTTATGCATGATTTTGTCAAATTTTGTTCTACTACTGCCAAGTTAAGAAAATACAAAGTTTCGAATAAATTTCAAAGTTTTCGACCGAATTAAAAAATATTGCTATCTCTTTCTAGATTTTTTATAATAAAGTCGTATATAAAATTTAGTGAACATCTATTATATATGTATCCGCTATCGGGTACATAATAAATCGACATACATACAGATAGGTGAAAAAAATAGTCAAAACCTGTTCAGGAGGTCTTAGAATATATATTGGCATTGAACTCTCAAATTAAAAAAAAATTGTGAGCACAATATTTTCTCCATATTATATTATAGTATGATAAAGTAAAAATATTATTGGGTGCAAGACATATATTATTTTCTTTATTTGGAATGATTGCTATGTGGAAATTTCATCTACTTTCCTGTGTTCTGCATAATTTGGTTTGTTTTTAAATTATTTCCTTTGTGACCAGCATGGTATATATGATAACCTTGTTTTGGGTTTATGTTTGCTTCTTTGCATATAGTCCTAATACAGCTACCAAAAATTTGACGCCTTTATTTACTCATGAGTGAGCAATTTAGCATTAAAGGGCGAAATAGAAATGTCAATTACAAACGTAATTATTAAATATTAAACTCTACTTTCGCAATATTACGTGTTGAAACACTATTTAAATGTAGATTAATTTCACTTTATCATACTATAATAAAATGAATTGTCAAAATTGTCGCTAAATTTAAATTAAGCCTCTTTGAATTCACCATTTTAGCTCTAATATACTTTAAATTCTAATCATACTGCTTTAAAAAGAAAAAAAAAAATAGTATAATGTGCCACATTACTACGTCCATGAAAGTTTGACTTTAAACTATTATAAAAGTTTCTTAAAAGTGGATATTCTGTTTTTTTTTCGAAGTAGGATAATACCTGCTCAGTACAAGAAAATCAGTGCCAATGAAAAGCACTTTAAAGAGTATTTTTGTATTCTTTTCTCAAAAAAAAAATATGAGATGGGTTATTTTTAATAGATACAATTCCTAATGGTATAATTGCTCCTAGATACAAAGTTTTTTTTAATAAGTGTAGTCTGCCTATTAAAGTTAGTTCTTTAGAGTATAGGTTTCAAAAATTATATTTGTAAAGTAGAGTTTACGATAAGTACAGGATTATGGTTTCTAAAAATTCAAGAATCTGATGTGGGCAGCATATGACTCTCCCTACGCACAGCAATACATTTACTGCTTTCAATGGCAACAAATCATTGACAATGACTTCGTGAATTACAGCATTGGGACACGAGCTCTGATATTGATGAAGTGGTATAAAATGTGGTGCTGTCATCAACATATTATTTTCCCTACAATGCATGGCAATATATAGGGTAAGTATTAGGACTGTGTCGATCACTGGAACTGGAGTTTTCGACGGATCAGTATATTTCGTGCACTTTAGAACACGATAAACCTATTTTTAACGTGATACCTATGTGTATATGTGTCTCTATGTAATGCTTTTTCAGGACTTCTGGCCGGGGGGAGGCGAATGTGACTTTAGGGGGGAAGATTTCCATTTTTCCTATATAAATATATCTAAATGCTGTCGCATAAATAGAAACTAGGTTAACATAAAATGTCTCCGAGGAGGGAAAATAATTGTCTCCGGCGGGTTTCGCCCCCCTGGATGAAACATGGTGTGTGTTTCGTTCAGGCATACATACATTCTGTCTGTCTGTGGAATGTATGTATCCACCCTAACATAAAAACTATTCATCGAAATGTTACAAAATTTAGTAGATAAATCTCATATGGGTTACCCTAGTGTTGATTAGATATTGGAACGATTCGAAAGAAATGTGGAACCTGGCTTTCTTTTACAAAATGGCCCTAAAAATTACCGAATTATGAAATAAATAACCAAATTCGCTTGAATATATGGATTAAATGTCTGTTTTATGCCTAATTTTTTGCGAAGAAAAGAATAAGACCAGTCCAATTACTTTAAGATTAACCGTTTTCGAGATATTTCAATTTTTTTCATTTTTATAGAGCTGTTGAAATATGGTTAGTTGCAAAATGAAAACAATTATTGGATAAAACTGCAAATTCAGTGCAATTTTGGAATTAGTTTCCATATACTTACGTGCATTTAAACACATTGCATTATGAAAGAAAGAAAAGTTTATTTTAGCCCATAGGGGAAGTCATGTGCCGCCCACATCAGATTCTTTGAATTGGGATGATAATTGCAATGATAGTTAAACATTCTGATTAGAGGTAAGGAATCTGAAAGTGTTAAGTACACATTGCATATATAATTTTTGAGTAAATTGATTATTTGAAATCGGGCACTTTTGTTAGCGATTTCACGCTAAATTAGTGAAACATGTTCAAATGAGCTTATATTTTGTTGAAATTTAAACAAAATAAAGAAGAATGGCGATCCTATTAGAAATATTTACTCATGAAACGCTATTAGCAGCGGTGTTCGCAGGCAACAGACATTTTTCAGCAATCAAGGTTAATGATAGCAAAACAAAAAGTTTCCCCACCTACACCCCCCACAAAATTTACGCAAAATGAAATGTAAAAACAATCAACGTTGAATATATTTGTAACTATTTATTTTTACTTCGAATTTTACGATATTTTAATCTGAAGGATATAACAGTAAGACTGAATAAGTTAGAGATTTGATTATGTAATTTCAGAACGTCGTTTACCAACAAAATTTATTGCAGCCACACGAGACTTGATTTTAGATGTTGATGATTTTTTTTTTGCAAATTATAAAAATAATTAATTAGTTTTTATTATCAGCAAATTAATTTTTATCCTAAAAACAAAGGAGGAAGTGTCTGTGAGTGGAAGTGATCGTTACTTTCGAGGTGTATTTGTGTCGGTGCAGTCTGTGGCGTCATATATAAGTATTGCATGGACATGAAATTTGGTACAAAGGTACTTTAGGATCCAGGAAGGTGCACTTTGGCGTTAGATTTTAAGATTTCGAATTACTTTTTTAATTATATTATGCATTTTCAAACAAATATACTCCTTAGAGACCGAAAATATTATCACATAATTTCCATCTGGACACCTTCGGAAATATCGAATGAAAAACGTTTTTTCCTATATACAGCCAGTTCACAAATTAAATTTGCATAATATAAATAGCCAGTCGGCAATAAATAAATTCATTACTAAATGAAGAAGCATAAATAAATAAATATATTATACGAAAATCAAATATAAATATAGAAAGTACAATGTATAAAAAGCGAGATTAGCGAATCGTTAAATGTTTTGGTAAATAAAAGTTAGGTACATTTAAGACAGTAATTTCACCTCTATGGAATCCATGCCAAGCCGTCCGACAACACTAAGTATATGAACTGGGTTAAAATTTCTTATGGAATTTCGATAGCGATAAATAGAATTATCTATTAATAAATAAACTGGTGTTTAAAATAGATTGAGTTTCATGCAACTGATTCATAAAATTAAAATATTTGATTTAACATATACTGTCCACATGTAACCGGCAGTTAGACAAGCCCTGCAGAAGTTCAGACATACAAACATACCGTTTTTAAAGTATCTAAAAAACCTTGATATTATAGAAATTTTTAGCAAACACATATGGGAGAATTTTAGGCCAAAACGCACAACAATTTGCCCCCATAGTGAGCTAGAGTTGTCTGGAGAGGATAGTCCCAGGTAATTTTTCATATCTATATTTGTTTACTGTGTCCTTTTTCGTCACAGTTTTCCGGAAGGAACGTTTTGCCGATAAAATAATAATTTAAAGGAAACAATTTATTATATAAAATATGCTTTTAAAATATTATCGAAATATACAGTCTGTACTCATAAATTTTTAATTTTGCGCTATCTCATATTCTGTGATGACAGAAAATAATATTTGGGTGTAACGAAAGGTTCTACAAGTTTTTGCCTATAAAAACACACAATTTCTCGTTGTCTGCTGAGGTTTTAATGAAATGAAATGTAAATTTGAACTTGAAACGATTGAATTAGTCCTAATATGAAATCAACAATGAAAAATTGTTTCAATTTTTGTATTTTTACCTGGTCACTTTAGTAGCTGAGGAAAAAGTGATTTAACAACGCCATGAACAAAGCCATAAACACTTTACAACATAGTTGAAAAGTGTTTATGGCTTTGTTCATTCTGTGTGTCAGTTTGTCTGTCCGTTAGCACTATAACTGCCGTAAAAATTTTAGTATGTTGTTCAGACTGTCTGTGGGCGTATGGGAATATAAATGAATAATATCACCCAATTAGTTTTGGATTGAGCCCGGGTTGAAAAAATGAAATACATTGAACCCTATGGGACCTAACTTTTCAAACATTTTCAAGCGAACTTAAAATTGACAAATTGCTTCGAAAGTTATTTGAAATATTCAAATTATTCCATAAAATATATAAAAAAAAATACTGCAAAACATATTCAGTAGTTTTTTAAATAAAAAATTAAAATAATAATTACACCCTTTATATGGAGAGATCACGTGACCATTATATGAAGAAATCACGTGATCCACTTCAACATAAAATATGGCATCCATCTTTTAAATTCATGCTCTTTTTAATTCATATTTAGTATTGTATCCGTCCTGAAATCGCTTTGTTTTTGCTTAAATTCTGCGCATCTACATACTGAAACAACGCAATTACAATATATTTGAGTTCAAATGATCATAAAACTTTGATTATTACAACGAAACTTAATTTTCGCTTATGGAGAATGTAAACAGCAAAATATATAGAATAAGTTGTACAAGAATTGCTGCATTTCTTTAACGCAAAATTATTTAGCTCATGGAGTCTGGAAGATAGCTGATATGAATGAAACATTCATTGATTTTACGCAGAGATGATCTTTTCGACGAAGTTTTAAGCATAGAGTTAAATTAGTTGTACCTCCATGGTTTTAAGTTTTTAAATAAAATAAATTGTTGTAGTATTGTGATAATTTTAAAAATATTACCGAGGAATGTATCGCATTTTAGAGGTGTTGAAACCAGACAATTTATATTTCAATGCCGTCATTTGAATGAAGTTCATTATTTTCAATGAAGTTTAAAGTTTTCAAATATAATAAATTAATGTAGTATTGTGATAATTTTAAAACTATTACCGAGGAATGTATCGCATTTTAGAGATGTTTATATAAAATTGTATTGAAGTTGGAAAGTGTTTCATAATGAATGTTTTATGCATGGTTGATCTTTTTTGTTTTATATTTATTGTAAATGAGCACTATTTTAATGTCGCATCAGAACTCAAAATGTGGAGAATGGCTGTGGTCATAGGAGGGCGTGGCCATAATCATTATTGATGCACGTCCCGGCTATTAACAATAATATCTTGTCGATATTTTCTAAATAATGCATAACGTTTATTTTCCATAATTCTATATAATTGTCAGAATTTTCAAATCGTTTAATTTCTTCTAGGGGACAGGGTGCAGAATTTCTTACCTGGGCTCCTATACCAAAGGAAAGTACAAGCTGTCTCTTACTGGAAAGGATGCAGGGAAAACTTAACAGAGACAAAAAAAATGTGAAAATCATATTATTTTCACAGTTAATTTAAATATGACAAGTCGTATAGGAGAACACCTTACTCACTGATACAATTATTGAAGATTAAAAAAAATCTGATCAGATTCAAATTGAAGCAAATTACAATTTAACAATTTATTGAGCAAATTTTTTAAAGTTAACGATATTGTAGTTTTAGGGGATAATTTAATGTTTCAAAGCTAATTTTCTTCCTCCAGGGAAATTTAATCATTTGGACTATGCTTGTGTTTCTTCTGCAATATTCAATTACTAGAAGGGCTATATAATATCTAGATTTTCTAAGACGACAACATAGACATTTAAAAATTACGTGATTATAAGCAGTTATGTGTATAGTTGTATATAAGGTATGGGGACAGCCGCTCAAGCGACATCTTCGCATAGTTGGGAAAATAGATTTGAAGTGCACATGAACGGAATACATTATAGATAAGAGAGGACTATAAACAGGTTTCTCTTCCTAAAAGTGATATATGGTTCATTTTATGTAAATGGGAGTTTTACATGTCCCTGATGTTTTAATAAAAGTTTGCATGAATTGGGACTGATTTTGATCAGTTGATATTTGTCACCCATTAGCTAAAAAAACAATTTATACTTTTAATATTTAAATATTTTATTTTTTTATCAAATGTCATTCTCCTGCCAAATGTAAAATCACAAATTTATTTACAAGCCTTCAGTTTCTAGTTTTCTTTAAAATTTGTTGTTCTAAATCAAATTAGATAATTTAAAATACAAACAGTAATAAAAAATCTACTATTCATTATTTTTAATTAATTTTTTTACAATCGTCCCTTAGCTTTTTTGTCATTCAGTTGTCTTTAAATTTTAGCACGTCATTCTGTGCATAGATGGCAACACAATCTAATTAAAGAATTATTCTTTTTTTACTAAACTCCATATTCACCATTTCAAGAGTTCGACTATGTTCTAGCTAGCAAATATTCTGTGTAGGGAAGCATTATAAAACTGAACAAATTTGGGTTAAGTATTTTTATTCCTTGTCATTCACCTGTCTATAATCATTCTAAAAATGAAGAGTAAATATTTTTTTAACATATATGTGTGTCTAGTTAGTGTAGCAAACTGAATATTAAGTTAGGCTTAAAGGCAAATGAAACTCATATAATCAGTAAAATCACGATTTGTCATTCTCCTGTCGTCATGTACCTGTCTTCTTGGTACACTAGGGAAAGACATGTGAATTACATTTAAACTATATTTTTAAGAAGATAAAACAAATAAGAAGTTAATTCTAAATATAAGATTGCAATTAAAGCCAAACAATGTTTTCATTTTCCAAATGCTATATATATGTATATATATATATACATACTAACAAAGCAGTAGCCTATAGTAAGTGTCACTCCCCTGTCATGCTGTCATTTACTTGTCTTGAAAATAAAAATTTACATTTTCTATTTAATTTTCCTAAAGTGATTGTTGCTACTGTTTTTTTTCTGTTTCAACCACCCATGTTAAAATATAATGTAGAAAATAGGTTGAAAAATAGAAAAAATATATTGTGACAAGAAAAATGAAAAAGCCCGTTTAGAGAAAATGACCCATATGTCAATTAAGGATAATTTGAACAACGTATTTAACCACAAATAACACAATAAAGCAGCATAGAGCTGTTTTGAGGATACGCTGGATCTTCGAAATAGCTATATGTTGCATTATGGTGTTATTTGTGCTTATATACGTAGTTCCAGCTTTCCTTATCCTATGCTCAAAGTGTAATTTATTTATTACTTTCCTTATATACATAATATAACGTATAAGGAAAGTAATGTGACGGGGTCGAAATTTCGAATTGAAGTTTTCGACGGGAGAGCACGTTTCAAGCTTCCCTGAATACGAATCAAACATTTTTGAGGTGATGTCTCTGTGTGTATGAAAGCATGCGTGTGTGTGTCTCAGTGAGTCTTTGGAGACGATATCTCATGAACGAACGGAGTGATTCGAATGAAATTTGATACAGATATTAAAATCCGTGACTACTAGAAGCCTACTGTTTTTATACGCCATCGAATGTAACATTTGAAAAATCATCAAAAAATCAAAACATTTAATAAAGTTTTATAAAGTCATTTCTTATGTAATTTTTCCTTAAAAAACGATTGACATAAACTTTAGAACGTTAACATAGACCGTTCTCCAGATATTGCATATTTTTCAAATAATTATATAAAAAATCACATAAAATAAAAGAAATTATATTTATTATTGTGAAATATGTTCACTTTTCATATGCAATATGTGATACATTTGGTGACATCATTCTCGTGGATCTAGCGCGTTCCTTTCATAAGAAAATATACTTTTGGTAACACTTTGGTGTTTGAGCGCCAATAGCCATTTATATCAGGCATATCGGCTATTTTCCTCCTTCGCAGCTCCTTGCCCCACTGTTATACATTTACTTATAAGTAGAAATTGCATATTTTGTGGCAAAATAAAGTGTATTATTATTATTATTATTATTATTATTATTATTATTATATTTGCTATAAGAATAACCTATTTATCCGTTCATAACGCTTAACAAGATTTTGGCGACGAATTTGGCGAAACGTCGCCAACTCGGCGACTTTTTTAAATGTTGCCAAATTAACGAAAATATCGTCAAATTGATAAAACTAATTCAATGGTAATTATGACTAATTGACGAATATTCAATATCTTAGAAAGAATATAAGTATTTACTATAAAAATAACCTATTTTTTCGTCAGTAACGTTTGGAAAAGCTTTAGTGACGAGTTCGTCGGTATATCTCCAACTTGCTGACTTTGTAAATGTTGTCAAATTTACGAAAATGTCATACAATTGATAAAAATTCGCTAAATTGATGAAACCGACAATAAATTAATGAAATGACGATTAATTAAGTTCAATATCTTGGAAAGAACATAAGAGCAGACTATAAGAATAAGTCATTTCTTCGTCCGTCCGTAACGCTTGGCGAGAAATTTAGCGGGATTTCGCCAACTTTGCGACTATTTTAAATGTTGCCAAAGTGACAAAAATATCGGCAAATTGAAAAAATGACGCCAAATGGGAAGTAATGATTTTCAAATTCTGATTTCCGTCATATGACGCGCATACCTTCTAGTATATAACAAACACTTTTCTCTCCGTTTGCCTGTAACACTTGCTGATGTATTTGGTGAACTTGGCGAATAATCGAGTGACGTATCGCCAATTTGGCGATATTTCACCACAGATTGATGAAAATATCATCACAATTACAAACATGACGGCTAATGTTACCAAAGTGACAAAAATGTCCCCAAATTGAAAAAATGATACCAAATGGGAAATAATGTTTCGCAAATTCTGATTTCTGTCCTATGACGGACATACTTTCTAGAATATAAAAAATGCTTTCCTCTCTGTTTGCCTCTAACACTTGCTGATGCATTTGGAGAACTTGGCGAATAATCTAGCAACGTATGGCCAATTTGGTGATATTTCAACCCAGATTGACGAAAATATCGTTATAATGACAAAAATATCGCCTAATTGATGAATTAATTATTAAAATATTTTAATATGTGAACTATGCCGCTTATTGAGGATGCTATTAATATTGATAAATGTTTATTTTAGTGGAATGCTTATTGTGCAAAATTTCACATTAGTATAAAATAAATGAAAAATGATATGAAAAAATGACGTTAAAAATGATATTAAAAAATTATTCTGATGCGTTCCTAATCTTGTTGAGAAGAATCTGTGTAGCAAATTTCGTAGATGAGAATTCAATTTATTGGTGTCCAA
Source organism: Amaurobius ferox (assembly GCA_951213105.1). Classification (NCBI taxonomy): domain Eukaryota; kingdom Metazoa; phylum Arthropoda; class Arachnida; order Araneae; family Amaurobiidae; genus Amaurobius; species Amaurobius ferox. The sequence goes on from OX578145.1 coordinate 52,171,837, forward strand.
TAAATTATAGGAGATCGATCAAGTTCTAATTTCGGATCAAACATTACTGACAAAATTATTGAAAGTCGCATCACTATTAGAGGGATCAATATGATTAAGAATCTCCGCTATAATAAAATTTAATATTAATATATATATATAAATATTCCTGCTGCATTTGAAGAAAACTATTATACTCTAAGCAGAACTTTCCATCTCGTCACGATGTCTGTGTTTTCATTCCTCTCAAATTCACCATTGTCAAAAGTTTGCTGGGACCCCCAGATCTCCCAGATTCTAGTTTGCCCAATACTGGGCTTATAAATCATAATTATATCCATGTGATATCCATATATAATATTCATATCTATATAATATGCACTTAACTGACTGATTAAGTGAGTCAGAAGATAATGTATCAAAATTATCGAACAATACCACTATAGATAAGAACTGGGCTTTATTGTCATTCGATCCGTCTTTCGAGACAAAGGGAAAAATCTAAAATTTTAAATATTCGTATTAGTAGTACCGTGCAAAGAAACAATAAAATAAAATCTTAAAATCATGTCACTTAATTATCGGGCATTTCACGCTGGCTAAAATTTTGTTTTTGGAATCATTCAATCCATCTAAGATTTTTATAAAAAAATTGCAATATTTTTTAAATTTGAATTAGGAGAAGAATGCAGAGGAATAATTGAAAAGAATCAAACAACTTTTTTAAAATGATCGAGAACTTCTACTCGATCCAAATTTTCGGTTTTGATATAAGTCAACCTTTCAAAACAACGCAAAAATCAAAAATTTCGAAAATTCGAAATAGGGTAACGATACAGAGGGATTTTTTTAAAAAAAAAAGTCCAGAACTTTGTCTCTTTAAAGTGTGTGCCATTTCAATGTTATGCTAAAATTTGAGAGTTTTTGATGCGTAGAACTTTTATTAAGTGTTCTACATTGAGTGAGGAGGGTGTTATATTGCGTGATCACTAGCCATTGAGTATGCAAAGTTTGGATGAAGTGGCTTGCCATACACTGAACTGAATCTTTGAGGTACCTCTCAGAAGAAAAAGGAAAATGCCCTGCATTTCCAAAAGTTTATTTTCAAAAATCGATAAGAAATAATGACAGAATTGATTCAAAAATAGTCATGTTATACGCAATTTTTTCTTTAAAAGCAAATATGGCATAACTTCACTGTCCTACAGATATAGCAAGCCTGTAATCTTAAATGGAAACACAAATTCTCGAAACAAAAATTTATGAAGGAGTTTTAATATGGTTGCACGTGGTGTGTATACTTCATTTTCAAGGGAACTACTAACATTTGTTACACTCTTTTATACATTTAATTCCTACAGTTATGAGAATTTTTGGAAAAGCAAGAAGTGACATCTCCAGAAATGGAAATAGATATACTTAGTGTGAATTCGCCTCTATGGTGAATTAGTCATTATCTAAGTTCTGTTTATAGCCAGTCCTTATAAATAGATACTGAAAAAATGTTCTAAATTTTTTCATCAAAACTGACATTTCTTAGAAAACGGGAGTGTAAATCTTTAATGAGGTCGGTACTCCCACTTGCTGTATTCACATTAGTCATCATCTAAGCTCCATTTATAACCAATCTCATAAAAAGATGATGAAAGAAAATAATAAATTATTTCATCGGAACTGTTATATCTAACAGGAAGTGGTAGTCCTTAATAAGATCCCTACTCCAGTTAAAATTTAATGCTGTATCCATATCAGTCATCATCTAAGTTCCATATATAGCCAATCCTGATATGTATGCGTTGAAAAAAATTGTAAATCTTTTCATCGGAACTGGCAACTCTTTGGAACTGGGATTGAGAATTCTTAATGAGACCTATACTCCCACTAAATTTTAATGCTGTATCCATATCAGTGATCATCAAAGCTCTGTTTCAGATTAAAAAAAATATATATATATTTCGAGGAAAATTTTTAAACCTGAAATAGAAAAGGACCGAAAGGTGAGGTCCTTAGTGAATCCTTTTATCTTCATTAAAATTCGATGCTGAATTCATATCAGTCATAATTTAGGTCCTGATAAACAGAGACTCACTACTAAGATAATACCTGATAAATAGACGTTTCAAAAACTTTATTAAAAACATAGATTCCAAATGCACTTGCCAACAACAATTATTATGCTCCCTGTTATAGTAAGTGAATGCATTGTAAGTTTGGAAAATCTTTTGCAATAAAACACGATTGCCTGTCTGTCTGTGTTTTTATGTATAGAGTTTGTAGTGGAAAATCAAAGAGTAGGATAGTGGCAAAATTTGCTACAGATCTGACTCACGTTTCCGTCCGATGCACCACGACGAACATAAAATTCGAATTGGTTTAAAAGTGACAAATATTTACAGCTGAAAATTCACTGAAATTTTGACTTCAAAATGACATTTATTCCGTTCAAATGATAAAAGATAAAATGCCGTAGGTGATCTGCGAACGATGTCTCAGAAGATGACTTTGAGTACTATCTGATTTGTTATGTTCTAAATTCTCAAATTTAAAAGATAAATTTTCATGGTTTGGAATACACAATTACTTTAACTTGTGTTTTCCAAAAATTTGCAAGGTATCTGTTTGGACGACCGAGAAGTGTCAACCAATTTATGCCGGAACGCAGTGGGAGCGGCATCCACAGGGATGGTACCCTCCTTTCCCTACCACCATCCTCTCGAAAGGACTTATGGACCCAGATATTTAATGTTCACATACTCCACGTGAACACGGGAAATAGTTTTATTAGAGGCGAGAATTGCACTCGGGTCGTACGAGTGTAATCCGCGTGCACTAATCACTGTGCTGTCCCACCCCTCAAGCTCAGCGATCCTTGTTTTATGGGATCTAAAATTATTATAAAATCATTCAACACGCATTGTACTTCTATTTTCATTTTTCGAATTAATTGAACATTTATCATATGCCGAGCAGTGGGTGTAACTTATCTGGTAAAAAAGACATAGCTGTAAAAGTGCTCGCTAGCTGTGAGCATCAAGTTTAGCAAATGTAATACAAGTTTTAAAGAAAGATTATAAGAAAATTTGGTAATTCCTTATTATAGTGGCTCTCGAGGGTGAATCGCCAAGCGGCCGAGATGCATCGCCAAGGTATGTTAACAGAAAAGCAATATGACGATAATATAAACATGTGCTGTTTCTTTCGGACCGCAAACGTTTGGCGAGATCTTGGCGTAAGTGTAATTGCGGAGGCCGCTATAATAAGGAAGTACCGAAAATTTAAATAAAAAGTTAAAGTTTGTTTAAACCCCACAAATATTTTGGGCATAAGAATTACAATAAAAAATTCGAAAACACACCCGTATTAGTCACGTTTTCAAAGTTATAAAAAATTGTAACAATTGAATTTTTTTTATTTGTTTTATTTAAAAGTATGCTGTATTTGCATGTTGTAAAATTATTTTACTATCCACATGTGACCCCCAGTTAGATAGCCCTGCAGAAGACATATAATACATACCGTTTCAAAGTCTAAAAAACTTTATTATCAAAAATTTTTACAAACACATATAGGAGAATTTTAGGCCAAAGCGCGCAACATTTTGTTCCCATAGCCAGCTAGAATTGTCTGGAAAGAATAGTCCTAGCACAGAATACTACATTAGTCTATGAGTCCCAGGTAATTTTTCATATACATATTGATTTGCTGTGTCTTTATACGTCACAGTTTCCTGGATGTTAATAATTAATATTGTGTAAAGTAACACTTAATTAAAGGAAATAATTTTTTATATAAAATATTTTATTAAAATATTATCGACACATAAAGACAGTACTCAGAAGTATTTAATATCTAATTTTTTGCAATCTCATACTCTGTGATGACATAGAATAATATTTTAGGTTTAACAAAAAATTTGGACTTGAAATGATAGAATTAGTACTAATATGAAATGCAAAATTAAAATTGTTTCGATTTTTGTATTTTTCGTTGGACACTTTATCACCTGCGGAAATAGGGATTTGGAATGAAATCCCTATTTCCGAAATGCTCCAAAATTTCTTTATCACGCCGATTTCAAATTTAGATTATAAATAAAAAATGCCTCAAAAGAACACAATTTTAGAAAATTGGGAGAGGTTAAATGAGGGTGTGGCCATATTCATTATTAATGCATTTTAGGGCTATTAACAATTGAATCCTGCCGACATTTTATAAATAACGTTAATTTTCTAAAATTCAATGCAATTGTCAGAATTTTTAATTTGTTTAACATCTTACAGAGGGCAGGGTCGCTGATGCTCTTAACTGGGCTTCTATACAAAAGCAAAGTACACGGTTTCTTTTACTGGAAAGAGTGTATGGAAAACACAGGAGTTCAAAAATCTGAAAATTAGATTATTAACACTTTACAACAAAGTTGAAAAGTGTTTATGACTTTGTTCATTCTGTCTGTCTGTCTGTCTGTCTGTCTGTCCGTTAGCACGATAACTGCCGTAAAAATGACTTAATCAAAATGAAATTTTAGTATGTTGTTCAGACGGTCTGTAGGACCTATGGGAATATAAATGAATAATATCACACAATTAGTTTTGGATTGAACCCGGGTTGAAAAAATGAAATACATTGAGCCCTATGGGACCTAATTTTTCTAACATTTTTTAAGCGGATTTAAAATTCACAAATTGCTTCGAAAATTTTAGGTAATAGTCAAATTGCTCCATAAAATATATAAAAAAAAATTCAGCTAAATATATTCAGTAGTTTTTTAAATAAAAATTAAAATAATAATTACACATCTTATATGAAACGATCACGTGACCATGATATGAAACGATCACATGACCCCCTTCAAAATGATATATGGCATCCATCTTGTTTCAAATTCGTGATTTTTTAAAGTTCTTTTTAATTCATATTGAGTGTTGTATCCATCCTAAAACTACTTTATTTCTGCTTAAATTCTGTGCATCTACATACTAAAACAACACAATGACAATATATTTGAGTTTAAATTCTCATTCAAATTTGATTATTTCTACAATTAAGCCTATTTTTCACCTATATAAAATGTAAACAGCAAAATATGTAGAATGAGTTGTATTAGAATTACTGTATTTCTTTAACACAAAATAATTCAGTCCATGGAGTCTGCATGGCTGATATGAATGAAATATTAATTGATTTTATAAACAGAAGGACGATATTTTTCGATGAAGTTTTAAGCATAAAGTTTATGAATTGTAGCTCCATGGTCTTAATCTTAAATAATAAAAGGCAATGTCTGTGTGTGTGTGTGTCTGTCTGTCTGTCTTATACACTATACGTTTCGCGACCGCGCGTCGGAGAGCTACGAAATTTGGCAATCGGAGACCCGGGGGGGAGGGAAGGGGACACATGAAAACCGATTTTTAAAATTTTAATTATTTTTTTATTTATTTAATGTTTTATGCGATTTCGACCGTTTTTTGCCCTTTTTGCCCTTTTTTCTCCACGATCCAGACATCGTAGAAAAAAAGAAATGACACCATCGGAAAGAGCAGAGAATTTCGAGTAAAAATATATCAATTTCAAATCTGAATTTCGATTTCTAATATTTTTTAAAGATTTTAAAACAAAAGTCACTTTTTGCTCAAGAAAACGATTTTTGGTTTTTAAATTCTCGCATCGTGAAAAGTACTCATAATTTCGACTAATAATTTACATTTTCAGAAAGGTCAAACATCTGGCATTCTTACAAGTCCAATCTGGTCCAGAAATAATGAAAATTGCCTTCAGGATGGCAATTTTAAAGACGCCATGATTTTAAATTTGTCGGCTACCGGCTCAGTTCCTCAACTGCATTTTCCCCCATCCCCATTAGTTTCTTCCCCGTCTCCATGGAGACCGCGCTTTCGGTTTTAACTGAATTACGAGCATAAGTGTTGTATACATCGGGCGAAATTATTATATTTATATGATATTTTAAATGGATATTTTTAAATGGATATTTTAAATAATTTAAATGATTGAATTATGGTGGTTTGAATTGTGGTGATGTATTTGAAATTATTATATTTATGGATTGGTGGAACGATATGGTTGATTTTTTTATTTTAAATGGATATTTTAATTTATGGATATTTTAATTTATAGATATTTTAAATGGATATTTTAATTTTATGGCTATTTTAAATGATGGAACGATGGAACGAGGATGGTGGAATTAAGAGACTAGCATATGGTCGTTATAAATTTAAATTAGCGCGCGAGAATTGCACTCGGTAGGCCTGGGTTCGATTCCCGCCACTGATGCGGAGTACGATCACCTTAAACATATGGGTCGATAATTCCTTCCGAGAGGTTGGTGGCAGGGAAAGGAGGGTACGGTCTCTGTGGATGCCTCCCCCACTGGGTCCTGGTCCAAATTGGGTGAATAAAAAGAAAGTTATGGAGATTGTCGCGGAGGGCGCGGTAGCCCAGTGGTTAGCGTGCGGGAATTTCACTCGGTAGGCCCGGGTTCGATTCCCTCCACTGACAAAACTGCTGCCGTGTTCACGCGGAGTACGATCACGTTAAACATGTGGGTCCGTAAGTCCTTCCGAGAGGTTGGTGGTAGAGGAAGGAGGGTACGCACCCTGTGGATGACTTTCCCACTGGGTTCCGGTCTAAATTGGGTGAATAAAAAGAAGGTTATGGAGATTGTCGCGGAGGGCGCGGTAGCCCAGTGGTTGGCGCGCGGGAATTGCACTCGGTAGGCTAGGGTTCGATTGCCGCCACTGCCAAAACTGCTGCCATTTTCACGCGGAGTACGATCACGTTAAACATGTGGATCCGTAAGTCCTTCCGAGAGGTTGTTGGTAGAGGAAGGAGGGTACGGACCCTGTGGATGCCTCCCCTACTGGGTTCCGGTCTAAATTGGGTGAATAAAAAGAAGGTTATGGAGATTGTCGCGGAGGGCGCGGTAGCCCAGTGGTTAGCGCGCGGGATTTGCACTAGGTAGGTCCGGGTTCGATTCCCGCCACTGCCAAAACTGCAGCCGTGTTCAGGCGGAGTACGATCACGTTAAACATGCGGGACCGTAAGTCCTTCCGAGAGGTTGGTGGTAGGGGAAGGAGGGTACGGTCCCTGTGGATGCCTCCCCCACTGAGTTCCTGTCTAAATTGGGTGGCACTTCCTGGTAGGTCGTTCCTTCTGGTAGGTCGCGCCAGCGAGTGTGCCACGGTTAGAATTTGCCACGGTCAGAATTTTCAAGGGTAGCGAACAGGCTGGTCGCCAAAGGCGGCTAGTCTATATAATAAAAGGCAAGGTCTGTGTGTCTGTCTTATACACTATACGTTTCGCGACCGCGCGTCGGAGAGCTACGAAATTTGGCAATCGGAGACCCGGAGGGGAGGGAAGGGGACACGTGAAAACCGATTTTTAAAATTTTAATTATTTTTTTATTTATTTAATGTTTTATGCGATTTCGACCGTTTTTTGCCCTTTTTGCCCTTTTTTCTCCACGATCCAGACATCGTAGAAAAAAACAAATTACACCATCGGAAAGAGCAGAGAATTTCGAGTAAAAATATATCAATTTCAAATCTGAATTTCGATTTCTAATATTTTTTAAAGATTTTAAAACAAAAGTCACTTTTTGCTCAAGAAAACGATTTTTGGTTTTTAAATTCTCACATCGTGAAAAGTACTCATAATTTCGACTAATAATTTACATTTTCAGAAAGGTCAAACATCTGGCATTCTTACAAGTCTAATCTGGTCCAGAAATAATGAAAATTGCCTTCAGGATCGCAATTTTAAAGACGTCATGATTTTAAATTTCTCGCCGTTCCGCTCGGCGTGACGCTTCGTTTCTCCCCCGCTGAAGCAGGGAAGGTGGTGGGTGGGGACGTCAAGGTGGAGGTGACGTCACGGTTCTGTATATGCATAGCGATGGGTGGGACAATAAGAAACCGAATTAGTTTTTACTTTCCGTTTCCCGCGCTTCCGATTTTAAATGAAATAAGAGCTTAACATATGCACTGTAGAAATTATTATATTTATATTTTAAATGATGGAACGATATGGATTTTTTAAATGGATATTTTAATTTTATGGATATTTTAAATGATGGAACGATGGATATTTTAATTTTATGGATATTTTAAATGATGGAACGATGGATATTTAAATTTTATGGATATTTTAAATGATGGAACAATGGAATGAGGATGATGGAATTAAGAGCTTAGAGAGCATATGGTCATTTTAAATTGTAAATTAGCGCGCGGGAAGTTAGCGGTAGGCCCGGGTACGATTCCCGCCACTGCCAAAACTGCCGAAGTGTTCACGCGGAATACGATCACGTTAAACATGTGGGCCCGTAAGTCCTTCCGAGAGGTTGGTGGTAGGGGAAGGAGGGTACGGTCCCTGTGGATGCCTCCTTCACAGGGTTCCCGTCTAAATTGGGTGAATATAAAGAAAGTTGCGGAGGGCGAGGCAGCCCAGTGGTTAGCGCTCAGGAATTGCACTCGGTAGGCCCGGGTTCGATTCCCGCCACTTCCAAAACTGCCGCCGTGTTCACGCGGAGTACGATCACGATAAACATGTGGGTCCGGAAGTCCTTCCGAGAGGTTGGTGGTAGGGGAAGGAGGGTACGGTCCCTGTGGATGCCTCCCTCACAGGGTTCCCGTCTAAATTGGGTGAATATAAAGAAAGTTGCGGAGGGCGAGGCAGCCCAGTGGTTAGCGCTCAGGAATTGCACTCGGTAGGCCCGGGTTCGATTCCCGCCACTTCCAAAACTGCCGCCGTGTTCACGCGGAGTACGATCACGATAAACATGTGGGTCCGGAAGTCCTTCCGAGAGGTTGGTGGTAGGGGAAGGAGGGTACGGTCCCTGTGGATGCCTCTCCCACTGGGTTCCGTTCTAAATTGGGTAAATAAAAAGAATGTTATGGAGATAGTCGCTGGGGGCGAAGAAGCCCAGTGGTTAGCGCGCGGGAATTGCACTCAGTAGGCCCGGGTTCGATTCCCAAAATTGCCGCCGTGCTTACGCGGAGTACGATCACGTTAAACATGTGGGTCCGTGAGTCCTTCCGAGAAGTTGGTGGTAGGGGAAGGAGGGTACGGTCTAAATTGGATGAATAAAAAGAAAGTTATGGAGATTGTCGCGTAGGGCAAAGTAGCCCAATGGTTAGCGCGCGGAAATTGCACTCGGTAGGCCCGGGTTCGATTCCCAAAATTGCCGCCGTGTTTACGCGGAGTACGATCACGTTAAACATGTGGGTCTGTAAGTCCTTCCGAGAGGTTGGTGGTAGGGGAAGAAGGGTACGGTCCCTGTGGATGCTTCTCCCACTTGGTTCCGGTCTAAATTGGGTGAATAAAAAGAAAGTTATGAAGAATATCGCGGAGGGTGAAGTACCCCAGTGGTTAGTGCGCGGGATTTGCACTTGGTAGGCCCGGGTTCGATTCCCAAAATTGCCGAATAAAAATAAAGTTATGGAGATTGTCGCGGATGGCACGGTAGCCCAGTGTTTAGCGCGCGGGAATTTCACTCGGTAGGCCCGGGTTCGATTCCCGCCATTGCCAAAACTGCAGCCGTGTTCACGCGGAGTACGATCACGTTAAACGTGTGGGACTGCAAGTCCTTCCGAGAGGTTTGTGGTAGGGGAAGGAGGGTACGGTCTCTTTAGATGCCTCCCCCATTGGGTTCCGGTCTAAATTGTGTGGCACTTCCTGGCCTTCCAAGCAGTTACCTTACACCTTTCTGGTAGGTCGCGCCAACGAGTTTGCCACGGTCTGAATTTTCAAGGGTAGCGAACAGGCTGGTCGCCAAAGGCGGCTAGTTTTTAAATAAAACAAATTATTATAGTATTGTGATGAATGAAATGGAGAAAGTTATGAATGAAATCCTGCTTTTATAGAGAGATCCAGGCGTGTTATTTTTTCTATGACGTCATTTGAATTAATTTCAGTTGTTTTCGATGAAGTTTTCAAATATAATAAATTATCGTAGTATTATGATAGATTTAAAAATATTACCGTGGAATGTATTGCATTTTAGAGATATTTAAACCACGCAATTTATATTTCAATGCCGTCTTTTGAATGAAGTTCATTTTTTTCAATGAAGATTTAAGTTTTCAAATATAATAAATCAATGTAGTATTGTGATAAGTTTTAAAATATTACCGAGGAATGTATTGCATTTTCGACTTTTTTAAATAAAATTGCATTGAAGTTGGAAAGTGTTTCATAATCAATGCTTTAAGCATGATTGATCTTTCTTGTTTATATAGACTTGAGACCATGGAGGTACAAGTAATTAAACTCTATGCTTAAAACGTCATCGAAGAAATCGTTCTTCTCTCTGTAAAATGAACTAAATAATTTTGCGTTAAAGAAATGCAGCAATTCTTATACAACTTATTCTACATATTTTGCTGTTTACATTTTCCATAAGTGAAAATTAGGCTTCGTTGTAGAAATAATCAAAGTTTGATGATCATTTAAACTCAAATATATTATAATTGCGTTGTTTCAGTATGTAGATGCAAAGAATTTAAGCTAAAATAAAGAGGTTTAAGGACGGATACAACACTCAATATGAATAAAAAAGAACTTTAAAAATCACGATTTTGACACCACAAGATGGATGCCATATTTCATTTTTAAGTGGGTCACGTAATCTCTTCATGTAATGATCACGTAATCACTTCATATAAAAGGTGTAATTATTATTTTAATTTTTATTTAAAAAACTACTGAATATATTTGGTGAAATTTTTTTTATATACTTTATGGGATAATTTGAATATTTTCAAAAACTTTCGAAGCAATTTGTTAACACTTTACAACAAAGTTGAAAAGTGTTTATGACTTTGTTCATTCTGTGTGTCTGTCTGTCTGTCTGTCTGTCCGTTAGCACGATAACTGCCGTAAAAATGACTTTATCAAAATGAAATTTTAGTATGTTTTCCAGATGGTCTATGGGACCTATGGGAATATAAATAAATAATATCATCCAATTAGTTTTTTATTGAACCCGGGTTGAAAAAATTAATTACATTGAACCCTATGGGACCTAAGTTTTCAAACATTTTTTAAGCAAATTTAAAATTCAAAAATTGCTTCGAAATTTTTAGGAAATATTCACACTATCCCATAAAATATATAAAAAAAATTTCAGTAAAATATATTAAGTAGTTTTTTAATTAAAAATTATTTAATATAGGGAAAAAACAAATTCAATTAAATTCTGATTTTTGGGATATCCTCCAGAAAGAAAAAGGAGATATATTATATAATAAATATCTTTCCAAGTATTTAATCATTTTGTATATGAGAGAGGCTACACATTTTAAAATAAATTTGGTAGATAACAATTTTTCAAATTTTTTTTAATTTCATATAACTCTTCATGATATAGTTATTTGATGACATTTTTAATGCACTTTCCTACGTCCTGGAGAGTTAAAATTTGGTACACAGCTTACATTTATTGAACATTTTATTTTACAAAAATTTGGTGGATCTTTAAATATAGATCATACATTTTTTTCGAAATGACCTGCAAATAATCCCCGTTCACTTCTATAAATCATTGTTGTAATATTGTTAAAAATTCTGATGTGGGCAGCACATGTCTTTTCCTGCAGACTCATATTCACAGTCTCTTTATTTCTTCAATAATAATTTGAGTTTATCTGCACAATATAACAGCCATAACTATTTAAAATGACATTGAATTTGCACGTTAAACTTAAATTGGGTTCTCATTTGATAGCTGGACTTATTGCCAAAGGTGGCGTATCGAAAACGCGAAAAAACTAGAATATCTCAAGAACGGCTAGTCCTAGAGTAATGGGTTTAGTCTTATTCTTTTTGTTGTCAAAAATCACGTATAAAATAGGAATTTAATTTTATAATTGAGCACACGTAATCTTTTATTTTTATATTTAACGATTTTTGCGGGCCATTTCGCAAAAATAGCCCGTTCCTTTTTCCCGAATCGTACTAGAATAACCTACAAATGATTTATATACCAAATTTTGTTAAATTTGGTATATAAATCACTTGTAGGTTACTGAAATATTATACACCAAATTTTGTTAAATTTGTTCCATTAGTTTTTAGCTAGAGTGGATAAAGGCAATTTCTGCCGACCATTTCGCAAAGAGGGCAGATTCTTTTATTACGAATCGTACTATAATCTAATGAACATCAGGATTTCCCACAAAAAACATACCTACCAAATTTTATGAAATTCGGTCTATTAGTTTTTCAATAGAGTGGATGTAATATCCTCACAGACACACAGAAACATACACAAATACACCCTTACACACACACCCTGACACACACAGACGTCTTCCTAAAAATAGTTTTTTCGTGTTCTAGAAGTCCCAAAACGTATAGATCCTTCGAAAATTTGAGTTCCGATCTTCGGCACGATTCCAATACTTTGAATACACACACACACACACACACATATATATATTTTCTGTGTATCTGTGTATTATCTGTGTATCTAAATTCCGTGCCTATGCAATCACAATAGTTGTGATTTTAAATGATCCCTAAACTTTTATTATTTCTTCAACGAAGCCTAATTTTAACTTATGCAGAATGCAAATATCTCAAGCGATTGGAAGATGAGTTACATAAGAATTGCTGAATTTTTTTCACACAAAATTATTTAGCTCTGGAGTCTGGAATAAAAGTTATATGAATGAAATATTCATTGATTTTGCATAGAGAATCAGATGATTTTTATTTCGATACAGTTTTAAATATTTACGTATAATAAATTTCTGTAGCACTGCGATAATGTAAAAGATATCCCCACTGAATGTATCACATTTTAGAAATTTTTAAATGAAATTGCATTTCAATTGGAAAGTGTTTCATAATCAATGCTTATGCATGATTGATCTTTCTTGTTAATTTTAAATCCGCTTAAAAAATGTTTGAAAAATTATTTCATTCTTTTAACCCGGGTTCAATCCAAAACTAATTGCGTGATATTATTCATTTGTTTTCCCATAGATCCCACAGACCGTCTGAACGACGTACTAAAATTTCATTTTGATAAAGTCATTTTTACGGCAGTTATCGTGCTAACGGACAGACAGACAGACAGAATGAATGAACAAAGTCATAAACACTTTTTAACTGTGTTGTAAAGTGTTAAAAATTGAAGCTCTTGCCTATTTTAATGAAATTTAAATTACTGTCAACGTTCTCGTCAAAACCAAGGAGCCAACATACTCCAGATCTTGACCTAGTGCGATCTTATACAGAGTGATTAAAAGAAGATGGGTCAGACTTTACGAGGTGGTAGTACACACCAAACCAAGCATTTTTAACACTTTACAACATAGTTGAAAGTGTTTATGACTTTGTTCATTCTGTCTGTCTGTCTGTCTGTCAGCACGATAACTGCCGTAAAAATGGCTTTATCAAAATGAAATTTTAGTACGTTTTTCAGACGGTCTGTGGGACCTATGGGAATATAAATGAATAATATCACCCAATTAGTTTTTTATTGAACCCGGGTTGAAAAAATGAAATTCATTGAACCCTATAGGAACTAATGTTTCAAGCAATTTTTAAGCGAAACTAAAATTCCGAAATTGCTTCGAAAATTTTAGGAAATATCCCATAAAATATATAAATTATCCCATAAAATATGCAAAAAAAATTCAGTAAAATATGTTAGGTAGTTTTTTAAATAAAAATTATTTAATATAAGGAGAAAAACAAATTCAATTAAATTCTGACTCTTGATATATCCTCCAGAAAGAAAAAAGAGATATATTATATAATAAATAGCTTTCCCAGGATTGAATTATTTTATATATAAAAGAGGTTTCACATTTTAAAATAAATATAGTAGATAACAATTTTTCAAATTTTTAAATAAAATAAGTTTTTATAGTATTGTAATGAATAAAACGATTGGAAAAATGTTTATGAATGAAATGCTGCTTTTATATTTCGATAGGCGATTTATATTTCGATGACGTCATTTCAATAAAGTTCATTTGTTTTCGATGAAGTTTTCAAATAAATTATCATAAATATACATATATTACCGAGTATCAAATAAATTATCATATATTACCGAGGAATGTATCGCATTTTAGAGATGTTTAAACCAGGCAATTTATATTTCAATGCCGTCATTTGAATGAAGTTCATTTTCTTCGATGAAGTTTTCAAATATACGAAATTAATGTAGTATTGTGATAATTTAAAAAATATTACCGAAGAATGTATCGCATTTTAGAGATGTTTGTATAAAATTGCATTGAAGTTGGAAAGTGTTTCATAATCAATGCTTTATGCATGATTGATCTTTCTTGTTTTTATAGTTAATTTAAATATGACAAGTCGTAAAGGAGAACACCTTACTCAGCGAGAAGTTATTGAAAAAAAAAACCATCAGACCCCAATTGAATTAAGGTACAATTTAATAATGTATGACACAAGTATTTTAAATGTTAAAGATATTGTAGTTTAAAGGGAAGACATAGTGTTCCAAAGCTAATTTTCTTTCTCCTGGGAAATTTCCTTCAGAACTCTGCTTGTGTTTCCTTTGCAATATTCAATTATTAGAAGGAATAAATATAATATCTAGACGTTTTAAGCTAAATACATCAACATTTTAAAATTACTTTTTTTAACCTGATTATTAGCAGTTACGTATAAAATTGTACGTGAAGTATGCGGACAGCCGCTCAAGCGACTTCTTCACATGGTTGGGAAGTTAGAATTGAAGTGTATATGAGCTGAATACATTATACATAAGAGATACGTATAAGCATGTTTCCAGATTTTTATCCCTGAAAGTGGCATATATCCATTAAGATAACTTGAACAACGTATATAAGCAAATACAACACAATAGAGCAGTTTAGACGATACGCTGGATTTCGGAAATAGCTTTATTGTGTTTTTTGTGCTTGTACCATTATACGTTGTACAAATTTTCCTTATCCTATGCACAAAGTGTAATTTAATTATATATATATATATATATATATATATATATATATATATATATATCCATTGCATTCAGCACTTGACTTTACTGACACGTGTTCCCAGTTTCTATGTTGGGTAACTTCCTTTGAGAATTATATTCCGGAAGATGCAGATTAGACTTTTGCTTTGTGAAACTTTAAAATCTTCCTAATATTTCTTCAAATGACGCTAGATAAATACATTTTAAGAATGGAGAGGGGAGGGGGAATTAACTTGGCGCCTTAAATAATTGGTAAAATTTCATAATCGTTCGATCGTTTATGTTGAGATATAATTTTTTCTGTTTATTTTGATAGAAAAGAGATGATTTTGAATTTGTTAAAAATCAAGAAAACGTGTCACTGACTCCAATAAAAAATTATTGAAAGAGTGTTTTATGGACGTTACAATGGTGATGAAATTGAAACTCTGTAATACATTTTTCGATCGATATGAATTTAGTCGCATAATTATTGCGCAAAATTTCAAGTTAATAAAAAATAAATGAAAGCATGAATTAAAAAGTGTTATGATGCATTCCTAATCTTGTTGAGAAGAGTCTGTGTGCCAAATTTCATAGAAGAGTTTTCATTCGGTCTTTTTACGGCAACTGAATTGATTCATTTTATTCATGTGCAATAAATCATAGAAGATTGATTAAGTCCTAGTTTCTGATCAAACATTACAGATTTGCTGAAAGTTGCACAGCTATCATAGGATCAATATGATTAAGAATATCCGCTGTAATAAAATATAAATATAATATATATTAATATCGTCATAATATTTGTGTTTTCATTCTCCTCAAATTCATCATTATAAAAAGCTTGCCAGGACCGTAGTCTCCTAGTTTCTAATTTACCCAATACTGGCATTATAAATTATAATTATATCCATGCGGTATCCATATAATATCCATATCTATACCAGTGGTGTAGTTGTAAAAAAAGTGGGGGACGCTCTTTTTTTGAAGAATTTTAGCCAATACTGTATAATTTCTGTGATTGACATAGGGCTGGGCAGTATCGCGATACAAGTATCACCCATATAAAATGTCTTGAGTAACGACCCTAGTCTCTAAATGTATCGTGGATTTTGTATTGAGATACTTTTTCAATTGTATCCAGTTATTTTTTTTTATTTTTTTACTTTCCAACTCGAACTCTTAACATGTTGATAAAATCAAAAGAATAATAATTATTTTTAGTTTATTTAGTTATATATTAAAAACCAAAAATTGTGCTCCAAAGCATATGATTCTCAGCTCAAGAAAGAAAAATCCAGATTCTTGCATTTTGAAATGAAATTATCTCAAAGAACTTTCCATAGAGATACTTTTTCATTGATTACTCATTGAATACATTGATTCATTGATAACATTGATACTTGTCATTGATTTCTCTAATGATTTTTTTAAAGCTTTTTAGCTTTGGAAAATTTCTAAAATTCGAATGTAAATGAAATGTAAATAACATTTTTTTGTCTACAAACGTTTTTTTTTCTAAAAAAAACCGAAAACCGGTTATTTTTGTAATAACCGCCATCCCTATCCATATGTTTTTTCAGAGGAAGAGTGACCAAAGAATAATAATCTGAGGCCATCGGCCAAGCATTCCATCTATGCCAAGCTGCATAGGGGTTATATATGTATGTATAAATTTAAAAAAAAAGAGCGTCCCCTTACAAAATAAAAAGTGGGGGTACGCTTGAGATCAGGAGAAAAGGTGGGGGGTCTGCGTCCGCTCGTGTCGCCCCTCGACTACACCCTATACAACATGCACTGAACTGACTGCGTGAGTCTGTGATGTATAGCTAGAATCTCGATACTCAACACTACAGCTAGAATCTCGATACTCGACACTATAGCTTGAATCTCAATTTTGATGTTATTCGATAGTTCTTGACTTCAAGACAAAGGAAAACATCTAAAATTTCAAAATTTCGAGTTAAGGGTGGCCGTGCAAAGGAATAGTAATAATGAATAAGAAAATCAAAACCATTTTGTCCAATTATCGAGCATTTTCGTGTTAGCTAGAATCTTGGTTATGGACTCAGACTCATAGGATCCATCTTAGCTCCTATGTCAAGAAACAGAAAATGCATAATTTTTGTAATCCGAATTAGGGGTGAGGATGCAGAGGAGTAATTAAGACACAAATTCAAGACCACTTTCTAAAATGGCCGAGTACTTCTACTCGATCAAAATTTCCGCTTTAGATCTCATTCGATCCGTCTTCCAAATCAACGACAAAATAGTAAATTTCGAAATTTCGAATTAGGAATTAAGGGTGCTGATACAGAGGGATTAAAAAAACGTTCACAACTTCGTTTCTCAAATCTGTGCTGCATCAATATTTTATGCTTAAATTTGAACTAGTTTTTGATGCTCAGAACTTTTGTTAAGTGTGCGGCCGTCACAGTGAGCGACCACTAGCAATTGAAAATATGAAAATTGCGGGTTAAATGGCTAGTCCATGCACTGAACTGTATCTCTGGGGGTATCTCTTGGAAGAATCCTTGGAACACATTGAGAAAATCGAATGAAATTAGGTATAATGCTTTCAATTTATGAACGTTAAATACTTGGTGATTTTAGAGGAGCTCGAAAAAAAGAAATTATCTTGCGTTCTAAACGATTTTCTTTTTTTGAAAATCGGAAAGAAATAATATGAAAATTGTTATAGAAATAGTCATGCTGTACGCATTTTTTTATTTTAAAGTAAAATGACATAATTCCGCTGCTCTCCAGATATAGCTTAAATGCAAAAAAAAGATAAAACAAGAAATGTATGAAGGATATTTCATATGGTTGCAAGTGTTGTGTATATTCCATTTTCGAAAATGTTATACTCTTTGTACACTTAATTCGGAGAGTTATGAGAATTTTGAGAAACGGGAATTGACATCTCCAGAACAGTAAATGGAAATACTTAAAAAACTATTCTACTTCCTCCGAAATTCGATGGTGAATCCATATCTGTGATCATCTAAGCTCTCTATAGCTAATCCTGATAAATATATGTTGACAAAAAGTTGCAAATATTTTCATCAGAACTGACATCTCTTTGAAATCGGGATTGGGAATCCCCAATGAAACCCCTACTCCCACTAAAATTGAATGCAGTATCCATATCAGTTATCATCTAAACTCTATCCGTAGCCAATCCTGATAAATAGATGTTGAAAAAAATTCCAAATTATTTCATCGAAACTGACATTTCTTTAGAATCGGGAGAGAGACCCCTACTCCTACTAAAATTTAATACTGTATACCAGTGATCGTCTAAGCTCTATCTATAGCCGATCTTGAAAAATATCCATATTTCATGGAAATTGAACCGCAAATAGAAATGAATCGACAGTTGAAATCCGCAGTGAAACCTTCTATCTTCTTTAAAATTCCATGCTGAATTTATATCAGTCATAATTCAGATCCTGAAATGTACACTCACTACTGAAATAATACTAGATAAATAGACACCCACCAACTAGCTACTGATCACTAGATCCTGATAAATAGATGCTTCAAAAATGTTTTGGTAAAAACATACGAGATCCTAAAAACACTTGCCAGCAATATTTTATAAGCGACCTATTATATTAAGTGAAGTCCTTGTAAGTTCTGAAAATTTTACATGATAAAAGACGATTGTTTGTCTCTCTGTCTTTTGTCTTATATCGTTTATAGTCGAATAGCAGCAAATTGGCTATAGTAATTTGTGATTTCCGCGCGATTCACCACACCGCACATAAAATTCGAATTGGTTTAAAAGTGATGAACATTTAAAGCCGAAAATCCGCTGAAATTTTGACTTCAAAACTGTTTTTATTCCGTCCAGAGAATAAAAGATACAATGGCCCATCTAGTCTGCGAATGATATCTCAGAAGACGACTTTGAGTGCTATCTGATTTGCTATTTTTTAAATTTACACATTTAAAAGGTAAATTTTCATGGTTTGGAATATACAATTAGTTCAAATTGTGTTTTCCAAAAATTTGACTTTTTCAATCTAATGAAAACGTACTGAGATAGCAATTATTATTTTTAATTTCAGGTTTAGAATATCAGAACCTTTTTTTAATTTAACTGTTTTTATTTATATGTATTTATGTCTTACGAATCCAAAAGATTTACAGCTTGCTTGTCGATGGCGTATCGAAGGAGCTTATTTGGTGCATATTAAAGGAGCGTATCAAGCCGGCGTTGTATAACTGGCATGGTTGCGCATGAAAAAAAAGTTTGATTTTGGTTAGACATAGGGGGTTCGGAAACTGAGTGGTATTTTCTGTATCTCTATTATGTATGTACCGTGCGCTTATGCGCAGAACACGGACTAAGCAAGTCATTTCATCTTGTCAAGAAATAAATGATTACCATTTATCAGGAGTTATCAGAAATCGTTCTAGAATCATTTAAAAGTTTTTATTTTATGGAGATCGACATCTAGCAAAATTCAGATAATCAATTTCCATATGCTTATTTTCGCCACCAACCAAAACTGACGTATTATATTAATATAGTCATATCACAGTCCAGAGCATACTGCGGGTCTCATATTACCAACCTTTCCGCTTAGCAATTCCGTATTCATTACGGTTTCTAAACGATAAGCACGTACTCGCTATCAGCATGATTAAACATGGAGGTTTCGTGCTGATTAGCGGTATCTTTACACATCTTTCCAAGAGTGAGAAATGTGAAATGATGGAACAAATGATGCATTGAATGCATAACGAGGGGGTATTTCTGGCCTGCATTATTTAACCGTTTTTTTCACAGGTTTAATGGTAATGCATTTTGATAACCACGTAGATGGTGAAATGAATTGAACAGTGCTCAAGAGTTACATTATCGAATATATTATAACTAGATGTTAAACCAGTTATGTGAGGGTTGTACATAAAGCGTGTAAAATATTCCTCAATATAAGTTAACATGTAGATCTTCCATTCTTATACTTGGGTATATGCGGACTGCGTACTTCTCAAGATTAATAAAACTATTTACCATACGGGGGGGGGATACTTTAATAAAACAAAATTATTAGTGCCAGGACATTTGCATTTATTGGTCTTTTTCCTCTTTTGGACTCCTTAATACTCCTTATTAATTTGTAGGCATATTTTTGTTAAGGTTTGTTGAGTAAAAACATATATATATATATATATATATATATATATATATATATATATATATATATATATTTATATATATATTCTAAGACAAAAAAAATCGACGCACCAAGTAAGAATTATCCAAATGAGACAAAACTTGGTACGTGTAACTTGGATGCACAAAAAGATAAATTATTAGCATTTCAGAACAATTGGATGATTTATTGCACTGAAAGATCTACACTATGTGAGTACATTAATATGGTGTTGGTCCACCTCTGACCTTGATGCAAGCTGTTACCCGATGTGGCATTGATGCATATAGTTGCAGAATGGTGTTCTGAGGGATGTCGTTCCAAATGGTCTCAATTGATGAACTAATTCGTTTGCATCAGGGATGGTCTCAGACAACGCTCTATTTCAGCCCAAATGTGCGCTCAATAGGTGAGAGATCTGAAGATTTGGCTGGCCATGGAAGTGTGTCGTAAGAACGCAGGTAATCAATAGAGATGCGTGACGTGTGTGGCCTGGCATTATATTGCTGAAAAGTTAGTCTGGGATGTCGAAAAAGGATTGGCAATACAACGAGTCACAGAATTTTAGCAACGTACCGCTGTACTGTAATGGTGCCACGGAGGACTATCAAAGGGGCCCAACTATCAAACGAAATGGAAACCCAGGTCACAACTCTGTGTTGTCAGGCCGTGTAGCGTGTGGCACTAAGAGCAGGATACTGACGATGTCCGGTCTGTCTCCAGACACGTCTGTGCTGGTCATCGGGACTCAGTTCGAAACGTGACTGATCACTGAAGACAATTCGTTCCCAATGTGACCAATTACATGTTGATCGGGACCGACACTATTGCAATCGTTGTTGACGGTGCATACTGGTCAGTGGTAGGCGGCGTAATGAGTGCCACGAGTATAGATTCTGCTCCCGTAGTCTTCTATTAATGGTCCGGTTGTTCACTTCCGTGTGTGTCACACGTTGGATGGTTGATAACGACGAATCTCTTGTTGCCACAGCTGCTGTGACAATCGCTCTATCTTCCCGTTCTGTCGTTGTTCTAGGCCATCCGATGCCAGCTTGCAGCTGAAACATGCCATTCTGGACCCATGCCTGCCAACGACGTCTAATTACTGCATCGTTTCTACCGAAATGCCGAATCGATTCGTCAGTTTGTCCATCCAGTCCGACCGCACGCGCTATTTCAAACTCTTTCATATGCTCGTAGTGGCCGTGAATTCACGGCAGGGCATTGTTATAATCAAGGTACGTACACGTAATCGAAATCCACTGCACGTTTTATTCCTTAAAGCGAGGTTCGCTCCTTATATACACCACCATGGTGTTCAATTTCAATGCGCTGCAGCTCCGGTTATTCATTCATTGGCTACGAAATTTTGATCATTTGCATAGTCGATCGAAAGGTGTTTGTATTTAAAGTTTCATTACTATGGATTATTTTTTTTCGATACTTTTGCCTTAGAGTGTATTTGGTTTAGGCCAATTTCGCATTTTTTGTCATTTATTGTAATTAAAAAATGGATTTTTCATAAGAATTATGCTTTCAAATTGTAACACTTAAAACCAGGATTGTCAGAAGAAACAATCAGAAAACATTCAGAAGTTTTCAATCTGGCAAGGCAGTTCTTGACTCTGTGTACTGCTATCCAATTTTGGGGAAAGATAATCCCCATTGTCCAAAAAAAAGAACTGTGTGTTATAAAAAAAAATCAAATATATAGAGCTTCTTATTACTGCTGCTGAATTGGGATCACTAAGAGGCGATTGGAGGTAATAACCCTCCTTCAGAAACCCATTGGAATTCACTGAAGTTCGGGGAAATGATATTTGAGGAATTAAAGAAATATACATGTTTGATTACAATAAAAGGAAATAGAAAAGAACTTGGTCGACGCTACTGGTTACTGACATTCCATACTCTACATGTACTTCCTGATAGTACACATTACAATTTTTTCTGAATATAAGTATGCAATTTTTGTCCTGAACGTTTGGGGACTTCTGGAAAATATCATTATGCAGGGTAATTCTGATACACTTGTAAGTATTTAAAGTACATATCATAAAAATTTAATTTATAACAGGTATTTATTTGCTTTTTTCATTTCTTCTGAGATTTCATACTGTATTTTTAACTGTTTCACGACTAGCGCCGGTTATATCCGGCATCCATTGTCGCATTGGCTAGCCCCTGCTATATCCGGTATCCAATAAATGCTTCACTCTGGCTAGTGACGGCTATATCCAACATCCACTAAATGCGTCGCATTGGCTAGCAATATTTGCAGTAACATCAAGCATGAAGACATCAAGCATTTAAGTAACACACAAAGACATCAAGCATTTAAGTAACACACAAGGACATCAAGCATTTAAGTAACACACAAGGACATCAAGCATTTAAGTAACACACAAGGACATCAAGCATTTAAGTAACACACAAGGACATCAAGCATTTAAGTAACACACAAGAAAAAGTTCTTGACACGAGTAAAGTGTATATTTTCTAACTTTTTGGGGAGTATCATAGTTAAAAGTAAAGTAATTAACGTGTACGGTGTGCACTAATGGCACCATGACTTATTCATTGGTGGCGTACTGATGGCTAGTTCCGCCGTCGTGAAAGGGTTAAAGTAAAGATAAAATTGATAAAATTTTGTTCTATGAATTCTCTGTGATTGACGTTGTTTAACATATAGTTTTGTAAAAAAAAATGTAATTCAACCTGCTTCTAGAGTGATTCCTCCTTAAAATTTTAAGGGACATTGATTCGATTTTTATGGATATTTTTTCATTTTTTTTAAATGCAGCTTATTTTGGATGTTTCTAGTCACTAACACCCAGTCCCTTATTATTTCTATAAGATCACGCAAGGAAACTACATAATTATACAAACTTGGAAACTTCCTTATTAAAACGCAATTATTTTATGATGTCCTCGACATCCCCAACAAAGTGCAAATTCTATACATCAACCTAAGAGAAGGTATTAGTACCACGAACAGTGTAACTGTGGAGATAATTTGGCTTATAAGAACAGTGCCACCTGATTTAGACAAGAACCCATTGGCGCGATATCTATAGGGACCTGATCCGCTTTTCCCTAACACCAATCTCTCGAAAAGACTTTCAAACCTACGGATTTAACTTGCCCGTATTCCCCGTGGAGTTTTCCGTGGTAATCGAACTCGGTTCCTTCGAGTGCAATCCCCGTGCATTACCCACTAGGCTATCTCGTCCTTACTCTCCAAGAACTGCCATTTGTTACTATGCAGGAATGGAAATTATTGCTTCCTGCTCCTGCTTCCCGGAAACACTTGATTGACAGGATTAATCGTCTGTGAAAAGTCTGTGTCCGAATAAGAATCGGGAGGGGTTGAGGGCATATTCCATATTAAGCGTAATTTGGCCCCTCTATACATCATTCAGAATGAATGTTTATTATCATTATGTTGTAGCAATTTGTGGTAAATAAACACCCTACATGAATATGTTTTGTCTCATTAAAGTTTGCATGACTAAAGAAGTCATTAGAGTATTTTCATGTTACATTTGGAGTCGATCGGTATAGAACGTACGTCATGAATTATGTTCGATTTGATATTTTGTTCTTAACTTTTAAAGGATAGTGTATGTGTATGTGTACCCTTTAATAATTGTAAAGGAAGCCTTTACTTTACTTTTGTACAGGAACCCTCGTAAGAGCTACGGTAGTTCTGCCAAGCAATTAGGCAAATTAAAAATAATTTTTTTTTCTCAATTTTATAAAATATCACCAAGATCTAACAGTGGATAGCCGGACCTTGTATCGTTCATATTTATTCACTCCCATTTTTAGCGGTGTTTCCATGGTACATTGAAATTGTGTTATTTACAGTAAATATAAAAGGGTGGGAGGTTTGTTTCAAAGCAGATGATCTCCTTCGAAATCACTGTTTCCACAGGTGTGTATCCTCACAAATGATCAAAGAAAATACTGAAATTGATATAACTTCTAGGTGTGGATTTCATATTAGCTCTAATTCTGCCATTTCAAGTATACACAAATTTAGTTTTATTTTTTATAGCCCGACAGGTTATAGGTGAAGTTTTTAGATGGCAATAATTTAAACAAGACTTTACCGATGTCCAAAACACATAATATTACTCTAACTTCCCAATCTATCTGTTATTGCGAAAAATTGAAAGCAGATTTTTCAGTATTATCTATAACTACCGGTTATATTATAAAATTGTATACTAAATAAATTATAGAAATGTATTTCATTAATAAATTTTCGACGTTTGCTTCATGCATTATGTCATGAAAGCTGTGCTGAATAAGGTCGCAGCTGATTAAAATAGACCGAACATATTGACGTGCACTACGAAATCCCTAGACAACGTTAGAATTTACATATGCATTGAACTTATACATTTTACTGGATTTTACTCTTTCTGTGTGACCAAATGATTCAAGTTTTGGTGTTAAGATGTGCGTATAGGCGTCGGTTTAAAAATACAGTGAACCTGAATATCCAGGGAATATATTTTATAAAAGAAATAAATTGTGAAATAAAAAAAGTCAAGTTTTTCAATGTCTTTCCGTACACATCAGTAGCACATGGAACAGTAGAAAATAAATTTCAATCACACACGAAATTGAACCAAATTGGGGGTGTAGGCAGATTTAATTTAAAATACTGTGTAGCGAGAATGCGAAATCACCAACTTGGCAGTGCCGGGGTTTGATCCCTTGGCCAAGGAATTACAGGCCACAATCATAGCGTTGAGCTAAAGACGTCTTCAGCTCAATGCATTCAATACTGCCTCATGGGCGTTCGCTACAGTACTCCTACTTCAGGTGAGTTTCGTACTGAACGAAATTGTCTCCGGGTTGCAGATGAGGCGGCGAACTCTTAACTAGATGTGAATTAGTTGTTACAAGCGGCCTCGTAGTGAAGACCAGATAACGCACGGTGAATCGACGTCAGAGTATCTCAGAAGATCGGAAGTATGGTTAGGCCATCTCATGGGACGTGCAGAAAGTATATTTATGCAATGCATATATAATATTCGATAAGCTGAAGAACTGGAAATAATTGAGAGAAAATTTTCTTCGTGTTCTTGTCCTAGGTCAGCAATGGAACAAGAAAGCGAAATCAACATATTTGCAAATAGTATCGTCTAAAAAAGCTTCTTTTAACGCTTATTGTAATCGCGCATTTAATGTTTGTTCTTCTATCCCAGCTTTGAGTGATGAAATTAACTTTATTTTTAATCTTGGCCATGAGGTTGCCTATTCTTTTGAGTTTATATATAAGATTTTCGGCCATGTTCGCCGTAAATTTACTGGAATTGAATTTGGTTTCAGGCCCGAATGAAGTACGCTACGTAATCAGTACAAAACTTATTAACAGAGTATCGGATGTTCCTTTTCTCCTACGTATGTATATGTGTATTGTTTTATGTTGGTTTTATATCTAGTTGTTAATCGTTTTATATCTAAGTTTTAGTCTTTTATATCTAGTTGTTAGTCGTTTTGTGTTTACTTGTTTTATAAATAGTTTTTGTATCTGTTGGTTTTTTTTATGAGTCCTTTGTACCTGCTTCATACTCCTTGTATGAGGCTTCACGGCCTAGGTAATAAATAAAATATACTCAGTTTAAACTTATTCTACTTCAGAGTGTTAGATTATTCTGTAACCCTAACGATGGTGTATCAGATATGGTTGTCTCCCGAATCCAGATGTGTATCCTCGCAGAGAGAGCATATTTTGAACATTG
The DNA here is from genome assembly GCA_951213105.1 of Amaurobius ferox. Classification (NCBI taxonomy): domain Eukaryota; kingdom Metazoa; phylum Arthropoda; class Arachnida; order Araneae; family Amaurobiidae; genus Amaurobius; species Amaurobius ferox. Next base: position 52,197,711 of record OX578145.1, read on the forward strand.
TATATGTAAACTTATCGGCATGTTAATTTCACCTGTATTGCATGAAATTTGCGTTGCGTTCGTGTTGCTATAAAAATGTATTTTTTTTTACATTATTTAGTGTTTTCTGTAGTACTTTTGTTGAACCATTTATCGTTTTGTACTAATTAAACACCGCTCTTTACTTTCCCTGTAATACATGGTAATGTACAGGGAAAGTATTGGAATCATGTCGAAAATCGCAATTCGAGTTTTTGACGGATCTACACGTTTCGAGACATCTAGAATACGGAAAAACTATTTTTAGCGTGACGTTTGTGTGTGTGTGTCTGTGTGTGTGTCTGTGTGTCTGTCTGTGCAATGTATGTATCCGGACAGACAGACAGACAGACAGAACAGACAGAATGAACAATGTCATAAACACTTTTCAACTATGTTGTAAAGTGTTAAAAATACAAACTTTCGCAAAAAAATGTTTTCGCCCGAATTAAAAAAAATTCTATCTCGTTCTAGATTTTTGATAATAAAGTCGTATATAAAATATTGTAAAAATCCTTTATATTTGTATCCGTTCTCTGGTACATAATAAATCGACATACATACAGACAGATGGACATCACTCCAAAAATAGTCAAGACGTGTTCAGGAGGTCTTGAAACATATATTGGCATCAAACTCTCAAATTAAAAAAAAAATCGTGAGCACAATATTTTCTCCATATTTTGTTACATAGTATGATAAAGTAACAAGAAATATCAATCATGCATAAAGCATTGATTATGAAACACTTTCCAACTTCAATGCAATTTCATTTAAACATTTCTAAAATGCGATACATTCCTCGGTAATCTTTTAAAAATTATCACAATACTACATTAATTTATTATATTTGAAAACTTAAAAGTTCGAAAAAAATGAACTTCATTCAAATGACGTCAATTAAATATAAATCGCCTGGCTCCTCGGTAATGTTTTTAACATTATTATAACAATACAATAATTTATTATATTTGAAAACTGCATCAAAAACAAATGAAATTTATTCAAATGACGCCATCGAACTATAACACGCCTGGCTCTCTCTTTAAAAGCAACATTTCATTCATTAACATTTTCCCATTTATTTCATTCATCGCAATACTATAATAATTCATTTTATTTAAAAATTTAAGACCATGGATGAACAAGTAATTAAACTCTATGTTTAAAACTTCATCGAAAAGAATCGTCCTTCTCTCTGTAAAATCAATGAATATTTCATTCATATCAGCTACGCAGACTCCATAGACTAAATAATTCTGCGTTAAAGAAATGCAGCAATTTTTAAACAACTCATTCTACATATTTTGCTGTTTACATTTTCCTTAAGTAAAAAATAGATTTCGTTGTAGAAATAATCAAATTTGGATGATCATTTAAACTCAGATATATTGTAATTGCGTTGTTTCAGTATGTAGATGCACAGAATTTAAGCAAAAGTAAAGCGGTTTTAGGACGGATGCGACACTAAATATGAATTAAGAAGAACTCAAGTCTCAAAATCAAGATTTTGAGACAAGATGGTTGTCATATTTCATTTTGAAGTGGGTCACGTGATCGTTTTATATAAGAGGCGTAGTTATTATTTTAATTTTTATTTAAAAAACTACTGAATATATTTTGCTGAAATTTTTTATATATTTTATGGGATGATTTGAATATTACCGAAAATTTTCGAAGCAATTTGTGAATTTTAAATCCGCCTAAAAAATGTTTGAAAAATTACATCCCATATGGTTCAATGTATTTCATTTTTTAAAGCCGGGTTCAATGTATTTCATTTTTTAAAGCCGGGTTCAATCCAAAACTAATTGGGTGATATTATTCATTTATATTCCCGTAGGTCCCACAGACTGTCTGAACAACATACTAAAATTTAATTTTGATTGAGTCATTTTGACGGCAGTTATTGTGCTAACGGACAGACAGACAGAGAGACAGACAGAGTGACAGAATGAACAAAGTCATAAACACTTTTCAACTTTGTTGTAAAGTGTTACTAAAAATATTAATGGGTGCATGACAAATTCGCATGCTTCATTGCTTTTATTTAAAACAGAATTTTGAAAAACAGCCAGCCAGAGTTGTCTGGAGAGGATACTTCCAGGTAATTTTTCATATCTATATTTATTTACTGTGTCCTTATTCGTCACTGTTTTCCAAATACGTAAAAGGTATTTCGTAACACAAGTAATTACTTAAAGAAAATAATTTATTATATAAAATATACCTTTAGAATATTATCGAAATATACAGACTGAACTTATACATTTTTAATTTTTAATTTTTAATTTTTCGCTTTCTCATATTCTGTCATGACAGAAAATAATATTTTGGGTTTAACGAAAGGTTCTACAAGTTTCTGGCTGTAAAAAACACAATTGCTTGTTGCCTGCTGAGGTGTTAATGAAATAAAATGTAAATTTGGACTTGAAAGTATTGAATTAGTACTAATATGAAATCAACAATGAAAAATTGTTTCAATTTTTGTATTTTTCCCTGGTCACTTTAACAGCTGGGGAAAAAGTGATTTGGAATGAAACCATGTGTTCAAAATGTCTTTAATGTCATGCCTTTTTTATATTTATTGTAAATAAACACTATTTCAGTGCCACATGAGAATTCAAAATGTGGAACATGGGAGTGGTCATAGGAGGGCGTGGCCATATTCCTTATTGATGGATTTCCCGGCTATTAACAATAATATCTTCTCGATATTTTCTACATAATGCTTCTTCTTCTTCTTCTTCAATGGCCTGACAGCCCAGGATGGGCCCTTGCCTTCCGCAGTATAGAACTCCAGGCTCCCCTATCCCTGGCCAAAGACTTCCAGTTCAAAACTTTTAAAATTTTAAAGTCCTTTTCCACACAGTCGAGCCATCTGAGTTTAGGTCTTCCTCTTTTACGGGTGCCGAATGGTCTGGCAGAGAAGATCTTTTTTGTTGTACGGCTTTCGGCCATCCTGCACAGGTGACCCACCCATTGGATTCTCTGAATCGTGATGTAATTGACTATATCTGGTTCTTTAAAAGACTTATAAAGCTCTGAGTTAGTTCTTCTTCTCCAGATGTTGTTACAATTTAAGCCACCAAAAATACCTCTCAAGATTTTTCTCTCAAAAACAGAAATGATGTCTTTAACTTTTTCTGTCATTGCCCAAGTCTCAGCAGAGTAGGTAAGAATGGGTCCGAACATAATGCTTATTTCCTATAATTCTAAATTGTCAGAATTTTCAAATTATTTAATTTCTTATAGGAGGCAGGATGCTGAATTTCTTACCTGGGTTCCTATACAAAAGCAAAATACCGGCTGTCTTTTACTGGGAAGGGTGCAGGGAACACTTAACAGAGTCCAAAAGGGGTGGAAATCATATTTTATTTTCATAGTTAATTTAAATATGACAAATCGTATGGGAGAAAACTTTACTTACTGATACAATTATTAAAGATTAAAAAAATAAAAAAAATCTCATCAGATTCAAATTGAAGCAAGGTACAATTTAGCAATTTATTGCATTAAGTTTTTTAAAAGTTAATGATATTGTAGTTTTAGGGAAAAATATAGTCTTTCAAAGCTAATCCTTCTCCTATGAAATTTAATCTTTTGGACTCTGCTTGTGTTTCCTCTGCAATATTCAATTACTGAAAGGGATATATAATATTTAGATTTTCTAAGATGAATACATTCACATTTAAAAATTACTTTTCTTAAATATTACAACTTCCTTTGAGAATTCTATTCAGGGAGATGGAGATTTGACTTTTGCAGTGTGAAACTTTAAAATAAACTTAAACAAGACAGATCAATCATGCTTAAAACATTGTTTATGAAACACTTTGCAACTTCAATGCAATTTTATTTAAACATCTCTAAAATGCAATACATTCCTAAGTAATATTTTAAAACTTATTACAATACTACATTAATTTATTATATTTGAAAACTAAAACTTTCATCCAAAAAAATGAACTTTATTCAAATGACGGCATTGAAATATAAATTGCCTGGTTAAAACATCTCTAAAATGCGATACATTCCTCGGTAATATTTTGAAAATCATCATAATACTACAATAATTTCTTATATTTGAAAACTTCATCCAAAACAACTGACATTCATTCAAATGACGTCATAGAAAAAATAACACGTCTGGCTCTCTCTATAAAAGCAGGAGTTCATTCATAACGTTTTTCCATTCATTTCATTCATTACAGTACTAAAATAATTTATTTAATTTAAAAACTTAAGACCATGGAGCTCCAAATAATTAAACTCTATGCTTAAAACTTCATCGAAAAAATTCGCCCTTGTCTCTGTAAAATCATTGAGTATTTCATTCATATCAGCTATGCAGACTCCATGAGCTAAATACTTTTGCGTTAAAAAAATACAGCAATTGTTATACAACTCATCCTACATATTTTGCTGTTTACATTTTACATAAGTGAAAAAAAATAGGTTTCGTTGTAGAAATAATCAAATTTGGATGATCATTTAAACTCAAATATATTGCCATTGTGTTGTTTCAGTATGTAGATGCACAGAATTTAAACTTCATTAAACTTTAAACTTGCAAAAATAAAGCTGTTTTAGGACGAATAGAACCCTCAATATGAATTAAAAAGAACTTTAAAAATTACGATTTTGAGACAAGATTGATGCCATATTTTATTTTGAAGTGGGTCACGTGATCTTTTCATATCATGGTCACGTGATCGCTTCATATAAGAGGTGTAATTAATGCTTTAATTTTTATTTTAAAAACTACTGCATATATTTTGCAGAATTTTTTTTTATATATTTTATGGAATAATTTGAATATTACCTAAAATTTTCGAAGCGATTTGTGAATTATAAATCCGCTTAAATGTTTGAAAAATTAGGTCCCATAGAGTTCAATGTATTTCATTTTTTCAACCAGGGTTTAATCCAAAACTAATTGGGTGATATTATTTATTTATATTCCCATAGGTCCTACAGACCGTCTGAACAACGTACTAAAATTTCATTTTGACTAAGTCATTTTTGCGGCAGTTATCGTGCTAACGGACAGACAGAATGAACAAAGTCATAAACACTTTTCAACTTTGTTGGAAAGTGTTAAAAAATCTTCAAATGATGCTAGATAAATATATTTTAACTTTGCGCCTTCATGATCGTAAAATTTCATAATCGGACGATCGGTTATGTTGGAATGTAATTTTTTTTGTTAATTTTGATAGAAAGAGGTGGTTTAGAATTTGTTAAATTTAAGAAAACGTGTTACATATTGTGATCAAACATTATTGAGCGTTTTATAGACGTTACAATGATGGTGCCATTGAAACTCTTTGATAATTCTTTTGACCGTTGCGAATTTAGTGGAATGATTATTGTGCAAAATTTCACATTGATATAAAATAAATAAAAAAAAAGTTGACATTAAAAAAATGATATTAAGAATTGTTCTGATACGTTCCTAATCTTGTAGAGAAGAATATGTGCGGCAAATTTCGTAGCTGAGAGTTACTCGGTCTTTTCGTGACAACTGAATTGATTCAATTTATTAGTGTCCAACAAATTATAGGAAAATCCAATGATGTAGCTTTCGGGTCAAGGGGTTAGGCCCCAGAAACCAATGAGAGGGTTTTCAGCGTTTCAGAGGCGTGTTTTAAAAATCTTGGAGAGAGAGAGAGCCAGTTTTAAGAATTGAGAAAAAGGAGGTGGAGTTGACTCCGGGACACGAGAGAGCAAACATCTCTTTTACGTCCGGCTCCTCGGAGAGATGAAGAACCAAAGGGTGCGAGACACGCTACTGCGAATGATGTTGGTGAGTTCATTTGGGGTCTTTCCTAATATGTATTGAATATTCTCTCTCTCTCTCCATTTTAATACCTACAAGTTAAGGTTAGGCAGGCAGTTTTTTATACTCGATTTCCATCAGCTCCAATTTAGTTGGGAAGATTCATTACAATTGTAGTTATATTATAAATAAATTTATGTGTTTGTTAATGTACACACGGCCTTGTTCTTTTCGCGCTATTACCGAGCACGTCCTAAAAGAGGTAGACACCTCAGAACAGTGTGTATACTTCATTTTCAACTGGACTATTAAAATGTGTTATACCCTTTTGTACATTTATATCGTACAGTTATGAGAATTTTTTGAAAAGCCCGAAGTGAAATTTTCAGAAAAGGAAATAGAGATACTTTGTGAACTTTCCTCGATAGTGAATCCGTATTAGTTTTCATCTAAGTCCTATCTGTAGCCAGTCCCTATAAATAGATGCTGAAAGAAATTTATAAATTTTATTATCGGAACTGACGTTTCTGAGAAACCGGGAGTGTAAATCTTTAATGAGACCGTTACTGTCACTTGCTGTATCTATATGAGTCATCATCTAAGCTTAGTCTACAGCCAATCCCGATAAAAAAATATTGAAAGAAAATTGTAAATCATTCATTGCAACTGATGTCTATTTGGAACCGGGATTGGGAATCCTTAATGAGACACCTATTCTCACTAAAATTTAATGCTGTATCCATATCAGTGATCATCTAAGCTCTATTGCAGATTCGAAAAAAATACATATTTTGAGGAAAATTTTTGAACCGGAAGTAGATAAGAACCGAAAGGTGAAGTCCTTAGTGAATTCTTCTATCTTCTTTAAAATTCGATGCTGAATTCATATCAGGCACAATTTAGGTCCTGATAAACAGAGGCTCACTACTAAAATAATACCTGATAAGTAGAAGTTTCAAAAACTTTTTGTAAAAATATAGATTCCAAATGTACTTGCCAACAATAATTAATATGATCACTATTATAGTAAGTGAATGCCTTGTAAGTTCTGAAATTCTTACAAAATGAAACACGATTGTCTGTCTGTCTCTGCTATTATCTATAGCGTTTATAGTGGAAAATCCAAGATTCAGATAGCGGCAAAATTTTCTTCAGATCTGATTCACGTTTCCGCTCGATACACCACGGCGAACATAAAATTCGAATTGGCTTAAAGGTGACAAATATTTAAAGTCGAAAATTCACTGAAATTTTGACTTCAAAATTATTTGTATTCCGTTCAAATGATGAAAGATAAAATGCCGTAGATGATCTGCAAAGGACGTCTCAGAAGTCGAAATTGAGTGCTATTTGATTTGTTATGTCCTAAATTCACAAATTTATAATATAAATTTTCTTGGTTTGGAGTATACAATTATTTCAAATTGTGTAAAAAATTTGTAAGATATCTCTTTGCACTACCGAGAACTGCCACCCGATTTAGGCCAGAACCCAGTAGGCGAGGCATTCAAGTAGAACGTACCCTCCTCTCCCTACCACCATCCTCTCGGAAGGATTTATGGATCCCCATATTTAACGTTCCCATGCTCCACGTGAACACGGGGAATAGTTTGGGCAGAGGCGAGAATCGCATTCGGGTCGTCCGAGTGCAATCCCCGTGCACTAATCACTGGTCTGTCCCTCCTCTCAAGCCAAACGACCCTTGTTTTATGGAATCTAAAATGATTATAAACTTCATTCAACATGCATTATCCTTCTTTCAAGCAACAATTCTAGGAGCCTGGCGCGAACTAACTTTGACGACGCATTCTCCTACGCAGCAGACGGAGGCTTCAACATATCATTGAGGAGGCTGATGTGGGGTCATAGCTCGCAATACCCTCGCTGTTTGAATTTCACTAGACGAAAAAGTCCAAAAGTGTTTTTAAGAAAGGATAAAAGCTAGTTATGAAATTTATAAGAAGTATTGATGGGGTAAAATAAATAGGGTCCTTAATAACAGCGAACGTCCAGAATTTTCTTATGGTTATAAAAGCGTTATTGGAAATACAATTTTCCCTTTTGCGAATTAATTGAGCATTTATCATACGCCGCGCCGTGCAGTGGATGTATCCATTGTAAGTCTTGACGGCAATAGCTATAGAAAGCCATAGCTATAAAAGTGTTCGCTAGCTGTGAGCATCACAACTTGTGAATGTAATATAAGTTTTAAATAAAGATTATAAAAAAATTTGGTAATTTCTTATAGCGGATACCGAGGATGAATCGCCAAGCGACCGAGATGCATCGCCAAGGTAGGTTAATGAAAAAGCAATATGACGATAATATAAACATGTGCTGCAAACGTTTGGCGAGATCATGGCATAATCGTAATTCCGGGGACCGCTATAATAAGGAAGTACCGAAAATTTAAATAAAATGTTAAAGTTTGTTTAAATTCCACAAATATTTTGGGCATGAGAATTACAATAAAGAATTGAAAAACACACACGTTTAGTCACGTTTTTCAAAGTTATAAAAAATTGTAAGAATTAAATTTTTTTAAATGTTTTATTTAAAAGTATGCTGTGTTCCCATGTTGCAAAATTATTTTACTGTACACATGCGGCCCCCAGTTAGATAGCCCTGCAAACATATAATACATACCGTTTTAAATGTATCTAAAAATCTCGATATTATCAAATTTTTTTACAAACACTTATAAAAGAATTTTAGGCCAAATCGCACAACATTTCGCTCTCACAACCAGACAGGGTTGTCTTGAGGGTATAAACCTAGGTAATTTTTCGTATCCATATTGATTTAGCTGTGTCCCTATTCGTTACAATTTTCTGAATTTTGAAGTCAGATGGCATCGCTTTGAAATTTAAGGAAATGATTTATTATATAACACATTCTTTTAAAATATTATCGTAACATAAATACAGTACCCAGAAATATTTAAATTTTAAATTTTCGCAATCTCATACTCTGATGACATAGAATAATATTTTGGGTTTAACAAAAGGTTGTACAAGTTTATATACACGGTACCTATAAAAATAATTGACTGTTACCCGTCGAGCTGTCAATTAAATAAAATGAAAATTTGGACTTGAAATAATAGAATTAGTACTAATATGAAATATGCAATGAAACATTTTTCGATTTTTGTATTTTTAACACTTTACAACAAAGTTGAAAAGTGTTTATGACTTTGTTCATTCTGTCTGTCTGTCTGTCTGTCTGTCTGTCCGTTAGCACGATAACTGCCGTAAAAATGACTTAATCAAAATGAAATTTTAGTATGTTGTTCAGACGGTCTGTAGGACCTATGGGAATATAAATGAATAATATCACCCAATTAGTTTTGGATTGAACACGGGTTGTAAAAATGAAATACATTGAACCCTATGGGACCTAATTTTTCAAACATTTTTTGAGCGGATTTAAAATTCACAAATTGCTTCGAAAATTTTAAGTAATAGTCAAATTGTTCCATAAAATATATAAAAAAAATTCAGCGAAATATACTCAGTAGTTTTTTAAATAAAAAATTAAAATAATAATTACACATCTTATATGAAATGATCACGTGACCCACTTCAAAATGATATATGGCATCCATCTTGTTTCAAAATGGGGATTTTTTAAAGTTCTTTTTAATTCATATTGAGTGTTGTATCCGTCCTAAAGCTACTTTATTTTTGCTTAAATTCTGTGCATCTACATACTAAAACAACACAATGACAATATATTTGAGTTTAAATTCTCATTCAAATTTGATTATTTCTACAACTAAGCCTATTTTTCACCTATGTAAAATGTAAACAGCAAAATATGTAGAATGAGTTGTATTAGAATTACTGTATTTCTTTAACGCAAAATAATTCAGTCCATGGAGTCTGCATGGCTGATATGAATGAAATATTAATTGATTTTATAAACAGAAGGACGATTTTTTTCGATGAAGTTTTAAGCATAAAGTTTATGAATTGTAGCGCCATGGTCTTAATTTTTTAATAAAATAAATTATTATAGTATTGTGATGAATGAAATGGAGAAAGTTATGAATGAAATCCTGCTTTTATAGAGAGATCCAGACGTGTTATTTTTTCTATGACGTCATTTGAATTTATTTCAGTTGTTTTCAATGAAGTTTTCAAATATAATAAATTATCGTAGTATTATGATAGTTTTAAAAATATTATCGTGGAATGTATTGCATTTTAGAGATATTTAAACCAGGCAATTTATATTTCAATGCCGTCATTTGAATGAAGTTCATTTTTTTCAATGAAGGTTTAAGTTTTCAAATATAATAAATCAATGTAGTATTGTGATAAGTTTTAAAATATTACCGAGGAATGTATTGCATTTTCAACTTTTTTAAATAAAATTGCATTGAAGTTGGAAAGTGTTTCATAATCAATGCTTTAAGCATGATTGATCTTTCTTGTTTATTGGTCACTTTAGCACCTGCGGAAATAGGCATTTGGTATGAGATCATAAGTTCCAAAATTTCTTTACCAAGCCTATTTCAAATTTAGATTGTAAATAAACACTATTTCAATGCCATTATTTAAAGTCATTATTTAATAGTTTTTTTTAAAGGTTTAATGGTAATTCATATTGATAACCATATAGATCGTGAAATAAATTGAACAGTGCTTAAGAGTTACATTATTGAATATATTATAACTAGATGTTAAATCAGTTATGTGAGGGTTGTACATAAAGCCGTGTAAAATATTCCCCCAATATAAGTTGACCTGTAGAACTTACATTCTTATACTTGGGCACATGCGGACTGCGTACTTTTCAAGATTAATAAAACTATTTACCTCACGGGGAGGGGGATACTCTAATAAATTTTTTCTCTTTTGGACACTTTTATACTTCTTATTGATTTGTAGGAATATTTTAAGTTAAGGTTTTTTGAGTTACAACTTCTTTCTATTCTATCATTGGATATTCATATTATATATATATATATATATATATTATATACATATACATATAAATATATATATATATATATATACATTATATATATATATATTTATATATATATATATATATACATATATATATATATATATATACATATATATATATACATATATATATATATATATATACATATATATATATACATATATATATATATATATATATATATATATATATATATATATATATATATATATATATATATATATATATATATATATATATATACTTATATATATATATATATATACTTATATATATATATATATATATATATATATATATATACTCTAAGACAACAAAATCGTCGCACCAAGTAAGAATTATCCAAATGAGACAAAATTTGGTACGTGGAGTGTGTATGTACAGAGAAAAATGATTAGAATTTCAGAACAATTGGAAGATTTATTGCACTGAAAGATCTACACTAAGTGAGCACGTCAATATGCCGTTGGTCCACCTTTGGCCTTGATACAAGCTCTTACCGGATGTGGCACTGATGTATAAATTTGCTGGATGGTGTTCTGAGGGATATCGTTTCAAATGACCTCCAATTTTTACGAGCTAATTCGTCCACAATCTGGGATGGTCGCAAGCTACGCCCCATCTCAGCCCAAATGTGCTCAATAGGCGAGAGATCAGGGGATCTGGCTGGCCAAGGAAGTGTGTCGTAAGTACGCAGACAATCAAGAGAGGCGTGCCGTGTGTGGCTAGGCATTATCTTGCTGAAAAGTTTGCCCGGGATTTCGCGAAAGACTTGGCCAAACAGCGAGTTATCGAATTTCGGCAACGTTCTGCTGTTCTGTGATTGTGATGGTGCCACGGAGGACTATCAAAGGGGCCTGGTTATCAAAGGCACCCCAGATCAAAACTCCCTGTTGTCGGGGCGTGTGAGAGTAAGAGAAGGATCCTGAGGATGTCCAGGATATCTTCAGACACTTCTGCGCTGGTCGTCGAGACTCAGTTCGAAACGGGACCCATCACTGAAGACAATTCGTTTCCAATCCGAACATTTCCATGTTGATCGGGCCCGACACCATTGCAATCGCTGTTGACGGTGCATGCTGGTCAATAGTAGGCGGCGTAATGGGCGCCGCGAGTATAGATTACACTTCCGTAGTCTTCTATTAATGATCCGTGTTTGTCACACATTGGATGATTGATAAAAACGAATCTCGTCCTGTCACAGCTGGTCTGACAATCGCTCTATCTTTCCGTTCTGTTGCTGCTCTAGGCCGTCCGCTGAAATCTGCTATTCCGGACACATTCCTGCCAACATCGTCTAATTGCTGCATCGCCCCTACCCAAATGCCGAGTGATTCGCCGGTGTGCCCATCCAGCCTCATGCAGTCCGAATGCACGCCCTCTTTCAAGCTCCTTCATATGCTCGTAGTGGCCGCGAATTTGAAGGCGAGGGATTGTTGTAATCAAGGTACGTAAACGCAATCAAAATCCACTTAACGTTTTGTTCCTGAAAGCGGGTTTCGCTCCTTATATACATCACCGTGGTGCCCAGTTTCAATGCGCTGCAGTTCCGACTATTCATTTCTTGGCTGCGAATTTTTGATCAATTGAATATTCGGTCGAAAGGTGTCTGCATGTAAAGTTCCATTACTATCGGATTATTTTGTAAGGTGCATCGATTTTTTTTGTCTTAGAGTGTATTTGGTTTAGGCCAATTTCGTTTTTTTTTTTGTCATTTATTGTAATAAAAAAATGGACTTTTCATAAGAGTTATGTTTTAGGTTGTAACACTGAAAACCAAGATTGCCAGAGGAACTAATCAGAAAACCTTCAAAAATTTTAAATCTGGCAAGTCAGTTCTCGACTCTGTGTACTGCTATCCAACTTTGGGGAAAGATAATCCCCATTGTCCACTTTTGACAGGACTGCGGGTTGTGAAAAAAAAAATCAAATATTGAGCTTCCTACAATTAATACTGCTGACATTGGCGTCACCAGGAGGAAATTGGAAGTAATAACGCTCCTTCTGGAACCCATTGGAATTCACTAAAGTTCGGGGAAATGATATTTGGAGAAATTAAAAAAATATATATGTTTGATTACAATAAAAGGAAATAGAAAAGAACCTGGCCGACGCTACTGGTTACCAACATTCTATACCCTTCATGTACTACCTGATAGTACAAATTACAATTTTTTCTGAATATAAGGATGCAAGCTTTATCCTCCACACTTGGGGACTTCTGGGAAAATATCATTATGCAGTGTAATTCTGATGCACTTGTAAGTATTTAAAGAACATATCATAAAAATTAAATTTATAAGAGGTTTTCATTTGCTTTTTCCATTTCTTTTGAGATATTACAGTGTTTTTTAACCCTCTCAAGACCAGGGCCGGTTATATCCGGCATCCACTAAAAGTGTCGCATTGGCTAGCGCCGGCTATATCTGTCATCTTCTAAATGCTTCACGCTGGCTATTGGCGGTTATATCCGGTATCCACTAAATGCGTTGCATTGGCTTGCGATATTTGCAGTAACATCAAGCATGGAGACATACATGAAGCATTTAAGTGACACACAAGGACATCAAGCATTTAAGTAACACACAAGAAAAAGTTCTTGACACAAGTAGAGTGTATTTGCTTTCTACCTTTTTGTGGAGTATCATAGTTAAAAGTAAAGTAATTAAGGTGTACGGTGTGCCATAATGGAACCACGACTTATTCATTGGTGGCGTACTGATGGCTATTTCCGCCGTCGTGAAAGGATTAAAGAAATGACAAAATTCTATTCTATGAATTCTCTGTGGTTGTTGTTGTTGAAACCCAGAATGTCCGACCTACCTGAAAGGTGTAAGGTAACTGTTTGGAAGGCCGGGAAGCTAATTATTTGCAGTTGAAGTTGTTTAACATATATTAAAAAAAAAACTATATAATACAAACTGCTTTAGAGGGATTTTTCCTTAAAATTTTAAGGGGGCATTGTTTCGATTTTTATAGATATTGTTTCAATTTTTTTAAATGCAGCTTATTTTGGATGTTTCTAGTCATTAACACCCAGTCCCTTATTAACTGTATAAGACCCCGCAATGAAACTACATAATTTTACGAACTGCGAAGCTTCCTTATGAAAACGCAATTATTTTATGATGTCCTCCACATCCCCAACAAAGTGCAAATTCTATACATCATCCTAAGAGAAGGTATTACTGCCGCGAACAGTGTAACTGTGGAGATAATTTGGCTTATTAAGAGAACACCATCTGGCGTTAAATAAATATTTTAATTAGATTAAGAGCGAAGATGAACTATATATTACGTGATTCAGAGACATTAAAATTCCTAAAATCAACGAAATTCTCGTTAATATTCCTTAAACAGTACGTTGCATTACCCATACAAAATACACACCTTGCTGTATATAAAGTACAATTCATTAAGGGTGAGTTCAAAAATTCCTAATTTCTTGATTTTAAATAATTTAGCGCAATTAATACGTATAGCGTTACTGCAACAGAATAAGGAGTATAACAATTTTAGAAATCTTCTGCAATCCTAATGTGGCGGTCAGGTCATTACACGCTTTAATGAATTTCCTAATTTTAAATATTCAAGTCATTTGTGCGAGAATTGATATCTGTTACATGCAGTCCGTTGTCACTGGTCATTGCGTCGCCGATTCAGGATTCGCTCTTTATTTTATTCGACCCAGACCGGCTGACTTACCTGAAAGGGAAAAGTATTTGTTTGCCCAGTCGGAACAGTGCCACCTGATTTAGACCAGAACCCAGTGGCGCGACATCTATAGGGACTCCATCCGCATCTCCCTAACACCAACCTCTCGAAAAGACTTTCAAACCTACAGATTTAATTTGCCCGTATTCCCCTTGGAGTATTCCGTGGGAATCGAACTCGGTTCCTTCGAGTGCAATCCCCGTGCATTATCCACTAGGCTATCTCGTCCTTATCCTCCAAGAACTGCAATTTGTTACTATGCAGGAATGGGAATTATTGCTTCCTGTTTTCCTGAAACACTTGATTGGCTGGATGAATCGCCTGAGAAAAGGCTGTATTTGAATGGGAATAGACGAGGGGCATATTCCATATTAAGCACAATTTGGCCCCTCTATACATCATTCAGAATGAATGCTTGTATCATTATGTTGCAGCAATTATCATTGATCATTTTGTTGCAGCAATTTGAGGTAAATAAACCCCCTAGATGCACATGTTTTGTCTCATTAAAGTTCGCATGACTAAAGACGTCATTTGAGTATTTTCATGTTAAATTTGGTGTCGATTGGTATAGAACATACATCATGAATTATGTTCGAGTTGATGTTTTGTTCTTAACTTTTGAATGATAGTGTATGTGTACCCTTTAATAATGTAAAGAAAACTTTGACTTTACTTTTGCACAGAAGCCCACGCAAGCGCTACGGTAAACCTGCCTTCTATAAGCAATTAAACAAATTAAAAATCCTGACAAGTTTACTCAATTTTAGAAAATATTACTAAGATTTAACTGTGGATAGCCGGGCCATGTGTCGCCCGTATTTATTCACTCCCATTTTCAGCGGAGTTTTCATGATGCATTGAAATTGTGTTATTTACAATAAATATGAAAGCAGGGGGGGTGTACGTTTTAAAGCAGATGATTGCTTTCGAAATCACTGTTTCCACAGGTGTTTAAATGACAGGCGCGGTCATGAAGGGAAGTCGCGGGTGCGCGCGACACCATTGAGTAAACACCCCAAATTATTTTTTTAGTTATGCAGATTCAGATTTATCAGATTTATATTATTTATATTCATTTTTTTAGTTATGCATATTCAGACAATTTCTATTGAAATAATCTGAAATTTTGGTCCAATTAAATCGAAAATTATTAGAAATAAGTTATGAAAGATGTTACTAGATGGCAACACTACAGCTTTCTTCAGAGAATGGAGAGTCACGAAAGCTATATATAGTGCATAGAATTTTTAATACATAAGCGGAAAATACAGGGATATTTGTTAAAGCCGCGCCCCTTTCATCGGCTTCTCCTGAGTGAATGAATGGTATAGGAGCAATATTAGAAATTTTGCGTGAAAAAAACAACAACAGACATTGCAGAATTACTAGTAGATTGTGTCACGTTCTGCGAGCTCTTCTTGCCAAAGAGAAATAGAAGAGTAGGAAAACATAAAGAGGGACCTCTCAAATTAGCTTAGTTTCGCTAATTTGGCTTCAGTTTTCTTCATTTAAGAATGTGTTTGTTCTCTTTTTCGTCTTTTTTTTTTATAACTTTGGAAGTTTAAATAAACATTTAAACAAATGGGTGGATTAAGTGTACGTGTGTTGGTGATGGGAAGCGGGAGGGGGTTATGACTTTTTAGGGGTTTCTGGACATAGTGAATAGAATGTGTTGCTTCGGACACTCAGTTTCAGGGATCACTTGACCCATCCAGCTGTCTTACTTATTGAAGTGATTTTTCATTTCGTCATTTCTGATGTAATGTGTTTCTTTCCTTTGGGAAGGGGGTTATTTCTGATATGGGGCAGTTCTGTGCTCTGGTTCATCTGCTGATAGCGAATTTCAATATGTTTGACTTCAAATTAATTCTTTAAAGGTCTGGAGTTTTCTATTTTTGGCATATCCGTGATCGATAGACTATTTTTAGTGACGGTTCAGAAATATTTTGTTTCGGATATTTAGTTTGAGGATTCACTCGACCTACCCAGCTGGCTTACCTTTTCAGCTATTTAACATTAAAAAATACCTAAAAATTAAAGACGTTTTAAATACTTATTAAAACCTTTATTATTAAATGCTCATCGTGTTCCTTTTATCTGCGATGTTTCCCTCGAAATTTTGACCCCGGGCTGGTAACTATATTACTCAGATACCCCTGGCCGTAAATTTTACTTGAGGTAGCCCCTAAATTTCTTATTTCGGCTTCCAATTTAGCGATTTTGATTTTAAAGATGGTTATAGTCTCTGTACCCTCTGTACGTTCCATCTGAATATACATATTTTGTGTCAGCCCCCTGGGCTTAACTTTCAGTTTTACTAGCCCCATAATATTACATTTTTAGAGAGCATTTTTACTAATTGGGCGAATTTAGTTTTGCTAATGGTTATAGTTTTTGCACCATTTTTACATGTCATCTGGTTATGCATATTTGTTGTGACAATTCTCTGAGTATAACTTTTACTTCAATTGGCCTCTCTCCCCAAATTTCCCATCTCTCCTCCTAATTGAACGATTTTACTTATGCTGATGGTTGTATCTGCACCATCCGTACGTCTCAGTTTGATACACATATTTTATGGATATATAATATACATTCGTTTTTTGTGTCAACTGCCTGGGCATAACTTTTAGTTTAACTAGCTCCCACAATTTTACATCTCAGTAACTAAATGAGCGATTTTGAATTTGCTGGTGACCATATAGTCTGAGCAACATTTGTACATTTCACTTGGATACACATATTTTTGTGTCAACCCCTGGGTGTAACTTTTAGTTTAACTTTTCTCCACAATTTCACATATCTGCTCCTAATTGAGCTATTTTGGTTTGGTTGTGGCTATAGTGTCTTTATCATTTGTACATGTCACTTGGGTATGCAACTTTAACGTGGCAAATCCCTGAGCGTAACTCTTACTTTGGTTACCCAGCACCCCAACCCTAATTTTCCATATCGCTTCCTATACCACCGATTTTGATTTTACTGGTGGCTATAGTTTCTGAACCATCAGTACGTATCACCAGAATATGCGCATTTTTGTCAACTCCCGGGACATAACTTTTAGTTTAACTAGCCCCTACTATTTTACTTTAATGTAAATTAAGACTATGTAATGATTTTCACGAGGAAGGATACGTTCCATCTGTCTATGATTTTTCTGAACGAGCGAGCAGGTGGCAAGTACGTTATTTTACTTAATACATCCGTCGTTTATATTTATAGTACACCCGTTGCTATGCTCAAAATACGTATATATATAAATACATATGCTTTATATATATATATATATATATATATATATATATATATATGAGATTCATATGAAAAAGAGGGGAAATGACCCAATGCAAGGCATAAAATGGTAGAGGGGGATGGCGACCCATCTTTCCCGTTTAAAAGACTGCTTTTATGCCCGGGCAACACTCACGGTACCAATGCCATGCAGAAGCCATACTTCCGTAAATGTGTCAAATCAAAAACACTCGAAAAAGTGCAAAGAAAACAAATAGGAATCGACCAGGATCGCAAGGGAAAGAATGGAAATGCAGCAAATGCCCCTGTCGGTTAAGATGGAGTGCATCACATATAACAGAAGTCCACGCATGCGCTATTCGTTATTTTCACTTTCATCGTTCTATACCTCTGCCATATCCTTTAAGTAAGCATTTTCTCCCTTTTTTGTATTAAATAGGGAATTATAATAACATTTCAGGAAGCCAATTGGATAATTCCGTTTTATTGCCTCCTTCATAATATTCCTATTATGCATGATGCAATCAGACTTGAAAGTATTAATGCGTTGATTTCTATTGAGGTGACCAATGACGACATTTCTGAAAATGATTTTGGTCAAATTGGACCTCCAATCAATAATGCGGTTGATTTTTATATTGAAATTGTTTCTCTTGTCATATAAGACGGTATAAGTACCATATCTACTGTCATGTTTTAGTGTGATATCTAGAAAATCAACACTATCTTCCTCCTTACTTATATTCTCAATCAATTCCAGTTCTTTTGGATAAAAAGTAAAATCAAATTGGGGTGTATTCTTATATTGCCCAATAAGGATATCGTCAACGAAACGAAAATATGGCATTTCATGTAATATATGAGTGCCATTTTCAAATTTACACAAGTATAGATCGGCGAGCAGGGATGAACATCCCCCTCCCATCGGAATACCCTTAACCTGTTTAAAATAGTTGGTGCCATCAAATAAGATGTTTTCAAACAACACAATGCGAATCAAGTCCTCGTATTTTCTGAATGTAATATGCTCTTTTAAGTCATCATGCATAATAGGAATATTATGAAGGAGGCAATAAAACGGAATTATCCAATTGGCTTCCTGAAATGTTATTATAATTCCCTATTTAATACAAAAAAGGGAGAAAATGCTTACTTAAAGGATATGGCAGAGGTATAGAACGATGAAAGTGATAATAACGAATAGCGCATGCGTGGACTTCTGTTATATGTGATGCACTCCATCTTAACCGACAGGGGCATTTGCTGCATTTCCATTCTTTCCCTTGCGATCCTGGTCGATTCCTATTTGTTTTCTTTGCACTTTTTCGAGTGTTTTTGATTTGACACATTTACGGAAGTATGGCTTCTGCATGGCATTGGTACCGTGAGTGTTGCCCGGGCATAAAAGCAGTCTTTTAAACGGGAAAGAGGGGTCGCCATCCCCCTCTACCATTTTATGCCTTGCATTGGGTCATTTCCCCTCTTTTTCATATGAATCTTGTATGTTACTTTAGGAGAATGTGCTGCATTGCGCCAACTTCTGGAGAAAAATTGGATAACTGTGAAATAATTTTATTTTAATATATTTACTATGCTATATATATATATATATGTATATTCCAGACCATCTTCTTATCATTTTTGCTTTGCTATACAGAACATTTTCACTTAATAATCTCAGGTATATATGTATAATAAAAGTAAATTAAAAATTCTTCAATTATATATATATATATATATATATATATATATATTTATATAATATATATATATATATATATATATATATATATATATATATATATATATTTCAGTCCATCTTCTTATCATTTTTGCTATACAGAACATTTTCACTTAATGAATAATCTCAGGTATATATGTATAATACAAGTAAAATAAAAATTCTTCAATTATATATATATATATATATATATATATATATATATATATATATATAAATTCCCAAACAGGACAAGTAACAATGTACTCATAATAATTCGAGGAAAGTGACGGAAGATACGACCGGGAGGAGTTGCGACCCCGATTACTCCGGTTAAAGCTTTTTTTCGCCATGGCAAAGACTCCCCGTAGCCGATATTCCCTACACCATTTTCTTCATGACACTTTCAAAATCATAAAAAATTACATACATACATATAAATTTTTAATAACATGCAAATCTTTGAAAATATTCTTCTATACGTTTAAAACAATCCAAGAAACACAATATAAAAACCACAATATTTAATTTAAAATACTAATGTTTGAAGAAATTACTTCACTCGTCGTTATTTAATACTCTAAAATCAAAGACAAATCATTTAAAATACTAATGTATGAAATTACTTCAGTCGTGATTATTTAATACTTAAAAATCAATATATTCAAAACTAGTGTTTGAACTCCAAGTCAAAGTGGTTATTTTTAAAAAATTGGATTCAAGACCTATTGGCAATATTATCGCCATATAAATACAAAAACACATAAATACGTTATAGTTCAGATTCTTCGCACTACCCCTTCCCATGGACCAACTCGTTACTTATTGATGTTATAGTGCTTTCACGTATAAAGCTTCCTTTACTTCCACTCTAAAGTAAATATTAAATGATAGTCCGATTTTTCAGAAAACTTCTATAATCACGTAAATACAATTTTGATTTCGTTTGAAACGTGTTGTAAAACGTATCATAAAACATGACTACTAAATATAGCTCCGGCCATGAAATACCTGTGTGTAGCCATATAGAGCTACCTGATTTATGATCCTTTATTTCGCTCTTCCCGTGCCACAACCTGCGTATTACAATACCGCTGATAGGCGATACCTGAATAGTCGTATGTTGTTATTACTCCAAAAAATCTCTTTCTAGTCATGGCTACAGTTAAACCATTATAATTGGATACTAATCCTATCAGAAAATCGGGTGGATAACCCTCCTTGATTGCCTCTTTCAGAAAGCAGCAACCACAAATGTATCTATCGTTATTGGTAAAATTCAGCAACTTATGTCATTTCATCTGATTTATAATCATATTTCTGAATATGTCTCGGTGTAAACAAGTTATCCATGACGTAAAATATTTAATATCGATTTTAAAGGTGCTACGCTTATCGTACATTCGATAACACTGTGTGGTCGTAGGTTTCATTATAGTGAGATCCAAAATATCCAGACTATTATCCTCATTACATGCTGTTTCTATTAAATTTGAACATGGAGGATAAAAATCAAACTTCATTGTATAATTACAATACTCAAATCAACTAGGAGATCGTCCACGTAAAGAAGGAATAATATATCATTTAAATATGTGTTTCCCTTTCATATGTATCTAAGTAAATATCTGCCGGAATAGAAGAGCATGTACCACCCATTGGGATACCCTTAATCTGTTTATAAAAGTTTTCTCCATTATAAAGAACTGTCTCGAATAAAGCCAGTTTCACTAAAGTCCTGAACTTTCCTATTGCAATGTATAGTTGCAAATCGCAACTACGGTATGATTCTATAAGGATGTTATATAGATCCTTTTTGTCTATATTATTGAAAAGGTCAGCAAAGTCATAACTCCTATATATTCTGATAATGTAGTAGTTATGATGATGATGATTTGACTGGTTGAGGCATGATATGGGAGTTTCCGTTAGTGGTTCAGTTATAATGGGCTTTAACCGGGTTTTAATTTATATTGGAACCGGTTGGTGTATCGTCTTTTAACTCTTTTTAATGAAATGAACAAAAATAAGTATTTAGCGACTGGCAACTTCGAGGTTTCAACAACGATTGCTCGACCGCCAGATGATAGGGGCATAGGACGACCGTCATCCAATAACCTTGGAGTGAATTCTATTAAAAACTACTTTAACGTTATTAATCCAGGAGAGACCGTATCAAAAAATAACGCTGTTGAATTGAGTTGTAGTTATTAAGACCCAGACCGTCTGGCCTACCAGAAAGGGATGTTGAATTGAGTGTTACATCTTTATAAGAATTACCAATTGTTTCAAAAATGGAAAGTCCGGGCTCTTCGTATGGCACTTATTGCAAAACTTTGGAAAATTTAAATATAGAAAATGTAGCTCAACAAACTGTAGGTTGTGTCCTAAAGCAAACAAAATGCAGATTTTCAATGATAGGAAATATAAGAAATTCTACAAAACTTATCGATGCGTGTACTCAATCACATGTGATATATGTTGAAAGGAGTATATAGGGCAAACAAAAAAACTGTCTAAATATAAGGATTAATTTGCACCGTAGCATTTATTTATTGATATATTAAGAATTATGATAGCGAAATGTCTTTGGAAATAAGAGACACTTTGCAAAACACGGAGTTGAAGCAATGAAAATAACTATTTTGGATATCGTGGTAGATACAAAATTGAGGTTATGGTGGCAAAATACACATATAGCGCAACTAAGATCTGTTTGTCCGTATGGTCTAAATACTATTATGTACGGCAATAATAATAATAAGGAATATTATGTAAACGAAAAATCCGACAGTATGGTTGAGCGGGGTTTAGGGAAGAGTAGTCGTAAATAACGAGGAGGATACAAAGGAAACAAGAAAGATCAATCATGCTTAAAGTATTGATTATGAAACACTTTCCAACTTAAATGCAATTTTATTTAAAAAAGTCGAAAATGCAATACATTCCACGGTAATATTTTAAAACTTATCACAATACTACATTGATTTATTACATTTGAAAACTTAAACCTTCATTGAAAAAAATGAACTTCATTCAAATGACGGCATTGAAACATAAATTGCCTGGTTTAAATATCTCTAAAATGTGATACATTCCACGGTAATATTTTCAAAACTATCATAATACTACGATAATTTATTATATTTGAAAATTTCATCGAAAACAACTGAAATTAATTCAAATGACGTCTTAGAAAAAATAACACGCTTGGATCTCTCTGTAAAAACAGGATTTCATTCATTACTTTCTTCCATTCATTTCATTCATCACAATACTATAATAATTTCTTTTATTTAAAAATTAAGACCATGGAGCTACAAGTAATAAAACTCTATGCTTAAAACTTCATCGAAAAATCTCTTCATAAAATCAATTAATAATTCATTCATATCAGCCATGCAGACTCCATGGACTAAATTATTTTGTTTTAAAGAAATACAGCAATTCTAATACAACTCATTCTACATATTTTGCTGTTTACATTTTACATATGTGAGAAATAGGCTTCGTTTTAGAAATAATCAAATTTGGATAATCATTTAAACTGAAATATATTGTATTTGCGTTGTTAAATATGTAGATGCACAGAATTTAAGCAAAAATAAAGTAGTTTTAGGACCGATACAACACTCAATATGAATTAAAAAGAACTTAAAAAAATCACGATGTTGAAACAAGATGGATGCCATATATCATTTTGAAGTGGGTCATGTGATCGTTTCATATCATGGTCACGTGATCGTTTCATATAAGAGGTGTAATTATTATTTTAATTTTTATTTAAAAAACTACTGAATATATTTCGCTGAATTTTTTTTATGTATTTTATGGAACAATTTGAATATTACCTAAAATTTTAGAAGCAATTTGTGAATTTTAAATTCGCTTAAAAATGTTTGACAAATTAGGTCCCATAGGGCTCAATGTATTTCATTTTTTCAACCCGGGTTCAATCCAAAACTAATTGGGTGATCTTATTCATTTATATTCCCATAGGTCCTACAGACCGTCTGAACAACATACTAAAATTTCATTTTGATTAAGTCATTTTTACGGCAGTTATCGTGCTAACGGACAGACACACAGACAGAATGAACAAAGTCATAAACACTTTTCAACTTTGTTGTAAAGTGTTAAAATGAAAAACGTGTTTTTAAAAAAACAGTAGAAAATATTAATAAGGTTTTGAGTGATATAGAGGCTGGAAAAGATATTTCCGAGACATGGTTACAGAATGTGGTTTACGGAGTAAGAGTGAAGTTTTTGAATAGGGTTTGGAGTCATTACAAAAAAATATATGTAGAATGTACGGAAGGCGATCGGCGTAAATACTTTAGTATAATGTTGGATTATATCAAATTGAGAGTCAGGATACATGGAATAGGTTTGGAGGATATTAAAATAAAAAAAGCCTATTAACGAATATCTTACCTTGAAATAAATTAATAAATTTTTACGATTTTATTCCTTTTAATAGAATGTTAAGACTTTTTGCACATACTTTGCCTGTTAATGATTTGAAGTTAACAGTTGCTTTGCTTTTAAATATGATAAACCTCTGGGGAGAAGGTTTTGTAATTATAATTTTATATGTTGTAATTTACATACATATAGTTGTGATAGTTGCAAATGCAATACATTGATTTATCGTGACGTACATCACAGACATATTGTAACAGGTGATCTGGGTCTTATAAAATCGAATATTAAAGAACACTTTGAATTGGGTACTAACTACCGTTTTAAGAGAGCCGTTTCCATTAAACGTGCGATGGAATATGATATTACACAATACCTTCAAAAAGCGGCAGTAAAATTCAGTTTGCCTACAGAGACTTTTGAAGAATGGAAGGTCTCGGTGATAAATGAGTGTATGTCATGGTATCACTGGCACATATGCAGAAATACAACGGGGATAGAACCAGGATATTATGAAAAAGAGCTGGAAGAACTAAAACATCTGCATGTAATTATGTACGTTTTATTCTCCATTTTTAAATTTAATAGAAACAGCATGTAATGAGGATAATACTCTGGATTTTTTGGATCTCACTATAATGAAACCTTCGACCACACAGTGTTATCGAATGTACGATAAGCGTAGCACCTTTAAATTCGAAATTAAATTTTTGGCGTCATGGATAACTCATTTACACCGAGACATATCCAGAAATATGATTATAAATCAGATGAAACGACATAAGTTGCTTAATTTTACAATAACGATAGATACATTTGTGATTGCCGCTTTCTGAAAGAGATAATCAAGGAGGATTATCCACCCGATTTTCTGATTAGTATCCAATTATAATGGTTTAACTGTAACCGTGACTAGAAAGATATTTTTTGGAGTAATAACAACATACGACTATTCAGATATCGCCTAGCAGCGGTATTGTAATACGCAGGTTGTGGCACGGGTAGAGCGAAATTAAGGATCGTAAATCAGGTAGCTCTATATAGCTACACACCAGTATTTCATGGCCGGAGCTATATTTGGTAGTTATGTTGTTATGATACGTTTTACAACACGTTTTAAACGAAATCAAAATTGTATTTACGTGATTATAGCAGTTTTCTGAAAAATCGGACGATCATTTAATATTTCCTTTACAGTAAAAGTAAAGGAAACTTTATACGTGAAAGCACTATAACATCCATAAGTAACGAGTTGGTCCATGGGAATGAGTAGTGTGAATAATCTAAACTATAGCGTATTTATGTGTTTTTGTATATATATGGCGATAATATTGCCAATAGGTCTTGAATCCAATTTTTTAAAAATAACCACTTTGACTTGAGTTCAAACATTGGTTTTGAATATATTGATTTTAAAGTATTAAATAACCACGAGTGAAATAATTTAATGCATTAGTAATTTAAATTAAATATTGTGGTATTTATAGTGTTTCTTGGATTGTTTTAAGCGTATAGTAGAATATTTTTAAAGATTTACATGTTATTAAATGTATATGTATGTATGCCATTTTTATGGTTCTGTAAGTGTCATAAAGAAAATGGCGCTTTAGAAGCATAGCGCTTTACAAGTTGTATTATAACTTAGATTTTACTTTTAACTTTTTAATCAATTCACTAAATTTTAACACTTTTCATGTTTTATAATATATATATATATATATATATATATATATATATTTCTAAATAGAATACCTAATTGACAGAAAAACAAAAGATGAATGTGAAAAACGAAAAGTATCACAAGTGGCCGGGGGGAGTTGTGACCCCCACCCTCTGGTGAAGCAATGCTTTAAGCCATGGCAACACTCACGGAAGCCGATACTTATTCATAGAATGGCCTTAATACCATCAATACCGAACAGCAAAAACCTTCAGCAAAAATTCAAGATCTCAATTTGGATGACACACGAAAAAACTTTTCAAGTCACTCAATGTGCTTACTTTGCTGAAGGTTTTTGCTGTTCGGTAATTGATGGCATTAAGGCCATTCTATGAATAAGTATCGGCTTCCGGGAGTGTTGCCATGGCTTAAAGCATTGCTTAACCGGAGAGTGGGGGTCACAACTCCCCCCGGCCACTTGTGATACTTTTCGTTTTTCACATTTATCTTTTGCTTTTCTGTAAATTAGGTATTCTTTTTAGAAAATATATTTGTAAATATCGACAGGAGCAGCATAGCGCCATGTTTGCATATTATACGTATGAGAATTTTTTTCATGTGGCTATCTCAGACTACTTTACATTTGTAAATTATATATATATATATATATATCTAAAAAAGGAAAATCTAAGTATCTAAAACAAAATGAAGTGAGTAAAGGCGCATATTCTCTCATAATTCTCATTCATAATATATACCAAAAAGGAAAGCTTAAATTTACAATTCAAGTATGAAAGATATCAAAAGGATAATAGGAGTGCTAAAGAGGGATCATTAATGGCTAGGGGATTGTGACTCCTATTCCTGGTTAAAAGATTGCTTTAATTCCTAGGAAACACTCCCAGTAACAATGATTAATTAATTGTGAACGGCAATTAATTGTTAAAAGCATTAATTGTGAACTGCAATTAATTAAAGTGGCATTGGAAAGCGCTTATCCTGTTGAATTCCTCAAAACTTGTTACATAAACTTCTGTAAAGCTCTTGACAAAGACAACGTATTTTATGCTGATTTTCACGACCTGTTACCATTAGTTAAAACGGTAATTTTGTGTTAACTGTGACTGTTTCTTCGCTGTTATGGGTGTATAGAAATAATTTTCTTTTGGAATCCTTGAACATCGTTTTCTGACTTTCGTCATCTGATAGTTGATTCCTTTTCAAACCGTTTCTAGCTTTCTTGGTTTTTGAATTCTGGATTTTGTTTCCTTTGGGATTCTGTTTTTCCAATGCACACGGTTATGGAACTGCGTCGAGCGATTACTGTTACTGGGAGTATTTCCTAGGAATAAAAGTAGGCTTTTAACCAGGAATAGGGTTCACAATCCCACTAGACATTAATGATCCCTAGTTAGCACTCCTTTTATCCTTTTGATATCTTTCATACTTGAATTGAAAATTTAAGTGTACCTTTTCGGTATATATATATATATATATATATATATATATATATATATATATATGCATATGTATATACATATGTATATATGTATATATACAGGGTGATTATAATAAAAGTTGCGATTTTAAAACGCTGTAAAGTAAGAACTACTCATTAGAATGACCTGAAATTTGACCTGAGTATACGTTGTTGTTGAAACCCAGACCGCCCGACCTACCAGAAAGGTGTAAGGTAACAGTTTGGACGGTCGGGAAGTGCCACCCAATTTAGACCGGAACCCAGTGGGGGAGGCATCCACAGGGACCATACCCTCCTTCCCCTACCACCAACCTCTCGGAAGGACTTTCGGGCCCACATGTTTAACGTGATCGTACTCCGCATGAACACGGCGGCAGTTTTGGCAGCGGCTGGAAATCTGAGTATACGTGAAGTAATTGAATTTTGTTTTTCAAAAGTAATTTTTTTTCGCCAATGTACCAAAAAATGGCAATATATGAATCCAACATTCATTTTGTTTGACGAAGAACGAAAAAAAAAATTAGCCGCTAGGTCGCGCGTGGAAGCACACCGCTAATCTGGAGGTATGCTGATTAAGACTAGGCATGCGCACCGCACATTACAGTTGTGATAAAAACGAGGAGCACATGCAATTCTCATTGAGTGTCTTGTCATGACTCTGTCACTGAAGGATCGTGCTTTGCTCGTAAAACTTTTCTACCAGAACTGTGACTGTGCGTTAACTGCTTGCTCTCAGGAGGTTCGACGAACTTAGCTGACTTAAAAACACGCATTACGCACCACATCTACAGCATCACTTTTGATACACTTCGATCTGTTGTGGAACATGCTGTTTTGCGCTTCCAACTCGCAGCCGAGTACGGTGGATAGCATATTGAACATTTCTTGCGTATTAGGTGTTTGTTTCATGTTTCCATGATGTTTTAATCAATTCTTAAATTAAGTGATGTTGATTAAATTGCTGTTTTCTTCAGTTAACTGTTGGTTTCTTTCGGCTAACAACTCCTCGTGTTTGGAAAATACAGCGTCGTCTATCGGTACATTTTTTCCTTCGCCATTTATCCATTTTTCCTTCGCCAAACAAAATTCCATTGCTTCACGTATACTCATGTCAAATTTCAGGTCATTCTGACCAGTAGTTCTTACTTTACAGCGTTTTAAAATCGCAACTTTAATTATAATCACCCTGTATATATATATATATATATATATATATATATACATATATATATACATATGTATAGATATATATATATATATGTATATATGTATATATATACATATATATATATGTATATATGTATATATATACACACACACATATATATATATATATGTATATATATGTGTGGCCCCTAATATACATATATACGTATATATTAGGGTGGGCCGAAAAAAT
Organism: Amaurobius ferox; assembly: GCA_951213105.1. Taxonomy (NCBI): domain Eukaryota; kingdom Metazoa; phylum Arthropoda; class Arachnida; order Araneae; family Amaurobiidae; genus Amaurobius; species Amaurobius ferox. Next base: position 52,226,138 of record OX578145.1, read on the forward strand.
TCAAAATTGTTTTTGCAAGTCGTAATACCGCGGAAAAGTTGCGAATTTGGGAGACTAAAAAGGTATAAAAAAAAGAAATAAAATCGGTTTATATCTTCCGGTCGCGCATGTTCTCTAAAATTTGCCTAAATTTGGAAAAATTAACATTTTTACGATAATTTTTAACATGTTTAAATTAGCCTCTTGCCGAATGTAATAGTTCAAACTCTTATGTATTAGAACCACAGAAAATAATGTTTAAATATTATTTAAATCCATTAACATCTTCCGGTCGCGCATTATCTTGAAATTTAATGAAATTTTGAAAAAAAAATTACAAATAAAGGTAGATCACAGTTCAAGGAAAAAGAAATATTAACAACTTACATGTTTATTTTTGTTTTCACTCATTCTTAGCTGAAGGTACTTTGAAATTTGATTTATGGGCGAAGTTAGGCATGGTTGACCTTGACAGCAGAGTCATTCTGATAAAACAATCCCTAGACTCAGCTCCACAAACTTTTCCTGAGGCTTCTGTCACGAGTTTCACACATCGTTCAACTCCGGCCGGCCAAATGGCTACTCATGTCCTTGTTGACGAGTCGGTCGGTCTGGGTCTTCAACACATCGTTCAACTGCCTGTGTGTGAATTGGGAATGTCTTGAATGTTATATCCCAATAAGGGACTGAATCACTTTGAATATGTGATTTAATCTCATCGTCACTGATATCTTTTAATAATGGGGGAGAAAATAAATCACAGTCCATCCAGTTAATTATTTCCGAGTAGTCTTGAAACTTGAAATTGAGTTTTGACGGCATAAATGTTCTGATAGTTGTTCTCTTTTGATCTATCTGTCTCCCTTTAGAATTCGTCGAAGTCCGAGATCTCTTATGCGTTTTCTATTATCTTGTCGAAAGCCCAGACCAACCGACTCGTCCGAGGACTTAGAGCAGCTATTTGGATGGCCGGTTCTATTATCTTGTTGTTGTTGAGACCCAGACCGTCCGACCTACCAGAAAGGTGTAAGGCAACTGCTTGGACGGCCGGGAAGTGCCACCCAATTTAGACCGGAACCCAGTGGGGGAGGCATCCACAGGGACCGTACCCTCCTTCCCCTACCACCCACATCTCGGAAGGACTTACGGACCCACATGTTTAACGTGATCGTACTCCGCGTGAACACGGCGGCATTTTTTTGGCTGTGGCTGGAATCGAACCTGGGCCTACCGAGTGCAACTCCAGCGCGCTAACCAATGGGCTACCGCTTGTGTCATAGCTAACATTAAATGTCCTGGATGAGAGAAAATATATTTCGGCCATTTCGTTCGATCACAGGGTCGACAATATTACGTAAATCTTCAGGCAGGTACCTTGAAGATTGTATTGATTGGTACACAAGTTATGGTCCCTCTGCTAAGTATTTACTTGCTTCTGTACTAAACCACATTGGCATGTATGACTTCAAAATAAATACAACCATTTCTTGAAGTTCAAGTGTGGGGCTTTCTTCACTTAAGTACAATCTGAGAGTTCGATTTGCTGTTGTCAACCACCTCCAGTGTGACAAGGTACCAGGATCCCGTACAGCCAAATCCTCTTTACAGTTTCCCGACTTTATTGCCATGGAAATATCGAGTAGATATTGCTGATCCTTACTTAGTATACGTCTGTCTATTGTGGGGATCTGACAGCCAATAATCTTAAAGCCAATCACTGAACGTTTTTCGCAGACACTTAGCTTTTCACCGATCGGCCCTCTCAAAGATTTCAGACCCGCTGATTTACCATCTACGTATTGAAACAGATGCCGGATTGGCAGTCCATTGAAATGGAGAAGGCAAACTGCCCATTGTAACGGTTTCTCCTAATGTATTTCCATTCGGCGAATCAGACCGTACTCCATAACGATCGCTCAGTAATGCAGTACATGCTAGCTGAACTCTCATCTGCCCATTATTAGAGAAAACTTTTTTGGCACTTTAAAATCTGGGTCGGTATCACTAACTTTACTAGAAGGATATTGGTCTTCATCGTCAGTTTCGATCATTGTCGTGGTCATTGACCCGAAAGCATTACGACGAGCGCGAGAATTTGTTAGATTTGACAACTGTTGCGCTAGCGGAAGACCTTAACCGATTTGAACCATTCTTTTTTTTAAATCATTATTGGTCCGAGTAAGAGTCGACTAGAGCTATTACATTTAAATATTGACAAGTTAAGTAAGATAAAAAAATATCGTAAAAATATAAATTTTCCAAATTTCGGCAAACTTTAGAGCACATGCGCGACAGGAAAATATAAACTGATTTTATTTCTTTTCTTTACCCCTTTTTAGTCTCCTAAATTCGCAACTTTTCCGCGGTATTACGACTTGAAAAAATAAATTTGTATTTTTTCGGCTCACCTTAATATATATATATATATATATATATATATATATATATAAAGCATATTATATATATATATATTCAATTACAGATATATATATATTACTAACACATATACAGGCATAAATACATATATGAGCGCCCCCCCCCCTCTACATGTCGCTCACGAGCCTCCAATGTTAAATGACCCAAAAAAATACAGGAAATGAAATAACTTTTAAGTGTGGATTTCATATTAGCCCTATTTCTGTCATTTCAAGTACAAATTTAGTTTTCTTTTTTTATAGTCCGACAGGTTATAGGTGATGTTTTTAGATGGCAGTCATTTAGACACACTTTACTTAAGCCTGAAACACATTATATTATTCTATCTTAACAATTAATCTGTTATTGCAAAAAATTAAGTGACTTTTTCAGTATTATCTATATCTACCGGTTATATTATAAAATTATTAGTTACATAAAATTTATTTCACTTATATGTCATGTAGTTTTTATGCTAATGGTGTGTATTTTATCACAAAAGCTGTGCTGAATAAGGTCACAGCTGATTGAAATAGACAGAACATGTTAAGGGGACATAGAGGACCTTTAAACAGTCGAAATTCATTGAAAATAGAGTTATCTTTACAATTTTTTAATTTCAACCAGGTGTATCCCCGATGTTCAAATTTTTTTCTCTAAACATATAGAAAACCTTTCTTACTACACAAATTTTGCTGAAGTCATATAATTATATGCACATTTTATATTGTTTTTTAAAATTTATACAATTTTGACAGACATAACGGTGTATGTAGCAGCCGCGCGCAAGATATTTCAAATAATATTATACTTATGGACTTCAATTTAATAATAATATATTTATAACTATTACATCTTTAATTTGTACACACTTTTTAAAATTTTGAAATAAATTTAATATTTTTAAAACTTAAACAAAATGAAATTTTCATTTTCAGTGTTAAAAAACATGAAATAAACCTCTTCACAATTCTTTTTTTATCATTTATGGTGAATTTTTTAAGTACAAATTATGTATATGGATGAAACAAGTAAGTTCAAAAAATTTGAAAGTGATTGGTTAAATATATTTTAAGATATGTTGCGCGCAAGTGTTAAAATCACATATCTGAGAAAAAGAGCTTTAAAATTTAAAAATGCTTCAATGTTACTTATTATCTTATTTTGTACCTTAAAATGCCTTTGGTTCATAATTAATACCTTCCTATGTCTGTTATGTAAGAAAATCAAAAATTTTCTGCCTTTTAGGGGCTACTTGAGCTCAATATGTTACTTCGGAAACTCGAACAGACGTTTCCTGCAGTCGTTTCTTGTTAGTCAGATAAAGAACGTTTACTAAATTTTTACTTATTTATGAGGAATTTTTATCTATAAATTATGTATATAGATGAAACAAGTAAAAGCAAAAAATTTGAAAGTGATTGGTTACATATATTTTAAAATATATTGCGCGCAAGTGTTAAAATCACATATCTGAGAAAAAGAGCTTTAAAATTTAAAAATGCTTCAATGTTACTTATTATCTTATTTTGTACTTTAAAATGCCTTTGGTTCATAATTAATACCTTCCTATGTCTGTTATGTAAGAAAATCAAAAATTTTCTGCCTTTTAGGGGCTACTTGAGCTCAATATGTTGCTTCGGAAACTCGAACAGAAGTTTCATGCAGACTTTTCTTGTTAGTCAGATGAAGAACATTTACTAAATTTTTACTTATTTATAAGGAATTTTTATCTATAAATTATGTATACAGATGAAACAAGTAAGAGCGAAAAATTTGAAAATGATTGGCTACATATATTTTAAAATATATTGCGCACAAGCGCTAAAATCACATATCTAAGAAACCCGCTTTTAAGTTTAAAAATATATTCAGTGTTACTTATTATCTTATTTCCACCTTAAAATGCCGCCAGTGCATAAATATCACCTTCTTATTTCTGTTATGATTGAAAAATCAAAATTTTTCTGTTTTTTAAGGCGTATTTGAGCTCTATATGTTGCTTCGGAAGCTCGAACATCAGCTTCGTGTAGACGTTTCTTGTCAGTCAGATGAAGGACATTTACTAAATTTTTACTTATTTAGGAGGAATTTGTTATGTATAAATTGTATATATGGATGAAACATGTATCGCAGTTCTGATAATTAATGTTTCGCTGTAGTTTATAATACATCCTGTGTTATTTTATATTTAATTTAGCATCAAAATGCACCTGATGTATAAGTAATTCCTTCCACTTCCTCTTGTCTTTGAAAATCAAATATTTTCAGCCATTTACGAGCTTTTCGAACTTCATATGTAGTGCTAGAGGATCGAAAATCTGTTTCGTATATCCGTTTCTTATCACTCAGGTGCAAAACATTTAGTAAATTTCTGTTTATACTCAAATTTAAAGCATTCATAATTTTTATTATACCGTTACCACCATCATTGAATGTTATACTGGTAATATTTGTTGCTATTTGTGAAATTTCTCTCCCAGCATTTATATTTTTTCGGGCAATATTTCCATATGAGGGAGTTTAAAGACTCATTAGGATTTTGAGTTCTCCCTCCAAAGCAGCGTTTCAATAGATTTGGATCTGAAAGACCTTTAAATATTGGTTTTACCAACTCCATGACAGATTTCAGGAGGTAGTTTTTATGCTTGAAGTTTGATAATGTGTTCGAGTATACTGCATGGTTGTACTTACACGAAGTATTTGGTTCCTTAGGACAAAAAAAGTGTTGTGGGTCACTGTCAGATGACACCATATGCATCCGTCAACCGGCCCTTGCCCCCGATTGTCTTTCCATCTGATAGCTTCTTTCCAGCCATCTGGGTTTTCAGCTTTTTCAAACGAGTTCCCATTCTTTTTTGAATGTGACCTGTGCATTCAAGTTTTTCAACCGCTATTTCATTTCCATATGATATTTCGATATTTCTGAAAATGTTTTCGTATCACCATCACCAATATAAAATTTGTACCGAATATCATGGTCTTCAATTGATCTGTTGAATATGCGTAACATTCCATCACATTCTATTTTTCCGGCACTACCCGAGTGGTTTTTTGAACACTCTATTTTATGATTCTTTTTCCACTTTTCATACCGAGGGCCACTTTTCTTACTTCTGTAGCTGTTGCAACCTTTACAAAAAGAAGACATTACTTCGGTTTCAATAACCTTCCCGCTTTCTGCTCCGATTAGCGTATACACATCTACAAGTGACGAATGCCCCCTGGTTTTCCAACTACCATCTCCACTTACAGTAATATGTTTCGATCCATTTGATATTTCTCTTTCGTCCTGGACAGCAGTCTTCATTGAAGATTTAGCTACAACAGATGTGGCATTTAAAATCCTGTGATTAATTTTATTATATGATTTCTGAGAAACAGGCGCTGGAAGACCCATAGTAGAACAAAAGGTAGATAAAGTCGATAAACCCTGCCGAATACATCGCATAGAAAACACAGCTCTTCTGTTTATTTCTGGAATATTTTTCTTAACACCAAGCATTTTTGTATTTTTCACAGACTTTAGTTCATCACAGCTATCACAATATACAAGAAACGTTGATGCTAAACCCATTGAAGATTTTTCATATATATTTATTTTTCCATGATATATTTTGCAGCACAAATCATTTGCAAGCTCCTTGAAAAGTACTGATATATCAACCAATCTATATTCATGTTCTTCAGATGAAATATGTGACTTATCAAGTGAAAGTTCATCTTTTGAGCTGAACAGTTTTTTACTCAAAGCACTTAGCTTAGGCGTAGAATCAACATTTTGTCGTTCGAACACTTTCGGATTGTTATTGTTTTTAATTACATACATATTTCCCTGAAAACGTCTTCTTTTCGTTCTTTTTCCAGAACGAGATTTAGTTGCCGGTGTATCCATTATTAGAAAGCAAAAAGCAAAAAGTTTATATTAAAAAATTGCACCAAACAGTCTTGTACGTTGAAGTTTACACAAATAAATACGCAAACGTGAAGAAGTTTGTAATATATAATTATAAAATAGATTAACTGTATTTTAGTTCAAAGTTCTTATGCTTAAACAACATAAATGCAGCAAATCAATCGTAAAAAGTAAGAAAATATAATGAAAAGAAATTGCGAAACTCGGAAGAAATTCTCCACGTTATAAATAAGTTAACGGCGCTAGAATATAAACAAACAGGGCTGAGCAGTTCAGTAGAGGTGAGTAGTTGCCTTCCTACTGCTGCAGAAATAATTAAATAAATAATTAAGACATGGTGGTGAAAAAAGTATTAGATTTACATACAAAACAGCAAACTGCAAACGTAAACAAACAGTGACGTCCCTTTAAAAATGGCGGCGATGGCTGCATGAGAAAATTTTAAAAAGTGTATGTTGCATAAAAGCTCCTAACTTTAGAAATAATGCGAATTTTAGAATGCGGTTTTTTGCACATTGTTCAGAAATGTTCAAACATTCAGAATAAAATAAAATTGAAAAATTGATTTTTTGAAGGTTTAAAGGTCCTATGCTCCCTTAACTTACAACGTCACCAGATAACGTTAGAATTTTAAACCTAGCCATATTACGGGATTTTACTCTTTCCACATGACCAAATGGTTCAAGTTTTGGCCTTAAAATGTGGGTACAGGCGTCGGTTTTAAATACAATGTATAGCTGGGAAGACCTGAATATCCGGGGAATATCTTTTATAAAGAAATAAATTGTGAAGTAAAAAAGTCAAGTTTTTCAATGTCTTTCCGCACACAACAGTAGCACATGAAAAAGTAGAAAATAAATTTTAATCACACTCGAAATTGAACCAAATTCGGGGTGTAGGCAGATTTAAATTAAAATTCTGTGTAGCGAGAATGCGAAATCACCAAATTGGCAGTGTCGGGGTTTGATCCCGGGGACAAGGAGTGGTAGGCTACTATCATAGCGTCGAGCTAAATACGTCTCTAATTCCAGGCACTCAATACTGCCTTATGGGTGTTCGCAAAAGTATTACCCATCCAGGTGAGTTTCGTACAGAACGCAATTGTCTCTGGGTTACAGATAAAGTGTAGAGCTCTTAACAAGAAATGAAGCACTTGTTACAAGCTGCCTCGTAGTGAGTCCCAAGACCCGATGACGTACGGTGAATTGACGTCAAAGTATGTGGGAAGATCTCAGAAGTGTGGTGGACTCATCTCATGGGGAGTACATAAAGTACATTTATGTAATGCATATATAATACTCGACAAGGTGAAAACGGGAAATAATTGAGTTAAGAATGCTTTGTGCTTGTGTTTGAGGTCACCAATGTACCAAGAAAGCGAATTCAACAACTTGGCAAAGGCGGAGTTTCATCCTTGGGCCAAAGCGTGGTGGCCAGTTCTACAGCCTACTGAGCGATAACCTCCCCCAGCGACAACGTCGTTCGGTTACGACGAAAATCATCGGGAGGTGGAGTACTGTAGCGAACGCTCATAAGGCAGTATTAATTGCCTTGAGCTGGAGACGTCTTTAGCTCAACACTATGATACTAGCCTACCACGCTCTGGCATCGGGATTAAACTCCGGCACTACCAAGTTGGGGCGTTCACATTCTCACTGCAACTGCTACACAAATCTTACCATTATCCTAAATCGATATTATTCAAAATGGTCGAAGAGAAATCATGGTGTAGGTAAAGGAAATAGTTTCGTCAATTTTGAATAATTATAATATTTGTATATTGTAAATGTTTGTATATGTTTTGAATTGATGAATGAATATTTGTATATGTTTTGAATTGAATCTGCTTACACCCTCAATTTGGTTTGATTGTCCTGTGTGATTAGGATTTATTTTCTACTTTTCCATGCGCCACTGTTGTGTAGGGGAGAATACTGAAAAACTTATTTTTTTATCATAATTTATTTTATTTCCTTTTCAGCTAAACATTCTAGTTACGATTTTTCCTCCCTCATCTACCCTATTATTATTATTTTTTGAAGTAATTGACAGACAAACCTATAAATGGCACTTTTGTGGCATTTTTACTTTCCTTATATACATAATGCATAAGGAAAGTATTGTGACGGAGTCGAAAATTCGAATTCGAGTTTTTGACGGGAGAGCACGTTTCAAGCATGCCTGATCCCGAATTACACATTTTTGAAGTGATGTCTGTGTGTGTGTGTGTGTGTGTGTGTGTGCGTGTGTGTGTATGTGTGTCAGTGAGACTGTGGAGACGATAATTGACGAACGAATGGACCGATTCGAACGAAATTTGGTACAAAAATCAAAATTCGTAAACACTGGAAGCCTATTGTTTTTATACGCAATCGACTGTTCAGAACCCCCCCTAAATTATTCAGTGAAATTTTGAAAAAAATCGTCAAAAAATAAAAACCGCTAATAAGGTTACGCAACTAGACATTTTTTACCTAATTTTTCATTAGAAAACGATTGACATACACTTTAAAACGCTAACATGAATCGTTCTCGAGGTATTGCACATTTAAAAAAAGTTATCAGGAAGTTACATAAAATAAAAAAAAAATTGAAAAATATGTCAACTATTGAGAAACATGTTCACTTTTCATATGTAATACCATGCGATGAATTTGGTGACATAATTCTCGTGGATGTAGCTCGTTCCATTCATGAAAAAAGATACTTTGGGTAATACTTTTGTATTTGAACGCCAATAGTCATTTTTCTAATGTAAAATAACTTATTTCTTCGTCCATAATGCTTGCCGAGATTTTGACGACGAATTTGGTGAAATGTTGCCAACTTGGCGACTTTTTTAAATGTTGCTAAATTAGCGAAAAATCCGCCAAATGGATAAAAATGGGGTTAAATCAATGACGACTCATTGATGATGACGACATGGAAAATGACGACTCATTCACGAAAATTCAATATCTTGGAAAGAATATAAATGACTACTATAAATATAATCTATTTTTTTTACTGTAAAAGTAGTAAAATCATTGCATTATATAAGGAAAGTTATGTGCTAACCATATCAGATTTTTGTATTATACATGGATCGAAGTGTTAGAACTAGGAAAACATTTGATTTGAAGACGCTGGTTTATGTGAAGACAATTCTCAAAGATATTGCACGAACAGGGCAAAAAGATAGCCATGACATAAGGTAATGACGCAGAGTTATGACGTATAAATATTCTGCTAGATAAAACTGTGTGCCAAGTTTTAGCTTTTACGTGCTCTGGAAGCCGTGAAGGAGCTTCTTAAAGATATTGAACGAAAATACAGAGGAAGTTAATAGACATTATTGTAGGTAAAAAAAAAATCGTAAGGTATACAGTTAATGACTATGTACATGCTAGTTTCCATATAAGAACATAGTTTTTAATTAAAAGTATTATTACCGACTTATACTTCGGAGCAGTCGGTGTACATTTAGGTTACAAGATTGAGTCCAATTTTCTGGATAACTAACACTTCTATTTAAAATCACTACTAAAATAACGAATTATATTGCAAGACCACTAAACAAGTGTCAGATACAATAAAACAGCAATTAAATGCTCAGCTAAATCACAAAATAGCAGATGCTACTCTCAAAACACTGGCGTATTTCACAATTCAATATAGTTCGTATCACGTCAACGACATTCCAAATCAGTAATGACATATTTTATATACTCATCGCTGAAACTTCTAGAAGGGACTCGTATCTCCCAGAATATTTGTGATTTCTAGAAAGTTCTAGTACATTTGAAAAGTCGATAAGTTGGCGATAATTCTCTAAATCTGGCAACTCCGCCACGGAATTCAAAAATGGTAAAACACAGTGAAATTTTTTACATATTCGTAACAATACTTTTATTGAATACGTTGTTTATTTTGAGAATTACTGGGATAAATTGATATTTTTCCTGGCAACTTCCAATGCGAAACGTTTATTTTTAGCAAATTCGAAACAATGCGAATAGAACTAATGAAATCTGATTTAAGTCAAAAAATGCTTTGAGTAGTTTTCAAATTATTAAGTAGTTCGACCAAAAATGTAAGGAAGCAGAATCTTATCGGTGAAAATTTTGATTCCATTCATTATTTAAAACTGTTCTCACAGAATTCAATTCCTTTTTGTTCAAAAACACGTATCCATGAAAAAGTGGATGGAATGAGTCATTATTTTCAAAATTAGTTAAGAACTTTGAACACTCATAAAAGTTTACCATTAAAACATTTGTTTGGAGAGATATTTATTTATGTTAGAAGTTAAATAAAAATTGCTGTCCAAATAAGTTGAATGTAATGGGCCACTAACGTTTTTAACTTATATAATGTACATTTCTTTTCTTGGAATTTAAATATTTGTCTGAATTGAAAAAATATTGTTAACGAGATATTTTATACTGTAGAAATATTAGCAATGTAAATTTATAAAAGTATTTGCAAGATAATAAGCCTCCACTTCAATCGATGGTAATATAATTCCGAAAACTTATTTTTCTTTATGAATATATTTCTCTTTCGTAAAACTAAACTCTTTTAAATATTTTGTGCTTCATTTGTCATTTAAATTTCTTTAAAGATTTTGATCTGTGTCCAATATAGCCATGTAGCTAAGGCAGAGGATAAGTAAAACAACTCTATATCTCACAATAAGTGCCATTTCATATTAAAAACAAGAAATATCAATGATGCATAAAGCGTTGATTATGAAACACTTCCCAACTGAAATGTAATTTTATTTAAACATCTCTAAAATGTGATTTATTCAGCGCTGATATTTTTTTAATTATCACAGTACTATCGCAATTTCTTGTACTTAAAAATTCAAAACTTTATCGAAAACGACAATGCTAGCTACACAAAATGAACTTAATTCAAATGCGGTCATCTAAATATATATCGTCTATTTCTCCATGTAAAATCAATTAATGTTTTATTCATAGCACTTATATCCCAGACTCCAGAGCAAAGTAATTTTGCGTGCAAAAATTCAACAATTCTTATATAACTTACTTTACAATCGCTTGATTTATTTGCATTCTGCATACTATAGCTTAGTGTTAAAATTAGACTTCGTTTTAAGAATAATCAAAGTTTAGTGACCATTTAACATCAAAACTATTGTAATTACGTTGGTAGAGGATTTAGATACGCAGATAATACGTAAAAGTAAAGTGGTTTCATGACAGTTATAACACTAAATACAAATTTAAATAATCTTTAAGCATCTACCGCAACAGCGGTAAATAGAAGCCATATTTTTCTTTGTAATGAGTCACGTGATCTCAGATCTCATCATATATATCATGGGTGTATGAATTATTTCGATTTTTATTTTAGAAACTACCCAGCATATTTTGCTAAAATTTTTTTATACATTTTATGTATAATTTTGGTATACATTATACATTTTATATGATAACTTAAATATGTCCTATGCTTTTCGAAGAAATTTGTGAATTTTAACTTCGCTTAAAACTGTTTGAAAAATTAAGTCCCTTAGAGTTCAACGCATTTCATTTTTTGAACCCGGGTTCAATTCGAAACTAATTGGGTGATATTATTCATTTTTATTGCCAAAAATTCTACAAACCGTCTCAACAACACTAAAATTTCATTTAGGTAAAGTCAGTTTTACTGTAGTTATCGTCCGACCGTACTGATAGTCAGACAAACAGAATGTCCAAAGTCAATAACACTTTTAAACTACGTTGGAAAATGTTGCAAAACCAATAACAGGAAACAAAACATGTTGTGAAACTCTGTTAGTCGTAAGATTGATAAAAAACATGATTCCATTCGCATATTTCGAATTGGAAAAGGTTGATGTGTGTTGGGTGTAACGATGATACAAGGTACCTAGGAAAAAGTTTCGATTTTTTTTTCTTTTGATCAAACAGTATTCATAGAAAAAAAAATGAAAGCTGCTCTTTTCGTCCGAATTGAACTACAATCGACGATTTTATCGACTATAAACATTTGATCCGTGAAAGCAGTAAGCTCATACTAAGGGATAGCAAAGATATCGCATATTTGGAATTTATATTTTTCTCTTTCTTACCAGAATTCCTTTACAATACAGTTTAAAAGATGTACGGAAGTCACACAGAAATTTTTGAGGCAGAGGCCGACTATATGCGCAAGAAAAAAATTATTGGTTCGGAATTTAAATTTGATATCTTTTATGGCTGCAGAAGACAATTTTTAGCAACAATTACAATTTATCTATTGTAGAATAAATTTTGAAAGAACAGCAAATGGAGTTGAAGCGAGAGCATTGCCGAGCTATGATTTTCTGTGATTTTAAAGTGGGGCTATATCAAGAAGAATGTCTTCAACGTCTACAATTAGCATATGGAAATGACGCTCCATCTCGTGTCACTGTATTTAGATGGTTTATAGAGTTTAGAAGGGGTCGTAATTCTCTCCTGGATGAAAAAGACACAAGAAGACCTTTATCACCTGTAGTCTCAGAAAATCAGTAGGTCATTCGAAAAATGTTAATCGATTATAATCGCTGTACCTACCGAGTGATACAGAAGGAACGTAACATTGGATTCGCAGCTATACATACAATTATTTATGAAGAACTGCATATGAAAAGATTAGTTTCTCTTTGGGTCCCCCATAATTGAAAAGGACACAAAAAAAGCGGAGATTGTCAGAATCAGTAAAGAAATCCTAAAATTATTTAATGATAGTGGACATCGCATTATTTCAAAATTAATAACTGGTGGTGAAATGTACATACCATTTTCTGACGTTCCAAAACGTCAAGAAAGTAATGTATGGGTCTTTGAAAATGACTCCAAATTTACAGAGGTGAAAAGACGACGAGCAATGAAAAAAGTAATGTATGCCGTGTTCTTCAGACGTACAGGTCTGGTCAAAGCCATAAAGCTAGAGGGACAGACGATAATTACAGCTAACTGGTACACCACTAAGTGTCTTCAAGAAATTCTTCAGGACGTGAATGTTAGGGGATTCATGCTTCAACATGACAATGCATCTCTTCATTAAGCAATAATGACAGTCGAATTTCTTGAACAAAATGAAACAGTGATTGAACATCCACCCTATTCTCCTGATCTTGATATGTGTGACTTTCGGCTTTTTTGTAATCTAAAAAGAAATTTTCGTGGGTTTGGTTTTCATTCCGAAGATGAGATTGATGTGGCTATAAAAGCATATTTTTCATGGATTCCAAGAAATGGATGGCTTAAAGCATTTAATCTTTGGAAAATTCGCTACAAAAGGGCATTGGTATTGGAGGGGAGTATTTTGAACACTCCTAAGAGTTGGTAAGTTTAACTTGTATCACTTAGCCTTACGTAAAAAATTTCAGTGTGATCCTCGTATATAATCGGAAAAAATCTTACATAGTGTATTCTGTATTGAATTCGTCAGATACTTTTATTCGTATCAAGTTAACCACCTAACCTAGCGAATGATAAGATGATATAACCTAACCTATTGTGAAAAATAAGGGTAAACGATGAGCTGGCCGAGGCGCGGATGACTTCCATTAAGGATTTAAATAGTTTTTATTGCAAATGTATATTAATATACAGGGTTCTTAGTAAAGGCTGTATACCCCCAATAACTTCTAAATTTATTGTTGTAACTGCACACAAGTTAAGCGTACTTATAGAATAGTGACCATGTGAAAACTTATTCAGAAACACAGAGATTGGTAGAAAATAATAAAATGACAAAATAAAGAACGGCACTTAATCAGTATAAAACTTATTCTACTTCATAGTGATGGAAGTTCCTGTTCTCTATGCATATCTATGTGTATTATTTTTCTGTTGATTTTTTATATTTAGGTGTTAGTCCTTTTATATATAGTTGTTAGTCATTTTATATCTAGTTTTATATCTGTGGGTTTTTATATCCACCCTCTGCAACTGATCCACACCCTTGTGTCCATACACCTTTCTGGTAGGTCGGACTGTCTGGGTTTCAACAACAACAACAGCACCCTTGTGTCCCGGCCGTCCAAACAGTTACCTTACACCTTCCTGGTTGGTCGGACGGTCTGGGTCTCAATAACAGCAACAACACCCCTTGTGAGACGTTCCCGACCGTCCAAACAGTTGCTCAAGTCCTAGGACGAGTCGCACGGTCTGAGTCTTCAACACCCCTTGTGTGAGCTGAACGGCCTGGGTAATAAATAAAACAAGAAAGATCAATCATGCATAAGCATTGATTATGAAACACTTTCCAACTGAAATGTAATTTCATTTAAAAATTTCTAAAATGTGATTCATTCAGTGGTAATATCTTTTACATTATCACAGTACTACAGTAATTTATTATACTTAAATATTTAAAACTGTATCGAAATATAAATCATCTGATTCTTTATGTAAAATCAATGAATATTTCATTCATATAACTTGTATTCCAGACTCTAGAGCTAAATAATTTTGTGTGAAATAAATTCAGCAATGTAATTCATCTTACAATCGCTTGAGATATTTGCATTCTGCATATGTTAAAATTAGGCTTCCTTGAAGAAATAATAAAAGTTTAGGGATCATTTAAAATCACAACTATTGTAATTGCATAGGCACGGAATTTAGATACACAGATAATACACAGATAATATATATGTGTATGTGTGTGTACTCAAAGTATTGGAATCGTGCCGAAGATCGGAACTCGAATTTTCAAACGATCTACACGTTTTGGGACTTCTAGAACACGAAAAAACTACTTTTAGGAAGACGTCTGTGTGTGTAAGGGTGTATCTGTGTATGTTTCTGTGTGTCTGTGTGGATATTACATCCACTCTAATTGAAAAACTAATGGACCGAATTTCATACAATTTGGTAGGTATGTTTTTTGTGGGAAATCCTGATGTTCATTAGATTATAGTACGATTCGTAATAAAAGAATCTGCCTTCTTTGCGAAATGGCCGCCGAAATTGCCTTTATCCACTCTAGCTAAAAACTAATGAACCAAATTTAACAAAATTTGGAGTATAATATTTCAATAACCTACAAGTGATTTATATACCAAATTTAACAAAATTTTGTATATAAATCATTTGTAGGTTATTCTACTACGATTCGGGAAAAAGGAACGGGCTATTTTTGCGAAATGGCCAGCAAAAATCGTTATATATAAAAATAAAAGACTACGTGTGCTCAATTATATCAATTAAATTCCTATTTTATATGTGATTTTTGACAACAAAAAGAATAAGACTAACCCCATTACTCTAGGACTAGCCGTTCTTGAGATATTCTAGTTTTTTCGCGTTTTCGCTACGCCACCTTTGACAATAAGTCCAGCTATCAAATGAGAACCAAATTTAAGTTTAACGTGTAAATTCAATGTCATTTAAAATACTTATGTTGTGCAGATAAACTCAAATTATCATTGAATAAATAAAGAGAACGAATATGAGTCTGCAGAGAAAGACATGTGGTGTCCACATCAGAATTTTTAACAATATTACACCAATGATTTATAGAAGTGAACGGGGATTATTTTCAGGCCATTTCGAAAAAAATGTATGATCTATATTTAAAGATCCATCAAATTTTTGTCGAATAAAATGTTCAACAAATTTAAGCTGTGTACCAAAATTTAACTCTCTAGGACGTAGGAAAGTGCATTTAAAATGCCATCAATTAAATTTATCATGAAGAGTTATATAAAATTTTAAAAAAATGAAAAATTGTTATCTACCAAATTTATTTTAAAATATGAAGCCACTCCCATATGCTAAACGTTTAAACAAATGGAGAGATATTTATTATATAATATCTCTCTCTTTTCTTTCTGGAAGATATCCCAAAGTCAGAATTTAATTGAATTTGTTTTTTTCCCTATATTAAATAATTTTTTTAATTAAAAAACTACTTAACATATTTTACTGAATTTTTTTTTATATATTCTATGGGATAATGTGAATATTTCCTAAAAATTTCGAAGCAATTCGTGAATTTTAAATTTACTTAAAAAATGTTTGAAAAATTAGGTCCCATAGGGTTCAATGTATTTCATTTTTTCAACCCGGGTTCAATAAAAAACTAATTGGGTGATATTATTTATTTATATTCCCATAGGTCCTACAGACCGTCTGAACAACATACTAAAATTTCATTTTGATAAACTCATTTTTACGGCAGTTATCGTGCTAACGGACAGACAGACAGACAGACAGACAGAATGAACAAAGTCATAAACACTTTTCAACTTTGTTGTAAAGTGTTAAAAATACTCAGTCCAAAACAGCACTTGACTCAAGCAAGCTTGGTAAAGCAATGCATCTCCAGAGACTGTAATTCCGTAACTTCTACTATGCTGCAGTAGATGTGGTTCTGTCCCGAATCCTGATGTATATCCTCGCAGATAGTGTACATTTTGAACATTGTATACGTAAACTAATCGGCAAGTTAATTTCATCTGTATTGCACGAATTTTGCGATGCGTTCGTGTTGTTATAAAAATTGACTTCTTTCATATATTTGGTCTTTTTTGTAAGTGCTTTTGTTGAACAAAGTATTATTGTGTACTAATTAAACACCGCTTTTTAACACTTTACAACAAAGTTGAAAAGTGTTTATGACTTTGTTCATTCTGTCTGTCTGTCTGTCTGTCTGTCTGTTAGCACGATAACTGCCGTAAAAATGAGTTTATCAAAATGAAATTTTAGTATGTTGTTCAGACGGTCTGTAGGACCTATGGGAATATAAATAAATAATATCACCCAATTAGTTTTTTATTGAACCCGGGTTGAAAAAATGAAATACATTGAACCCTATGGGACCTAATTTTTCAAACATTTTTTAAGTAAATTTAAAATTCACGAATTGCTTCGAAATTTTTAGGAAATATTCACATTATCCCATAGAATATATAAAAAAAAATTCAGTAAAATATGTTAAGTAGTTTTTTAATTAAAAAAATTATTTAATATAGGGAAAAAAACAAATTCAATTAAATTCTGACTTTGGGATATCTTCCAGAAAGAAAAGAGAGAGATATTATATAATAAATATCTCTCCATTTGTTTAAACGTTTTGCATATGGGAGTGGCTTCATATTTTGAAATAAATTTGGTAGATAAAAATTTTTCATTTTTTTTAAATTTTATATAACTCTTCATGATAAATTTAATTGATGGCATTTTAAATGCACTTTCCTACGTCCTAGAGAGTTAAAATTTGGTACACAGCTTTAATTTGTTGAACATTTTATTCGACAAAAATTTGATGGATCTTTAAATATAGATCATACATTTTTTTCGAAATGGCCTGAAAATAATCCCCGTTCACTTCTATAAATCATTGTTGTAATATTGTTAAAAATTCTGATGTGGACAGCACATGTCTTTCACTGCAGACTCATATTCGTTCTCTTTATTTATTCAATGATAATTTGAGTTTATCTGCACAAAATAAATATTTTAAATGACATTGAATTTACACGTTAAACTTAAATTTGGTTCTCATTTGATAGCTGGACTTATTGTCAAAGGTGGCGTAGCGAAAACGCGAAAAAACTAGAATATCTCAAGAACGGCTAGTCCTAGAGTAATGTGGTTAGTCTTATTCTTTTTGTTGTCAAAAATCACATATAAAATAGGAATTTAATTGATATAATTGAGCACACGTAGTCTTTTATTTTTATATATAACGATTTTTGCTGGCCATTTCGCAAAAATAGCCCGTTCCTTTTTCCCGAATCGTAGTAGAATAACCTACAAATGATTTATATACAAAATTTTGTTAAATTTGGTATATAAATCACTTGTAGGTTATTGAAATATTATACACCAAATTTTGTTAAATTTGGTTCATTAGTTTTTAGCTAGAGTGGATAAAGGCAATTTCTGCGGCCATTTCGCAAAGAAGGCAGATTATTTTATTACGAATCGTACTATAATCTAATGAACATCAGGATTTCCCACAAAAAACATACCTACCAAATTGTATGAAATTCGGTCCATTAGTTTTTTAATTAGAGTGGTTTAATATCCACACAGACACACAGAAACATGCACATATACACCCTTACACACACAGACGTCTTCCTAAAACTAGTTTTTTCGTGTTCTAGAAGTCCCAAAACGTGTAGATCCTTAGAAAATTCGAGTTCCGATCTTCGGCACGATCCCAATACTTTGAGTACATACACATACACATATATATTATCTGTGTATCTAAATTCCGTGCCTATGCAATTACAATAGTTGTGATTTTAAATGATCCCTAAACTTTTATTATTTCTTCAAGGAAGCCTAATTTTAACATATGCAGAATGCAAATATCTCAAGCGATTGTAAGATGAATTACATAAGAATTGCTGAATTTTTTTCACACAAAATTATTTAGCTCTGGAGTCTGGAATACAAGTTATATGAATGAAATATTCATTGATTTTGCATAAAGAATCAGATGATTTATATTTCGATACAGTTTTAAATATTTAAGTATAATAAATTACTGTAGTACTGTGATAATGTAAAAGATATTACCACTGAATGAATCACATTTTAGAAATTTTTAAATAAAATTACATTTCAGTTGGAAAGTGTTTCATAATCAATGCTTATGCATGATTGATCTTTCTTGTTTATTTTGTAATTGGACTTTTTGTCTATCTCTATTGGTTTCTGACTTTGATTTCTGAAGTTCTGTATTTTGTCACTAGGGCGTTGCAATTACTTTCAATCGACTGCGTATGGTCACGTTTTTGTAGGCACAC
Source organism: Amaurobius ferox (assembly GCA_951213105.1). Classification (NCBI taxonomy): domain Eukaryota; kingdom Metazoa; phylum Arthropoda; class Arachnida; order Araneae; family Amaurobiidae; genus Amaurobius; species Amaurobius ferox. The sequence continues at coordinate 52,245,199 of OX578145.1, forward strand.
ATTTCTAAAGTGAATCTACAATGTGTGTTTGAAAGTTCTAGGAGGAATACGTACATTTTTAAGAATGATGAATTTTTCATCGTTGATCAAAAGCCTGAAAAAAATAATCAATAATTATTGAACAAAAGCCTGATTCAAATAATCAGTAAGTATTTGAGATATAACTTTTGATAAGTTTTTAAACCATGCAGATAGTTTTCCTTTACCTTCACGTTTTAAAAAATCCGATGTGGGGAACACATGACTTTCCTTATATAATGCAATGAATTTACTACTTTTACTGTAAAAAAAAATAGGTTTTCCTTCTAGTAGATACTTATATTCTTTCCAAGATATTGAATTTTCGTCAATCAGTTGTCATTTTCATTGATTTAGAGTCATTATTATTCATTTGGCGAGATTTTCGTTAATTTAGCAACATTTTAAAAAGTTACCAAGTTGGCGACATTCCTCCAAATTCGTCACCTAAATATCGCTCAGCATTATGGACGGAGAAATAAGTTATTCTTATAGCATATAAATGATTATTGGCGTTCAAATGCAAAAGTACTACTCAAAGTACCTTTTCTCATGAATGGAACGAGCTAGATCCACGAGAATGATGTCACCCAATATATCGCATAATATTACCAATGAAAAGTGAACATGTTTCTCAACAGTTAATAGATTTTATTTAATTTATGGGATTTTTTGATAAATTTATTTGAAAAATGTGCAATATTTCTAGAACGGTTCATGCTAGCGATCTAAAATTTATGTTAATCGTTTTTTAAGGAAAAATTGCATAAGGAATGTTTATTTGCGTAACTTTATTAAAGGTATTGATTTTTTAATGATTTCTTCAAAATTTCACTCGAAAATTTACGGAGGTTCTGAACATTCGATTACGTATAAAAACATTAGCCTTCCAGTATTCACGGATTGTGATTTTTGTACCAAATTTCATTCGAATCGCTCCATTTGTTCGTGAGATATCATCTCCACAGACTCACTGACACACGTACCCACACACATACTTTCACACACACACACAGACATCACCTCAAAAATGTTTGATTCGTGATCAGGGATGCTTGAAGCGTGCTCTCCCGTCAAAAACCCGAATTCGAATTTTCGACCCTGTCACAATACATTCTTTATACATTATGTATATAAGGAAAGTAAAATTGAAATTAAAGCTAAACTCATTGCCATTCGGCAAAATGTAATTAGGTCTTTTTTATGGTCAAAAGATCAATTCTGTTTTTACATTTGTTGGACTTGTTAGTGGGTTTGCTGTTTTTTTCGAAACTAAAATAGAAAATAGGTTCAACGTATCTTCAAAATGCCTATATGTTAGCTACATCGTAACTTTGTTGTGATTTATTACTTTGCTTAAGTTTCCTGATGTTTGTGTATAGCTGTTTGGGATATACTTTGAATTCTAGATTTGGGCTAAAGTGCATGCACGAATAGTGAAGTAATGAAATAAGCCAATCCAAATTAATTTCAGATCAGCAAGAAGCGATTAAATAAATTTCTTCTTTATTTCGCAAAAAGAAATTGTTTCTTTTTACGTGGTCGCTGGATTTCTTCATTCTACAAAGCAGCTGGATGCATATTTCTTGCAGAGGATTTTTGGAGTTTACATTAAATATAACATACTTCTTTTTAAAAAAACAATCACAAGATGTATGGGGATATAAACAAGAAATACGTGTAGTTGATGTGAACGAAAGAAATGAAATGGAAAAATACAGTACTTGATGCGAATGAGAAGAAAGCCAAACGAAAAATATGCGGCATTTGATGTGAATGAAAATAAATAAAAAAAATCTGATGTGGGCAACACATGACTTTCCTTATATAATGCAATGAATTTACTACTTTTATAGTAAAAAAATAGGTTTTTCTTATAGTAGATACTAATATTTTCTTATAGTAGATACTAATATTGAATTTTCGACAATTAGTCGTCATTTTCATTGATTTAGCTCAATTTTATCCATTTGGCAAGATTTTCGTTAATTTGGGAACATTTCAAAAAGTCGCCAAGTTGGCGACAGTCCGCCAAATTCGTCGCCAAAATCTCGCCAAGCGTTATAGACGAAGAAATAAGTTGTTCTTACAGCAGATAAATGACTATTGGCGTTCAAATACAAAAGTATTACTCAAAGTATCTTTTTTCATGAATGGAGCGAGCTAGATCCACGAGAATGATGTCACCCAATTTATCGCATGGTATTACATATGAAAGTGAACATGTTTCTCAATAGGAAATATTTTTTTTCATTTTATATGACTTTTTAATAATTTTTTTGAAAAATGTGCAATATCTCGAGAACGGTTTATGTTACCGTTCTAAAATTTATGTCAATCGTTTTCTAATGAAAAATTACATAAGAAATGTCTATTTGCGTAACTTTATTAGTGGTTTTGAATTTTTGACGATTTTTCAAAATTTTATTCGAAAATTTAGGGGGGGGGGGGTCTGAACATTCGATTACGTATAAAAGCAATAGGCTTCCAGTGTTTACGGATTGTGATTTTTGTACCAAATTTGCTTCGAATCCGTCCATTCGTTCGTCAGTTATGGTCTCCACAGACTCACTGACACACACACACACACAGACATCACTTCAAAAATGTTTGATTCGTGATCAGGGATACTTGAAACGTGCTCTTCTGTCGAAAACTCGATTTCTAATTTTCGACTCCGTCTCAATACTTTCCTTATACATTATGTATATAAGGAAAGTAATGAGAAAGTATATAGATAATGAGAATGAGAGAACTAAAAAGTGCGAAAATGTGGCAGATGATATGAGTTTGAAAAATGATGAATGACAAAATAAGGCAGGTGATGTGATTGAGAATTAACTGGAATGCGGCTCAATTCGACTTTCTTAATCCAGAATCCACTTTTGATAGCTTGTTTTATTTTGCTTTTTCAAATTTCAATTGAAAATTTTTGAAAAATATGTATTGTGGATCGAAACGATTACAATTATAGTGTGTTACTCCTCACTTTAAAGGGTTTGAAAAAAATCTTCCAATTGATGCTATACTTGATGCTATACTCGGTGGCAAGTTTAACACCGGGTTAACATGTTCTCGAGGAACCTAATAACGTTAGGAACAAAAATAATGTATCGCGACTATTTTTCACAACAATGATTCAAACTATTAAGTCTTGTTGATAACTATTAAGTCATTGATCCATAAACAAACCATTTTATGCATGGATTTATCAAATTTTGTTCTATGCTGCCATGTTAAAATAATACAAATTTTCTGATAAATTTCAATGTTTTCTCTCGAATTAGAAATAATTCTATCTAGTTCTAGATTTTTAATAACAAAGTCGTATATAAAATTTCGTAAGCATCCATTATATTTGTATCCGCTATTGGGTACATAATAAATCGACTTACATACAGACAGACGAACATCAGTCCAAAAATAGTCAAAACGTGTTTAGGAAGTCTTGAAACATATTGGCATCGAACTCTCGAATTAAAAAAAAATTTCGTGAGCACAATATTTTCTCTATATAATATAGATATTACATAGTAGTACAGACATAATATAGATATTACATAGTAGTACAGACATAATATAGGTATTACATAGTAATATAGATATTGCATAGTATGAGGAAGTAAAAATATTAATCAATGCATGCCACATTCATATGCTTCATTGCATTTACTTAAAATGTGTTAGGCAGAATTTTAAGGTGCGTTTTCAGTAGGTTTACACAGTGTTGTTTGGAATGATTGCTATATGTAGATTTCATCTACTTTCATGTGTTCTGCATAATTTGGTTTGTATTTAAATTATCTCCTTTTTGTTACCAGCATGGTATATACGAGGGTCACACTGAAATTTAGGCGAATTTTCCAAAGATTAAATGCTTCAAGCGATCCATTTCTTGGAATCGATGGAAAATATGCCTTTATAGCCTCATCAATCTCATCTTCGGAATGAAAACGACGCCCACATAAAACATTTTTAGATTAAAAAACAGCCAAAAATCTCACATAGCAAGATCAGGAGAATAGAGTGGATGTTCTACCACTTCGATGATTTTTTGTTCAAGAAATTTGACTGTCATTCTTGATGAATTAGAAGATGTATTGTCATGGGGAAACGTGAGTCCCCTAACATTCACTTTCTGAAGAATTTTTGGAAGACAATTAGTGGTGTACCAGTTAGCTGTAACTGTCTTCTGTCGCTCTAGATTTATGGTTTTGACCAGACCTGTACTTTTAAAGAACACGGCATACAGTATTTTCTTCATTGCTCATTGTTTATTCACCATTGTTGATTTGGGGTAATCTTCAAAGACCCATTCTTTACTTTTTTGACGTTTGGGAACGTCAAAAAACGGTATGTACGTTTCATCACTAGTTATGATTTTAGAAATAATGCGGTATCCACTATCATTAAGTAATTTTAGGGTTTTTTTACTGATTCTGACACGCTCCGCTTTTTAGTGTCCTTCTAAATTATGGTGGACCCAACGACAAACTAATTTTTTCATATACAGCTCTTCATGAATAATTTTATGTATAGCTACGAATCCCATGCTTTCGTGCCATGCTATCGCGTCAACTCCATTTTCTTTTCTTTCAAAATTTATTTTACAATAGCTAAATTGTAATTGTTGCCACAGATTATCGTCTGCGGACATAAAATAGTTCAAATTTAAATATCCTACCAATAATTTTTTTTAGAGCATATGGTCTGCCCCAGTCTCAAAAATTTCAGTGTGACCCACCTATAATAAATTTGTTTTAGGTTTATATTTGCTTCTTTGCATATAGCTCTAATAAAGCTACTGAAATTTTGACGACTCTGTGTATTCATGAGTGAACAATTTAGCATTAAAGAGCAAAATAGAAATGTCAATTATAAATGTAATTATTAAATATTAAACGTTATTTTCGAAATATTACGTGTTGAAACACTGTTAAAATTTAGATTAAGTATGAATTGTCTGAATTGTCCAGAAACTATTTAAATGAAACCTCTTTAATAAAGTTCGTATTTCGAATTTCACCATTTTAGCTCTAATACACTCTAAATTTTAATCATACTGCTTCAAAAAACAAAACAAAAAACAGTATTATATGCTACATTACTACGTCCATAAAAGTTTGACTCTAAACCCTTTTAAAAGTTTCTTAAAAGTTGATTTTCTGTATTTTTTCGAAGTAGGATAAAACCGGCTCAGTACTTTCAAATTTTCCTTGAAGAAAATCTGTTCCAAAGTCAAGCACTTTAATGAGGCTGATATTTTTTCTTTGTGATCTTTTCTCGGAAAAAAAATATGAGATGGGATATTTTTTAGATAAACTTCCTAATGGTAATTATTCCCAGATACAAAGTTTTTTTTAAATTAGTGTAGTCTGCATAATAAAGTTATAAATTCTTTAGAGTGTGGGTTTCAAAAATGATATTTGCAAATTGGAGTTCATAATAAGTACAGGATTATGCGTTGTAAAACTTCAAGAATTTGAGGTGGGCAGCATATGACACTCCTTACGTACAACAATACATTTACTTCTTTCAATGGCAACAAATGATCGATCTTCGAACAAATCTTCGTAAATTATAGCATATTATTTTCTCCTACAATGTATGGCCATAAATAGGGAAAGTATTGGCATAGCTTCAAAAATTGTAACTTGGATTGTTAAAGGATCTATACATATCGAGCACTTTAGAACACGAAACACTTATGTTTAACACGGCCTCTTTATGTGTGTGTGTTTCTTTCTCTCTGTAATGTTTTTTTTTCTGGACTTTTGGACCCGGGCGGAGGGGGAGAGCTAACGAAATTTTAGGGGGCAGACACCAAGTTTTCTATTTGTCCTACATAAATATATCTAAGTGCAATCGCATAAATAGAAGCTAGGCCAACATAAAATACCTTCGAAAGTGGGGGGGGGGGGAGGTGCTCGAATAAATATCTCCGGCGGGCTTCGCCGGTTGTATTCCTAAAAGAAACACTGTGTGTGTGTGTGTGTGTGTATCTGTCTGTCTGTGTTATATATGAACCCACTCTAACTTAAACATTATTCAACGAAATGTTACAAAATTTAGTAGGTAAGTCTAATGCGGTTTACCCTAGCGTTGATTAGATATTGCTACGATTCGAAAAAACTATGGAACCTGCCTTTTGAAATGACCTTAAAAATTGTAAAAATATGAAAAAAATAACCAAATAAGCTTAACCCTATTGCTTAAATGTTTGTTTTATGACTAATTTTTTGCGAAAAAAAGACTAAGACCAGTCCAATCACTTTAAGATTAACCGTTTTCGAGATATTTAAATTTTTTTCATATTTTTTCAGTGGTGTGGAAATTCGGTTAGTCGCTAAATGAAAACAATAATTGTATAAAGCTCCAAATTCAGTGCAATTTTGAAATTAGTTTCCATATAATTACGTGCATTTAAACACATTTCATTATGAAAGAAAGAACAGTTTAATTGGAGTCTGTTGGGGAAGTCATGTGCTGCCCACATCAGATAGTTTGAATTGGGATAATAACTGCAATCAGAGTTAAGCATTCTGGTTAGAGTTAAACTTTTGCTTATGGGTGGGACAGCGTCCATCCCAAACGAAGAACCTCTCAAAACGACAGGTATTTGGCATATCTTGTCCCAAACAGTTTGATCCCTTTTTGCAGGCATTGGCGTCCATGGACGCCCATGGAAATTTTTTTTCAGAAAGTGTCTTATTTGGTGACCTTTTAAATGTTGTCAAATTGGCGAAAATGTCACCCAATTTATTAAAATTCGCCAAATTGATGAAAGTGACGCTGAATCAATGAAATGACGACTAATTGATCGAGTCATTTCAAAATATCGAACTTCGAGTTCAATATTTTGGAAATAACATAATAGACTATAAGAATAACCAATTTTTCCGTCCGTCCATCCATAACGCTTGGGGAGAAATTTAGCCGGTGACTAAGTGTTACCTAAGTGACAAAAGTGTCACCAAATTGATAAAAATGACGCCAAAAGAGAAGTAATTTTTAGCAAATTCTGATTTCCGTCATATGACGCGCATACATTCTTGTATGTAAGAATGTTCTCTCCATTTGTCTGTAACACTTGGTGATGTATTTGTCAAACTTGACGAATAATCTAGCAAAGTATTACCAACTTGGTGATATTTTGCCCCAGACTGATGAAATTATTTTTTAACAGTAAAAGGAGTAAATTCATTGCATAATAGAATGAAAGTCATGTGTTGTCCATATCATATTTTCTTTTACTTCGAATCTTACGATGTATCAATCTGAAGCATATAACAATAAGACTGAAAAAGTTAGATATTTGATTATATAATCTCAGAACGCCGTTTACCAACAAAATTTATCGCAGCCACACGAGACTTGATTTTAAATTTTAATGATTTTTTTGCAAATTATAGAAATAATCAATTAGCTTTTATTATTAGCTAATTAAATTTTATTCAAAAAAACATATTTCCCAAGACGAATATACGAGTGGAAAAACTGTGAGTTTATTTCAAATAAATTCACAGTTTCTCTACTCGTACATTCGTCTTAAAAACCTGAACTGACAAACGCTCAGATAGTAGGATGCTTTCATGTAGCGGGGATAAATATCATTTAACAAAGGATGATGTGTCTGTGCGTCTCGTTACCTTCAAGGTGTATCTGTGCAGTCTATGGTGTGATATCTAAGCGTTGTATGGTTATAAAATTTGGTACACAGATACTTTAGGATCCAGGAAGGTGTACTTTGGCGGCGTTACTTTTGTTCGGTAGAAAAAGTTGTATTTAATTGTTGGGTAGAAAAAGTGCATTTGTGATACACTAAAAGCATTTCTAAATATTCCAAATTCTCAAAGTTTTTAAACCTAAACATCATCAAAATTATATATGAAAATGCACCATTTGACCAGTTTCTCCCTAAATTTACAAATATGTAACTCTACATGTAATTAAATGGAACTTTCCTAAAAATAAAAACATGCATTAAAGTAAAATAAAAGAGAGAACACAGATTTTAGGTTTTCAAAATCTAACGTTTATTAAAATTTTAAACTTCACTTTTAAAATAATTTTCAAAATATTTTACATCTCATTAACTAACAAATCCAATAAACAACTTAAATAAATAAATAGAATGGCCGGTCGTATAGTGGTAAAAAAAAAAACGTTAGAATATTAAATTTTAAAGTTAACAATATTAAACTTATTCAATTATTTATCAAAACTAGAATTTGGAATAAAAAGAACATAAGTTAGCCAAAAGGGAAATTTAGAACAAAAGTTAAAAGATAACCACAGGTTCAGGTGACCTAAAATATATAAGTCTAAAGGGGTCTTATTCTACTAACACAATTAAACTGAAAACAATTGGAATATAAACATATTTTAACTATTGAGAGATATAATTAGCAAAGGTTTCACCAAATGCTCCAAGGAACTGCAAGGATCAGCAGGAAGGAACTTCACAGGGAAAAGTCACCAAAGATCCCAAGGAACACCTCTTGAAACGCAGAACACAGCAAAGGAGAATTATGTCCATCTCTAGAGAGGAAAATCCTTAACCGGATCCCTTTTCCAAGGGGATATTCCCAAACAGGATGTTTAGTAACGATGGAATTAAACAATTTCTTCCAAACAGGTGTAGCTGACTTTTGGCATCAGAACAGAATACAGACCATATGTCCGTCTTAAATTTTCGGAAATGTGCATTCCATCCATCATAGATAGAGCTACTCTGCTTGACAAGATAAACAAAATTCTTAATTGGCCGGTAGAGACTCCTCGGCCGACATCGCAAACAGCTGGGAACACGGTGGATTACTAATTAAATGACTGAAGAGGCAAGAAATCAAAACATCCAGTCTTTATAGACACAACAATTCTCTGCCATCAGACGTAACATTTTCAACAGCTCTTGAATGTTTAGATTAAAACTCGAATAATAAATAAACAGAGCACAATTACTGGGCCGGGAATAAAAAAAAGAACTTTCATTCCTCAGAGCGCTCGCCGGATTCGAACTACGGCTCGCGCCGAAGCGCTGAAAACAACAACTTTGACAGATCACATCTTAGGTTCTAATCAATTGCAAAAAAGCAAAGAGCAAAGAGATCGAAAAAGTGCGCGATTTGCTTATATACTGCGAAACATCGCTGCCACAGATTGTAAACAAAACTATCAATGAACGATAAAATAATTAATGACAGACGATTTTAATATTACGGTCAACCAATTAAAAACTCGAAACTTTAAAGAAGAGAAATGGAATTTTAGAGCAGACGAAAATTAAAAAGAAATGAAGTGAAACGATTTGGAAAATACGAATTCGGCAATAATTTAAATATGGACGATTCTGAAATATTTAAAAAGCTGTAAATAGAATAAAACTGTAAAATTGCGATGAATTAACCAATTTTTAACCGAGAGCAATAAATTTGGAATCAAATTAAAGGGAATAAAAAGGGCAATAAATGGAATCACAAATTAGCCAATTTAAATAAATTTAAATTGCTAAAACCTAAAAAGAACGAACTTTCGCCGTTTTTAACACAAAACCTATGGAATAGAACCTATTTGAACAAAGAATATCAAAAACCTAAACAATTGGAAAATGGATAACTAAAAGAGAATGACTATGTAAACAAGACCCCTGAACACATTTAAACTAAAAACAAAATTATTAACTATCCAAAAGTATAACCCAACAACTCCTTCGAACGTCCCAAAAAAATTTTTCATTTGAAAAATGAAAAATTTTAGCTAACACATGACAAAATTTCGCGAAGCGAAGGAGAAAAAAAAAATCAAAATCTCAACTACATCTGTAACATGAGCCATAAAAATCATATAGAAAATCAAATTCCTTATAAATAAATCAAAAATCAAACAATAACTTCACTAAACACTCTCATAATATCAGATCATAAATTTCTTAACTCTAAAATAAACATGTAGATTCACCATTAAATCCTTCAACTTCATTATAACTCTATACTATGAAAATTCATCAATTCATTTTAAGATGCTCCAACAAATACGTCATCAAAGAGAAACAGTAGAAAAATAATAAACAGATCTCCATATCATTAGCTGTCATGAATAAACATAAATTTTAACGAAAACTTTGGACCAGCCAAAGAATTCCAATATTCTAAACAATAAATTTTGAAATGGTACCTTCAACATAACAACCAATAAATACAAATCAACAAATTCATCATGAATCTCCTCCTCTACAAAGAAAACAATTATTCGAAGCATAATTTTCAATTTAAATAATAATATCAAAGTTGGCTCAAGTTACAAACAAAAAAAATTGTGGAATATTTACCCCAAAATAACAAACTCAATTCCCTAACAATTTGGAACTGAACTCAAATTTAACCGACTTGTTTACAAATTATACTATAAACTGATTACTTGGCAAATTAGATCGTTCAAAATACAAATATACATTAAAATGACCTTATGCATCATTTTACACCAATATCAATAAACGCGATTCTACTAATTATTGTGCAACATCTTGCACTCTCAACAACAATAAACTCAAATATCATAACTGTATCTCTGATAATCTCAAACAATTCTCATAAAAATCAAAAAAAATTAAGACAAGGGGCCGAGGGTTGTGAGTCCTCTCAAAGGTTGTGAATCTTTTTTGAACCCAAAAAAATAGCACAAAAATATCCATCAAGTATAAGTAGTACATTTAAATTCACTAACAGCCAAGTGTATCACATTACTTTAAACAAAATACCAAAGAAAAAATCATGTTACAAATCCCCATTTAATTTCAAAACCAAAATAACTCAAAATTGCATTGCACAATTTTAAATATTCCACTTAAAAAAAATTTAATTCTCCTATAATAAAATAAATTTATCCACTTTAACGACCCAAAAAATTTTTAAAGACAGTATTAAAATATCAATATCAGATTCAGAATTAAGAACAAACAAACTGATTTTATCACCACTCTATTTGAGTGTGAAAACCAAACACATGATCAATGTGAAGAACAAGATAACTCAAGTTGATATTTATGTCACACTCATATTGGAGTGTAAAAAACACCTGCATTACCCAATTTTTCAATAAATCAACAGCATTTCATCAACTACATTCACATATCAGTGAGGATTTAAAACTCAATTCCAAATCAGAACATACAAAAAAATTCTAAGTCAAAAAACTACTGCTTTAATTCTATATAATTTAACTTAATAAAAAAAAATATATTCTCATTAAATTTACTCAATTAATTTCATTCTATTTCATCAAAACAATTTTAAGTGCTGCTGGGAGCGTGGGTTACAAGAACAACAAAATAAAAAAAATTTGTTAATGAGATGGGATTAGAACAAAAAATGTAAATACTCTAAAGTGTGTTCCCCGCATGCCTATAATTTCCTAAATTTATGAATTAAATTCAATTTCCAACTACTTCAAATAATAAAATTCAAATCAAATTAACTTACATTAAGGAATGCCTAAATAAAAATTCTAAACGAAAAAATCAAATTCAAAAGTTTCCTCAAAAAATTCTAAATGAAAATATTTAAATCAATCCTAAAATTTTAATCAAAATATTAAAATAAATTCCTCTAATTTAGTTTAAGAACATTCTAAAACATCATGCCTTAGTTTAAGAACATATTAACATTTCAACAGTAATCACTTTTAGAATAAACAGGTATGGAATATATTTTACTGAAATTTCATTTTTAAGAACAAAATTATTAAGAACATCTATTACAGTTAGCATGAATAAGCCCCTAGACTGGTCAAACGGCGCCAATTGTTCGGTAGAAAAAGTGCATTTATGATACACTAAAAGCATTTCTAAATATTCAAATTCTCAAAGTTTTTAAACCTAAAAATCATTCTTCTGAAAACACTCAAAAATATCTGAAATTTGTAAAGTTCATCTAACATAAATCTGAAAACACTGAAATACACTCTGAAAAAGTTCTAAAGTTCCTCAAACCTGAAAACATTCTAGAAATATAACTGAAAGTCTTAAATAAACTGAATTCTTAAATAAACTGAAAGTGGACCTATTGACCAGTTTCCCTACGTGTACAAATATGTACTCTTGTAAAATATTAAAAATGGCACTTTACCTAAAAATATAAAAACATGCATTAAAGTAAAATAAAAGAGAGAACACAGATTTTAGGTTTTCAAAATCTAACGTTTATTAAAATTTTAAACTTCACTTTTAAAATAATTTTCAAAATATTTTACATCTCATTAACTAACAAATCCAATAAACAACTTAAATAAATAAATAGAATGGCCGGTCGTATAGTGGTAAAAAAAAAAACGTTAGAATATTAAATTTTAAAGTTAACAATATTAAACTTATTCAATTATTTATCAAAACTAGAATTTGGAATAAAAAGAACATAAGTTAGCCAAAAGGGAAATTTAGAACAAAAGTTAAAAGATAACCACAGGTTCAGGTGACCTAAAATATATAAGTCTAAAGGGGTCTTATTCTACTAACACAATTAAACTGAAAACAATTGGAATATAAACATATTTTAACTATTGAGAGATATAATTAGCAAAGGTTTCACCAAATGCTCCAAGGAACTGCAAGGATCAGCAGGAAGGAACTTCACAGGGAAAAGTCACCAAAGATCCCAAGGAACACCTCTTGAAACGCAGAACACAGCAAAGGAGAATTATGTCCATCTCTAGAGAGGAAAATCCTTAACCGGATCCCTTTTCCAAGGGGATATTCCCAAACAGGATGTTTAGTAACGATGGAATTAAACAATTTCTTCCAAACAGGTGTAGCTGACTTTTGGCATCAGAACAGAATACAGACCATATGTCCGTCTTAAATTTTCGGAAATGTGCATTCCATCCATCATAGATAGAGCTACTCTGCTTGACAAGATAAACAAAATTCTTAATTGGCCGGTAGAGACTCCTCGGCCGACATCGCAAACAGCTGGGAACACGGTGGATTACTAATTAAATGACTGAAGAGGCAAGAAATCAAAACATCCAGTCTTTATAGACACAACAATTCTCTGCCATCAGACGTAACATTTTCAACAGCTCTTGAATGTTTAGATTAAAACTCGAATAATAAATAAACAGAGCACAATTACTGGGCCGGGAATAAAAAAAAGAACTTTCATTCCTCAGAGCGCTCGCCGGATTCGAACTACGGCTCGCGCCGAAGCGCTGAAAACAACAACTTTGACAGATCACATCTTAGGTTCTAATCAATTGCAAAAAAGCAAAGAGCAAAGAGATCGAAAAAGTGCGCGATTTGCTTATATACTGCGAAACATCGCTGCCACAGATTGTAAACAAAACTATCAATGAACGATAAAATAATTAATGACAGACGATTTTAATATTACGGTCAACCAATTAAAAACTCGAAACTTTAAAGAAGAGAAATGGAATTTTAGAGCAGACGAAAATTAAAAAGAAATGAAGTGAAACGATTTGGAAAATACGAATTCGGCAATAATTTAAATATGGACGATTCTGAAATATTTAAAAAGCTGTAAATAGAATAAAACTGTAAAATTGCGATGAATTAACCAATTTTTAACCAAGAGCAATAAATTTGGAATCAAATTAAAGGGAATAAAAAGGGCAATAAATGGAATCACAAATTAGCCAATTTAAATAAATTTAAATTGCTAAAACCTAAAAAGAACGAACTTTCGCCGTTTTTAACACAAAACCTATGGAATAGAACCTATTTGAACAAAGAATATCAAAAACCTAAACAATTGGAAAATGGATAACTAAAAGAGAATGACTATGTAAACAAGACCCCTGAACACATTTAAACTAAAAACAAAATTATTAACTATCCAAAAGTATAACCCAACACTTTTTAAAATTTCGAGTTAGTTTTTCAATTATATTATGTTTTAGTATTTTCAAGCAAATATGTTTCTTAGAAACCAAAAATATTATCACAGAATTTCCGTCCAGACACCATGTGAAATAACGAATTAAAAACGCTCTTTCATATACACAGCCAATTCACAAGATAAATTTGCATAATAGAAATACCCGTTCAGCAATAAATAAATTCATTACTAAGTGAAGAAGCATATATAAATAAATATATTATATGATAATCAAATATAAATATCGAAAGTATAATGTATAAAAAGCGGGATTAGCAAAACTTTAAATGTTTAGGTAAGTAAAAGTTAGGTACGTTTGGGACAGTAATTTTGCTTCTATGGAATCCATGATAAGCCGCCAAGCAAAACTAAGTATTTAAATTGGGTCAACATTTCTAATGGGATTTTAATAGCGATAGATAAAAATATCTATTAATAAATAAATTGGTTTGTTTATAGTTCCAAGCAACTGGTCCTAAAATTAAAATATTTTAATTAACATGTAGTGAAATAGTTTAATGATAAAATTGTATGGAAAACACGTCAATTTAGCAAAAACTTTATGTCTTAAATTTTATATACGTCATTAATGGTGTTTTCATCAAACACATTTTAATTAACCACCTTTGCTTGCTTTTATTTTTAAAGTTTATTATTTAATGATATATATATTTGCTTATTCTTCATACGGTTATGAAACTTCCAGCAAGTAAACATTAGTTGAGTTACAGTTTTGAGAGCAATATTATCTTAAAATTAATAAGACACTTCTGCAATGTTTTGATATGCGATAATAGTATGGAAAAGATTTAATTTTAATTATAAATTAATAACAGATGTAATTTTTTTTATAAATCTGAGACTAATTTATAGTTAGAATTTACTGTACTGTTTTTGTCTTCAATGAATTCTAAATTTTTAAATTACAGTGAGATTTTTGACACTTTAACAATTTCGTTATCCTTGTAGTTAAACTGTGAATGATGAATTTCATACAAAAATGTTCTTGTTAAGAGCAACTTATATTACATTTTTATTATTGTTAACATGAGCATACTTTATTACTTTATTCTAAATGGGCGCTGAATATAAGCATGTACCTTTCAATATAAGCATGGGGAACTTCTGTGCTTGTCTACTTTAAATTCCACGCTGACTTTTTAATGAATTTCACCGATCAAATAATGTCGTGCTCTTTCTATTTGAACATTGGCCAGCATTTAAAGAAATATCTCATTTACATTCAGTGCACACATCAGGACAAAGTAGTCTTGAATTGCAAATGTTCTGTTAATAAACTACATTTAAGTACAAGTAACTTTTTCTTGACTTATAGGGAGAGCAAATTTCTTGCCAAAGCTTTATTTAATTGACGTTGATGTATAAAATATAATTTTATCTATAATATTTAGGGATATAAAAGTTGAGGAATTGTCACTAAAATTGCTCTTATATGATTTGCAAAGGGATGTATGTGTCTTTAAATGTAAAATGGGGCCAGTTACATTTTTCATAATTGTACCAAAGTGTAATCAGTTCCAGGATAAAGCAGTAGTGTTATAACTATTAAATCTACTGAAATTTTGTTAAATAAATTTTGAGCTAGAGTGGATAAATAAACTGCACGGATGAATGCACACACATAATTCAGGGTTGAAATAATGTAATCGTGTTTTAGAGTTGCCAGAACATGACCCATTGAATAATTTCACCCATTGAAAATTTGAATTCCAATTTACAACCCCGTTTTAACTTTTCTCTGTTCATTACTACGTTTTGACGGGAAAGTAAAAGCCAGTCTATGTGATATCTTACATTAAAATATCAATATTTATGATAAACAAGATACATTTTCAGATATTTTAAATTCTTCTACTAAACATTCCATTTACAAGAACACAGGCATATCCCGCTAACCTAAGATTATCGTCAATATGCTTGCTGTAATTAATAAGTGCTGGTCATTGGAATCGGTCTATGTTTTGACGAAAGAGCTTTATGGCGTGAAGTTCACATATGAGCCAGCAGTTTAAGTAGAGCCCTTGGAGCTGAAGACCAAAGCCATTTAAAGAGGAGACCGGTTTAATTGAGATAATATAAATGGGATATGCATTTTGACTGGAAGTTCAAAAATTCAGTCTATATCTATAGAATATCTCCATATAGTTATGCATGTTTTTCTAGGAATTTCTTTATATGTATACTATTTATTCAGAGAAGAATTTATGTAATAAGATAAATGTTCTGAGCTACGCATACGTTCGTAATTTGCAACTATTATGTCTTTGTTTTTAAATTGGTTGATTATTTTAATCCTGATATTGTATCTGATTTTTGCGTTGTGACTTTGTTAGACAACTTCAAAGTTATTGCTTGTGTTTTGTTTCTGCTTATGCTTGTTACTGTCGTGAACAATACTTAAGTTTCCTGGATCTTCAAACGCATTCTTGTATATCAGTGAGTATCCTATCCAGAGGATTTGTCGTAACAATAACAATTTTTATACAATGCAAATTCTTTCAGAGCATTGCAGTAAAATTAACAATTTTTAGATAACATAAATCCTCCCAGAGGATCTATCGTGACAATAACTATTTTTTATATAGCATAAATTCTTACAAAATATCTGTCAAAACAAAAAACATTTTTTGAACTCAATTTATTCAGAGAATCAGTCGCGACAACGTAAATTTTTCTAAAACAAAATGTAACGAACTAAAAACAACCAAAAGTAATGCATAATTCAATAAATAAAGAAGGCCTAAAATTACGTTCTTTTTGAAACATATATTCGAAGACCGGAATTTAATGAACATCCCCATAATGAATATCATAAGAACTGAGCCAATGTTTCTTCTTCAACCGCTGATTGCAATTAGTTAAAAGATACGAAAAGATCCCAAGAGGAATGGTCTAAAAAATGGAGAAACAAACCTCATTCTCTTTACTAAATAACATCAAAGAAATGGTAAAATTAAATAATGAATTCAGAAGGCGGGGAATAATATATGAATTCTGCTGATTCTTTCGTTTAAAGGAAGAGCATTTGCATAGGAATTTCTTAATTATATGCTGCATCGCTGATATTATTGGAATTTTAAATTAACTAAATTGAATTTTTGTCTAAATAAACCAAAAATGAAACAGCAATCTGTGAAAGTTAATTTTATTTTTGTAAAAATATTTTGATGTTACTCTTAAACTGGCTGCATTAAGTCCGTCAAATAACTGGGTATCTATATGATAATTGTTTAACGTGTTTTTTGGAAGGCAACTGGCGAGCTAGAAGTCTGAAACTTTCCACACTGATACAAGGTGGGATCAAAAAGTTCGTACAATAACTATGTAAACAGTCGATCTATGACACATCCCATGGTCGATACTACAAGGTAGGATCACAAAGTTCGCAGACTGTGCTGATATTTCCAACCCTGATTGGAGGAAAAAGGAATTATTTTACCGCGGCGTAGAGGCACATGTGACGCGAGATATGAAAAGGAAGAAGCAGGTGTTTTTCCAGACAACACGTGTCAGTGAACTGCAGTCGTTCGCGTTCGTCGAAATCAGAAATGGCGTTTGAAGAACAATGTGCTAATATCAAATTCTGCCAGTGTTTACATCAGGTGCAATGTTTCTTTCGGCGATTTCCCCAAACGCTTGCAGAATTTGATATTCGTACGTTGTTCTTCAAACGCCATTTTCGTTTTCGACGAACGCGAACGACTACAGTTTACTGACACGCATTATGTGGAAAAACCCTGCACTGCGTACCTACTTCTTTCTTTTCACATCTCGCGTCACATGTGCCTCTACGCCACGGTAAAATAGTTCTCCTCTCCTCCAATCAGGGTCGGAGATCTCAGAACAGTCTCCGAACGTTTTGATCCTACCTTGTAGTATCGACCATGGGATTTTTCATAGGTCGACTGTTTACATAATTATTGTAATGCCTTTTTGAAAGAACCTAATAGAGTCGAAATTGCGATTTTCTTAACAAGTATATACACTGCTTTACAATTGCTAAGAACGGATGACACTATCACCCATAGCAAATACAAAATGTGGAAAATTAGAATAAGTGCGGTATACAGTAAGAAGAGGTGCGCGTATGCACATGTTTCATTTCCATGCCTGTTCGTCACGTGATAGCGCTGATAAGAGATTTAAAGGATTTGACGCGTGTGGATAGTTGTTCCAAGTAAAAGTTTTACGGGAAAGATTTAATTGACGAACTTGAAATTTTCGGTATGTCTTCTCGATATCACTTAGATGATTTTATGCGTGGCCGTATTATTGGAAAAATTGAAGAAGGGCGAAAATAGCAGTCGTTGTCGGGGAGTCGGCGTGGCAAGCATTTAAAACAACTGGAATGTGTAGCAAGCGACACGCGGCAGATCGCGTTAGAAGTACGACGCCTGCAGGAGACAGGTACACTGTCCTATCGGCAAAAAAGGGACCGGCGTGGCGCACTACAGCTCAGCAGGTGGCAGCTCAGTTTCTTGCTATCCCAGGACAGCGGATCTCCCTAAAAACTGTAGCCAGACGTTTGGGAGAAGGAGAACTATACGCCAGCATACCTGTTGTGTGTGTCCTATTGTTCAGACTGCAGCGTACCGTCCGTTTGCAATGGTGTCTTGAGCATCGCAATTGAACTAAACAGGACTGGGGTTGCGTACTATTCTCAGATGAAAATAGGTTCCGTCTGTCATCGGATTGTAGACGCCAAATGATCTGGCGTGAAAGTGGTACTGCTTATCGTCCAGAAAATATCCAGCAAAGGGACCGATATCCGACATGCAGTATCATGGTAAGGGTCGGCATCCTGATCAATGACCGCACGCACTTACAAGTAGTTGCAACTGGGACTATGATTGACCAACGATACATTGATGAAGTTCTATTGTCTCATGTTCGCCTTTTACGCTGTGTTGTCTGTGGTAAATTTGTTTTAATGGACGAAAACGCACCATGTCATCGAACACTCGCTGTTCAGGATTGTTTAAGCAGCGAGGGTATTCAATGCCTCGTATGGCCAGCACGTTCTCCAGATCTAAACCCCATTGAAAATGTTTGGGATGCTTTGGGGAGGCGACTTGCTGGTCGAAAATATCCTTCAACAAACAAGAACACCCTTATCTGTGCCCTGACAGAGGAGTGGGATAACTTTCCTCAACAGCTGCTGGATAATGTTGTGCAAAGCATGACATGACGTGTGGAATGTTGCATCGCACTCCATGGTGAACATATCTCATACTGATACTTTTCTCGAAGGTGAATGCTGTCATTCATATGAATTTTTCCATTTCTCCGTACACCTTATCAAATGAACACTTTTTTCCTTTCAGATGTTTCAAAACCTTCTGTATTTTCCAGAACAATAAATGATCTTTATTCTAATGTCCGAACATTGTGGTAACAATAGTTTATCCAGCTGGGCCTCCACCCCCTCTTAATGTTGTGCTACATTGCAATTTGTTATCCGTCCTTAGCAATTGTCCAGCAGTGTATATATATATATATATATATATATGTGTGTGTGTGTGTCTGTGTGTATATATAGAAAATTTTTGACATTTGCTAATAATAATGAAGTTGAAAAATGGACACTTGTTTAAGTTTCATGCAAATAAGAAAATAGTGTACTTTAGAAGACAACGTTATTTGATTTTGCTTGTTCATTTATTTCATCTACAAAAAGAAATTATATTTGTTAGATATTAATGTATTTTATAATTTAGCACATCTTTATAATAAAATGGGTGATGTATGTATATAAAAAGTACATAAGACGTACGTGTTACTATTAAAGATATACATCACTTCAAGTTGATGGATTACTTTTTACGTTTATATATATTATAAAAAACATTAACGCTTAGTAATTATCCATATGCAGCTCTGACTATTATTTCCACGTATATAATTAACTTCGAGATTTACCGTTTTACTTCAAAAATAACAATGTCACGTATTATTGGTACTTTTTTGGAACGTTTATATACTGTTAAGCACTTTTGCATGGACTTCTATAGAATAGGCACTTCTTGCAACTTTATGAACACAATCATACCGGAATATTTTAAGAATGGCTTGGTTTAGAGTTGTGATAAGAATGTAGTCGTATTTATTTAATATCTTCTGTGTCAAATTATACGCGTATCAACTAGCCCCGGTCTCCTCCATTTGCATTCATTTTTGTGTTATCGTATAATACACACATTACAAAATACACATAAATACACATAGAAACATGTTTTAAAAAAGTGTTTTAAATCAGTTAAGGAAATCTTACAAACGCCCTTTTGTCAAAATTTTGAATTTGATAAGTTTAGAAAAACAATACTTTATACAAGCTATATTTTCTGTATATAAACAATACTTTCTTTCCTCTGCAGTATGATAAATTTAATATAAAATACTGCAATTTTATTCCCTAGCGTCATAGGATCAGTTTTTTTTTTGTTAGAAAGTACACTTTATTGTCTTCATTACCAAGAAAAAGGGCATTGTGGGAATAAAACTCTGGAGACCATAAATTCCTTAAATGTGAACTGGGGGCTTAAGGAATTGAATACGAAAATTATTTTTCCCCAGAGATTTCTGGGTCACTTTGTAATGTTGACTTTAAAATAAGATTCTTGGAGGGGTTTCTCAAATGCAGTTATCTTTTAAAATGTTTTTGTAACGAAATAAAGGTGGGGGGGGGGGGGAGGGGTCTTTATATCTTTAATGCATTTTTCTTCTTTAGCGAGAAAGACATATATAAAATACTAGAAGAAAAGACTTCCATTTTATGGTGAGTATGGAGTAAATTAGCATTTTATTGTGGTATTCTAAATAAATTATCTCCTTAAATATAAAGAAAATATTAACAAAATAAATGTTATACAGCATTAAAAAGATTTTTGTGATATGTTTTCATAGTTGCATTTGTGGGTCATATCTTCTTTTATCATAGTAGAAAGAAATTTGTTCATGTGTATGTCGTCCGAAGCTGGAAATCTAAGTTTCGGACATCTGCGAAATCTGATACAGAGATTCAGGGCAATATGTTTTTCGAGATTCTTGTTTTTATCTTAAAAGCACGATTACGGGCGATATACACACAAGTCGGTTTCTTAGCGTGTGAGGTCTAAATAACCTTTCGAATATTATTTTCCTCAGTTTACACATTATAATTTATGTTTATTTAAACTAACCATCCTAACTGGTTCGGTTGTTAGACGAATCACCGACCTAATCAGCATTTTCTGCGTCCCTACGGTAGAATAAGAATATGTTTCGGATCGTGAGATTTTCATTGGCTTCTTGAGTAGTGGCTGCGTTAGTGGAGTGTTCTTGAGTAGAGGGTTCTTGGAATTAAAGAAGGGTTCTTGAGTAGACGATGAAGGATTCAAGTAGGGAGTATAAGGAAACTATTCGATACAACGATGATTAGGAAGAGTCTAGTATTCCAGGTGTGGCCGCAATCTGGGACGAAGTAACAGACTGCCGGGATAAGCATATAAGCATTGTAAATGCGTATCCATGTAAGCATTATCACCAGCCTAGTGTATTGTAGTAGGTTGTATAATTATCATCTATTCTGGGCGTGTGCAATAGCAATTAGTATATATGTTGTCCCTTGCTTTATACAGTAAGCTACTGCAATTTCTGAAGTGCCCAATGAAGTGAGTTATATTTAAACAGTGCCATCCTGTGTTATTGCTTTTGGTTAGAAAGGTCAAAATATCAAGTACTCTAAAGTTTGGGTTAAGTTCCTTTGACAGATTAAGTAAAAATCCTCTACAAAGGCATCTAAAGATGATAAAGAGTCATTTAAACTTTACAAGCGATCAGAAATATTATTGCAACGTTTCTATCTTGACACTATTGGAAAGATCAAAGAAAGCTCCTTCGAACGATCTTAGAACCGAATCCATAGGACAATTCCCATCCGTATTTATTTATTTACTTTTAAAAATGTCGAAATATACATTAGGTTTTCTGATTTCGTCTCGAATCTGAAAATGGAAGATTAGTAGAATTCTACACTTTTGCAAAAATATTAGTGCATGTCTTCTTATTCTAATAATGGACATTTAAATACTACGTTATTTGATTTTCTGCAAATTTTCAAACAAATGCATAAAAATTTAAATTTTCGATTCCATTTGTGAAAGAATTTCATTTTCCTCCCAAGTTCCATTGCTATGCAGTAGACGCGTCATTTGATGCCAGAACCTGTCCATTGACGTATTTATAGAGTTGGTAACGAATGTCATTTTTTTAATGGTGTTCTTAATTAAATTTAGAAGTTTGCTGATAATTTCGAAATTAAATGCGATGATAGTAATGCAAATATATTTAAGTTTACTCATAATTCGGAATTAATTGTTTACTAATAATTTCGAATTAATAGTGAGAAAGCGTTTCAGTATTAATTAAACTTTCGGTATTTTTCTGTGAATAATTAATTAGTTGTTTGTGATCTTCGTTTATGTTATTTTAGAAGCAACGTAATGATACGATTTTAGAACTTTTTTAGACATTTCACTAATTTGATTATCTCAGCTTCTAATTATGCCAGAGTTTGTTGTAAAGACTATACTTTTTTGCTTGAGCTAATAACAGCCGTGTATCTAGAATGGATGAGCTCAGCTTCTAATTATGCTAGAGTTGGGTTGTAAAGACTATACTTTTTTGCTTGAGCTAATAACAGCCGTGTATCTAGAATGGATGAGCTCAGCTTCTAATTATGCTAGAGTTGGGTTGTAAAGACTATACTTTTTTGGTTGAGCTAACAACAGCCGTGTATCTAGAATGGATGAGCTCAGCTTCTAATTATGCTAGAGTTTGGTTGTACAGACTATACTCTTTGGCTTGAGCTAATAAAAGCCGTGTATCTAGGATGGATGCGCTCAGCTTCTAATTATGCTAGAGTTTGGTTGTAAAGACTATACTTTTTTGGTTGAGCTAACAACAGCCGTGTATCTAGAATGGATGAGCTCAGCTTCTAATTATGCTAGAGTTGGGTTGTAAAGACTATACTCTTTTGGTTGAGCTAACAACAGCCGTGTATCTAGAATGGATGAGCTCAGCTTCTAATTATGCT
The DNA here is from genome assembly GCA_951213105.1 of Amaurobius ferox. NCBI lineage: Eukaryota > Metazoa > Arthropoda > Arachnida > Araneae > Amaurobiidae > Amaurobius > Amaurobius ferox. The sequence goes on from OX578145.1 coordinate 52,268,203, forward strand.
AGAGTTTGGTTGTACAGACTATACTCTTTGGCTTGAGCTAATAAAAGCCGTGTATCTAGGATGGATGCGCTCAGCTTCTAATTATGCTAGAGTTTGGTTGTAAAGACTATACTCTTTGGCTTGAGCTAATAAAAGCCGTGTATCTAGAATGGATGAGCTCAGCTTCTAATTATGCTAGAGTTGGGTTGTAAAGACTATACTTTTTTGCTTGAGCTAATAACAGCCGTGTATCTAGAATGGATGAGCTCAGCTTCTAATTATGCTAGAGTTGGGTTGTAAAGACTATACTCTTTTGGTTGAGCTAACAACAGCCGTGTATCTAGAATGGATGAGCTCAGCTTCTAATTATGCTAGAGTTGGGTTGTACAGACTATACTCTTTGGCTTGAGCTAATAAAAGCCGTGTATCTAGGATGGATGCGCTCAGCTTCTAATTATGCTAGAGTTTGGTTGTAAAGACTATACTCTTTGGCTTGAGCTAATAAAAGCCGTGTATCTAGAATGGATGAGCTCAGCTTCTAATTATGCTAGAGTTGGGTTGTAAAGACTATACTTTTTTGCTTGAGCTAATAACAGCCGTGTATCTAGAATGGATGAGCTCAGCTTCTAATTATGCTAGAGTTGGGTTGTAAAGACTATACTCTTTTGGTTGAGCTAACAACAGCCGTGTATCTAGAATGGATGTGCTCAGCTTCTAATTATGCTAGAGTTTGGTTGTACAGACTATACTCTTTGGCTTGAGCTAATAAAAGCCGTGTATCTAGAATGGATGAGCTCAGCTTCTAATTATGCTAGAGTTGGGTTGTAAAGACTATACTTTTTTGCTTGAGCTAATAACAGCCGTGTATCTAGAATGGATGAGCTCAGCTTCTAATTATGCTAGAGTTGGGTTGTAAAGACTATACTCTTTTGGTTGAGCTAACAACAGCAGTGTATCTAGAATGGATGAGCTCAGCTTCTAATTATGCTAGAGTTGGGTTGTACAGCCTATACTCTTTGGCTTGAGCTAATAAAAGCCGTGTATCTAGGATGCATGCGCTCAGCTTCTAATTATGCTAGAGTTTGGTTGTAAAGACTATACTCTTTTGGTTGAGCTAACAACAGCCGTGTATCTAGAATGGATGAGCTCAGCTTCTAATTATGCTAGAGTTGGGTTGTAAAGACTATACTCTTTTGGTTGAGCTAACAACAGCCGTGTATCTAGAATGGATGAGCTCAGCTTCTAATTATGCTAGAGTTGGGTTGTAAAGACTATACTTTTTTGCTTGAGCTAATAACAGCCGTGTATCTAGAATGGATGTGCTCAGCTTCTAATTATGCTAGAGTTTGGTTGTAAAGACTATACTCTTTTGGTTGAGCTAACAACAGCCGTGTATCTAGAATGGATGTGCTCAGCTTCTAATTATGCTAGAGTTTGGTTGTACAGACTATACTCTTTGGCTTGAGCTAATAAAAGCCGTGTATCTAGGACGGATGCGCTCAGCTTCTAATTATGCTAGAGTTTGGTTGTAAAGACTATACTTTTTTGCTTGAGCTAATAACAGCCGTGTATCTAGAATGGATGTGCTCAGCTTCTAATTATGCTAGAGTTTGGTTGTAAAGACTATACTCTTTTGGTTGAGCTAACAACAGCCGTGTATCTAGAATGGATGTGCTCAGCTTCTAATTATGCTAGAGTTTGGTTGTACAGACTATACTCTTTGGCTTGAGCTAATAAAAGCCGTGTATCTAGGACGGATGCGCTCAGCTTCTAATTATGCTAGAGTTTGGTTGTAAAGACTATACTTTTTTGCTTGAGCTAATAACAGCCGTGTATCTAGAATGGATGTGCTCAGCTTCTAATTATGCTAGAGTTTGGTTGTAAAGACTATACTCTTTTGGCTTGAGCTAATAAAAGCCGTGTATCTAGGACGGATGCGCTCAGCTTCTAATTATGCTAGAGTTTGGTTGTAAAGACTATACTTTTTGCTTGAGCTAATAACAGCCGTGTATCTAGAATGGATGTGCTCAGCTTCTAATTATGCTAGAGTTTGGTTGTAAAGACTATACTCTTTTGGTTGAGCTAACAACAGCCGTGTATCTAGAATGGATGTGCTCAGCTTCTAATTATGCTAGAGTTTGGTTGTAAAGACTATACTTTTTTGCTTGAGCTAATAACAGCCGTGTATCTAGAATGGATGTGCTCAGCTTCTAATTATGCTAGAGTTTGGTTGTAAAGACTATACTCTTTTGGTTGAGCTAACAACAGCCGTGTATCTAGAATGGATGTGCTCAGCTTCTAATTATGCTAGAGTTTGGTTGTACAGACTATACTCTTTGGCTTGAGCTAATAAAAGCCGTGTATCTAGGACGGATGCGCTCAGCTTCTAATTATGCTAGAGTTTGGTTGTAAAGACTATACTTTTTTGCTTGAGCTAATAACAGCCGTGTATCTAGAATGGATGTGCTCAGCTTCTAATTATGCTAGAGTTTGGTTGTAAAGACTATACTCTTTTGGTTGAGCTAACAACAGCCGTGTATCTAGAATGGATGTGCTCAGCTTCTAATTATGCTAGAGTTTGGTTGTACAGACTATACTCTTTGACTTGAGCTAATAAAAGCCGTGTATATAGGACGGATGCGCTCAGCTTCTAATTATGCTAGAGTTGGGTTGTAAAGACTATACTTTTTTGCTTGAGCTAATAACAGCCGTGTATCTAGAATGGATGTGCTCAGCTTCTAATTATGCTAGAGTTTGGTTGTAAAGACTATACTCTTTTGGTTGAGCTAACAACAGCCGTGTATCTAGAATGGATGTGCTCAGCTTCTAATTATGCTAGAGTTTGGTTGTACAGACTATACTCTTTGGCTTGAGCTAATAAAAGCCGTGTATCTAGGACGGATGCGCTCAGCTTCTAATTATGCTAGAGTTTGGTTGTAAAGACTATACTTTTTTGCTTGAGCTAATAACAGCCGTGTATCTAGAATGGATGTGCTCAGCTTCTAATTATGCTAGAGTTTGGTTGTAAAGACTATACTCTTTTGGTTGAGCTAACAACAGCCGTGTATCTAGAATGGATGTGCTCAGCTTCTAATTATGCTAGAGTTTGGTTGTACAGACTATACTCTTTGGCTTGAGCTAATAAAAGCCGTGTATCTAGGACGGATGCGCTCAGCTTCTAATTATGCTAGAGTTTGGTTGTAAAGACTATACTTTTTTGCTTGAGCTAATAACAGCCGTGTATCTAGAATGGGTGTGCTCAGCTTCTAATTATGCTAGAGTTTGGTTGTAAAGACTATACTCTTTTGGTTGAGCTAACAACAGCCGTGTATCTAGAATGGATGTGCTCAGCTTCTAATTATGCTAGAGTTTGGTTGTACAGACTATACTCTTTGGCTTGAGCTAATAAAAGCCGTGTATCTAGGACGGATGCGCTCAGCTTCTAATTATGCTAGAGTTTGGTTGTAAAGACTATACTTTTTTGCTTGAGCTAATAACAGCCGTGTATCTAGAATGGATGTGCTCAGCTTCTAATTATGCTAGAGTTTGGTTGTAAAGACTATACTCTTTTGGTTGAGCTAACAACAGCCGTGTATCTAGAATGGATGTGCTCAGCTTCTAATTATGCTAGAGTTTGGTTGTACAGACTATACTCTTTGGCTTGAGCTAATAAAAGCCGTGTATCTAGGACGGATGCGCTCAGCTTCTAATTATGCTAGAGTTTGGTTGTAAAGACTATACTTTTTTGCTTGAGCTAATAACAGCCGTGTATCTAGAATGGATGTGCTCAGCTTCTAATTATGCTAGAGTTTGGTTGTAAAGACTATACTCTTTTGGTTGAGCTAACAACAGCCGTGTATCTAGAATGGATGTGCTCAGCTTCTAATTATGCTAGAGTTTGGTTGTACAGACTATACTCTTTGGCTTGAGCTAATAAAAGCCGTGTATCTAGGACGGATGCGCTCAGCTTCTAATTATGCTAGAGTTTGGTTGTAAAGACTATACTTTTTTGCTTGAGCTAATAACAGCCGTGTATCTAGAATGGATGTGCTCAGCTTCTAATTATGCTAGAGTTTGGTTGTAAAGACTATACTCTTTTGGTTGAGCTAACAACAGCCGTGTATCTAGAATGGATGTGCTCAGCTTCTAATTATGCTAGAGTTTGGTTGTACAGACTATACTCTTTGGCTTGAGCTAATAAAAGCCGTGTATCTAGGACGGATGCGCTCAGCTTCTAATTATGCTAGAGTTTGGTTGTAAAGACTATACTTTTTTGCTTGAGCTAACAACAGCCGTGTATCTAGAATGGATGCGCTCCGTTTGCTTAATTAACCTTTTGTTTACGGGTGGGACAGCGTTCATCACAAACGAAGAACCTCCCAAAGACAGGTATTTGACATTCTCTATCCCAAACAGTTCGATCCCTCTTTGCAGGTATTGGCATCCATGGACGACAAGAATGTAGTCGTATTTGTTTATGCCACGAATGACTGACTTCATTTTTTTATTCTGGTTCTGCGAATATCATGTTACGAGACTAGCAAATGCACTGAATTTGTTTTTGGACTCTCTAAAAAGGCCGAGAACTTCTTTATACCTTACTTAGAAAGGTGTGCACAGCACAATTAAAACTTCCTGAGCATGTTGTTTACGTCTGAATATTGCTTTTTCAAAGTTATCAAACAATTTTTAAGTGCGATAATGTGAAAATTTACTGTTGTAGAGTATTAAGTTGTAGAGTATTATCTAATGAGTATAGGAATCCATCATAAAACTGTTACGGAAGGAATTTGTTTGATACAATTTATGTCATATTCAGGAAGGCTAAAATAAATAACACTTACATGCACGGGAATCTAATCTACAGCCTGTTCAATATACCCTCATTCAGCAACAATACACATCTAAATTTGAGAAAAGTTATGACTGGGCACTTTGACAAGCACTGTGGGCCGTGTTACAGCACCTGATGATACGACTTTTGATAGGTATTTATTGCCTTCCATGTACGCGTTTCGTAAGTCCCTGATGTCGATTATTGTACAAATTAGGCAATTTTTTATATAACTTTGTAAATAGGCTTATTTCGTCTAACTCGCTGTGTTACTCTGTTTGTTATACTATTTTTTTTTAATTCTCCACTAAGGGCGCTTCAATCATTTTTATTTGATCTGACAGGATCACTTTATTAGTGATACACATAACTTGTAAATTTAAGGGGACGGTGGACGTTGAAATGAGCAAAAATCGACTAAAAAAAGTTTTAATATATAACATTATTTTTACACATTTAACATTTGCTTACGGGTGGGACAGTGTCCATCCCAAGCGAAGAAACTCCCAAAAGGACAGGTATATTTGATATACCGTATCCCAAACAGTTCGACCCCCTTTGCACTGCGTCCATGGAAATCGCCGACAGAAACATTGCACCTGCTATAGCAGGTGCAATGTTCCATGGACGCCAATGCCTGCAAAGGGGGTCGAACTGTTTGGGATAGGGTATGTCAAATACCTGTCCTTTTGGGAGGCTCTTCGTTTGGGATGGATGCTGTCCCACCCGTAAGCAAAAAATTTAATGCATTTTTTTCGAAACAGAATTTTCAAAGGTTTTACATTTTTAAAATACTCTATGTGTCCTAATTTTTATCTGAGATACCTGAAATTTGGCAAGAAGACACCTCACGTATTTTTTAATGAAACTGAGTATGCGTTTTATAATTGGACTTGATTAAGGTAATTAAAAGTGAATAAGACCCTAATGAAATGATGAAAATTAAGTTTTAATGCAGAAAAATATTTTTAAAAAATTAACTTTCTAAGGGATTTAAAAATGAATACCCAAATTTGTTCATAATGTGCTTTTGAGTGATCATAATTTAAAATTAATCAAACATGTGAACAAATGGCACGCAAGGAGCATTTTCAAATTTTAATTAAAAAAAATAAATTAAAAATAAAATACAAAATTATAACAAAATTGAGAAAAAAAATTAATGTTATTGTATATAGTAATGTTAAGAGGAATACTCATACAAATTTTCAAGTCAATAAATAAATAAAAAAAAATTCAGTCTACCGTCCCCTTAAGGGATTATCATTAAGATATTTTGGCATTTAAGAACGTTCTAGGAACCTTCTATGATAAATTTACTGGTTCAACTCAACTCTCTCATACCAGAATAAATTTTTAAGTAGATTGTGATTTTTTTCTTCTGAAAATTTTGCAAATTTTTTTGTTTTTTAATTTCTGTCGTTGATCCAAATGATCCCGATGACAACATGTAATCCTTCATTTTAAAGTGCTTGAGAAAATCGTTAGATTGATACCAAGTTTGACAATGCACCAACATCCCCGAGGTGAGCTAATGATATCCTGAACATAAATATCGGTTCGTGTCTACTTCTCACTACAATGATTGAAACTGTTGAGTTTCGTGATCATTGAGCTATAAATAACCCCTTTTATGCACAATTTTACTAAATTTTGTCCAATGCTGCCATTTTAAGAAAATATAAAATTTTGAATAAATTTCGAAGTTTCCGCTCGAATTTCAAAAATTTCTATTTAATTCTAGATTTTTCGTTAACAGAGACCGATAAAAAGTTGCATGAAAATCCATCCATTAATATTTGTGCAGCTATCATGTATATAAGAAATTGACCAGAGACAGACGGCAGATGACAGTTAGACAAACATACAGACGGACGTCCCCTAAAAATAGTCCAAACGTTTTCAGGAGGTCCTGAAACATATATTGGCATCAACATTTCATTATCGAAAATGTTTGTGAAAACAATACTTTCTCTATATCATACTGCGTATGTGAAAGTAAAAAGTGCTATGAACTAGTAATTTCATAAAATTCTGTGGATAGAATAATTATGTTATATTTAAAAAATACATGAAGCATTTTCATCTAAAGCGTATAAGGGCAGCACATAACTCAAATTCATTTTCTCTTTAATAATTCATTAAATTTAATTGCACAATGAATTTCTGAGGGTAGAAAAAATATGCCATTTTTTTTAAACATGAAACATTTATGTCTTAAATCATCAACACTTTTCTATCCAAAATACCAAAACTTCAAGTTCATTAATATTGCTCAGGAAATAAATTTTCTGTATCATAAATTACTCTTTTAGTTTTCCAGAGACAATGTCATTTCTCAAGGGTTTGCAAACATCGTGATGCAACACCGACACTTATCGTCTGTCCCCACTATTTGTTGACGTAACATTATCGAAATGACAGTCAAGAACCGTTAAGAGTGTGTGCTTTCAAGTTGATTCTTCATTTAATTTGGGTATAAAAACATGATAAACGGTTAGACAGTTTTGGGCAAATTTAAAATAAACACGTTGTAGATGTAAAAATAGAAGTAAAGCTCACGTTTAACTAACTTACATTTTGATATGCAGGGTCCCAATACCTTTGTAAAGAAGGATCCATGAATGTACACGTTGGGTCTATATTAAAGTGACAACGGCTAATCGAAAAAAAAAGGGATTGCAGCGTCCCTAGTGGATAACTTAAGAAAGTTTTGATAACGGATTTGGCAACAAAACAAGATGGATGAAAAACACATTTAAAAAGTTTACGAGCATTGGTTAATGCGTAGGAATCGGAACCAGGAACGAACGAAACACACACACGAAAAGCAATAAATACCTACCAAAAAGTTGTATCATCAAGGCCCCTAACACGGTTATACCTGCAATACTCATCAAAGTAGTATAGTCTTTCGTGAATTAACATATGTTGCTTTGTTCCTAACAGAGGCTCTATGGTAGGTTCTATGCTATCTAAACAGGCTCTATATTGGATTCCTATTCATGTGAGTGTTGTTTATTGTATCATTAATAAGTACGAAGGTAATTCGTACATTGTGTCAGATAAATGTAGTATTGTTGTTGACACCCAGACCGTCCGACCTACCAGACAGGTGTAAGGTAACTGTTAGGACAGGCGGTAAGTGCCACACAATTTAGACCGGAACCCAGTGAGGGAGGCATCCACAGGGACAGTACCCTCCTTTCCCTACCACCAACCTCTCGGAAGGACTTACGGACCCACATGTTTAACGTGATCGTACTCCGGATGAACACGGCGGCAGTTGTGGCAGCGTGCAAATCTAGCGCGCAAACCACCGGGCTACCGCACCCGAAATATGCCAACAGCACGCGGTGTTCCCAGGTGGTCACCCATCCAAGTACTAACCGCACCCAATGCTGCTTGACTTCGGTGATCTAACGAGAACCGGTGTCTTCAGAACGGTAACAATTTATTGTGTAAGTTTTATTAAAAGTTAATGATATTGTAGTTTCAGGAGAAAATATATTCTTTCAAAGCTAATCTTTCTCCTATGAAATTTAATCTCTTGGACTCTGCTTATGTTTCCTCTACAATATTCAATTACTAAAAGGGATATATAATATTTAGATTTTCTAAGATGAATACATTCACATTTTAAAATTACTTTTCTTAACCTGATTGTAAGCAATTATGTGTATAGTTGTACGTAAGGTATGCGGACAGCCGCTCCGGTGTTTTCAGCATGGTAGTGCCGTTGGCCATGATAATGTAGTGTTGTTGTTGTTGAAACCCAGACCGTCCGACCTACCAGAAAGGTGTAAGGTAACTGTATGGACGGCCGGGAAGTGCCACCCAATTTAGACCGGAACCCAGTGGGGGAGACATCCACAGGGACCGTACCCTCCTTCCCCTACCACCAACCTCTCGGAAGGACTTACGGACCCACATGTTTAACGTGATCGTACTCCGCATGAACACGGCGGCATTTGTGGTAGCGTGTAAATCTAGCGCGCAAACCACGGGGATACCGCACCCGAGATGGCCAACAGCACGCGATGTTCCGAGGTGGTCACCCACCAAGTACTAACCGCGCCCGATGATAATGTAGTGTGTAAAAGTTTTATGGTTGATTCCCACACTTTAGAGAATGCGCTAAAATGTTGTAACGTACTTTTCGCCAAACTCACTTTGTTACTGCGTTCATTATCGCAACTTTTTAATTCCTCCACTAGGTGCACTGCAATCATTTACATTAGATAGGGTATAGCCACTTTATTATAGAAGGACCTAACGTACAGTTATGGATCTTTTCTTACTAATTATTGTGATACTTAAGGATTTTCTTAGGAACCCTTTATATTGGATTTAACCTGCAAATTTTGAATATTAAATTCGTGTATTGTTAATTTAAACCTAATACGCTCTGTCTTAATGATTGGACTTTATTTTTTTCGGGATTATTATAGATGGCTTTAACATGTACACTCATGGACCTTTTCTTACAAAGTTATTGTGGTACTTAAGGGCTTTTTTAGGAACCATGTATATCTGATTTAACCTGCAAATTGAGAACATTAAATTCGTGTATTGTTAATTGAAACTTAATACGCTCTTTGTAAGTGATCGAACTTTTATCGTTCTCTGAATTTAACAAACGGGCGAAATGGTAAAATTGTAAAAGTTAAAAAGGATCAAATTCAGAAAAAAAATTAATAATAATGAGTTCTATCATGGATTAATATAAACGTATGAAATCTACGATGTGTTGTAAATAGATTTACGTACTCATTATAGGAACGGGAAAAATATCTTCCACAGCTTATAACGCCCATGAATAACAAACCTTCTTCTTTTATAGCTGTAAATATAGAGAAAAATATGCACCACAGGAAAAATATGAGTTTCTAGGACTTAGGGTTTCTAGGAGCTTGAATCAAATCTTCTGTCGTGAGAAGATGTTATAAGGAGGTTTAGATTATGTTTTGCAGAAGTACATATTCCTGTGCAGTTTTACATTACTTTTATAGCTGCCTGGAGGTTATGGTAATTATATCTCCATGGATACTTTTGAACGGCCATTTTTTAAACTATATTTTTATATCAATAAATAAAAATAATTTTGTGGTGAAAATTAATTTAGAGTGAAAAACTTGAGCAGCTTATATAAAAAAAAATAAAAAAAAATATTTTATACAGATGTTTCCATGATACTCGGGATTCCTTTTGTCAGTGCTAGAAAAATAAAGTTCTAAAGTCAAAAAGATTAAATGGACACGAATAGCAATCAGTCAGGTGTCATTGCTTTGCAGAGCGCCTGGCGCGAAGGGCCTATTAATATCTAGTATCATTCTTTGAAATCCTATTATTTATTGACATTAATTCAGTAACCCTTATGGGGGTTTTAAAATTCTTTTACAATTTTATATAGCTTAAAACGCTTATGTGGCATTTTGGTATACATTTGGGTTTGGCAGATTAGGGGGTTGATACAGATCTAAAGTAACTTAAGCAAACTAGTATTTTAAGGCGTGGATATAGAATAATTGAATTATTCGTAGGCCTGATTTTACAGGGTTACAAGGAAAGTATTTCTCAGGCCAATGTCTCACGAACAATGGCAGCTAGCTATGTACTTCTTGTTCCGTTGAATAGGAAAGCCCCGGTGCACGACACATTAAAATCAGGGTAAGAACCCGTGACTCCCGTTTGGGGAGGGGGGGGGGGGGTTAGGGGACTCATTTGTACTCCTTTTGCAGATAGGAGAAAATGCAATTAAAAAGTTGTAGAACGATTTAAATTTAGTAAAAAAATGTATTAGTTCCATAACAAAAAATGGGAAAAGAAGGGGTAGGCTCCCCCAGAAATCAAAATATCCGGAAGCAACTAGGTAACAATGTGTGAATGCATATCAGACGATTTATTGCGTAACAGACAATTTTATTTCCTTAAATGCACCGAGAGATAGAGAATTCGCATAAAGTGTGGAAGCTGTCATCCACAAGGAAACCTATATGTAAATGTAATGGACTTATATAAGTAGCAAAGCGTTCGATTCTCGTCACTGTTTCACGAAGTGTTGGCATACCTCCTTCACAATTTTGGGAGGCCAGGCCGCACATTTCGCTAGCTTTTGCAGATAAGGGAAAAAGTCATTAAAAAATTTAAAATTAAAAAATGAATCTTTTATGAAAAAGAAAATTAAAATAAATTTTACTTAACCAAGAAAGTTTAATTTTACTTAAATATTTATAAAATATACCAAACATCTTCCAGATAACCCCATCTACTAAATTACCAAATTAAGGTGCCAAATTTTAGTCAAGATCTGTTTTAAATGTAGAAATCTATTACATCTGGTAACATTATTCGCCACTGTCAGACATTTCGATTTTCAGCGCAAAGAGATGCACACAGACAGACCAAAAGCCAATATCTTCTTTCATTATGTAAGATATCTAAAAATAAACCTTTTAGTCCAGGTAGTTCGTTCTGTTTCATAAAATGTATGATTATGCAAATTATTTCTAGCAGATTTCATTTGCTGGAACGAACGGAATAGGATTACACAATCAAGAATACCTCCTTAGGCGTTGTCACGTAATCACTTCCCTCACGCACAGCAATTGAAATACGAGGTCTAGTTAGAAACAAGAACATCTCTGTTGTCGATCGCTAAGATATTGGATCTGAGGCATGTCCCCTTTTCTTTCTTCAAACCAGTGGTTCTCAATTTTATTTTAATTTTCTTTCATTGAAACACACTATTTAGTTACAATTTAAGAAAGGGTGAACTCAGATTCATACTTTAAAATTTATATTTCAAATAGCATTGTGGCACCACTGAACCTCTGAATTTAACCATTATAGTGTTTCCCCATACTTGAAATCTGCATAAATGTATTTTCTACTACTGCGTGCATTTTAAATTGAAAACATATTGGGACTATTTTTATTAATATACATATACTTAGTAACGACTAGTAAAACTCAGTGTTGAAAATAGCAACTTGAGTTTTCGATGAATTACATGTTTTAGGACTTCTAGATTGCAAAAAATCTATGTTTAGCGTAACGTCTGTATGTGTGTGTATGTGTGTGTGTGTTTGTCTGTATGTCTGTGTATGTGTGCGTCTGTGTATGTATGTATCTGTGTGTCTCTGTTTGTGTCTGTATGTGTGTCTGACTGTGCCATGTATGTATCTACTCTAATTCAAAAACGCGTTGACCAAATTTGATATAATTTTATAGGTAAGTTATTTGTGCTTTTACCCTCGTGCTGATTAGATTTTGGTGCGATTCGGGAAAACAGAACCTGCATTTTCTGCAAAATGGCCTGCAAAAATCATCAAAATCTAAAATAAAAGACTACGTATATACACAAATATATCAATTACATGCTTATTACGTAATTTCTTACGATAAAATGAATAAGACAAACTCCATTACTCTAGGACTAGCCGTTCTCGAGATATTTTAGTTTTTACATTTTTGCCACCAATATGCACCCAGTTCCCAAATGAAAACGGGACTTAATTCAAAAGTGCAAATTCAGTGCAATTTTAATTATGTGTGCGTGTTTTGTGAAATAAAATTCAAATTAATGAATTATTAAAGAAAAAGAGACAATGAATGTAAATCTGTAGATAAAGTCATTTGCTGCGCACATCAGATTTTAACTCTTAAGTCCACCGTGGCAAAGAGGTAGACACGCCTTTGGATTCGTTCGATGGTAGGCAATCTAATCAAATTAAAATAGCTTGAAAAAAAAATGCAACATCAAGTAGGTTTCTGACAAAATGGTAAAATAGATATAGATTGCGGACTGGAAACAGTTAAAGCCAAGTTTTTTTCTATCTGTGTAAGAAAATAAATATTTTGTTAACTGCGTGAATACAAGCGTGAATACCGAGCATAATATAATTCTGCCTATTCCAGATGTAGGATTAGTGTACAACAGTGTCGCTAATTGTATGAATATCAATTTCCTTGAGCGGAGAAAACCGCCAATTTCTGCAAGGTTCGCATTGGCGTCCATTGGACGCCAATGCCTGAAAAGGGGGATCGAACTGTTTGGGATAGAGTATGTTAAATACCTGTCTTTTTGAGAGGTTCTTCGTTTGGGAGAGGTTCTTCGTTTGGGGTCTCTGTCCCATCCGTAAGCAAAAGGTTAATAAATACATCATATAAAGAAATGAAAAGTCGTCATGAAAAGAAACACTTCTATAAATTGAAAGGGAAAAATATAAATCATTCGATGGACAGTATACGTATTCCCAGTAACGATATATACATATTTCAATGTTTTCTCCCTAATCTCAAAATGCAGCAACGGCTTCTATCGACGTTGAAGATTCTTTTGATGCGGTATCTGTCTCTACAAAATATTTATCGTCAAATCCATTCCCCCTCTCAAATATTTAAATACTTTATATACCCCTGCTGTCATGCGTGCAGAAATAAATCGTCGAATATAAAGCTTCAAATCTCAGTACCTGAATGTAGATCGCCTACCTAGCGAAGGTGTCTCCATGGGAAAGAACGACGATAACAATTTTCTCCCTTCTGCCATGCATAAGATATCAATGTTAAGCGTAAGATTTCGGAATACATGGAATAAGAATGTTTATGTATATGAAGATATGTTAAGGGAGCATCTTGAGTATGAAGATATAATATGTTTTCTCAAACATTCATATTACATTGAGGCCATGTCACCCGCGCTACGGTCGTTCTCAATGGCAAGTAGTCAATAAGTGAAACCCACCTACACACTTAATCAAAATTGTTAATAATTAGTTTTAATTGTTGGCAGTGGAAGGATATCGAATTGTATATTAATTAGGTGATGGACATTTCAGTGATTAGAGAGTGGGGATTGCACTCGGGGGACTGGAGTTCGATTTCCGGCTCTGCTCAAACTGTCCCCTTGTTCACGCAGAGTAAGGGCACGTTAAATATGTGGATCTGAAAGTCCTTCTGAGAGATAGGGGAAGGAAAGTACGGTCCCTCTGGATGTCGCCCCCACTGGGTTCCAGTATAAATTGGGTGGCATTGTCCCGGCCGTCCAAGCAGATACCCTACACATTACGGTAGGTCAGACTGTCTGGGTCAAAAGAAAATAATTGTATGTTAACTGTTTTTAAGAGGAAAAATGGTGTAAGTTCTTTGAATATCGTCACCTTTCATTCGAATTTTCAAAAATTTCTATTGTTCCGTTGACCTGAAAGCCGAAACGGATCGAATGAGATCGAAACCGAGATCCTGGCTGAAGTGGAAGCACTCGATCATTTTTTAAAAGTGCTTTTGAATTTTTAAATTATTACTTTGCATCACCGTTCTTTATTCGAATTTTCAAACATTATACTCATTTGTTGACTTGGAAGCTGAGATGGACCGCATGAGACTGAAACCATGATTCTTGCTAGAGTGGAAGTGCTCGATAATTACTCAAAGTAGTTTGGAATGTTTTGGCCATTCCTTTGCATCATCGACTCTAATTCGAATTTGTTAATTTATTATATTTTTTTGTTGACTTGGAAGCTGAAACGGATCCCAAAACTAAGATTCTACCAAGATAAATAAACGATAATTAAATGTTAATTGGTTGATATTGCTTGATAATTGGTATTGAGTTTTTATATTTTTCCATTACATTGTCACGCTTAATTTAGATTTTTGAAATTTTATATATTTCTCTTAAATTCGAAACTGGGCCCGATCAAAGGGTACCAAAACTCCGATTCTATCTATAAAGGAAGTCGTCAATAGTGTTTATATATATCACTTCCTCACTTAGTCAGTTCAGTGCATACTAATATTACATATATTGTTTAAATACATTTGTATCAAATCATAATAACAATTATAATACTTCTATTACTACTAATAATAATAAAAATAAAGAACATATATCTACAGATATATTATAAAATACAGTATATGTATCAGTAATTTTAATATTTGCTCACTCGAAACCAGAAGAAAAATTTCTTGTATGATTTTTTATTTTAAACTTTTAAATATTGGTGTTGATTGTAGTGATCTGTCAGCAGCTATCAGTTTTAGTCAAAAGTGTTCAGCGGAGACATAACGAACTGATGATTTGTTTTACGATCCTATAACGGGATATGATTAGTGAAGTTCAAATTATGTGTTCAAATAATTAATGTTCAAATAATGTCTTGTATGATTTTTTATTTTAAACTTTTAAATATTGGTGTTGATTGTAGTGATCTGTCAGCAGCTATCAGTTTTAGTCAAAAGTGTTCAGCGGAGACATAACGAACTGATGATTTGTTTTACGATTCTATAACGAGATATGATTAGTGAAGTTCAAATTATATTGTTAAGTTACGCAAGTTTTTTTATGTCCATGCCAGAAATCTCTATGTTTTTAACATCTCAATTTAAAATATCTGATGTGGACAACATATGACTTTCCCTTCAGAGTTAAATTCATGTTTTCTTTATTTCTTTAATAATTCATTAAATTGAATTCAATAGCACAAAATAACACGCATAATTATATAAAATTACACTGAATTTCTACTTTTATATCAATTTTCGTTTTTATTTCGTAACTTTTATCAGTATTCTCAAAATCAATGTAGCGAAAATGGAAAATAATTAAAATATCTCAAGAACGGCTAGTATTAGAGTAAAGGGGTTTGTATTATTCTTTTAATAGTAAAAAAACTACGTATAAAACAAGCAATTGATACATTTGAGCATACGTAGTCTTTTATTTTAAATTTTGACGATTTTTGAGGACCATTTCGCAAAAAAGGAAGATTTTTTTCTGAATCTTACTAATATCTAGTTAGCACTAGGGCATCCCACAAGTGACTTATTCATTAAATTTTATGAAATTGGGTCCATCAGTTTTTTGAGTCAAAGTGGATACATACATTGCCGATACAGACAAACACACAGACGCAGACAGGACAGACAGACACACACAGATACTCACACGCAGACACACATACACACAGAGACACGCACACAGCCACACACACGTAGATGCACACACACACACACGCCACGCTAAAATAGATTTTTCGTATTCTAAAGGTTCAAAAATGTGTAGATCCATTGAAAACTCGAGTTGCGATTTTCGACAATATTTTCTTTATACATTACCATGTATTGCAGGGAAAGTGAAAAGCAAGTTTGTCTAAGGTTAAATAATATAAAGCAAATAATTTGAAACTACGTTAATTTCGAAACATGGTCTTTGCTCATTTTTTTAACAAGAAAAATCAAGATAATATAAAATGTAATTAATATAATATAATACAAAATAAATTAATATAATGCAAAAATGTAATTTGAAATGTATTTCTTGGACGTTATGAAGTGAACTGCTAAGAATTTCATCTAATTCTTTTTTCTCCAATAATTGGTACAATTGCAAATTTTCATGTCTCTCTGTGCTTAGAGCAACACAGAACATTAACTTATACATATATTTAGGTAGTCCTTCATGGAAAACCCTTGTTTCGTAAATGATATAATTACTAAGTAAAATATTTTTCGCCTTAACTTCATCAAAAAGGAATTTCGCACACCATTGCGATGTACCTCACAAAGTGCTGTATTAATCTGGCGGCATCAAAAGTTACTTATAAATTGGATTTCAATCGACTGTTTGTTACGAAGTTTGGACTTAGAAAGAGTTTCAGACTGTTAGCTATTGTGGTGCATGCCATTTATCAGTCTGATATATGACGAGAGAGAAGGTAATCAATATGCTTGCTCTTTGTAATCGTCTCAGAAAGTTTCAATGAAAGTGTTTGAACATGGGCAAGAAATGGTATTAATGGTCTGTAAGATGTTCAAAGTGGAATTTGTAAGATGTTTAGGTGGCAAGAAAGTGATTCTTCATCATTTTGCTGACAGTCAGTTATTTGAGACTTTACCAGAGGGGGCCACTGACCATTATATTACATGAATGAAAAGTGGCAACAAGACACCTAGTGTGGTCTATGCTCTATTACTCTCTCTCTTTATATACATATTTAGTATAATGTATTGCGGGAGTTGAGACTTCGAATTCCAGTTCTTGACGGAAGAGAACGTTTCAAGTATAACTGAGCTCGAATAGAAAGTTTTTGAAGTGTTGTCTGTATGCGTGCATCTATGTTAGTGTGTATGGATGTTGTGTCTGTGTATATATGTAGGTTGGTGAATGTATGTGTGCATGTATATCTTACTGTGTGTTTTCGTGAGTCTGAGGATGCAATATCTCTCAAACGAATGGAGAGTTTTGTACGTAATTTGGTACGATAATTTTAATCAGTAAATACTGGAAATCTACTGATTTTAAACGCAAAACATATTAGGAAAGCCACCAATTTTTGAATGATTTATTAAAAAAGTCATAAAAAAATCAAGGCATTCAATAATGATAAATAAATGATTATTCCGTATTTTAATGTTCATTTGAAAACAACTAACATAAACTCTACAATGCTACCATTTACTGTTCTCTAGATATCTCACAATTTTTGAATAGATTTTTGACAAAACCATTAAAAAATTATAATTTTCAATGCGGTTTAATAACTACATGTTTCATACGTCATTTTTCCTTAAAAACGTATGACACAAAGTTTATATCACCAGCATCAACAATTATAGAGATATTGCGCATGCGCATTTAAAAAACAATTACAAAAATTTCATAAAGATAAAAAAGTAGTAAGTATCTTCCAAAGTGTTTACTTCCTACATGTAATTTTATGCAGCAAATATGTTAATACCATTCTCGTGGATTTAGCGAGGAGGTCATTTATAAATGAGTTAATTATAAATAGTTATTTATAAATGAGTGGTAACAGAAGCAATGGTGTATTTAGATATATTTTTCGGGGGGAAGTCTGCATTAAGTTTCTGGGGGGATGTGTTCACATTGCTAGTTTTCTATATGCTGAGCGTTAAATCCGTGCTCTTAGGCTCAAATTATTATCCTTCTACAAATCTAAACTAAAAACAACTAAAGAGACAACATTTAATCGTGTTTTTAAATCATAATTAGAAATGCTTGCGAATCAACTAAATAACTTTAATCATATTTTTCGTTTTCATTGCACAAAGCACCAGTAGTCTTCGCAAAACAGTTTACAAAAGGCACTGTAATATATTCTAGTGCAGATCATCCATCAGTCTGATATATGATGCTTCAGTGGGTAGTCGAGATGCTTTCAGTTTGTTGCCAGTTTTTCGTAGCTCAGAGAAAGTGCCGTTGAAAACATTTATTTTGTGAATAGAAGAAATAGTATTAATGACCTGCCTGGGCTTAAAATTGGAATGGAATCGAATATTTAGGTGAGAAATATGATGCATCATTCTCAAAAAGTGTTTTTGAAGGAGAAATGAGTGGCACTTTACCATTTAGTCTTCGGTAGGGCATCAAAATTCGAAGAATGGCGATCTTAGGTTATCAGAATATTGTATGCAAAGCGCGATTACGACGCTGGGAAAATAAACCACTAGGGTTTCCTTATGAAAACTATTACAAAACATTAATTAAAGTGTAAGCAGTAATTCACTCACAAAATAGATTTTGTTAAAAATTTCAGCTGTAGCATACATGTAAATGTAAAAATTAAATTAAACAGTATTTTATTGGATAGCCGATACTTTAAGTCTGCATGCTATTTCCCAGTTCCTTTTGAAGTAGGCAAGTTTTAAAAGCTGTTGTTTAACTCGTCTTGACCGATGTGTGGTTGGTTGTCTGCCTGTTTCAGAATTTTAAACATAATTTTCTACGTCTTAGAGAGTTCACATTTGGTACAGAGCTTAGTGTCGTAGAACATTTTTAAATAATCAATTAAAATTTGGCAGATCCTCAAAAAATAGAACCAGTATTCTTTTTTTTTGCGAAATGGCCCGCAACAATCCCATTGTTGTAAAATAGTTAAAAATGAGTCCAATATTCAGCTTTACTTCTATATCTATATACAGAAAGGAAAAAGAAATCCTTAACACGTGAAATTGTTCATGGCGAGTTATGAATAAAGCTTTTGCTCTTCCCCTTGAATTTTTTTTTATATTTACTTGTTGCTATTTTTAAAAGTATACTATTAATATTTTGCAATATAGTCTATAAATAAAATACCCATTCACTACTCATTTAAAGACACTTCAAATGCTATGTGCAATGGAGTATGGTGATAAAATAACGATTATTTGTACCCTCTTGCCTGGTTATACATTTGTAAAAGTAAACTATTAAAACTTTATAAACAATTATGTTTCAAATTTTCAAATAGATCATATAAGAAAGCTATAAGGATAAAATAAGTATAAACATAATTTTTTCCATGTTTTATAGTTTTTTTGTAGCTTATTTTCTATGATTGGTTCCAAACTTGTCGGGTATTGGCCAAAATCTCCCCATGTCAGTACCATAATATTCGTGACGAAATTTCGCAATCTCGCGTCACTCTTGTAAAAACCATGAAATCTGCATCATATTTCAATACTTATATTTTATACATCAATTTAACCCTGTTTAAATTATCTTTCTGGTCCCTTTAATATATTATGTTCTACAAATTATCTGTGCTAAAGAAATCCTTAACGCCATTTTCATAATAATCTGTAAAAGCGCATTCAGAGAGAGAGAAGTATTATTTCGACCGTTAAAATTCAAGGTCTTTTTCCCGGGTAGAGCAGATGTCTGGCTTTGCTCTTTGAATGTTAATATTTATGCTGGACATGCACTTTTTTACACAATGGTTCTGATGAAACATCTGGATATATTTTCGAGACCTCGCGTAGAGGCTATGCTTCGTTCGGGACCCCTCTTTGGACTGACGAGAGTAGGCTTTTGGTGTTTTCTATTGGACGATGGAGATATGTAGCTCTCCATCAGGACCGGGACGGATTGCCCGGTCGGATTGGGAAAATGAAGTATAAAAAGAGAGTCTTGAAGGAATCGGCGCGCTTTTATCTGTCTGGTTGTCGACACCCTCAGGTCAGCCCGGACCATTTTTAATGTTGCCCATCACGGTGTGCAGGAGTCGGCACAAGTCGACATCCTGGCCTCCCGTGGGCATGAGAAGGAGTAGCTAATCATCGCCGAAGAACATCGATGAAGAGCCCGACGCCCAGCTGAGAGAGATTCAACGATGAAGGTACGATTGGGCCCGAGGTCTATGTGCCGGGTCGAGGTGTTGGAATGGATCTGGAAACAACTATGAAGCCAAGTTCCCTGTCCGGCTCAGTACAGGCCATCTGATACTGGTGCGCCGGATTACCTTAGATCAGT